>OY720441.1:242255893-242906698 GCA_963082915.1 Dolichopus griseipennis | reverse complement strand
ACTGTCTAACAATAGTATCAAAAATAAAAATAGCGTTAGTTCCTCTAATAAACTGAAATTATTCTACCACAATTGCAGTGGTATGAGGAGAAAGCTTAAGATGTTATATATTGATGCCAAGTCATGTGAATTTAATATTCTGGCTATCACTGAAACATGGTTAACCGATTCCTTCTTAAATGAAGAAATTTTGGACTGTACTTGGTCGATTTATAAAAAAGATCGGGATTATCTTGCAACAAATTGTTCCTGACACGAGTCTCCAATTGATTTCGATTTCTCTAACGGATTTATACCTTTCCGAAATCTTTAATAAATTTCTTTTCTCAGGTATTTTTTATCTTTTCTGGAAATCCTCTTATCTCACCCCTAGCTACAAAAAGGGTGATAAATCATACGTTGAAAATTACCGTGGTATAGCTATTCCATCAACTATTCCAAAGTTGTTCAAAAAAATTATTGTAGACAAAATTACACCCATCATAAATACAAAAACTAAACGAACAACAACATGGATTCAGAAAAGGTCGTTCCACAACAAAAAACCTTTTAGTTTACACTTCTGAAATCCTTAATGAAATGGAAATTAGGCATCAAGTTAATGCTATTTACACGGACTTCAGCAAAGCATTCAATCGTATTGATCACAAAATTCTACTAATCAAACTTGCAGCTTTAGGAATTTCCGGCTCTTTTCTTTATTGGATATTCTCTTATATTACAAATAGAACGCAAAATATCAAATTTCAAGGATTTTTTTCGGACTCAATCAATGTTGCATCAGAAGTACCGCAAGGTAGCCACTTGGGTCCACTCTTGTTTAATATATTCATTTCCGATCTTTCTAGTAAACTTTTCGGTGTGCCACATGTTGCATTTGCTGATGATCTCAAGATTTATCATATAATTAAAAAGAGTTCCGATGTTGCACTACTTCAGACAAATCTCAATAGTCTGCAAGAATGGTGCTTCTCTAATAAGTTAGAACTAAACATTGAAAAATGCAAGGTTAAAAGTTTTACACGTAAGAGATCTACCATTACTTTCGGTTATAATATAAATAATGTAAACCTTGAAAGAGTTAAAAATATTACCGATTTAGGGATTCTGTTGGATGATAAACTGAACTTCCATCTTCATTATGAGTATACAATTTATAGGGCAAACAAAATGCTCGGGTTCATAAAAAGAAGAGCTAAAAAATTCAACAACATCGCTATTCTTGAATCATGGTAACATTTTGTGGGATCCTGCATTTCAAATACATTCTGATAGAATAGAATCCGTGCAAAAGCTACCTCGTAAGACTTAAATCATTAAATATCTTAACTTTATCCTCACTCAGGCAAATTTTTTCTTCTTGCTTTAATTTTGACGTCTTAGGAAAAAACATTGACGTTCAGTTTTTAGCAGATAATTTTAAAATAAATAATGGGGGCAGAAATACGAGAATCACTAAATATTTAGGTGAAAATACTCATAGAACTGAATCTGGAAAAAATGAACCAATAAACGGATGTTGCATTACATTCAATAAACACAGTCATATTTTTTCAACACAAATTTCTAGATACACTTTTAAACGTAAATTAAAATTAAAATTCTTAATGACCTATGACAATAATTTTAACCTTCAATATATTATACTCATATTACACTTCAAGTTCACATTATTTTATAATTCTATAATTTAGTTATTGCTATTATACCCTACACCTATAGAATAGGTAAAAGGGTATATTAACTTTGGTATGGTGTTTGTAACCACCTAAAGGAAGCGAGCTAGATATGGAAAGTATATATATTTGTGATCAGCGTGACCTCCTGAGTCGATATAGCCATGTCCGTCCGTCCGTCCGTTCGTCCGTCTGTCCGTCCTTAGGCACGATAATTCAAAAAATAATGGAGCTGTATTGATGAAATTTTAACTGGAGGTTACTAGGACTGAAAGTACGGCGGGGTTTGCATATGGGCGAAATCGGCCCGTTGGTTCGGATTCTGGACCTTTTAATCGATCGAAGGGCTAACGATCATATATAAAAAATCACAATAACTCACCAACTAATGCCGCTTTCTTCATCAAGTTTGTGCTGTAGGTTACCAGTAATGAAACTACTTCGAGGACTGCGTAAGTTCGGGAATGGACCATGGGTTCGGAACCTAGAACTTTTTGATCGAATTTAGGCCAAACGAGCATAATTCCGAAACCAAAGAAGATAGAACCTCCAAATTTTGTATCAGGGTGTCCCTTCCTATTTCCTTAATGTCTTTGAAATTTGGGCCCCATTGGAGTAGAGGGTCGGGGACCAGCCATACATTTCCGAAGACCTTAAAGCATATCTTTAAAATTAATAAATATAACAACTTTAAAAAATGTAGAAGCTTCAAATTTGGCACAAGGGTGTTCTTTACTATCCCGTGCGTGTCCCCCTAATTTGGGATCAATTGGAGTAGTGGTTCAGTATCCCTCTTAGACCCTCTTAAGTTTTAAAAGCTTATAATCGAAATTATTAAAAATAGTAACTTAAAATTAAGATAGAACTTTCAAATTGTGTACAAGGGTTAACTATTGCTTAAAGTTAAGCGTGTACTGCATAAGGGCGAAATCAGCCCAAGGGTTCGGATTCTGGACCTTTTAATCGGTTTCAGGGCTAACGAACATATATAAATAATCACGATAACTCAACAACTAATGACGCTATCTTCATGAAATTTGTGCTGTAGGTTATTGGTAATGAAACTACGGAGGCGATTGCGTACGGTGAGGATTGGACAATGGATTCGGAACTTAGAACTTTTTGGTCGAATTTAGGCCAAACTAGCATAATTCCGAAACCAATGAAGATAGAACCTCCAAATTTGGTTTCAGGGTGTCGCTTTCGATTTCCTTAGTGTCCTTGAAATTTGAGCCCAATTGGAGTAGTGGGTGTGGACCAGCCACTCAGTTCCAAGGACCTTAAAGCATATTTTCGAAATTAATAAAGATAGTAACTTGAAACAAAAGTAGAAGCTTCAAATTTGGCACATGGATGTTCTTTACTATTTCCTGCGTGTCCCTCTAATTTTGTACCTTTCTTAGACCTCCCAATGTGTAAAAGTTTATCAACGAAATTAATAAATCTAGTAAATTAAAATTAAGATAGAACGTTCCAATTGTGTACAAGGGTTAACTTGTATTGAAAGTATGACGGGGACTGCATATGGGCGAAATCGTACCATAATTTCGGGTTCTGGAACCCTTGAAAAGTTCAAGGGCTAACAAACATATATCTTAAAAACACCAAAACTCAGAAACTAATTACACTATTTTGATTAAATTTATATTCTAGGTTACTAGTAATGAAAGTACCATTGGAATTGGTTCTGGTCGAGTTTGGTCAATGAGTTCGGATTCTAGAAGCTTTTGATCGATTTGAGGCTGAACGAGTATAATTTCGAAGCCAAATAATATATTTCCTATTTCCTATGTGTCCCCGAAATTTAGACTTAATTGTAGTGGTTCAGCTATGTTCAAAGGAACTTGCTGCATTTATGTAAAATTTATTTTTATACTTAAATGAATTATATGAAAAGGTGCAAATTTGTAATTGTATTTTAGAAATACATTTATTGCATATTTTGCGTATAAGCTTTTCTATTAGGTATATTAACTAGCCATTTAAAATAATTGTAATTTTGAAAAATTTGGGTTATTAAATATATTATGCTTTGATTAGCTTTTTATCACAAAATTTAATAACTAGAATTTTTTCATTTTGTAATTGAATTGGAATAAATATATTTTCATTTATAAAAAGTTTTTTTGTTTTTTAATATTTTTAAATAAATAAATTTGTAAGAATTTGTAATATTTTTTAAGGGATAGTGTAATTAGAAAATGTTTTTAGTATTATAAAGTTAATTTGGTTAGCTATGTCTTACAATCAAATTAATAACAGCTTTTATGGCGTTAAAATGATTTATGGATATGTCATTAAATTTGAACCAAATAGGTGTAGGGTATTTCTAAGTCGGTTGCACCGACTGACTGTTTCTTTACTCGTTTTTTTTTTTACTTTATAAATTGCATTTTAACTGTGTTTTCGCTATGTATGCATTTTTTACAATCTACACAAAAAAAAAAAAAATAAACTTTTGATTTTTATATATTTAAATTTATGTTTTGTAATCAAATTTCATGTTAATTTTAAGTTTTAGCTATAAGAATTTTTTTGTACAAACCTTGTTTTGGTTCAAAATAAAATAAAATAAAATAAAAATAAAAAATAAAAATAAAAATTATCTATTGTTGGTAAACATATTTCAGAAAATTTACACTCATCTTTTATGTAATCTTATGGATAAATTCTATGCATTTTAATAATTATGGATGAATTCCTTACGTTTTAATAAATCAAATTGTTTCTCTGTAATATTCATAAATTCTGATTTTAAAATAGGAAATGTTTTTAACAGCGATGCTAAAGTATCTAAGCTGCTACTTATAAATCGAAAAGAATCGATAAATCTATATTTAAAAACAGTTCATCAAATCTTTTTGTAAATGAAAGTATCTTTCCTTATTTATAGAAAGCAAATCTACTCTTATCTTTAAATCTTTTGCTACATTCTTTATGATGAAATGTGAGTCGTAGCCGCTAAGGTTATGAAAAATAACGGGTACAGTGTGAATGTCATTCAAATTAATATTGCATCCTTCATGTGCAGCTCCACGATATTTACCTGTTAAATGACAATGACCACAGACTTCCTTATCATCAGCAATAAACAGTTTTTCACATTTATGACAAAGTTTTGATGCTTTAAACTGTAAAATTTGTTCTTCAGTTAATGTATTCATCGCTAAATCACAAAGGAAATCTGTTTCCAAATCTTCACCAAATTGTTGCAATTCTTGAACAAACCACTCTATACAATTCTTACCACGAAATGATTTGTTAAATGATAAAGTAGCATCATACGAACATTTAACATAATAGCCCACACAATATGGTGTATGCTCTTGATATTTATTTTTTTCATTACATTCTTGTAATATGCATGCTAAATCTGCATATATAACAAAAGGTGACTCAATTTTATGTTGATGGTTTTTAAATTGTAGATTCGATTCCTCTGCAATTGGTAATCTAATTTTACACTCATTCATTTTTTCACAATCTTCAACATGTTTATTGAGACAGTGTTTAGTACGAAAGCAATGTAAAAATCTATCACAAATATATTTCGCACACTTGTGTTTTAAAACCTATAAAATAAAAATTTGAAATAGCTATTAAATTATTCTTATGCTTACTATTAAATACACACCTGAGAAGATAGAAGTCTTGACAAATTTTTAATCCACACATAATGACATTTTATAGACTTATCATCAGCATCATTTTCATGCATATCCCTCTACTCACCATAATACACATTTTGGTTAAGCAAAAGATTTACATGTTTATCCTTTTTATCACTTGTTAAATATGTTGGATAAGCATTAATTTTTTCCCCTTTTTTATTTAGAATGTATATGTTTAGTGAAACATCATTCTGCTGCTCAAATCGTGGTACTTGTTTGACCGTCATTTGAAATGATATATTATACCAATTTAGAACTTCAGAATAATGTAGATATTTTGCAACGTGGTGTGGATCTCGATTTACAGGATAAAGAGCAGAAACAACTGCCCGAGCAAAGCATCCTTCATCATTATTTTTAACATTTATGCAAGCTTTTTTTTTTCAATTTGTAGTGGTATTTCAATGTATGATGATCCTAGTTGTGGAGTAAATTTATTGATATTTATCGTTAGACTAATAATTGAAGATAGTGCCCAACCGCTATCCTTTTCCTGAAACTGCTCCAATTTTTATACCTGTGCATACATATATGACATCGGGTTTATTAAAATTGCTCCTCCGTTTGTAACGCATCGATCTAGACGAGCTAGATATAGTGTCAAGGGCACGTATCGGATCAGCATCGAAAAGTAAATCGATCTAGCTATGTGTGTCTGTATGTAGGTCCGTGTGTCAGTACGTTAACTCAAAAACTAAAAGGGCTAGAGTTTTGAAATTCACACAAAGTCATTTTTAGACAATTTCTAGGTTTCCAATTGTTTTTGGTTTTTTTTTTTTTTTTTTTTTTTGTGGTTGAAGGAAAGTGTTGGACTTTAACCAACTAAAACCACCCACCTTTTTTAAAATCAAACTTTGTATGGACCTTAAATACAAATGTATTGTTTGGTATTTAGGATCGGGACTGGGAAGGAAATTAGGGTTAGGTTTAAGGTTAAGGAATTGGAATTATATTGATAAAGGAATTAATTTAAAGGAAAGTCATGAAGATGGATGTTAATGTTCTTCTTAACACTGGCATCATTTATAAGACGGGTATCTCTATTTTGCACTTTATCGAGATTGGAGGGCTCCAGCCCAAATATGTGCATTATACTCCATTTTTGGTCTAATGTAAGTTTTATAGATTTTTAGAAGATCAATTGCAGAAAAGTAAATTTTACAGCGAAACAAGAAACTTAAACAGCTGCATCCTTAGCTATACCAAAAATGTGGTTTGACCAGGTCAGTTTTTGGTTTAGGGTGTCCCAGAATGTTAAGGTCTGTTGTGTGCTGCAAAAGTATACCCTGAAATGCCAAGCTGGGGGTAGATATTGCAATTTTCCGCGAGATTAAACAGCATTGAGTCTTTTTTGTATTGAAATCAACACGGTTACACTCACCCCATTTTTGGATTTTTGCTAAATCATTGTTTAGCTCACTGGTCATGAAATTTTTTGTTGTTGTGTTAATCTGTTGATTAATGTTACAGCGGCTATGAAATTTATAGGAAGCCACAAGGGTGCTGTCATCTGCGAAACTGTGAATTGGATTGGAGGTTACTGAAAGTAAGTCATTAATAAATATTAAGAAAAGAGTTGGGGATAGAACATATCCTTGGGGGACACCAGCATTTATTTGAAATTGGTTGGATGTATGACCATCCACAAGTACTCGAATTGTGCGATTTGAGAAAACATCTCCAATTCTTTTTAAAAAAACCCTACCAAAACCTAAAGCCTCGCATTTTGCTATTAAAGCATCATGCCATACTCGGCCAAAAGCTTTAAATATATCCAAGAATACAACATCAGATTCACCAGAGTGCTGAATACTGATATTTAGCTTCTAGCAAAGGTAAGTCATGAGATCACCAGTTGAACGACGGACTCTGAACCCTTATTGTCGATCATGAAGCAAACCTTTGCGATCAAGGTATTGCAGAAGCTTTATGTTTACAATTTTTTCCATTACTTTAGAAAGGACCGAGGTTATAGCAATGGGGCGGTAGTTAAAGAGATAGCTTTTGTTGCCTTTTTTTGGAACTGGAAAAACATTCGCAACCTTCCATTGGACAGGATGAGTACCCGAAGTAAAAGAAAGGAAAAAAAGGTTGCGGAGAGGTTTTGAAATAGTGGAATAAGTTTTTTTGAGAACCATTAAAGTGATTCCATCTGGACCGGCCGATTTGTTTGCGTCAAGATTCTTCAATATTTTCATAACTGTTCGTGTCCTGAAGTAAATTCTACCAAAGGAACGGCCAACGCGTGGAATACGGTGGTGGATTTTGTGTTGGCTGGGGCAGTGTTGAATTGGAAGCAAATTGTCCACCAAACAAGTTTGCTTTTTCTTTAGAATCTGACACAATTCTGTTATTTTTATCAAAAAGGGGGGGAAAAGAGGACTCGCTTACGAATTCATTTAACCCCTTTGTAAAAGTCCAAAAGGACTTGCTGTTCTTTGGCATGTGGAGCAACCTACGTTTAATTCTTTGGTTGAATAAGAACTTTTGCTTGTTGATAACTCTCTTTCATCTATTTCTGACCACTATATATTTAGCTCTGTGAGACTCCGACCGATTGTGTTAGTAACGTTTGAAAGCCTCCTCCTTATTATGAATTGTTTTACTACAAATGCGATTGAAGCATGCCTTCGATTTTCGTTGAATACTTCTTATGGATTGAGGTATGAACAACCTCATTCCAAGCAAGATGGTTTCACTGATCGCATTTGCAGCAAAGTTAACATTCTTGTTGCGAAAACGCATTGACCAATCGAAATCTTTAAAAAAGTTGTTTAAACCTTCCCAGTTGGCACGATTATAATTCCATACCAGTTTTTTGGGAGGAGTCTTTCTATTGATCATTATGTTAATATGGAAGCTTGTTTTCACCAAACAATGGTCGGAGCCCCCCAGGGGGCAACCTACTGAAACCACATACTTTCCAGGATGTGTAGTCAGAAACAGATCCAAGAGCTAACCTTCTTGATCAGCACAGTCAGGGACCCTAGTGGGATTTTTGACAAGTGGGGAAAGGTTGAACATTGATGAAAACAGTTCAACTTGCTTTCCAATTGAGTTTTGGCTCAAAGAAGAATTACTCAAAAATGAAGCCAATCTCTGTTATGGACATTGAAGTCCCCAGCCAGAACTATTTCAGTTTTTGGGCATGACTCCAAAATTTCATTTATTTGGTTAGAGAGATTTTCAATCTCCGTTGCAGTTACATGTTCATTTGAGTTGAGTGATCTGTATAAGAACAGAAATGTATGACATGTTTTCCACCGAGAATTTTGACCCAAATGTAATGGAAGGTTGGGCTAGAAGCTTTATATTTATGAAGAATGTTGAAAACGATGTCATTTTTAATTAAGATAGCGATGCCTCTTTTACGGACGGAGTGTGGAACAAGTGAGTAGCCTGTAATACTAAAATTATCTTTTTGGCCACTAACTTGCGTTTCACAAAGGGCTAAAATAGATGACTTTGAAGAGTTTAAATGGCATTCTACGGCATGAAAATTCGTCTGCAACCCTCGTATGTTACAAAAATTAATACAAAAGTTGGCAATTTTCAAAGAAAATTAATTATTAATGAATACAAAATTTTAAGAATCAAAAAATTTTAAGAATAGAAAGATTTTTAGAATAGAAAAAAGATATATAGCAAAAACAGAAATTTTTAAAATTAATTTGAAAGTGAAAAAAATTTATATTTGAATTTAAAATTAAAAAAAAAAAAAAAAAGAAGAAATAGAACAAAATTTAAAAATTTAGAAGTTAAAGTTAAAAATATATATATGTACGATTTGTCCTCCTTAATTAATGATTTACACCGGCTAATTTTATTTTACTTAGAGTGAGAAAACGACTTATATCAAAGTTCAACAGTTTTTATCTTGCACGATATAATGGCGAAACACTATATGTGCCCTTATTGAACGAAGTTACAGTCGCAAACAAAGAAAAACCACATGTAATTTAGATTTTAATATAAAAAAAAAATTATGTTTGAAAAAAAAAAATTTAATGTTAATATATATTGAGTATTAATTTATTTAAGTTAGTAAAAAAGAGATCAACACATAAAATTATATGTAGTAATTTTAGTGTAATCTAATTTCCAATTATCAATACAATTAAAGTTCAAAAAAAAAATGTAAAAGATTGAGAATCTAGAAAGAATAAAATTAGAGCATCAACATCCATGCATAAAAGGAAGGGGGAAGGATATATAGTGCGGCTTGTAAATCCAATAATTGAGAGAAGTAATGTAAACACAACAAAACACCATCACAACAGAATAAAAAATTAAAATATTTTAAATTAAAATAATAATTATGTTAAAAGTGTAATAAGAGCAAATTTAGTAAGTAATTTAATTATTACAAATGAATTTAAATTATAGAAAACGAGGAAGATTATAGTTGCCCTTGTCAACTTTTAGATACCCGTGCATACCCACTAACCGTTAATTATTTCCCTTATGCTATTATAAATATTACAAAAAAAAATATAACAAAGTATATAACTTATTATCATAAGTTTTGCTTAAAAAAAAAATAACAACAAAAAAAAAATTAAATTTTTAATTCATTATAGGTACCATAATTTTTGCTTAAAAACAAAAAAAAACCCTAAAAGTTGGTCCGGGTGATGTTCAACTTTGTCAACTAACTTGCAATATTACTTTACCTGCCCAGTTTTAATTTTAACCTCGTAGCTTCATTAGATTCACAGTTATCGAATTGATGAACTTGGCATGGCAGCTGCCCGAAAATGGGGCCGTAACATTTTGAAATTCCATATAAATGCTCGATTCATTAAATACTAAACATTTAAACATAAATATAAACATTTATATACTAATCGTGTATAATTTTCATCCTCGTAGTATAATTAGTTTTAAAGAAATTCATATTGGTGCAAAGAAGTTGTATGGCAGCCCCCCGAAAATGGGGCCGTAACATTTTGAAATTTCATACAAGTGCTCGATTCATTATATAACTAACAGTGTGTAATTTTCATCCTCGTAGTATAATCAGTTTCCAAGAAATTCATATTGATGCAAAGAAGTTGTATGGCAGCCCCCCGAAAATGGAGCCGTAACATTTTGAAACTTCATATAAGAGCTTGATTCATTATAAAACTAACCGTGTGTAATTTTCGTCTTCCTGGTATAATTACTTTTGAAGAAATTCATATTGGTTTAAATAAGTTGTGTGGTAGCTCCTCGAAACCTTCGCGCACTGCACTCAGTGATTGGGGGCATTAAAACAAACAAAAAATTGTACCGGAGGGGGGGGGTCTATTGTGGACCCTTTTCGAGATATGAGGGATTAAAGATTTAAGGAGACTTTTCATAAAAAAATCAATAACTTTTGAACAGCTTCCTGTAGAGAGATAAAAAAAAATCTATTTTGTAGAGTAAGTTGTCAGCTTAAATTTTTGTGTACCAATGATCCCCATATAACCAACAGTTACAAAGTTATGAAGGTTCAAAATGATTTAAAATGAAAAAAGTATGTTTCAAACTCTATTTTCTTTTGAAACACACTGTATTTGGGGTACTTTTTATAGCATATTTCAAGACAGCTTTTCAAGCCCTATAATTAGTACATAATAACTTTTTCTCTATCTCTAACCATTTTTGATATAAAGAATAGAAAAGTGTGTTATTTTCAATCGGTTCAAACAGAAAAATTATGAAATTTTTTTTTATCTATTTACTTTTTCATTAATATTTTATAAGAAATTTTAAATCATTTTGAACCTTCATATCTTTGTAACTGTTGGGTATATGGTGATTATATAGTACTTAAAAATTAAAGCTGACAACTTACTCTACAAAATGGATTTTCTTTTATCTATCTACAGTAAGCTGTTCAAAAGTTATTGATTTTTTATGAAAAGTCTCCTTAAATCTTTAATCCCTCATATCTCGAAAGAGGTCCACAATAGACCCCCTCTCCACTACAATTTTTTGTTTGTTTTAATGCCCCCAATCACTGAGTGCAGTGCGCGTACTTGAGTCCCGGACACCCTGCATAATAGCTTAAGGGGAATAAACAACGGTTTATTTTATGGTATACATACATCATAGTGGAGATGCACGGGTATTTAAAAGTTGACAAGGGCAACTATAATCTTCCTCGTTTTAATAAAGGATTTGTTATATCTTCAAAGAAAAAGTTTTTAACATCAGTATTATTATATATAGCTTTATTGATTGTATTTAAACTCATTAAGTTCTTCGTCAAACTAAATTTTTTAAAGTTTCCACATAGTACAGCATTGACTTTAACTGCAAGTCCTTTTTTTAAAAAATTATTTATTCTGCGGCAAAAAATTTTGTTACAGTCCTCTAAAAAATTGGTTGTTTACTTATGAATAAGGTTGGTAATCACCCCGGTTCTTATGTGTCCATTGAATGCTGATCGTGCATCTTCCAATTTAACATTATTGCTAACATAATTTTTTCTGTTTAGATTAGTTTTAATATATATTAGGATAGCTTTGAACCAATTGTATTATATTAATGATGTGCGTTTTTGCACCAATAGGTTTAGCTTCCTTTAATGACGCGGTAAATATTCTTAAACTCCTAGTACATTCTTTAATGAACTTCTCCACTATTTTCTCGAGCTTTTTCAAAAGCTGCTTTAGTTGCGAACCATAAATCATCTAAACTCATTTTTATTTTTAATTACTTTTCACTTAGTACTTCACCAACCAAACTTTCGCTATGATGGATTATAACCTACTATTCATCCCAGCAGATTTTAATTTAAATAGAATAATCGGGCATCCCCACCTTTTTTAAAAATTTTGGAACTTCAAAGTTTTATTTAATACATTAGTGTTTTATTATTTTTTTGTTTTTGTTCTAAAGTCCTCAGCTTCAGTTCCTACATTTTATTTATACTTCGTTTTTGTTCAAGCCCACACCCCCAGCTCTACTTAAAACATTTACCATTATATCATCTCAACTAAACCTTCTAATCTTGAAATCAATTTCATTATACCTTGCAATTACTCACCACTTTTACTTATATAGTACTAAACACATCTCATTAAAAATATATATACATATTATGAGTATACATGCATGTATATAAATATATCCAACATTGTACCACATCCAAATTTCACTACAACAGCAACACTAAAATTGTGAATTTTGCTCCATACAAAATTTATATAAAAATGTACGCCAGAATCCCCATTATTTATTTATTTTATTTTATTTATTTATTAATTCTTATCTCCAAAAGAGCAAATTAGCTCGTGTAGAGTTTATACATTATTATTATTTGTTTTTTTTTTTTTTTTGTTTTTTATATATACATTACAAATCATGTTACATATATAATTATATAAATCAGTGTTTAAAATTTATTCAAGTATATAAAAAATGTTATAATTGTGTATCTCATTGTTTTTCAGCGGAGTAGTATTTGACTTTATTTTGTTATTGTTTATATTATGTATGTGAACTACTTGCAATAAGTTTCTATAGTCTTTTAATTTTAGAATATTAAGGTTTTAATGAATTTTAATTGTCGATGTTCTGATGTCATACGAATACAAATTTTTGATAGCTTTATTTTGAATTTTTTGTAGTTTATTTAGATTTTTCAAATAAGTATTTCCCCATATTTCAATTCCATAAGTTAGTACGCTATGGAAGAGACTGTAATGTAATGAAAGTTTCATATCTACTGGTATTCTTTTTGCTATTTTTTTAAATATTCCTGCTATTCTATTGGTTTTCATTATTACGTTATTTGTTTGTATATTCCATTTTTGCTCAACATCAATTGTAATTCCCTTATATTTATAATGTTTTACCCTTACCATTTTCATATTATCATAAAGTACTGTTCTATTCGACTTTCTATCATTTACTAACAAGTATTTAGTTTTGTTAATATTGACTGTTAACTTGTTAACTGACATACAATTATGTATTGTAAACATATCTTCATTAATTAGTTCATTCAAAGCTTTTATATTATCTGCTGAATATAGTAGCTATATCATCCAAATACAAAGAGATAATACATTTTAAGCTTTCTTTAGACAAGCTACTAATATAACATAAGAATAATATTGGACCTAAAGAGCTAACTTGTATTACGCCGTATTCTGTTTGAATCTGACTACTTTTTATATTGTCACACTGAGCATATTGTTTTCTGTTTTGGAAATAATGTTTAAACCAATTGTATTCAATACCCAAAATTCCACATTCAAATAATTTTGTTAAAAGTAACTTTCTGTCAACTGAATCAAATGCCTTTGCCAAATCGAAAAATACCGTTGCTACTTTTTTGCCTTTAGTGATTTCGGTTTGAGTTTTAGATATAAAATCATATAATGCCGTATCGGTATTTGATGATTTAATAAACCCATATTGATTGTTACATATTAGTTTAATATTTGTAAAATATTCAGTCAGTTTATTGCAAACATATGTTTCAATTAACTTACTAACTATAGTAGATATTGCAACGGGTCTGTAATTTATTACATCATTTTTGTAATTTATTACATCATCTCCAGAATTTTTATAAATTGGAATAATTTTACTCAGTTTTAATTCATCTGGTATAGTGGCATTTTTCAATGATGAATTTATAAGTGTAGTTATTGGTGTAGCTAGTTCATTATTTAAATGTTTAAGGATTGTAGATGAAATTCCATCTACACCAAGGGTATTCTTCAATCCATTAATTAGTTTAATTGTGATATTTCTTTTGATTTCCCTAAATTTAAATGTGTGATTTGTTCTTGCTTTAGGTATATAAGTCATTGAGTCAAATTGTTCTGCCATATTATACCCAATTCAACCAAAAACTGTATTAAATTGGTTGATACGGTCATATTTGTCAGCTCTAGTAAGATTATTATCTGAGAATAATTCATGTGCTATTAGAATATGTTCCATCAGATATTATATTTTTTATTATACTCCAGGGAGTCTTAGGATTGGCCCTACTATTTCATTGAGTCATATATACGTTGTTTTTTTCTGTTTACCGACGTTAGTTTATTGATCCAAAAATGGTACATAGATTTATAGTATTAATTGCTGAGATTCTTTAAATTTTTTTTTTTTCCAACAATTTGTTATATTAATTAAATGTATACACTCCTTGTCAATCCACGGCTTGCTATACTTTTTACAAATTTTAAAATTTTTTTCAAATGTTGCTAATTTAAGCATCTATTACATTTTTACAAATATCACTGGTGGTAACTCTGTTTGATATGTCAAAGTTGTGATTTGACATTATTTCTTTTAGTAATTTGAAGTTTGTTGTTGATTTTTTGTATTGTTATATTTATGTTTTCTTTTTTATTGTTTGTTATAAAATCTGATTCGATTAAAATTGCTTTGTGATCTGTAATGTTCAAATCAACATATTATGTTAAAACAATATTATTAGAAATTTTTTTTTGAGAATGTGGTAAATGCACATTTTTGTATAGTGAATTCTAAATTATCTAAAATGAGTGCTATCTCATCTATTTTATATTTTAAACTAAGAATTTTCATATAAAGTATTTTTAAATTATGTTTTGATATACGAATACCTTGAAATGTTTGTATGTTATTTACATAGGAGCATATTGGCAAAGTTAATAAATTTTGCAAATTATTGATCAACATATGTGTGTTGCGTTACCTCCAGATCTTTCTCAGATAATACTCTAATAATTTTATTGTTATGTTTTTCCCTAATAAATACCTAATAAATAAAATAATTACCAATTTCTACTATATTTTTGACACCATAGCTATACTCCCTTTGTTTGTTGAAAATACTGTCATTTGTCTGGATTGATGATGTAATGGTATTTAATGAAATGAACTTGCCATATCCATTGTAGAAAAATATTTAGATTTGCTTAATTTGTCCATAACGTCATCTAATCTGTTAAAATTAGTCATCTACTATTTTTTTAGTTAATGACCTAAAATTTACCACTAGTCTCCACTTTTTCTCCTCATCTTTTTAAGAACTATTAACAATGGAGAGTTATATGAACTTGTAGAATATTCAATTATATCTTCTTCTATTAATTTATTAACATATTTTTCAATTTCTTCCAATTGGACACTTGGGGTTCTATAGTTTTTTACATACACTGGTGATTTCTCTACTGTTTTAATCCCCTGCTCATAAAAATTGTTTACTGATAATGACTCATCATCATCCATATGAAATATGTTCTGAAAATTCTCACAGATGTTTAAAACTGAATTTTTAACTTTTTCATCCAAGCTATCTATTGATAGTACTTTTTTTAATTTCTTAAATCTTATAGAATTCATAGTATTTTCATTTGTTATTGTGAAGCTTTTGTCGCTATTTATATTGATTATTTTCTTCTGTTTTGAGCACTTCTCTGCATGCTGTTTACATGCCCCGAATTTCTTTGGCCGGGGCCAATGGAAACTTCATTGGCCTATTTTTGCCTATTTTTATAATTTGGTTGATTGTTAGAAAACCTATTGTTATTTTTGTTGTAGTTATTAATGTAATTATAGGGATTGTTATTATTATTATAGTTATTTTTAAAATTACGCCCATTATAATTGTTTCTTCTTCTAAAATTATTTGTTCTGAAATACATAACATTGTTTGTTCTAGAGTCATCATCCATTTCAGCTGCTATTTGAATAGCTTTTGTTAAGGTTTTTGACTTTGTGGCTACTACAGTAGCTTTTCATTTAAATGTTGTCAAGCCCATTTTATCATTTAATCTTATAATTACGCTTCTGCTATCACTTCCTTCTTCTGCTACCTGCAATTTATTTAATGGTGCTACTAATGATCAAATTTTTGAAGCATATTTATTTAAATCCTTGTTGCCTTGTACTAAATTTGATAATTCTGTTTGTACTTTAGATGCCTCCTTTGATTTAAAAATTTTTACTAATGCCTTTTTGAAATCTTCTAGAGTTGTAATCTCGCCTTCCGTAACCAGTCTATTTTTCACTTTATCCGCAAGCTTAGTTGCTAGTATAAACTTTACTAATTTAGTTTTTTCGGTAGCTTCCTTTAATGAAAAATCAGCTAACCCTATCAAGTTTGACAAACCTTTTATATTTCCTTCAAATTGTGGGATAACTTTTATTTCTGTCGTTAGTTCAAAATTTGCCATGGTTTCTTCGTTATCGGTTTTAATTTAAGGATTTAAATATGTTCTAATTTTTGAAGTTATATCTCTAAGTTTTAAACTTATTTCAAGTTGTTGTTCGTTTGCTGAGGTAGTTTTATTATAGTAGCCCCAAATTGCCAATTTTCTTCTTTTTTTCTTGTATATACTGTTCAGTGTAAGTTCTAGTTGGATTTTTCTTTAAAGTTGAAAGTAAGTCTTTTAGTTCCTTTAGCTCTGCTCTCATGCTTTTGCTCTCGAATTTCTTGCTGTTTTTGTTTAATTTCTTCCTATAAAAAAAAAAAATGTTTAAAATTGTTTTCGATGAAATTCCTCTTCGGTCTCGAACTCCATATATCTATTTTATATTATGAATGTTACTTGTTGGTAGTTGTTTTTGGTCCTGATTGCTAACTACGCTGAGTGGTGTGAACGGTAGCTGTTGTGTCATTCAATGCACTATATTCTACGTAAGTGCAAGGTCACCATGTAATATTTTTTATGTATATTTTTTTAAAGAAAATATTGTCTATGTTCTAACCTAGTTGTATGTGTGCTAACTTTCTTTAATTACTAGTCGTCCTTAGGGGCATACATCCAACTCTACCATATTGATCCAACCTTTAAATAATTATAAATAAAATAATTAAGGCGAGCGAAATGAATCGCTCTGGATAAAAATAATAATTATAATAAAATATAAGTAAATGAAACAACTAGCTTCATTTATGATCAAAAATATGAAGATACTTTATTTAAAATTTCTTAGACTATTTATAGTAAATTTTACATAAATTGATTTCCTATAAAATTATCAAAGACAATAAATTATATTAATACACAAGAATTTTATCTATGCCTTATTTTTAGCTAAATTTAACTTCCAATTATTATTTCCTTTTTACCAAAATATGAATACCCCAACATTTACAAAAACAAAGTGCATATGATTGCATGCAAAAATTAATCGCATACATAAAGTAAACATTAAAATAAAATTACTGTAACTTGTTCTCCCTTTTTGTAGAATATGAAAAAAAATGTATTGTGTTAAAATTGAACCAAATGTTCATACCTAAATAAAAAAAAAAACAAGTAAAGAAACAGTCAGTCGGTGCAACCGACTTAGAAATACCCTACACCTATTTGGTTCAAATTTAAGGACATATCCATAAGTCGTTTTAACACCATAAGAGCTGTTTTAATTTGATCGTAAGACATAGCTAACAAAATTAATTTTATAATACTAAAAACATTTTCTAATTACACTATCTATTAAAAAATATTACAAATTCTTACTAATTTATCTATTTAAAAATATTAAAACAAAAAAAATTGAAATAAATGAAAATATATTTATTCCAATTCAATTACTAAATGAAAAAATTTGAATTACTAAATTTTGTGATAAAAAGCTAATATATTTAATAATTAAAATTTTTCAAAATTGCAATTTTTTTAAATGGCTTGTTTATGTACCTATTAGAAAAGCTTATAAACGCAAAATATGCAATAAATGTATTTCTAAAATACATATACAAATTTAGACCTTTTCATATAATTCATTTAAATATAAAAATAAATTTTACATAAATGCAGCAAGTACCTTTGAACATAGCTGAACCACTACAATTAAGTCAAAATTTGGGAGACACATAGGAAATAGGAAATATATTCTTTGGCTTCGAAATTAAACTCAAACAGAACCAATTCCCATGGTACTTTCATTACTAGTAACCTAGAGTTTAAATTTCATCAAAATAGCGGCATTATGTTTGTTAGCCCTTGAGCTTTTCAAGGGTTTCAGAACTCGAAACCATGGTACGATTTCGCCCATATGCAGTCCCCGTCATACTTTCAGTACAAGTTAACTCTTGTACACTATTAGAACGAGTTATCTTAATTTTAAGTTACTTGTTTTATTAATTTTATAAAGAACATCCTTGTGGCAAATTGGAAGCTTCTACATTTGTTTCAAGTAACTATCTTTATTAATTTCGAAAATATGTTTTAAGGGCCTAAGAACTGAGTGGCTGGTCCCCGATCCACTACTCCAATGGGGCCCAAATTTCAAAGACACTTACGAAATAGGAAGGGACACCCTGATACCAAATTTGGAGGTTCTATCTTCATTGGTTTCGGAATTATGCTCGTTTGGCCTAAATTCGATCAAAAAGTTCTAAGTTCCGAACCCATTGTCCAATCCTCACCGTACGTAATCACCGTCGTAGTTTCGCTGCCAATGACCTACTGCACAAATTTCACGAAGATAGCCTCATTAGTTGTTGAGTTATCGTGATTTTTTATATATGTTCCTTAGCCCTGACATCGATTAAAAGGTCCGGAATCCGAACCGTTGGGCTGATTTCGCCCATATATAGACCGCGCTGTACTTATAGTACTAGTTAACCCTTGTACACAATTTGAACGGTCTATCCTAATTTTAAGTAACTATTTTTAGTAATTTCGATTATAAGCCTTTAAAACTTGGGAGGTCTGAGAGGGGTACAGAACCAACACTCCAAATGATCCCAAATTAGGGGAACACGCAAGAGATAGTAAAGAACACCCTTGTGGCAAATTGGAAGCTTCTACATTTTTTCAAGTTGTTATCTTTAATAATTTTAAAGATATGCTTTAAGGTCTTCGGAAATGTGTGGCTGGTCCCCGACCCACTACTCCAATGGGACCCAAATTCACAAGACACTTAGGAAATAGGAAGGGACACCCTGATACTAAATTTGGAGGTTCTATCTTCATTGGTTTCGGAATTATGCTTGTTTGGCCTAAATTCGATCAAAAAGTTCTAGGTTCCGAACCCATGGTCCAATCCCGACCTTTCGCAATTCCCGAAGTAGTTTCATTACTAGTAACCTACAGTACAAATTTGATGAAGATAGCGTCATTAGTTGTTGAGTTATCGTGATTTTTTATATTTGTTCGTTAGCCCTGAAACCGATTAAAAGGTCCAGAATCCGAACCCATGGGCCGATTTCGCCCATATGCAATCCCCGCCGTACTTTCAGTCCTAGTAACCTACAGTTAAAATTTCATCAAGATAGCTCCATTATTTTTTGAGTTATCGTGCCTACGGACGGACGGACGGACATGGCTATATCGACTAAGGCGGTCACGCTGATCACAAATATATATACTTTTCCATATCTAGCTCGCTTCCTTTAGGTGGTTACAAACACCATACCAAAGTTAATATACCCCTTTACCTATTCTATAGGTGTAGGGTATAATAATGTTGGGTTAGCAAATATTATTTTTATTTAATTGATTTGGAATTTGGTTTTACAAATTAATGCTTTGGTTTTAAAATTCACAGTTACGGAAATATATTTGTGAATGAGTTAAGATATATTAAACTAGGCTAATTCAACTTCAGACTTCATTATTCGTTTTCCAAACAAGTTTTGTGACCCAGATATGACGAAACATCTTTTTATTGCCGAAATTAGAACAATCCTTGAATATTCAAGTGAAGTTTGGTTTCCATATCGTGATATTCATATTTCTAGTATTGAATCAGTCCAAAATAAAATTTTTAAGGTTCGCTTTGCGTAGTCTATCATGGACTGATCCAATCTGTCATCCACCTTATGAAGCTAGACTCTCTTTGATTAATCGAACTTCGCAAGCCGTTTACTGGCGGACATTTTTTTCTTTCAGCAAATTATGCGAGGCGAATTCATTTCACCCTATATTTGTGAACAAATGAGATTTAGGGATAATCCGAGCAATTTAAAAACTCTAAAACTCTTTTCTGCAGCACACCATTCGAGAGATTACGGGAAGTTTGAACTTTTTACGCGAATGCTAAGAGAGACCAACTCACTATCTAAGATTTTTGATATTTATTTTCAAATGTTGTTTTTCTTACATTACCAAATCTTGGTCCTCGTATTTGTTTAAGCAAATGTAGTTTATTGCTAATCAATAAATTAATATTACTAACTAATTATTACATTTATTTTTATTTTAAATATGTAATAGATTAAATTAAAATTTTTTCTTTATCATTTTCTAACCTACAAAACCTAATAATTATGACCTAATTAGTTGGTGGTAGTTCTTTAAATTAACCTACATCTGAAGCTTGTATTAAGATTCCCAACAGATTTGAAATGCATCTAACTTCTGCTGAAAAGGTTAACTTAGCCATAAGTAAATTAAAATCATGTTTAGCCATAAGTAAATTAAAATAAACAAAATTTATAAAAAAGTATGCCGGAAAATTAGTTCCAACACTTGTGAGATTTATTAACTATTCATTTCAAGCATCAAACTTCCCTGCAGCATTAAAAGTTGCTATAGTGTCTCCAATACATAAAAATGGACCTAAACCTGATAAGTCAAATTATAGACCCATATCGGTACTAAGTGCCTTTTCAAAAATCTAAAAAAAATAATTATTAAAAATAGATTAACTTTTTTTATTTCTAATAATGTGCTGCATGAGGATAAATACGGCTTTGAGAAAAATTCTAACACCATGTTTAAATGTATCACATTTTATTTCGAATAAAGATCAAAGAAATTAATTAAGTTAAATTTCCATGTTAAAGACTTATTCTATTTCAAAACATATCCAACATAAAACAGAGAGTTAAAATAAACAAATCGTACAGCACCTCCAAAAAAATAATAAAAAGAGTACCCCAGGGTTCAATTCTTGGCCACGATTTATTCAAGATTTTTGTAAATGATTAAACACACTTAAAATTAAAGGGCATTACTCAGTTATACGCTGCTGAAGCTGTAATTAAATACGCAGAAAAGAATGAGCTGCACTTAATTGCACTGATTTATTAACAATCAATAAGTGGTTGACAAAGCGCCGTCTAAAACTTAAATATTACTTTTAACTTTTAATATTAAAAAGACAAAAATTATGTTATTTAATAATAAAATATCCATAGCCCAATATTCCACTTGAATGTTATTCCGATTGAAACTGTAAAATATTTAATTACTTAGATCTTATTTTGGATAATGGTATTAGATGGAATAATCACATTGAGCACGTTTGTAATCAAATTAGTCCATACATTTTTATATTGCGAAGCAGAACGTACAATATTTTCAGGCCATGACACTCAGAGAAAAAAAGATGTCTCGACGGCTGATTTAACACGTAGTCTTATGGGAATAGGGAGCTTTATCTCGACGGCTGATTTTAAAATTATAATAACTCACAAATTTGCAACTTTTTTAATTTCGTTCAAAGATGACCGTAAAATTCAGTCTTTTAAAATTTTTATAACATATTCAAATATAAAAAATTTTAATATTTTAATTCAGAAATTCTTTTTTGAAAAAATAACTTCCATATATTTTACTTTTTTTAAAAGCTTCTTACTAATCTTTCAATGAGAGTGATAATTTTATTAATATTCTAAAGTGTTGGCAATACATAAATCGACAAAACTAGTTTAAATAAAAATATTGAATTGGAAAGTAACACAGCAAATTAAATTAAAAAACCAAAAAAACCAAAAAAGAGTTTATGTAAAAATAATATTGTGAAATAAATTGTATATAAAAAATATTTTTATCTGTAAATAATATAAAATACGATATTAAAGTTTTTCGCTGAGACAAAAAGGCTAGTTTCATATAATTCGATTAAATATTTTTAAAAGTTTTGGCTGGTTTTTTTGCAAGGCCTGAGAAGCATGCAACTTGCAAACTATTATCAATTATAACTCCATACTTAATTTCACATCCGAAATAGTTATCATTTTTCAAAAAATATAAAATGACATTATTCGCATTCTTATAAACCAGCCATTCTTATTTATTAACCAGCAAGACCTGCCAATCAGGTCCGTAATTTTTAAAAAAGCGCTTATCCGTAATTTTGGAAATATGAAACTTTAATCGAGCAAGAATCATAATTTAACAGCCAGAAACAGAACATTTTAAAATCATAATTTATTAAAAAATTGCAAAATGTTAATCTTAATATACTTAAAAAATTTAATTTAAAATTTTAAAAAGAGCTTTAAAAAACTATCTATTAAAGTACGGCTATTTTTTGCACGCACTTTTTTTTTTTTTACTGTTTAAAACTGTATACAAACAAATAAATATTGCCTACCCAAAAATATGGTTGAATGATGCTAAGAACGGTATAAAATTTTGAATTCTTTAATTTTATGCTGAAAAATACGATTTGAAATTTAATTTTGTTATGAGCACAAAGAGAAAACTTCAAAGTTTATTTTGATATATAATTTATATATTTTTATTAAAATTAAAAATATAAAAACTCGATATTAAAACCAATTTACCTACCAAAATTACATCACAGATTATTATAAAGCTTTTGAAGTTAGGTTAGGTTTTCTAAAATTATTTAAAATTTTTACTCTTGTGTACTCTCATTATTTTTTGACAGTATCAAAATGGCTACGTTATGAAATGCACGGAAAAAATTGAAAAATATTTTTTTAGGAAAACATATTAAAAATTTTGAGTTCATAGCTGAATTTTTGATATGTTTTAAAAAAAACTCCAAATTTTATTTTTATGTAAAATTCAGAGTGTTTAGGGAAATATTTAATAAAGAAAAGTCAAAAAGAAAATATGGTTAAAATCATAAAAGTTTTTATTTTTTTTCCAAAAAATTACAGAGCAAAAAAAAATTTTTTTTTCGAGACTCACTCTCATTTTGTTTGAATGTATTAAATAATTTTATGTCATGGCCTGAAATATTGTACGTTGTGTTGCGAAGACTAAAAAAATACCTGAATAGTAAGCTGACCAGCCGTACTCTTTTGAAGAGTACAGTACTCTTTTCACAGTTTTTGTATTCCTCAAAATATCGATCTAGTTTTGTACTCTTCTGCAAGAATCTGTACTCCTTGTATTCTTTTTAACATTAGATTTTTTTTTTTGATTTAGTTCAGATTCAGACTCTCATCTAACTTTACACAAAAATATCATTGCGTCGCGAAAGCGTAACATTTTATTAATTAGAAGTTTTTTTAGTATTCTGAACGCACCCCAGGGTAGTATATTTATGAACCACCGCCAGTTGGTTTGTTGACATTTGTATGTTTTTGACATTGACTGATTCATATTCTTGGCATACAGTTTGAATTTGAAATGAAGACAAAAACGACGATGCCAATTTTGAAGATAAATCGCTGGTTAGATGCAAATTATGCAATGTCCAATTTTCAATTGGTAACAAGGGAAATGGAAGCATCGAACAACATAAGTTTCGAGTATTCACAAAAAAAAATTTAGAAGTTCTTGCCTCTTCAGACAAAGTTACAAACTTTTTCCGGAAAAATGTTTTCAATGAAACAGAAAAAGACTTCGCATTGGCAGAATTGTTATTTTCTTATCACAGTGTATTGCACAATCATTCATTTAGAAGCATGGATTGTACTTCCAAACTAATGAAAATAATTTTGAATGAAATAAATGCTAAATTTTCATGTGCAAGGACGAAAACTATGGCAATCGTCAAAAACATTTTGTATCCATATGCTCTTTCTGAGTTGAAAAACGAATTAGATGGGACAGAATATTTGTGTTTTCTTTCAGATGCTTCGAATCACAAAGCAGTTAAATTTTATCCTACTTTAGTGCAATATATTAATACTGAAAAAGGCATTCAATGTAAAATATTAGATTTAAGTGAAATTCCTGGAGAAACTTCAGATATAATTGCAAATCATTTTTTTTTTTTTTTTATTTATTTATTTATTTAGTTATTTCAAACTATTTCTAATTCACAAAAAAAATGTATATTTTATACTAAAATTAAATTGCTTTTGAAATACATAAGTATTACGATTTTTTTGTTAAAACATATGCAAATAAAAAAAAAAAAATTTAAATAAGTACTTAATTTCAAATATTGAAATTTAAAAAAAAAAAAATCTTAAAAAAAAAGACTTGAAATATTAAAAAAAGATTTACTAAGTAATTAAAAAAAAATCAAACAAAATCAAAAATATTGCAAATTAATAAAATATTATAAAATTTAATTAGGAAATATTTAATTTGACAAATTCCAGCGCTTTTCTTTTAAATGTTGCTACGTTAGTTTCACATTTTAAGTCGTTTGGAAGTTCATTAAACATTCTCAACCCGCTGTACAATATTGTCCTTTTGGCTCTTTCAGTTCTAAAGAATTGCAATCTAAAGTTGAATATGTTCCTTAAGAAATGGTGATGTACATCCTCCACATATACAAGCCTGCTAGACAAATATTTTGGTAACATATTATTTTTCATTTTGAATACAAATAAAACAACGCTGAGGTAATTTCTTTGTTTTATGTTTAACCATGACAATGAAGTTAACATCACAGTAATTGACGTTAAGCGACTGCATTTGAGTATAATTCGCATACATTTGTTTTGAAGCTTCTGTAATCTATGAATTTGCTCATTAGGTAGAAATGCATTGATAGTGGCACAATAATCGAAATGTGGCTTTATGATGGTGTTAAAAATTTTAATTGCACATGATTTTGATAATTGATTTCTAATTTTTGAAAAAAAATATGTTTTTTTAGCTACCTTTTTACAAATGTGGTCAATGTTGTTATCGAATTTCAATTTGTTATCAATAATAATCCCCAAATATTTCATTTTATCAACTATCTCAATATTAAACCCATTTACCGTTAAACTAATGTCTGCGTTACTATTTATTACCATTGCTTTTGTTTTTTCCAAATTTAATTTCAGTTTATTCTTAGCAAACCAAATATTTAATAGAATTTAAAGGAGATTCTCGTAAAAAACAATTTAACAAAAAAAATTATTGGCATGTCAGCTGACAACACCAACACAAATTTTGGTGGCCTAAAAAGACGTGGATTAAACAACGTTTATACAAAAATGAAATCACATTTAAAGTCAAATATATTTGGAATTGGTAACGCGAATATTATTTCGAATGCAATTAATACTGCTACTCAAGAACTTTCAGTTAGTCCAGAATTAATTATTCCACAAATTTATTTGTATTTTAGAAACTACACTGTTAGGACGGAAACCTTAAAGGAATTTTATGATATGAACGAAACTGAATTTCAAAATTTATTGGGATATTCGAAAACAAGATGGTTGGTTTTGACACCTTCAATTGAAAGGATACTCTTTTTAATTGAACCACTACAATCATATTTTTTAAGCCAAGAGGAAATACCAAAAATTCTACAACAGTTTTTTGAATATGTAGAGAAGTCAAAAATATATTTTACTTTTATTCACAGCCAAGCATCTATTTTTTCAGATTATATTTTAAAAAGGATTTCAGAAAAGGAAAAAAGGATTTCGTGTACACTTTCTCAAAGAAATAAATGCTTTTTATAATTGCTGTAATAAATATTTAGAAGAATGGACAACCCCATTAGAAGAATGCAAGATATTTGGATGGACTCTTTTAGAAAACTCAATTATTAATTGGGAGGATGTAGTTGCAACTGTTGATATTTTAACAGCGAAAGGAATTGAAATAAATGACGGGAAGTTGTTGAATGAAGTTGATTGCGCAAATAAATATTGTAGTGATACAATAATTTCAAAATGGAGAGACGAAGGCCTTCCAAGCGATATGAAATGGGTTGAAATTTTTAAACACTTTAATAATAATTTAATTTCTCACAATAATTTGTTGAATATAATTCAGTTTGCATTCGCTTTGCCGTGCACGAATGCTGCAGTTGAACGTGTCTTCTCTATAATAAAGGATATTTGGTCTAGTGAAAAAACACAAATTTCAATTCAATGCCTAACAGCACAAATTTATTTAAAAGTAAGCCTGAAAGGAAAATGTCCAGACTTCTACAACTCTATGAAAAATAATAATGAAATTTTAAAAAAAGTTCATGGGGTTGAAAAATATATTGACGTATGAATACATACTAAAAGAAGATATTGAGATATTTCTATCGTTTAATTTAACTAATTTTTTTATTTTCTTAAGTTTTTTGTTTTTAAATATTTCTGTTATTTTTTTTTTGTTTTTAAGAATTTTTGTTAATTTTTTGTTTTTGTTTTATTTTGTAAGAATTAATTGCGAAAAAAAAAAAAAAACATAAATCATGAATGAATAAAACCTTTATTTACCTTATTTCTACTTTGTTTAATTTATGGGTACAAACTATTTGGGTTTTTAGTAATAAATTTTAATAAGTTTTTTTTTTTGTACTCTTTTCAAACTTTTTAAAAATGGTCACCTTATGAATAGTGATATGCTGTACATAATTTACTGTGCACATATTCATTCAAACTTGACATATCTCAACCCAATCCGGAGTTGAACTACACAAGCTAATTTAAACATAATAAATATACTACTAAAAAGGCAATCAAAGTAATACTTAATATTATGAGACAAGATTCCCAACTAGTTTGTTATATTATGAGAAATTCTTAAGTTTCAGCAATATATGCATGTATGAGTTGTATATTTTAGCGTTGAAAATTATTAACAACGAAATAAAACATTCATTTTTATTAAATAGGATGCTAGACATACACAGACCAACACAAGAACAAGGCAAACTTCTATCTAACTTTATTTAAAACAAATAGCCAAAATAAAAACTGTCTATATAAGTGTCAAAAAAAATTTAATGAACTACCAGTTGATTTAAAAAATATCAGTTATACGCATATTTTTAAGAATAAAACTAAAGATTTTATTATAAGAAATAACACATAAGTATTATAATGAAATTACTTGAAATTGGATTAAACTTTTAAATAAAACCATATATAACTTTATAAATATTTCATGAAAAAATTAAATATTTAGTTGTTACGAAAAGTAAAATAAAAGGAAGTATTGAGAAAAAGAAAAAAGAGGAAGAAATTTGTATGTAAATATGTAATTATGTAAATTTTTTTATAATACAATATTGTAATACAAAATATTTAAATAAATCTTTGTAAATATATTTAAAATACTAAATAACTAACTAACTACTAATCAAACTAAAATCATAATTTAAAAATTGTTAATAAAGATTTGTTAATAAAGATTTGTTAATTACAAATATAAAGTCGGATGGCTAATGGCTGCGACTTTAAAAACAAAATAATGAATAATAAAGAAAAAAAAAAAAAAAGAGCTAAATGTCTAATACAATAAAAATGTGGTTTTTTTTTAATGTTTCCGAAACAAAGAAACAAATGTCATTTAACGCCTAAAAAGTTGAACAAGTATGAAATTTTTTTTTCAACGAACGTTCTACAATGGTTTCAAATTTTCCTACATTATTTTCATATCTTTTAACTTTCTTCTAACTGTTTTTTGACAGTAGTAACATTCGGCGAAACTTAACAAAACAAGGTATTAAAATAAAAAAAGAAATACCCAGTGACATCGAAAAAAATTAAAGAAACCATTTCAAGTTAAAAAAAAAGGTTGGATATCAGCTACGAATTTGGGAGAAAATCGTGTTGGTCCTAAATCAAAACTACCCCAAAAGAAAAAATGAAATATTTTGTAATGCCGGTCAATATCAGTTATAAAAACTTTTTGACAATTCTTCGGTGTTATTCCTCCTATAAAATTTTGAAAACACATGAAAAAACAAACATAACGTCGGCTGTAGCTGTCTTACTAACGTGGTTGGTTTGTGCGCACTGTTATTTATATACAAAAATTAAAAAATGAATATACCAATAAAAGTAAGTTCATATTAAAATAAATAATTTATTAATTCATATTAAAATAAATAAAATAAACTATTTTAAATTAAAAATTTTGATACAAATAACATTACAGGTAGGAATTATTGGAGGATCTGGTTTGGATGATCCAGATATTTTAGACAATAGAACTGAAATGATAGTCAATACACCATATGGAAAACCATCTGATAACTTTATATGTGGAACAATAAATAATGTTCCTTGTGTCTTACTTGCTAGACATGGTCGCTCTCATTCAATAATGCCAACAAATATTAATTATCGTGCAAATATATGGGCTCTTAAGTCTATTGGCTGCACGCATTTAATTGCTTCCACAGCAACTGGTTCTCTAAAAGAAGAATATATGCCTGGTGATTTGATTGTCCCACATGACTTCATTGACAGAACAAATAAACGGCAGCAAACTTTCTACGACGGTGGCGATAATTCACCGAAAGGTGTTTGCCATTTACCGATGATGCCAGCATATCATGAGAGAACCCGCAGATTGTTAATAAACACAGTTGAAAATTTGGGACATAAAGTACATAAAAAAGCTATTATTGTTACAATAGAAGGTCCAAGATTTTCTTCTCATGCCGAAAGCTTAATGTATCGAAAATTGGGTGGAGATTTGATTAACATGACAACATGTCCTGAAGTTGTTTTGGCAAAAGAAGCTGGGCTTTTGTATGCAGCGCTGGCAATTGCTACTGACTATGATTGCTGGCGAGAACGAGTTGAGAGTGTCACAGTTTCCGATGTACTCAACATTTTTTCAAAAAATATTTCTAAAGTAAAAGAGATAATAATTTCAACGGTTGAAAATATATCAAAAGAGAATTGGGAAGATGATATAAATACTTTAAAAGTATGTTTTTAATATTTTTTTATAAAATTCAATTTGTTTCTATTGTTCTTAATTTTATTTTTAGAAAGACGTAAACGGAGGCGTTATGGACTTCCAAAATTGAATCTATGCAATACTAAATTTCATTTTAAAATTTTTCAATATTTCATTCGGATATTAAAATTTATTTTATTTTATTTCAGTTTTAAATATTTCATTAATTCTGTTACGGACATTTTCTTTCAACTTGACTTTTTCCAGATTCTTCGTACTCTTGTGATGATATCCACATTTGCTGAAAAGTTCCAATACTTGCTAAAATTGACCCTCCAATCCACGCGCCAAAGCGTCTTTCAACACTTCCGTTGGCAGAAATCATTTTAAGTCTTGTATTTGATGGTGCTCGGTGTTGCAAATCTCGGTTTAATCGCTCTGGGAATCCTTGTAATAACGTATTTCCTCCTTAAATTAACTCAGATTAATTTAAGTACATAAATTAATTTATATGCGCACCTGTTATCACTACAGATCCAAACAGTGACATTCGAACGTCAGCGTCACACATTCCAACACTAGTGGAAGCCAACTGTCCTGCTCCTAACATAGTGTGATCAAATAAACTTTCAGCTAATTTAAATCTTTCAGAACCAAATTCTTGATGAAAACCTGTAGGAAATTCATATGACTGTGATGGAATTTGACAAGCAGTTCTTTCATCAAAAGGACTTTCTAAGACTTGCAGCACAGATATTTGAAAATCCTGTAATAAACCTTTGAGCATATAATTTTGCCAAGATTGTGTTAAATTATCTGGTAAATTTTTAAAAGAAAATCTTGGTTTATCTTTCTCTTTCACGATTTCTTTTGAAGCTATTTTATATGCAGCAGTTAAATCAATACCCTGTGCTTCTAAGTATTGCCTGCATTGCAATGATAAGTAATCTCCACCTAAAGGAGATTTAACAACAGCTTGTGATAATACATACCCTTCATGCACAGGTATTGCAGAAGTATGAGTTGCACCACTATCTACAACTAAAGCGGTAGCCCTCCCGCTAGCAAATGCAGCTAACACAGCATTTTTAACAAGGAAAAACGCTGGAACATTATATTTTTCGAACATTAGTTCAGTCAATTTTTCTCTATTATTCCGAACGTTCCAAGAAGCTTCAGAAAATAAAACAGGATGAAATTCAGATTCTGATTGAATAACTTTAGTGTATGTGTAATCAAGAACTTTTTCAAATAATTCCCAATTATCAATCATACCATCTTTCATATATGCTTGAATTTCCATGTTTGATCTCGGCACATTAACGTAAGTTGTATCAACGTAATATTTTCGCCCAATATCTACAAGTCAAAATAATAAAATAAGTTAATATATAAAATTCTTTTGCAAAGAACAAAAAATATCTCGAACTATTTTGGGTAATGTTGTTGTCATGTTTTATTTCCCCGTCTAGATTTGTGGCAGAAACTTCTGAACCGACCCCTACAACAGAAGGAATTTCTGTTTTTGGTGTATCCTCTTGAGCATATCCAACTCGCAAAGAATGGTGTCCAGGATCAAATACTAAAGCACCTATTTCATCGCCTCCATACAACATCCCACCGGAACTCATTATGTGATAAATTTATTTATTTCTGTTCTATTCTAATATCTTGTATTTAGGAAAACATTTAAGAGTTACTAAATAGCGTCTGCCGGTTATTAACAAAAGATATGAAAGTTGAAACTATATAAATTGTTAACATAGAACAATTTAGTTGTATTCTGTAAATTAACTCTATTACAAATTCCAGGTTCGCTGCAATAGCTCAATATATTTTGTTATTTTTGATGATGTCAAGCAAAAGGATATTTTAAAATTTCAAAATTAAAAATTTATTAAATGCTGAAATCCGTCGAAATGTTTCGATAATGAAAATTTACGAAACATTTCACATGTAGTATGCTGAAATCAGAATTCTTTCACTACCCCTAACTATTATAGTCATATGATGTCATACAAATTCATATAATTTTTTACGATTGTATACTTTTCATATTACTAACTATAATAGTCATAACCATCATTCGAAATCATTAAGAAAAATTCGTCAAGTCACAGGCATACATTACGAAGCGTACATGTCATATTATTGCTGCAAAATGTCATATTTATTTCGAATATTATTTTTATTTGGATATGTTGACGTTGTTTAAAAAAAAAATGGATGGAAATAATGAAAGAAATTCTTTATATCACAACCTGCCATTCGAAAGCTTTAAAAATTTTGCTTAGATACAAAATAAATTTTATTTTGTAAAAAAAGGTTTATTTAGGTTAACAATAAAAAATTTTCATATTTAGGCACATTTTTTTTACCTATTTGATTTCTTATTTCTTTATACATAACAAACAAAACATAAAAAAATAATTAGAGACATAGGTATAACTATAAAATAATATGCTCTTCTTAAAAAAAACAAAATTTCAATGTTCACATTAATTTTACTAAATATGTATATACATGCAAATATCTTACTAAGCTTTCAATGGGACTGATATTTTTATTTATGTGCTACAGTGTTGGCAATAAATAAATCGACAAAACTAGTTTATGTAAAAATATTGAATTGGAAAATAACAGCTAATTAAAATTACCAAAAAAAGGTTTATGTAAAATATGATATTGTGATATAAATTGCGTACAAAAAATATTTTTATCGGTAAATAATATAAAATAAATTTTAGGGTTTCAATTAGGGAAAATTTGAATAATTTAAAATCAGTCGAGTTTTTTAACCTCTCACACCATTCAATAGACTACGCTAAATATGAACCAATTCCGCGTATGTTGAAAGAGGGTAACTTAAAGTCTGACCTCTTTATAAAAACCGAACTCTAATGGATTGGTGGTTCAGGTACCTATCTTAAGCCTCCCAAGGTTTAAAAGCTTACCTTCGAAATTAATATGGATAGTAACTTAAAATAAAGATATAACCTTCAAATTTAGTACAAAGGTTTTTCCCCATTTTCATCATGCTCCTGAAACTTGGCATCAACTTGGTGGCACGTACCTTCAAAGATCTAACAATAATATCTTCAAAATTAATAAAGATAGAAACCTTTAATTTGCTATAAGAGTGTTCTTTTGTTTCCATTGCGTTCCTAATATAGGGGACTAGCAGATTTTGCCGGCATTGCCGAGAGCGTGCAAATTGTAAAAAAGCAAATTTTGGCCAATTTTTCGAAATACGGCATTGGTTTAAAAGAAAGCCTCAAAAAAATATTTGTGAAGTAACCGATTGCGGCCCAACAGCTTTTATAGCTTTTTTCGTTATTTTGGTATAAATTAGAAATGGTTTAACCAATTTACTTCAAATTTTGTAATTTTTCCGACAAAAAAAAAAAAATTTTGGAAGAACGTCCAATTTTGCGAAATATTGCTTGGCCAAAGTTTCAAAAGCAGGTTTATTGAGTTCCGTTAACCCATTGCGGCACAGCAGCTTTTTACACATTTTTTCGTTACTTTACTCTTGAGCAGAAACGGTTTGACAAATTGACTTTAAATTTTGTATGCGTACATTTATATACTTGTCATTCCTACGATTGGTGAAAAAAAAAAATTTATAAGTAAATTATGTCCAATTTTTGAAAATAGGTAGGACTTCTTTGAATTAGGGGAATGTCTAAAAAAACATTTTGTCGTGTTCTTTTGACCGATTGTGAAACAGAAACTTTAAAAAACAGTTTGCAAAACAGTTTGAACGATTATCTCTAATTTTTCTATTCGTGGTGCTTCTTGACAAATTGGTGCCCCTCGACGATAGAGTTGAGGATGGTGGGCTTTCGGCGAATAATGTTAACTGAATTAAAATTTTAATTTTTATTATTATTTAATAATTATGAAAAATTTTAAGTGAAATTTGATAAATTTGTTGAAAACTTGCAAGAATAATTCTAAAAAAAGCGTTTTAAAAAAATCTCTTTATCACATTTTAAATTTAACGTGTAAGTTTTATATATTTATATATACTAGTATCGCCCTGTGCTCGATATTCGAGCTATTTTGCTTTTAAGTTAACATATAAAATTCGTTTTGTGTAAATTATATTAGACTATACATAATAAAAATTATGTCAACAGTGTTATCAACAATTCTTACGCTTGAAATTAGCTTAAAAACAAATTTATAATTTTTCTTAATTATTAAAACGTTGTTAAGTACCGATTTTTGAGTTTTATTTCTATAACTTAAGCCGCTTTAAAGAGAGGATAAATTGGTACAGTTAAATTAAATTAAAATTCTAAATACATACATATAAATATTATTCTAATAAATACATATTTCTAAACATATACCTATATTTATTGAAGTCAAGAACCCAAAATTCGAGTTAATGCCGTCCTTCATCAAAGATAATGAATAAACTAGATGTGCACTCTCATATAAAAATTTTTTTAAAAAATAAAACCCTAATATGGGTCTAATATCATCACACATTCATATTAAGAGAGTTAAAAATATAAATATGTCACGTGACTGTCGATTAAATATAGTATAAAGATTTAAAGAAGATAATTTGAGAAAGAATTTTTTATTTGCATTTTTTTTTGTAAGCATGTATATGAATGCGATATGTATACATGTATTAAATATTATTGTTGAATGAAGTTTAATAGATTTTTTTTTACTTCATAAAAAGGTTTTTAGATAAAGATTTAAAGAAGATAATTTGAGAAAGAATTTTTTATTTGCATTTTTTTTTGTAAGCATGTATATGAATGCGATATGTATACATGTATTAAATATTATTGTTGAATGAAGTTTAATAGATTTTTTTTTTTACTTCATAAAAAGGTTTTTAGATAAAGATTTAAAGAAGATAATTTGAGAAAGAATTTTTTATTTGCATTTTTTTTTGTAAGCATGTATATGAATGCGATATGTATACATGTATTAAATATTATTGTTGAATGAAGTTTAATAGATTTTTATTTTATTCATTTGCAAGAAATTTTACATACAAGAAATTTAATTTTTTTCTTTATTAGATTTCTATTTTCTGAATTTAAAAGATCATATACTCATTCGATGGCTCCAAAAAATAACGACGTAAGTCAAGTTTGATATGACGATTAAAATATTTGTCTTAGGTATAAGTAAATTCATATATTTTTTTTTTACTTGTTAATTTTTTATAATTAAATTTCTTATAAATAATATTTTTTTGGGTTTTAAGTATAGTTACAACGAAACAAAATTAAAACAAGGTAGAATGTAAACCAAAGGTAAGCTTTCTTATATTAGCATTTTTAGGAGAAATAAAGAAAGAAAAATATGCCGTAAAGAACGTCATAAGTCTTGAAGATCACAGAATAAAATTGTTTTAAATATTTTTCAACGGTTTTTTCAATTTTACATTTAAAATCGCGAATTTTAATTTGTATTCTTAATTTATTCAAAAAAATAACAAAGTTATAATAAAATATATTTCCAATACTTTTGAACTCATTTTTCTTAAAACATCATTTTAGATTTACATCGTTATAATTTGGAGCCATCGATATAATATTATAATTTCATAAATCGTATTTATTCATTTTTCAAAATTTTTAATAAAAAAGTAGAGTCAACAAAGCTTTTATTTTGTTTTTGTTTTTTTTTTTTTTTTTCGTTCTCTAATTTAATAATGAAGAGAGTATAAAGCTTTAAGCTTTTTTTTTTATTTCTTTCTTTTTATTTTAAAGAGCTTGAATTTTAAGGTTTTTGTTTTATATGGACTGTGCACATCTAGTTGTATTCATTATCTTTGCCTTCATATAGCAAATCGTACTTTTTTCTAAACATTTTAGTACGATTTGAACTATGTTGTACGTATTCTGTATCCTAATTAAAAAACTCTATGAATACATAATATGTACAACAAAATTTACCATATCATAATTCATAAGTTTAGTATTTAGTATTATATTATATTGTAGTTTATATTATAGTCAAATTGACCGAAGTCTTTTTTTAAATCTCAATCTTAAGATTTATAGGAAAAAAAAAGTTTTTCAATAAATCAGAGAATAAATTTTTCCTACCCTTTTTCCATTTTTAAATTTAATAGCTACATAGGTAAATTTTTACTACAAATGTATGCCTATCTTAAGTTCTGAAAACATGCGAAAAATGATTCTGAATTCCTTAGTTTACTTTATATCTTTTTGTCTAGTTTATTTATTTAATATTTCCTAAGTTTTTTATTGACAGAAATATATTTCTATAAATAAAATAAAATCAAATAAATATTATTGCTTTCATTCCTTTATGAGGAGTAAACTCTTTTCTACTCTCAACTATTACCAGCTACTCCAGCTCTTGTAAAAGAGTATATGACAGAGTAGATAAATAATTTCCGGCAGATGGCTTTAATTAAAATTCTCTTGAATAGGTTATGTTAAATCATATTTTTTATTTGATAACCAATAAGCACTTATCCCCTTCCATTTTAAAAAATATTCTTTATATTTATATCAGCAATAAACCTTAATTTTTTCACTTTATTAATATTTTTAAATATAATTAACTTCTCAAATGACAGGTAGTTTTAAAATATCAAATATATATATGACGATTAATCTGACAATTATGTACTCCTGAAACAAAAATTAGCGTTCCATTTACAAACTACGCCTATCTAATCTTCATGTACACTTATTGATAGATCAAATTCGTTCGTTTTGTCAAAGTAAAACTAAAAATAGGTTTTTTATTATAAAAAAACATTATTCGATGTTGAAAATGTGAAATAAACTTTTCAATTATTAGAATGAAATCAAAACATACATTTTATACGGCAGTACGTCAATACGTCTGTCTACATATCCATTATCGGTAAATCGATACGCGCGTACAGTATTTAATTTATCACAAAATATTTATTTGAAGGTTTTAATTTAGTACCTACAAAAAATATTTTTAATTTCATAATATAGGGATTTTGAATATAAGATATTTTTTAATAAAAATTATTTTTTAAAACATAATATTAGAAATATAAGAAAAACCAATAATAATATTTTTATACATTTTGTCAATATTTGTAAATTTTAAAAATCCGAGATACAGTACATCGCGTATATTTTGGCTGCCCTCATGTAAATTTATGTACCTACTTATTTCTAAATTTTTTGACAGCAATTATATGCCGTACGGTTTTATTTAGGTTGGGACTTAAGGAACAAATAAATTTTTTTAAGAAAGATAATTTTTTTAGTTTTGCAAACATGTTGTTGGTATTTTCAATTATTTTGAATATATGTTTTAAAAAAAATATTATTTTAAAATATTTTATTTTTAAAATGTAATCGTAGCAACATAAGAAAAAACAATTACAATATTTTTAATACGCTTTGTCAATTTTTAAATTTTAAAACTCCAAGGTATAGTACGTCGCGTATGCTTTCATGTAATTTGTTTACATAACTACTTATTTCAAAATTTTTTGACAGAAACTGAACGTCGTACATGCTGAATTTGGTTGATCCATAAGGAACAAATCATTTTTCTTAAGAAGTATTATTTGTTTTTTGTGTTTCTGCAAACATATTATAGGTATTTTTTAAGAAACAAATTTTTTACAAAAATATTATTTTAAATTTTCTATTTTTATTTTTCGCTTTGTCAATTTTTAAATCTGTGGTACCAATACGTCGCGTATTTCGGTTGCTCACACGTAAATTCATGTACCTAACTATCTCATCTATGTATTTCCAAATTTTTTTAGAAATTGCCAGAAATTATGCACGGTACGCGTTGATTTTGGTTAGATCCAAAGTAACAAATCATTTAAATTACAAATTATTTTTTTAAAAAAAATTATTTGTTATTTTTTTTAATTTTTTTGCAAATACATATATTTTTTAAATATCATTACTCTCAAACGTAATGGCATATTTCAGAAGTCGGTTTTTTATTTTACAAAAAACTTAACAAAAAGCAACAACAATATACGATTTAAAAAAATTTAAAGCAAACGAAAACAAAATACAGTACTTTTCGGTTATAACGACCATGATGATGATTTTATTTGAAATTTTTTTTTGTATTTTTTGTATTTAAGATGCGTTATTATGATTTTTTTATATTCAAAACTAAATAAAAAAGACTTAATTAATCGCCAAGCAACATATTTAGATATAATAAGTTTAAATAAAAGAAATATCAATGTAATAAAAAACTTATTATAATTAAAATTGAACCGAGTTCGTTATAAATGAAAACTACTGTATAAACCAAATGTATTGCTTTCATTTCGAACAGAACTCATTTTTTTTCGTTCACTTTTTAAGATAAAGAAAAAACAAAAACAAAAAAAAAATTTTTAAAAAATTTAAATCTTCTTGTTCATTGAATATTTGAACTAAACAAAAAAAAGATAACTAAACAAAAAAACATAAGTCGGCGCCTATAATCTTTTGATTAAGATTTAGCTGCGAGTTACAACCGAAAATGAATTACATTTACACATAAAGTCGGCGCATAATATTAGAGTCATAAGCCTCAACTTTTAACCGCGTGACCGTTAAATTCAAAATTACGTTAAATTAAAGACAGATTTTCACCTGAAAAAACGCAATATTCTTAAAAACAATATTATTGTCCTATAAAAACAAAAAAAACCTTTCTTTTGGATGTTGTTTCATTAAAACTGGTCAAATAGTTTGGCCTAAAAAGGGATGTTTATATTTGTATGGGAAAAAATAAGCCGATTAAATATTATGATATATTGTGAAAAAAAAAATGAAAATAAAATATGATTTAAATAAAAACACAATTTTTATATTAAACAATTTATTGATTTTTATTTTCAAGACCGTTTTAAAGAATGGTTAAACTTAGACTAAATTATAAAAGAAAGTTTTCAATATAAATTTTAAAATTAATTTCTTTTTAAAATTACAAAACAAAATTATTATTATATTATCTTTTTTTATTTTTCATTAGTTATCCTAAAAAAAAATACAAATTGCTTAATACAAAAAAATATATTAAAAATCAATAATATACTTAACATCGGTTTCCGATATTGCAACACACAAGAAGAAAAAGAATTTATTTTTGTTGTAATTTGACACTTAAATAATTGTCAAATGTTTGGTTCCAAAACGAAATTACAACATATTTAGAATGAAAAAAAAACTAAGTCATATAACAACGTTCATTAACATTTCAGTTTTTTTTTTTTTAATTATGATCTAGTATAAAATCGTTCAACTTAGTTTAATATTTGAGTACTTGAATAATAACAAGTAAAGAAACAGTCAGTCGCTGGAAACGACTTAGAAATACCCTACACCTATTTGGTTCATAAGTCATTTTAACACCATAAAAGCTGTTATTAATTTGATCCTAAGAAATAGCTAATCAAATTACTTTATAATACTAAAAACATTTTCTAATTACTTTATCTACTCAAAAATATTATAAATTCTTACTAATTTATCTATATAAAAATATTAAAAAACAAAAAAACTTGAATCAAATGAAAATATATTTATTTCAATTCAATTACAAAAGTGAAAAAATTTGAATTATTAGATTTTGTGATAAAAAGCTAATCAAAGCATAATATATTTTATAATTTTTTAAAATTGCAATTATTTTAAATTGTTAGTTTCTGTACCTATTTGAAAAGCTTATAAACGCAAAATATGCAATAAATGTATTTCTAAAATATAATTACAAATTTAGAACTTTTCATGTAATTAATTTAAATATAACAATAAATTTTACATAAATGCAGCAAGTACCTTGGAATATAGCTTAAGTATTGTACACGATGTCTTAATTATATATCACCTATGGCTTTTAATTTAAAGAATATTATACTAAATATGTTTTAGGGTAAAATTCTTAGCCTTTTAAAAAAATAAAAGTATTAAATAAAAACGGAAAGAACCCTCGTGTATCAAATTTAAAGTTTCTATCATGAATTTCGAAGATAAGCTTTTTAATTTTGGGATTACTTTGGAGGGACTTGAACCACGACTACAATTAAGTCTAAATTTCAAGGACACATAGGAAATAGGAAATAGGAAATATATTCTTTGGCTTTTTAATTATGCTCGTTTGGCCTCAGATCGATCAAAAGCTTCTAGAATCCGAACTTGACCAGAACCAATTCCCATGGTACTTTCATTACTAGTAACCTAGAGTTTAAATTTCATCAAACTAGTGGCATTATTTTTTCAACTATGCTGTTTTTAAGATATATGTTCGTTAGCCTTTGAACTTTTCAAAGGTTCCAGAACCCGAAACCATGGTACGATTTCGCCCATATGCAGTCCCCGTCATACTTTCAATACTAGTTAACCCTTATACACAATTGGAACGTTCTATCTTAATTTTAAGTTACTATTTTCATTAATTTCGATGATAAGCTTTTAAATCTTGGGGGGTCTAAGAGGGGTATTAAACCACCTATCTGAATGATCCAAAATTAGAGGAGTCGCACAGGAAATAGTAAAAAGCACCCACGTGCCAAATTTAAAAATTCTAAATTTGTTTGAAGTTACTATCTTTGTTAATTTCGAAAATATGCTTTAAGGTCTTCGGAACTGTGTGGCTGGTCCTCAACCCACTACTTCAATTGGTCCCAAATTTCAAGGACATTTAGGAAATAGAAAGAGACACCCTGATACCAAATTTGGAGGTTCTATCTTCATTGGTTTTGAAATTATGCTTGTTTGGCCTAAATTCGATCTAAAAGTTCTAATTTTCGAACCCATGGTCCAATCTCGATCGTACGCAATCCCCGCCTTAGTTTCATTACTAGTAACAATTTTGAAAAAATAGCGTTATTAGTTGTTGAGTTATCATGATTTTTTATATATGTTCGTTAGCCCTTGGACCGATTAAAAGGTCCAGAATCCAAACCCATGGGCCGATTTCGCCCATTGGTAATCCCCGCCGTACTTTCAGTCCTAGTAACCTACAGTTAAATTTCATCAAGATAGCTCCATTATTTTTTGAGTTATCGTGCCTACGGACGGACGGACATGGCTATATCGACTTAGGAGGTCACGCTGACCACAAATATATATACTTTCCATATCTAGCTCGCTTCCTTTAGGTGGTTACAAACACCGTACCAAAGTTAATATAGCCCTTTAACTATTCTATAGGTGTAGGGTATAAAAAAAAAATTATATTTGTTGCGTTAGGTCAGGAGACCTATAATTTTTATTTATTACGTAATGAAGATAATTAAAATATATTTGTTTGGAAATTTATATTAAGGAAAATTTCGTATTAAGTATTTCAAAAATAGAAATTATGTTTTGATAACGAAATTTGTGAATTCTGGTTCTGAGAATTTGCTTGAATGATTTTGTTCAAGATTTCGTTAGATGGATATATGACTCCCCCATGCTTAGGATTTTTGTACTCCTGAACAAAATATTTAGTTTTATTTATATTTAGATCACTTATTTGATTTCTTTTTCTTGATTTTATTTGATAGTATATTATGATGCTTACAACTAAAATAATAATTATTGCAAAAATAGAATTAATTTGGATTACAATTTTATTAATTTTTCTTTCAAAATTTATTTCTTTTATTTCATTATTGTTTTCAATTTGTTTAATATATAAGCTTTCTAATTTAATAGTATGATTTATATTTTCTACTGTAATGTAATTCGGATTACAATGTTATGTTTGAATTCTTTATTTTTATTTGAATATTTAAAGTTATTAGGTTTAAGGTTTAAAAGCTTACCTTCGAAATTAATATGGATAGTAACTTAAAATAAAGATATAACCTTCAAATTTAGTACAAAGGTTTTTCCCCATTTTCATCATGCTCCTGAAACTTGGCATCAATTGTGGTGGTTCTTGTATCTCCCACGTACTTCCAAGATCTAACAATAATATCTTCAAAATTAATAAAGATAGAAACCTTTAATTTGCTATAAGAGTGTTCTTTTGTTTCCATTGCGTTCCTAATATAGGGGACTAGCAGATTTAGCCGGCATTGCCGAGAGCGTGCAAATTGTAAAAAAGCAAATTTTGGCCAATTTTTCGAAATACGGCATTGGTTTAAAAGAAAGCCTCAAAAAAATATTTGTGAAGTAACCGATTGCGGCCCAACAGCTTTTATAGCTTTTTTCGTTATTTTGGTATAAATTAGAAATGGTTTAAACAATTTACTTCAAATTTTGTAATTTTTCCGACAAAAAAAAAAATTTTTGGAAGGACGTCCAATTTTGCGAAATATTGCTTGGCCAAAGTTTCAAAAGCAGGTTTATTGAGTTCCGTTAACCCATTGCGGCACAGCAGCTTTTTACAGATTTTTTCGTTACTTTACTCTTGAGCAGAAACGGTTTGACAAATTGACTTTAAATTTTGTATGCGTACATTTATATACTTGTCATTCCTACGATTGGTGAAAAAAAAAAATTTATAAGTAAATTATGTCCAATTTTTGAAAATAGGTAGGACTTCTTTGAATTAGGGGAATGTCTAAAAAAACATTTTGTCGTGTTCTTTTGACCGATTGTGAAACAGAAACTTTAAAAAACAGTTTGCAAAACAGTTTGAACGATTATCTCTAATTTTTCTATTCGTGGTGCTTCTTGACAAATTGGTGCTCCTCGACGATAGAGTTGAGGATGGTGGGCTTTCGGCGAATAATGTTAACTGAATTAAAATTTTAATTTTTATTATTATTTAATAATTATGAAAAATTTTAAGTGAAATTTGATAAATTTGTTGAAAACTTGCAAGAATAATTCTAAAAAAAGCGTTTTAAAAAAATCTCTTTATCACATTTTAAATTTAACGTGTAAGTTTTATATATTTATATATACTAGTATCGCCCTGTGCTCGATATTCGAGCTATTTTGCTTTTAAGTTAACATATAAAATTCGTTTTGTGTAAATTATATTAGACTATACATAATAAAAATTATGTCAACAGTGTTATCAACAATTCTTACGCTTGAAATTAGCTTAAAAACAAATTTATAATTTTTCTTAATTATTAAAACGTTGTTAAGTACCGATTTTTGAGTTTTATTTCTATAACTTAAGCCGCTTTAAAGAGAGGATAAATTGGTACAGTTAAATTAAATTAAAATTCTAAATACATACATATAAATATTATTCTAATAAATACATATTTCTAAACATATTGTTATATAAAATTATCCGTTCACCTTTCCTCCCTAAACAAATTCCCACGCGCATTAATAATAACATGCGCATCCGGTATAATCTTCTATTTTTTTGGATTCCCATAAATTAACATACACAAAACTCATTGCATAGTGACCACGTTATAAAGTGATCACATTGCAACGCGTTTTAATTATTAAAATTCAAATATGCTTAGTAAACTAATTTTTATACCTATTGTACATTTTATAAACTTTTAATAAATCAGAAAATAAAAGCGATTCAACATAATAAGAACCTTAATTTTTCTCTCTCTAAACTGGCGCAGTCGGTGAAAAAAATAAAAATTGTTTTAAATAATACGGTGAATAAAATTAACAATTATAAAATACCGATAATTATTTAAATAACAAAGAAAAAAAAAAAGAAAAAACTATCTATCTAAATGTGTAAAATTATTTAAGTTACTAAAAACTATTTAAAGAACAATGTGAAGAACAATTTTTTATTAAAACTTTAAAAATAAAAAACAAAAAAAAAAAAAAAAAACAAAAAGTAATACATTGCAGTTTGTCAAGTTCAAAGCATTGTATCTAACCTCAAGGTCAGCTCGAATTTCATTCTCAACTCTAAAACAACAAAAAAAAAAAAAAGAAAAAAGAAGAAAAAAATCTCGAGCAACTAGGGCATCAAGTTCCAACTGAAGATCAACAAAAAAAATAATTAAGAACAAAAATCTACAATAAATGCAAGTACATATTTACTTATTTAATAGCTTATAAAATTTTTTTTCCTGTAACTATAGTACATAATAAGTACAAAAAGAAAAAAAAAATGTTAGACTTAAAACATTAAAATAAAATTACTTAATAGATATTAGCTTTAAAATTTTTAACTTTAAAATAATTAAAATAAACTTAAAAATAAAACAAAAATATTAGATATTAGCTTTAAAATTTTTAACTTCAAAATAATTAAAATAAACATTAAAATAAAAGTAATTATTAAATTAAAATAAAACTAATTATTAGATATTAGCTTTAAAACTTTTTTTTAACTTTAAGATCAATTTAAAACTTTAAAATAAAATTAAGTATTAGATCCTTGTATAGAAAAAAAAAAGAAAAAAGAAAATTTTTAGCTTTAAAATTTAAAAACTCTAAATTCTAAAATAAACTGTTTACCTAAATTTATTAAAATTATAAATTTCATTATTTAATTAAATTGTAAAATTTTTTGTTGTCAAAAGATCCGTAATTTTAACAAAATAAAATGGATAATCAAGTTCTTAATGCATTGTCTTACGTCGCCAAACAAATCTCTTATGTCACTCCCTTCAATGGTAGCAAAAATAATTTGCTGTCATTTGTCAACCGAATAGACACACTAGTTCCGTTAATAAATGTTTTAAATAATGTCGCTCAACCAATCGCTATAGGGTACATTTTAGATAAAAAGGAAGGAAAGGCTAAAGAATGCGTTATAAGAGACGGTATAATGGACAATTGGGACAGTATAAAAGCAAGTCTTATCCGAAATTATGGAGAGCGTACTCCTGTCTCCGAATTATTAGACGAATTGAGAACTACACGTTGCACTTCTACCATAGAAATTTTCTATAGAAAAATAAGTTCACTCTTATTTAGAATAAATAATACACGTTTATTAGCAGGACAAATAAATAATAACGAAATACAAGGAAATAGTAGAATAGCTCTTAAACATTTTAGAGAAAATTTACCTCTATTAGCTCGAAATCTTATTGGATGTAGAAACCCAACTACTTTGGACGAAGCTTATGAAACATTAAAAGAATTCGGATATCTTTCTTTGTCTAACATAAAAACTAATGGAAATGTGTGCAATTATAATAATCAAAATAATTCTCACAATCAAAACAGAAATAATTATGATAATAATTATAACCCAAATTCCTATAGAAATAATAACTCTTCTAATTTTCATAGAAATAATAACTCTTCTAATTTTTATAGAAATAATAACTCTTCTAATTTTCATAGAAATAATAACTCTCCTAATTTTTATAGAAATAATAACTATGAATCGAATAACAATAATTCTAGTAATAATGATAACGGAAATCATCAAGAAATGCAACATACAAGAAGTATTCAATCCCGTAGATCTAGTAATAGCTACAATAGACAAAGTAGAAATAGAAACGAAGTTGAATCAATGGATACTTTGGTAAATACAACAAACGATGTTCCTAGAAATTTTCGAACAAGAGCCCAAAACTCCTACCCTATATAACCATTAATACCCCAGTTAAAAAACTAAAATTCATTATTGATACCGGTGCCGAGCACAGCATTTTAAATCCGAATCTGTGTAATCCAAAGTGGAAGCTAAATGAACATTCACATACATTAAAGGTTCTCGGTCGTATCATAAAAAGTAATATTCAATACAGAATTCCACTATTTAAAGAATTTAATTTAACAAATTATTTCGTAAAATTCTTGGAGTACGATTTCCACAACCAATTCGATGGATTGATAGGAAATAATATTCTAGTGAAATTAAATTCAATAATCGATTACAAAGGTAGACGTTTAATAACAGATAACGCTACTATCCCTATATTTTTAAACTTTAATGAAGAAATTTACGCTAATAATTGTTACAATAGCAAGTCCGAAGAAACATTTATTGAAAAAAGAGATAATAATAACAATAAAATTCCATACGAAAATTTTGCTAGTCATTTAAACAAAAAAGATTTTCACAAGTTGAAAAATCTGCTGTTAGATTTCCAAAATTTATTTTTCAAGGAAGGAGAAGGTCTATCATTTACAAGTAAAATAAAGCATAAAATAATTACAAAAACTGATAGACCTATTTACAATAAACTATATCGGTACCCTGAAATTCACCGCCAGGAAGTAGATAGTCAGATTAAGGAAATGCTGAGGCAGAACATCATAAAACCCAGCAATAGTCCCTACAATTCTCCCATATGGGTTGTTCCCAAAAAAGCGGACAACTCAGGAAAACAGAAATGGAGAATAGTAGTCGACTATCGAAAATTAAACGAACAAACCGTAGAAGACAAATTCCCTATTCCAAATATTGAAGAAATATTTGATAAATTAGGGAAATGTAACTACTTTACCACTATCGATTTGGCGAAAGGGTTTCACCAAATAGAAGTTGACCAAAAGGACCGTGCTAAAACTGCGTTTTCAACCGCAAATGGCCATTACGAATTTAATCGAATGCCGTTCGGCTTAAAAAACGCGCCGGCTACCTTTCAGCGACTTATTAACGATGTACTAAAGCAATATATTAACATAATATGTGTCGTCTACTTAGATGACATTTTAATTTTTTCAACAAGTATAGAGGAACATTTAGACTCAATTAGGAAAATTTTACAACGCTTAAAGGACGCAAATTTAAAAATACAGATAGATAAGTGCCAATTCGCAGCACAATCTACAAACTATTTAGGACACATTATTACTAACAACGGTATAAAACCAGACAATAAAAAAATTGAAGCTATTCTTAAAATGAAACTTCCAAGTACCACCAAGGAAATTAAACAATTTCTTGGAATCACCGGTTATTACCGTAAGTTCATAAAGGACTACGCAAGAGTTGCGTATCCTATGGTCAAATTTTAAAAAAAAGGTGCAAAAGTGAATAAATTAGATCAAGATTACATTAATTCCTTTGAAAAGATGAAACTTTTGCTAACTAATGACCCCGTACTTAAAAGTCCTAATTTTAATAAGGAATTCGTTTTGACCACAGACGCTTCCAATTACGCAATCGGAGCGGTACTAAGTCAAAACCAACACCCAATTTGCTTCGCGTCGCGTACTTTAAATAACCACGAAATTAAATATTCTACTATCGAAAAAGAACTTTTATCAATAGTATGGGCAATAAAATATTTTCGCGTTTATCTGTATGGAAGGAAATTCGTAGTAAATTCTGATCATAAGCCACTTGTTTGGCTTAGTAATATAAAAGAACCCAATATGAAATTGCAACGGTGGAAATTACAGTTGAACGAGTATGATTTTAACATAACATATCTCAAAGGTAAAGAAAACCACGTTGCAGATGGACTAAGCAGATTTATCAACACCGAAATCGAGACTGACGTATTACACCATAGCATAAATTTAACTATAAACGAACCAAATACATCTGAAACCATAGAAAGCAACAATTCACAGTGCGGAAGAAGATGAAACAAACTACATCTACATTACCGATAGAGCTATTAATTTGTATAAAAATCAGATATATCTCACAAAAGGAGAAAAAGAAAAAATTCGAACTGTAATCAAAAGAAAAAAAATTCAGAATATTATTACCATTGACGCAAATACCGATTTACTTGAAATCATGAAGAGGGTTATAATAAATAAAGGCATAATGTGTGTCTACTGCGACGATACTGAATTATTCGTGAAATTCCAAGACCTTTACGTTTCTAACTTTTCTTGCAATAAAAAACTAAAATTAGTGAAATCAAATATAAAACTTATCGATATATCCGATAAAGAACAAGTCTTATCCATTATAAAAGAAGAGCATTTAAAAAATAACCATCGAGGCATAAATGAAGTGTTCCAAGAACTAAAAGAAAAGTACTATCATCCCGACCTACTAAAACTAATTACAATTTTTATTAACAATTGCGAAACATGCACCCTAGCTAAACACGATCGACATCCCATAAAAATTCCCTTAAAAATTTCAGAAAGCCCTAACTCTTTTAATAAAATAGTCCACATCGACATCTGGTTTCCTATCAGAAACGTGATGTACCTTACCACTATAGACAAATTCAGTAAATATGCAACCCTGCATAAATTAAACGATAGAACTTGGATCTCAATATTGAAGTCAATTAAAGAAAGAATAATGTACTTAGGAAAAATGGACAAACTTATATATGACAATGAACGCTGTATGCTCCATAACTCAGTAGAGCTATTCTTAAAAGAAAACAACATAGAACGCCATGTAACTACAGCGGGTAGTAAAACAGGGAATAGCGACATAGAAAGATTACACGGTACTTTAAATGAACACCTTCGTATAATGGAAGTAGATGAAATAGACAAAGAAGACCTCGACGAAAGAGTTAGAAAAGCCATAATATTTTATAACAATACAATTCACACCACAACGGGACTACGACCAATAGATTTCATTCAAAAAAATATTAGTTGCGAAGAAATTAGGATGTTAGCAGAAAAATTTCGAGAAGATAAATTAATTAGAATCGAAAAACTAAATAAGAATAAAGATAAAAGCTACATGGTTCAAGAAAACGTTGTACAGAATCGTAGTGTAGGCAAAATTAAACCTAAATATAAAAGGATACATGAGCATAGAATAGAAAATGATAAAATTGTCGATATTAGTAATAAACGTAATACTAGGTATAATAACACCCAAAGAAAAAGAAAATTTAAATTTCAAAATTAATAGTAAGACAATTTTTTTTAATTTTAGATGAATCTTGCAATCTTCATTACAATAGTAACCGTACATCTGCTATGCGTTCGCAGCCAATACATAGAAGTAATCCCTATAAAAAATGAAAATGGTTATACCGTACTAAAATTAAACGAAAGGAATGTTGTCAATAATTATAGAAAAATAATTCATATTATTGACTTGAAGATATTCGAGAAATCTATTAAAAATTTCGAAAACAACTTACAAATTTTGAAGCTCGATAAACTGGATCAGGAACACTTTCTAAATAGGGAACTTACTCTAGCTAAACATAACTTAAATCTTTTAATCCCTCATATTCACAAAAACAACACACGAAATAAACGAGGATTAATTAACTTTCTAGGCAGTGCGATTAAATTTATATCGGGCAATATGGACAGCGAAGATGCCGCCGATATTCAGAATCACATAAAAAATCTAGATAATAATGTCGAACAGGTCGCCAATGAAATTAATAAGCAAGTCATAATTAATAACGATTTAATAAAAAATCTTAACGAAGTAACTGATTTTGTAAACTCCCAACAAAAAAAGTACAACCAAATATTTAAATCTATTACTTATAACTCAACAACTGAAACAGAAAGATTTTACTTTACACTTCGAGCTTTTGCTGACATTAACTTCCTTAATAAACAATTGGAAAAAATATCCGATATAATTATGATGAGCAAATTAAAAATTCTAGCTCATAACATTCTTACGGACGAAGAGATAAATACTTACAATATCACCGTAGAAATTTTACCCTATATTACAAACGGAGTTCTATTTATGGACAAAACATTAATTTTCGCCATTGGTCTTCCAAACTTTTGTAAAGGAAAATATTACAACGCCGCTGTTATTCCATTCCCAAACTCCCAGGGCGAACAACTAGATTCTGACATCCAAAAGGTCCTTATACTTGACAACCAAATTTTTGAAGATATTGCAGGAATCGTTTTAAAGAAAAATCTTAAGTTACATTCAAATAAATGCATTAGAAACATTTTTGAAATTAATAATATTTGTAAAGTAAAAGTTTTTAAAGAAAAATTAATCGAATTAATCTTGGATGATCTTTTGATAACGAAAAATTTAGATATTACCCAAATAAATCAAACCTGTAACAAACGCGAAATGGTAATAGAAAATAATAACATTATCAAATTTAATAATTGTAGAATTAAAATTAATGAATTTAACTTTAATAATGAAGTACAAAATTATTCAAACAATGCTCTTGTAATTCAAACCTTACATGTAAATTATACAAAAGTGTTAAATAATCTAACTTTAGAATTTATACATAAAAATAATATTATAAACAGAGAAAAAATTGAACTATTCGAATACAAACACAATATTATAAGTACATCTTTTTTTATAACAATTTTTATTATATTATCTATAATTGTACTTTTATCATTTGTAATATGTAAATTTAAGGGAATCACATTTTGCAATCGGGTTACAAAAAATTCCGAAAACAATTCAAAAAATAATAATAAAGAAAAACAAGACATTAACATCTCTGTAAGCAGTCCGTTTGCAGAGGCTGCAAACTTTTTTAAGGGGGGAGGTGTTATATAAAATTATCCGTTCACCTTTCCTCCCTAAACAAATTCCCACGCGCATTAATAATAACATGCGCATCCGGTATAATCTTCTATTTTTTTGATTCCCATAAATTAACATACACAAAACTCATTGCATAGTGACCACGTTATAAAGTGATCACATTGCAACGCGTTTTAATTATTAAAATTCAAATATGCTTAGTAAACTAATTTTTATACCTATTGTACATTTTATAAACTTTTAATAAATCAGAAAATAAAAGCGATTCAACATAATAAGAACCTTAATTTTTCTCTCTCTAAACTATTATTATTATTAATATATTTGTCAAAGATGAGGTGTAACAAACGCATTCAATTAAATGTGTTTTGTTGGATGTGTTCAATTATAAATTCTCCTAAAAATATGCAAAAAAATTTGTCAAGAATGAGGTGTAACAAACGCATTCAATTAAATGTGTTTTGTTGGATGTGTTCAATTATAAAGTCTCCTAAAAATATGCAAAAAAATTATCAAAATTATTTTGATGGAAAAATTTTTTGAACAAAAAAAAAATAAAAATTCTGTGGAACACGAATGAAAGAAATTTATGTAGATTGTATAATCCTACCCACATTGCATACTTTTAGGATGTGTTTTATTTTCTCATAATCAATATAAAAAATTAAATCAAAATCTGTAGGTAATAAATTTTAATTATTTTATTGACCTTTCTTATAATTTTATTTTTATTTTAAATTTTCTTAAATAACCATTTTTTTTTCTAAAAAATTTATAAAATTTTATTGATTTAAAGTTTCTTTTTGAAAATCCTTTTGGAAATTTTTAATTTTTTTTTTTTTCCAACTTTCCTAGAAAAACTGTATTGGTACCACCTGGCTTTATTGTAAATATTTTGAAAGTTATGATCTAAACTTTATTTATATTTTCATTCATTTATTCATTCAGATAATTTTTTAAGCATCTAAATTTTCCACCACCATTTTTCCAATAAAACGTATATTTCTTTTGATTATTGGATATTATAAATTTGAACTTTCATTTATTATTTAGTTATTTTTAGAAAATTCAACATTTCCTTTAATTGTGTCTATTTAGTACAAGTGGAATTTGGGTTTTATACAATTCGACCACACCATAAAGTAGGGCGCTTCCCACCCCTTAAAGCTAAAGTTATTTTATTTAAAACATTAAACTTCTTAATTAAACAACTTCGACATTAGATATGAGTATTATTATTATTATTTATTATTATTATTATTATTATTATTATTATTATTATTATTATTTTATTATTATTATTAATATATTTGTCTAGAATGAGGTGTAACAAACGCATTCAATTAAATGTGTTTTGTTGGATGTGTTCAATTATAAAAAAATAAAATATTGACGTTTTGTTGGATGTGTTTTATTTTAGAAAATAAAATATCATAAATTATCATAAGCAGGCCAAAAAATATTTTATTTATTTTTAATAAAAAAAAAAAAATTTTTTTTTGAAATAAAATTTACTTATTAGTTTATGAAAAATTTCATTTCAGTTTTAAAAATCACAGAAGATTTTCTGGAAATTTTAAATATATAGTAAGACATTTTGTCAATAAAAATTAAGAAGACAATGCTTCACAAGAACATTTGTGTAGTTGGTCTTAATAATTTTCAGTAAATATCTGAAATAAGCGCGAAAGCCCAATGTATGCTTTGATGCATTGCTTGATTTGCTTAAGCAAATAAACCAAGAAATGTATTAAAGTAATTTCAAAGTTTCCCCTCATCTCGCTCTCAACTCTACCTCATCTATCTCTCATCCCTTCCTTCATAACTTTTTAATTATTTATCTATTTAAAAGTTAAAATGGAAAAAAATTATGTAACAACTGACGGTTGGGAAAGTGGGTTCAGGTATACAATACCTCTGAGTTCAATGCACCATAAAAACCAGACAAAATAGATTTTAAACTTAGTTAGGGTTAGGTATATTAAAAAAATTTCAAATAAAATTTATAATTTGCATTTGATAATGCAAAACTCAATTCAAAAATCAACATTTATTTAATACAATTTCACGTACATATAAATAGATACATTATTTAGCATGTTGAATAAGTACATTATAGAACGGTTAGCCTTCAAACAAGTATTTTGATTTGAATCTAAACAAAGGAAACAATATAGAATGTATAACAACATTTTTTAAAAATGTATATACAAAACATTAATAGTTGGAAAAATAAATCATTATTGAAACAAAATAAATCTATTTCACATCTCTTATTAACACAAATTTATCGAACTTAATTTTAAAAAGTACGTAATTGAATAAAAAAAAAAATATTAATTGAAATTAAAAAAACATTTCACCAAGAAGGGATTTGAACTAACAGCCCCAAAATTTTATCAAATTCAAAACATAAAAAAGGTAGACTAAATAAATTATTCATCTTCAAATTTTTAGATACAACAACATATAAGTTTTTGTTTTTTTTGTACATAACTAGAATTGAAGCATAGTCTGTATTACGTAGAATGCAACGGTTACCATTTTATTTAAGAAAATGGTATTGATATATAATATATGTTTATGTAATATATGTAATTAAATTAGAAATAGTTCTTAATTAGAAAAAGTTCTTCTTTCAACTGACCTTCCGTCATTCTGTGACGGGCCAACAGCTAGTATACATATATTTATTGAAGTCAAGAACCCAAAATTCGAGTTAATGCCGTCCTTCATCAAAGATAATGAATAAACTAGATGTGCACTCTCATATAAAAATTTTTTTAAAAAATAAAACCCTAATATGGGTCTAATATCATCACACATTCATATTAAGAGAGTTAAAAATATAAATATGTCACGTGACTGTCGATTAACTATAGTATAAAGATTTAAAGAAGATAATTTGAGAAAGAATTTTTTATTTGCATTTTTTTTTGTAAGCATGTATATGAATGCGATATGTATACATGTATTAAATATTATTGTTGAATGAAGTTGAATAGATTTTTTTTTACTTCATAAAAAGGTTTTTAGATAAAGATTTAAAGAAGATAATTTGAGAAAGAATTTTTTATTTGCATTTTTTTTTGTAAGCATGTATATGAATGCGATATGTATACATGTATTAAATATTATTGTTGAATGAAGTTTAATAGATTTTTTTTTTTACTTCATAAAAAGGTTTTTAGATAAAGATTTAAAGAAGATAATTTGAGAAAGAATTTTTTATTTGCATTTTTTTTTGTAAGCATGTATATGAATGCGATATGTATACATGTATTAAATATTATTGTTGAATGAAGTTTAATAGATTTTTATTTTATTCATTTGCAAGAAATTTTACATACAAGAAATTTAATTTTTTTCTTTATTAGATTTCTATTTTCTGAATTTAAAAGATCATATACTCATTCGATGGCTCCAAAAAATAACGACGTAAGTCAAGTTTGATATGACGATTAAAATATTTGTCTTAGGTATAAGTAAATTCATATATTTTTTTTTTACTTGTTAATTTTTTATAATTAAATTTCTTATAAATAATATTTTTTTGGTTTTAAGTATAGTTACAACGAAACAAAATTAAAACAAGGTAGAATGTAAACCAAAGGTAAGCTTTCTTATATTAGCATTTTTAGGAGAAATAAAGAAAGAAAAATATGCCGTAAAGAACGTCATAAGTCTTGAAGATCACAGAATAAAATTATTTTAAATATTTTTCAACGGTTTTTTCAATTTTACATTTAAAATCGCGAATTTTAATTTGTATTCTTAATTTATTCAAAAAAATAACAAAGTTATAATAAAATATATTTCCAATACTTTTGAACTCATTTTTCTTAAAACATCATTTTAGATTTACATCGTTATAATTTGGAGCCATCGATATATTATAATTTCATAAATCGTATTTATTCATTTTTCAAAATTTTTAATAAAAAAGTAGAGTCAACAAAGCTTTTATTTTGTTTTTGTTTTTTTTTTTTTTTTCGTTCTCTAATTTAATAATGAAGAGAGTATAAAGCTTTAAGCTTTTTTTTTTATTTCTTTCCTTTTATTTTAAAGAGCTCGAATTTTAAGGTTTTTGTTTTATATGGACTGTGCACATCTAGTTGTATTCATTATCTTTGCCTTCATATAGCAAACCGTACTTTTTTCTAAACATTTTAGTACGATTTGAACTATGTTGTACATATTCTGTATCCTAATTAAAAAACTCTATGAATACCTAATATGTACAACAAAATTTACCATATCATAATTCATAAGTTTAGTATTTAGTATTATATTATATTGTAGTTTATATTATAGTCAAATTGACCGAAGTCTTTTTTTAAATCTCAATCTTAAGATTTATAGGAAAAAAAAAGTTTTTCAATAAATCAGAGAATAAATTTTTCCTACCCTTTTTCCATTTTTAAATTTAATAGCTACATAGGTAAATTTTTACTACAAATGTATGCCTATCTTAAGTTCTGAAAACATGCGAAAAATGATTCTGAATTCCTTAGTTTACTTTATACCTTTTTGTCTAGTTTATTTATTTAATATTTCCTAAGTTTTTTATTGACAGAAATATATTTCTATACATGATCATGAGCCATGACTCATAAGTTTCTTAAAACAAATAAATATTATTGCTTTCATTCCTTTATGAGGAGTAAACTCTTTTCTACTCTCAACTATTACCAGCTACTCCAGCTCTTGTAAAAGAGTATATGACAGAGTAGATAAATAATTTCCGGCAGATGGCTTTAATTAAAATTCTCTTGAATAGGTTATGTTAAATCATATTTTTTATTTGATAACCAATAAGCACTTATCCCCTTCCATTTTAAAAAATATTCTTTATATTTATATCAGCAATAAACCTTAATTTTTTCACTTTATTAATATTTTTAAATATAATTAACTTCTCAAATGACAGGTAGTTTTAAAATATCAAATATATATATGACGATTAATCTGACAATTATGTACTCCTGAAACAAAAATTAGCGTTCCATTTACAAACTACGCCTATCTAATCTTCATGTACACTTATTGATATATCAAATTCGTTCGTTTTGTCAAAGTAAAACTAAAAATAGGTTTTTTATTATAAAAAAACATTATTCGATGTTGAAAATGTGAAATAAACTTTTCAATTATTAGAATGAAATCAAAACATACATTTTATACGGCAGTACGTCAATACGTCTGTCTACATATCCATTATCGGCAAATCGATACGCGCGTACAGTATTTAATTTATCACAAAATATTTATTTGAAGGTTTTAATTTAGTACCTACAAAAAATATTTTTAATTTCATAATATAGGGATTTTGAATATAAGATATTTTTTAATAAAAATTATTTTTTAAAACATAATATTAGAAATATAAGAAAAACCAATAATAATATTTTTATACATTTTGTCAATATTTGTAAATTTTAACAAGTGATGAAAAAAAACCTAGGGTTTTTAAAAAAGCACATTTTCAAAATAATATGTGTTTCATACTAAGTATTTTATCGGAATATAATGTTGAAGCTTCAATATTAAGGTTTAATTTAGGAAATATATACGTTGGTGACTAAGTTACTGCTATAATAACAGTAAATTTTTAAGTCCTAGTAGCACCTGTATGGGGAAGGTTGCCAAATTTCTCAAGGATATAATGCTCACTACTCCCTTCCCACAAACTTTTTTAGGCTCTAGGAATTAAATTGTGAATTCCACCAAAATTTGGAATTTTTCTTAGAATTTTACTATTTAGGCAAAAATGGTTAAAACTGAGAGACACTTTCTTCAATTTAAAGAACCCCTTTTAAATTAAAGAAAAACCTTTAACATATGTTAAAATATAATGTTAGACCTTTAAATTTTGTATATTAAGGAAAAAATATTTATACAGGTATTCAAGTTACAGGTGTTTAAAAAGCTCCTGAACATGGGACTTGACAAAAAAATTTTGTTAAGCGACTCCTACTAATTTCTTAGGATCTAACTTCTCCCAATTTCAAGACCCTAGCTTGAACCATTTAAAAGATATGTGGGGCCAAAAATTTTGCAAAAATTGAGTTTTGCACAGTGGTAAATTTTAGTGTCGTATGGCAACCCTAAACATTTAAGAGAAGTATTTTTGTAAAGTCTATAAAATCAGCTCGCTTCAACCGTTTTTCAATTGAAAATAAACCTATCAGAACTCTTGTTATATCAATTTAAATATAGGGCTTTTTCGGAATTTGCAGGGGCTGTAGCTTCGTCACCCTTCAAAATTAAGAAAAACCTTTGACACATGTTGAAATATAATTATAGTGCTTTGAATTTTGTATATTACTAAAAAAAAATTTGGACAGGTATTCAAGTTACAGGTGTTTAAAAATAGCAAAATTTCAATTTTCGAGCCCTTATAGCTGCAAAACAGGGGACATGACAAAAAAAATTTGTTAACCGACTTCTACTTATTTCAGAGGATCTAACTACTTCCAAAATTTCAAGACCCTAGCTTGAACCGTTTAGAAGATATGTGTGGCCAAAAATTTTGCAAAAATTGAGTTTAGCATAAAGGTAAATTTTAGTACCGTATGGCAACCCTAAACATTTATTTCTTAAAAATTTATAAAGTTTATAAAACCAGCTATCTTTTGCCGTTTTCAGATTGAAAATACACTTAATAGAACTCTTGTTATAACAATTTGAATATAGGGATTTTCCCAACTTTGGGGGGCTGCAGCTCCCTAACAGGTGGGGCTACAGAAAAAAATTCTTCTACGAAATTATTTTTTTTGTAATACCTACTCGTGGTTAAAATTTCTTTTCTATATTTCAAACGATGTAAAAGTTTTTGTAAACATACGGACGGACAGACGGACAGACGGACAGACAGACAGACGGACGGACAGAGTGAAACTATATAGGCACATTTTTACAAAATTTTTTGAAAATGTGCTAAAAATCCGAGATACAGTACATCGCGTATATTTTGGCTGCCCTCATGTAAATTTATGTACCTACTTATTTCTAAATTTTTTGACAGCAATTATATGCCGTACGGTTTTATTTAGGTTGGGACTTAAGGAACAAATAAATTTTTTTAAGAAAGATAATTTTTTTAGTTTTGCAAACATGTTGTTGGTATTTTCAATTATTTTGAATATATGTTTTAAAAAAAATATTATTTTAAAATATTTTATTTTTAAAATGTAATCGTAGCAACATAAGAAAAAACAATTACAATATTTTTATACACTTTGTCAATTTTTAAATTTTAAAACTCCAAGGTATAGTACGTCGCGTATGCTTTCATGTAATTTGTTTACATAACTACTTATTTCAAAATTTTTTGACAGAAACTGAACGTCGTACATGCTGAATTTGGTTAATCCATAAGGAACAAATCATTTTTCTTAAGAAATATTATTTGTTTTTTGTGTTTCTGCAAACATATTATAGGTATTTTTTAATAAACAAATTTTTTACAAAAATATTATTTTAAATTTTCTATTTTTATTTTTCGCTTTGTCAATTTTTAAATCTGTGGTACCAATACGTCGCGTATTTCGGTTGCTCACACGTAAATTCATGTACCTAACTATTTCATCTATGTATTTCCAAATTTTTTTAGAAATTGCCAGAAATTATGCACGGTACTCGTTGATTCTGGTTAGATCCAAAGTAACAAATCATTTAAATTACAAATTATTTTTTTAAAAAAAATTATTTGTTATTTTTTTTTAATTTTTTTGCAAATACATATATTTTTTAAATATCATTACTCTCAAACGTTATGGCATATTTCAGAAGTCGGTTTTTTATTTTACAAAAAACTTAACAAAAAGCAACAACAATATACGATTTAAAAAAATTTTAAGCAAACGAAAACAAAATACAGTACTTTTCGGTTATAACGACCATGATGATGATTTTATTTGAAATTTTTTTTTGTATTTTTTGTATTTAAGATGCGTTATTATGATTTTTTTATATTCAAAACTAAATAAAAAAGACTTAATTAATCGCCAAGCAACATATTTAGATATAATAAGTTTAAATAAAAGAAATATCAATGTAATAAAAAACTTATTATAATTAAAATTGAACCGAGTTCGTTATAAATGAAAACTACTGTATAAACCAAATGTATTGCTTTCATTTCGAACAGAACTCATTTTTTTTCGTTCACTTTTTAAGATAAAGAAAAAACAAAAACAAAAAAAAAATTTTTAAAAAATTTAAATCTTCTTGTTCATTGAATATTTGAACTAAACAAAAAAAAGATAACTAAACAAAAAAACATAAGTCGGCGCCTATAATCTTTTGATTAAGATTTAGCTGCGAGTTACAACCGAAAATGAATTACATTTACACATAAAGTCGGCGCATAATATTAGAGTCATAAGCCTCAACTTTTAACCGCGTGACCGTTAAATTCAAAATTACGTTAAATTAAAGACAGATTTTCACCTGAAAAAACGCAATATTCTTAAAAACAATATTATTGTCCTATAAAAATAAAAAAAACCTTTCTTTTGGATGTTGTTTCATTAAAACTGGTCAAATAGTTTGGCCTAAAAAGGGATGTTTATATTTGTATGGGAAAAAATAAGCCGATTAAATATTATGATATATTGTGAAAAAAAAAATGAAAATAAAATATGATTTAAATAAAAACACAATTTTTATATTAAACAATTTATTGATTTTTATTTTCAAGACCGTTTTAAAGAATGGTTAAACTTAGACTAAATTATAAAAGAAAGTTTTCAATATAAATTTTAAAATTAATTTCTTTTTAAAATTACAAAACAAAATTATTATTATATTATCTTTTTTTATTTTTCATTAGTTATCCTAAAAAAAAATACAAATTGCTTAATACAAAAAAATATATTAAAAATCAATAATATACTTAACATCGGTTTCCGATATTGCAACACACAAGAAGAAAAAGAATTTATTTTTGTTGTAATTTGACACTTAAATAATTGTCAAATGTTTGGTTCCAAAACGAAATTACAACATATTTAGAATGAAAAAAAAACTAAGTCATATAACAACGTTCATTAACATTTCAGTTTTTTTTTTTTTTAATTATGATCTAGTATAAAATCGTTCAACTTAGTTTAATATTTGAGTACTTGAATAATAACAAGTAAAGAAACAGTCAGTCGCTGGAAACGACTTAGAAATACCCTACACCTATTTGGTTCATAAGTCATTTTAACACCATAAAAGCTGTTATTAATTTGATCCTAAGAAATAGCTAATCAAATTACTTTATAATACTAAAAACATTTTCTAATTACTTTATCTACTCAAAAATATTATAAATTCTTACTAATTTATCTATATAAAAATATTAAAAAACAAAAAAACTTGAATCAAATGAAAATATATTTATTTCAATTCAATTACAAAAGTGAAAAAATTTGAATTATTAGATTTTGTGATAAAAAGCTAATCAAAGCATAATATATTTTATAATTTTTTAAAATTGCAATTATTTTAAATTGTTAGTTTCTGTACCTATTTGAAAAGCTTATAAACGCAAAATATGCAATAAATGTATTTCTAAAATATAATTACAAATTTAGAACTTTTCATGTAATTAATTTAAATATAACAATAAATTTTACATAAATGCAGCAAGTACCTTGGAATATAGCTTAAGTATTGTACACGATGTCTTAATTATATATCACCTATGGCTTTTAATTTAAAGAATATTATACTAAATATGTTTTAGGGTAAAATTCTTAGCCTTTTAAAAAAATAAAAGTATTAAATAAAAACGGAAAGAACCCTCGTGTATCAAATTTAAAGTTTCTATCATGAATTTCGAAGATAAGCTTTTTAATTTTGGGATTACTTTGGAGGGACTTGAACCACGACTACAATTAAGTCTAAATTTCAAGGACACATAGGAAATAGGAAATAGGAAATATATTCTTTGGCTTTTTAATTATGCTCGTTTGGCCTCAGATCGATCAAAAGCTTCTAGAATCCGAACTTGACCAGAACCAATTCCCATGGTACTTTCATTACTAGTAACCTAGAGTTTAAATTTCATCAAACTAGTGGCATTATTTTTTCAACTATGCTGTTTTTAAGATATATGTTCGTTAGCCTTTGAACTTTTCAAAGGTTCCAGAACCCGAAACCATGGTACGATTTCGCCCATATGCAGTCTCCGTCATACTTTCAATACTAGTTAACCCTTATACACAATTGGAACGTTCTATCTTAATTTTAAGTTACTATTTTCATTAATTTCGATGATAAGCTTTTAAATCTTGGGGGGTCTAAGAGGGGTATTAAACCACCTATCTGAATGATCCAAAATTAGAGGAGTCGCACAGGAAATAGTAAAAAGCACCCACGTGCCAAATTTAAAAATTCTAAATTTGTTTGAAGTTACTATCTTTGTTAATTTCGAAAATATGCTTTAAGGTCTTCGGAACTGTGTGGCTGGTCCTCAACCCACTACTTCAATTGGTCCCAAATTTCAAGGACATTTAGGAAATAGAAAGAGACACCCTGATACCAAATTTGGAGGTTCTATCTTCATTGGTTTTGAATTTATGCTTGTTTGGCCTAAATTCGATCTAAAAGTTCTAATTTTCGAACCCATGGTCCAATCTCGATCGTACGCAATCCCCGCCTTAGTTTCATTACTAGTAACAATTTTGAAAAGATAGCGTTATTAGTTGTTGAGTTATCATGATTTTTTATATATGTTCGTTAGCCCTTGGACCGATTAAAAGGTCCAGAATCCAAACCCATGGGCCGATTTCGCCCATTGGTAATCCCCGCCGTACTTTCAGTCCTAGTAACCTACAGTTAAATTTCATCAAGATAGCTCCATTATTTTTTGAGTTATCGTGCCTACGGACGGACGGACATGGCTATATCGACTTAGGAGGTCACGCTGACCACAAATATATATACTTTCCATATCTAGCTCGCTTCCTTTAGGTGGTTACAAACACCATACCAAAGTTAATATAGCCCTTTACCTATTCTATAGGTGTAGGGTATAAAAAAAAATTATATTTGTTGCGTTAGGTCAGGAGACCTATAATTTTTATTTATTACGTAATGAAGATAATTAAAATATATTTGTTTGGAAATTTATATTAAGGAAAATTTCGTATTAAGTATTTCAAAAATAGAAATTATGTTTTGATAACGAAATTTGTGAATTCTGGTTCTGAGAATTTGCTTGAATGATTTTGTTCAAGATTTCGTTAGATGGATATATGACTCCCCCATGCTTAGGATTTTTGTACTCCTGAACAAAATATTTAGTTTTATTTATATTTAGATCACTTATTTGATTTCTTTTTCTTGATTTTATTTGATAGTATATTATGATGCTTACAACTAAAATAATAATTATTGCAAAAATAGAATTAATTTGGATTACAATTTTATTAATTTTTCTTTCAAAATTTATTTCTTTTATTTCATTATTGTTTTCAATTTGTTTAATATATAAGCTTTCTAATTTAATAGTATGATTTATATTTTCTACTGTAATGTAATTCGGATTACAATGTTATGTTTGAATTCTTTATTTTTATTTGAATATTTAAAGTTATTAATTTCAATAGAACAATTATAGAAAAATATTATATAGTTTTTATTCAATGATTACAAGATGTTATTACAATTATTTGTTAAGTTGAGTTTTTGTGCATTTTTAACTAATACAATTCCTTAATCAATTTCTACAGTTTTAACATTACTTTCAATAGCTTTAGTACAGTTTTTAAATGATTTTATAAAAAGATTTGAAATACAAGTTGAAGTTAATTGCAGTTTATTAAAGTATTTTTCTTGATTAAGATAATATGTTTTATTTCTAAATAATATGATATCGGTATTTTCTATATCAATTTCTTCTGAAAAACACTTCCAATTCATTTTTAAACACTACACATAATACCACTCCACATAAAACCATTCTCTTAAATCCGTTTGCCGTTCCTTTTAACAATCACACAAAAAAAACATTTCCAACTCAAAGTTCAACAACTAACGGTTCTAAATATACTAACTTTATCAGAGGTGAAACTCTAAAGCCAGTATCTTCCAATTCTATAAATAATAATATTAATAATAATAATAATAATAATATTAATAATTATAATATTAATGATAATAATAATAATAATAATAATAATAATAATAATAATAATAATAATAATAATAATAATAATAATATTATTAATAATAATACTAATACTAATAATGATAATATAAACAACGTTAATATTAATAATGACAATAATATAAATGCCAATAAAAATAGTAATAATAATAATAATAATTTCTCGTTAAACCCGTTATTACCTCCAATTGTAAGAGTGACACAACCATCTCTAACTGAGGACTATGCCTACGCACTTTCCAGATTTAGAAATGAAAAAATTCTGAATTATGTGAGACTATTTCTTGCATTTTTGCACGATGACAAAAATAATCGAGTAATTGAGTGTAAAACTAGAACAAACTTGCTTGTTTTGAAACATAATGAAGGCTTACCATCAACTTATAAAGAATTATATAGCCACTATTTTAAGTATCACAAAAATATTGGTTTCACTTCTAAACAAGTAGAAGATGATCTGAGTGCTTTCCGAAGTTATTGAAATAGCAATTATTACAATCACTTGAATCAATCTCGTGAAAATTATAATAATTTTTTTCGGAAAAGCAGCAAGTAACAACTTAAATTCAAACCTTTATATCGATTCCCATACTAACTTAGTAACACTGTCTAACCATAGTATCAATAATAAAAAGAGCATTAATTCCTCTAACAATCTGAAATTTTTCTACCACAATTGTAGTGGTATGAGAGGTAAGCTTAAGAAATTATTTATTGACGCTAAGTCATTTGAATTTAATATACTGGCTATCACTGAAACATGGCTAAACGATTCCTTCGTAAATGAAGAAATTTTGGACAGTACTTGGACGATATATAGAAAAGATTGTTACTAATTGTTCCCGTGGTGGTGGTGTTCTACTTGCTGTAAACAATAATTTACCTAGTGTGACATTAATCACTAGGACTTGCTATTTTGATCACCAATTTATTAAGGTAAACTTAGGTACCAATTTTTTCTACCTTGGTATTGTTTACTTTCCTCCAAATTCTGACAATTCCTCATATTCTGAATTTTTCGAGATATATCAATTTGTTATATCGAATATGAATGAAAATGTTTCAATTTTAATTTTTGGGGACTTTAATCGTCCTTCCTTATCTTTTATTGTTGACGAATCTGATAATTTGTTACTACCAATCAACTTTAAGGACGAAATAGATTTCGATCTTGTTAATGCATTTTATGGTAATAATTTACAACAAATTATCTGCTTTCCGAATAACCATAACAAATGGTTGGATCTTGCATTCTTGAATGCATATGATAGAGTGGTGGTAAAACTCGCTGATGATGTAGAAAACCTTTTTACTAACACTCCACATCATAACGCAATCATCTTTGAATTTTCCACTTTTATACCACTTTTTACTAAATCTTACAATAATATTTTTGTATATGACTTCTTTAATGCTGATTATCAAAGCATTAATTTTGCTTTATCAGTTATTAGTTGGGACGACCTGTTAACCGAACAGGATATTGACTTAATGATTACTCAATTCTATAATCAACTCTTTTGTTCCTAAAATTCGCAAAAGAGACAAAACAACCGAACCTTGGGTCAACGGTGAACTTAGGACATTGCGTAATTAACGCAACAAACTATACAAAATAATTAAAAATTCAAAAGAGCCTAATAATGACTTATTGAACAAGTATAAGTATCTTGCTTTTGAATTTAAACAAAAATCTAACCTAGCTTATGATAATTATATTACTAACATAGGCAACAAATTAATTACCGATCCTAAAAAATTTTTTGACTTCGTTAATACAAAACGCAAAACTTACGGCTATCCAAGCTCAATGTCAAAAGACAATACGGTTTCTACTTGTCCTAAAACTATCTGCAATTTTTTTGCTAAATCCTTTCAAAGAGTTTATCGTCCACACGATTCTCCATTTGATTTTGATTTTTCTTACATAATAAATAATTCAAATCCTATTATTACGGACTTATATCTTACCGAAATTGAAATATTTGAAGCAATCACTAAACTTGATTCTAAAAAAGGTATAGGACCTGACCTAATCCCACCGACTTTTTTATACAACTGTGTTAGTTATCTAACTTATCCACTTCATTTTATTTTTAATAAATCTCTTTCTTCAGGTATTTTCCCTCTTGCTTGGAAATCTTCTTATCTTACCCCTATTCATAAAAAGGGAGATAAATCATTCGTCGAAAATTACCGTGGCATTGCTATTTTATCGACTATTCCAAAGTTGTTCGAAAAAATTGTTGTAAACAAAATTACACCCATCATAAATACAAAACTAAACAAACAACAACATGAATTCAGAAAAGGTCGTTCCACAACAACAAACCTTTTAGTTTATACTTCTGAAATCCTTAATGAAATGGAAAATGGGCACCAAGTTGATGCTATTTACACGGACTTTAGCAAAGCATTCGATCGTGTTGATCACAAAATTCTACTAAACAAACTTGCAACTTTAGGTATTTCGGGCTCTTTTCTTTACTGGATATTCTGCTATATTACAAATAGATCGCAAAATATCAAATTTCAAGGATTTTTGTCGGACCCAATTAATGTTACATCAGGAGTACCACAAGGTAGCCACTTGGGTCCACTCTTGTTTAATATATTCATTTCCGATCTTTCTAGTAAACTTTTCGGTGTGTCACATGTTGCATTTGCTGACGATCTCAAGATTTATCATGTAATTAAAAATAGTTCTGATGTTGCATTACAGACAAATCTTAATTCTCTACAAGAATGGTGCTTCTCTAATAAACTAGAACTAAACATTGAAAAATGCAAGGTTATAAGTTTTACACGTAAGAGATCTACCATTTCGTTCGGTTATAATATAGATAATGTAACCCTTGAAAGGGTTAAAAGCATTACCGATTTAGGGATTCTTTTGGATGATAAACTGAACTTTCATCTTCATTATTAGTATATGATTTCTAGGGCAAACAAAATGCTCGGCTTTATAAAAAGAAGAACTAAAGAATTTAGCAACATTGTTGTAACTAAAGCTCTTTATTGTTCTTTAGTACGTTCCATTCTTGAATATGGTAATATTGTGTGGGATCCTGCATTTCAAATACATTCTGGTAGAATAGAATCCGTGCAAAAGCAATTTCTTCTTTTCGCTTATATATCAATATAATCCTAGAGATTATTCAATTTTGCCTAGCTATTTCGTAAGACTTAATTCATTGAATATGTTAACGTTAACGCGAATTCTTTCTTCCTGCTTTACTTTTGACGTCTTAAGAAAAAACATTGACGTTCGGTATTTGTTGGATAACTTTAAAAGAAACAATGGTGCGGGAAGCACTAAATACTTAGTTGAGAATGCTCATAGAACTGAATATGGAAAAAATTAACCAATAAATAGATGTTGCATTACATTCAATAAACACAGTCTTCTTTATTCTACACAAATTTCTCGATAGACTTTTAAACGTAAATTAAACTTAAAATTCATTCATGACCTAAGACAATAATTTTAACCTTCATTATATCATATTACACTTCAAGTTTAAATGATTTTTTAATTTAGTTACTTTATACAGTTAATTAATACAGTTAGTATTCATAAATTTAATTTCAACTGTGTTTTTGCTTTGTATGTATTTTCTACAAATAAACAAATAAATAAACTTTTGATTCTTAAGGTATTAAAATTTTTTTGGCTATGTAATCAAATTTCATGTTAATAATAAGTTTTAGTTTTAAGATTTTTTTTTGTAAAAACCTTGTTTTGGTACAATAAATAAATAATTAAATAAATAAATAAATAAATAAAATTAGAATTTGGTACAGCGAATATTTTATATTAATTGCGTTTTCTTCGCTTATTACTGGAATCTCTAGTATAAACACTAATTTACTACTGATTATTACCAAAGAACTTTTAATTTCTTGTATTTTAAGAATATCTATAATATCATAAAAATCTATTTCTTCAGGTGTTAAGATAGATCTACTCATAATACTATGTTTAGCAAATACTACGTTCTCTTGAATTTTTTCGATTTCTTGATTTAGAAAGTTAATATTTGTCAGTATTTGTAAGTATTGTAGTTGTTTGGTAATGTATTATTGTTATTTAGTGAAATTTTATTTAAAAGTTTATCTATTGTAAATTGATTTTTATTTATACTTTTTTCTAAGATTTTAATATTGTTTTGAATATCATTATTAATTTTTATTTGGTTATTACTTGATATTACATTATGATTATTTTGTTCTATAGTTTTTAAATGTTCTTTTATGTAAGTCTTGTCTTCCTCGTCCATTGTACCAAATATCCATTTAAGAAATGAGCCTCCAACACTAGCTAATGCTCTTTTATGTCTATAAGGTATCAATGTTTTAAAATTATGTTTAGTTTTTGACATTTGGGCATTCAAGGACTTTAAATAATTTATCTCCCATCAATTTATACGAAGTGCTTATATAATTATCAATCAAGTTGATTGTATATTCAATTTCTTCTAAATCGACTATATGAAGAAGTTTGATATAGCTTTCTAATATTGAGATATTTTCTTGTTGAATTATGGTATAACCGGATTCCGTCTCTAACTTTTCTAAGGTAAAAGTTGCTTCAGTTTTGATCAAAAAAAGGCTCAGTAGTAAGAGTTGTAAAATTTTTTTGATCATCATGGTTATTGATTTTTTGATTACCTGTAATAAATTTATAATTTCTTTTAATTCTAGTTGGATGTGTATTTCGATTATTATCATCTAACATTTTGTATCCCTCTAGTTATACCCTACACCTATAGAATAGGTAAAGGGGTATATTAACTTTGGTATGGTGTTTGTAACCACCTAAAGGAAGCGAGCTAGATATGGAAAAGTATATATATTTGTGATCAGCGTGACCGCCTTAGTCGATATAGCCATGTCCATCCGTCCGTCCGTCCGTCCGTCCGTCCGTCCGTCCGTAGGCACGATAACTCAAAAAATAATGGAGCTATCTTGATGAAATTTTAACTGTAGGTTACTAGGACTGAAAGTACGGCGGGGATTGCATATGGGCGAAATCGGCCCATGGGTTCGGATTCTGGACCTTTTAATCGGTTTCAGGGCTAACGAACAAATATAAAAAATCACGATAACTCAACAACTAATGACGCTATCTTCATCAAATTTGTGCTGTAGGTTACTAGTAATGAAAATACTTCGGGAATTGCGTAAGGTCGGGATTGGACCATGGGTTCGGAACCTAGAACTTTTTGATCGAATTTAGGCCAAACGAGCATAATTCCGAAACCAATGAAGATAGAACCTCCAAATTTAGTATCAGGGTGTCCCTTCCTATTTCCTAAGTGTCTTGTGAATTTGGGTCCCATTGGAGTAGTGGGTCGGGGCCAGCCACACATTTCCGAAGACCTTAAAGCATATCTTTAAAATTAATAAAGATAACAACTTGAAAAAATGTAGAAGCTTCCAATTTGCCACAAGGGTGTTCTTTACTATCTCTTGCGTGTTCCCTAATTTGGGATCAATTGGAGTGGTGGTTCTGTACTCCTCTCAGACCACCCAAGTTTTAAAGGCTTATAATCGAAATTACTAAAAATAGTTATTTAAAATTAGGATAGACCGTTCAATTTGTGTACAAGGGTTAACTAGTACTATAAGTACAGCGCGGACTATATAAGGGCGAAATCAGCCCAACCGTTCGGATTCCGGACCTTTTAATCGATGTCAGGGCTAAGGAACATATATAAAAAATCACGATAACTCAACAACTAATGAGGCTATCTTCATGAAATTTGTGCTGTAGGTTATTGGCAGCGAAACTACGGCGGTGATTACGTACGGTGAGGATTGGACAATGGGTTCGGAACTTAGAATTTTTTGATCGAATTTAGGCCAAACGAGCATAATTCCGAAACCAATGAAGATAGAACCTCCAAATTTGGTATCAGGGTGTCCCTTCCTATTTCGTAAGTGTCTTTGAAATTTGGGCCCCATTGGAGTAGTGGATCGGGGACCAGCCACTCAGTTCTTAGGCCCTTAAATCATATTTTCGAAATTAATAAAGATAGTTACTTGAAACAAATGTAGAAGCTTCCAATTTGCCACAAGGGTGTTCTTTACTATTTCTTGCGTGCCCCCCTAATTTGGGATCAATTGGAGTGGTGGTTCAGAACCTCTCTTAGACCCCCCAATGTGTAAAAGCTTATCATCGAAATTAATAAAACTAGTAACTTAAAATTAAGATAGAGCGTTCCAATTGTGTACAAGGGTTAACTAGTATTGAAAGTATGACGGGACTGCATATGGGCGAAATCGTACCATAATTTCGGGTCCTGGAACCCTTGAAAAGTTCAAGGACTAACAAACATATATCTTAAAAACACCATAACTCAAAAAATAATGCCGGTATTTAGATGAAATTTAACAGTAGGTTACTAGTAATGAAAGTACCATGGGAATTGGTTGTGGTCGAGTTTAATTTCGAAGCCAAAGAATATATTTCCTATGTCCTATGTGTCTCCGAAATCTAGACTTAATTGTAGTGGTTCAGCTATGTTCAAAGGTACTTGCTGCATTTATGTAAAATTTATTTTTATATTTAAATGAATTATATGAAAAGGTCTAAATTTATATATGTATTTTAGAAATACATTTATTGCACATTTTGCGTTTATAAGTTTTTCTATTAGGTATATAAACTAACCATTTAAAATAATTGCAATTTTTAAAAATTTGGATTATTAAATATATTATGCTTTGATTATCTTTTTATCACAAAATTTAATAATTAGAATTTTTTCATTTTGTAATTGAATTGGAATAAATATATTTTCATTTATTTCAAGTTTGTTTGTTTTTTAATATTTTTAAATAGATAAATTAGTAAGAATTTGTAGTATTTTTTAATAGATAGGGTAATTAGAAAATGTTTTTAGTATTATACAGTTAATTTGGATAGCTATTTCTTACGATCAAATTAATAACAGCTTCTATGGTGTTAAAATGACTTATGGATATGTCCTTAAATTTGAACCAAATAGGTGTAGGGTATTTCTAAGTCGGTTGCACCGACTGACTGTTTCTTTACTTGTTTGTTTTTAATTTTAGTATATTTGGGTTGTGTTTTATAACGTTGAGAATCGGGGTTATTTACTACGATTTCATCTTTATCTTGTGCCTTAAATTCTAATCTTGTAGTATTTATTTTATTTATTTTTGTAACTTTTTTCTTATGAATTAAATTTTTAATTTCTTCTATATTTGTAATTTTACCATTAAGTGTATCTATTGGCCTAGTCATAATGGTCGAGTGGATTGCACAGTTATATTTTTCAACCGCTAAGAATACTTTATGTACAACATTTAATTTGAGTTTTTGAGCTTCGAAAATTCGGAGATGTTCATTTAAAGTACCGTGAGCTCTTTCAATATCAGAATTTCGTGTATGAGATCTTGGTGAAGGAAAATGTACTTCTATACCTTCTTCTCTACAGAAATCTTTAATATTGAGATTATTGAATTCATTATCGAACACGAGTTTATTTGGTCTTCCTGGTATTGCAAATCGAGTTCTTAGAAGGTCTATAATGGTTAATGCATTCCTATCGGGTAGTTGTTGAACCAAAAGATGTTTTGAAAATTTATCAAACGTGGTTAGAAATGTTAACTTGTAACAATAGAAAACGTCACAACAAAAAATGTCATTTGGATAGTTTGGGGTTTCGCTTATCTCGAACTTGTACTTTACGGGTTTACGATCATATTTAGCGAGATTGCATATGTCGCAATTATTTATATGTAATATTTCTTTAATTTTTGGATAAAAGTATGATTTCTTAATTTTGTTAAAATTTTCAATAGTCCCTCTGTGATTTGATTCAGAATGGATTTTTTCTATTATATTAATTGTACATTTAAAAAATTTTATTTTATTATTATTACTAAACAATTCAATTAGTTTTTGTTGTAATAAATTGTATTTACTTTCTTCTAATTCCGAGAAGATTCCAATACATCCTTTTTTTATTTTACTACGTAAGAAATCGTTAAGATAATTATTGTTATTTAAGTCATTAAAAATGTGTCAATAAGTCAATAAAAATGTAAGTATATTTATTATATAGGCGTTTTATTTCACTATTTTTATTTTTGACAAGGTAGATTTGGGTGTAATATTTATTAACGATATGATCTATAATAGGAATATGGTCGTCTAAATTTTCGATACCACTATGTATTGTAGCCATATTAGAATTATTTTCATTAACAGAATTTTCTTCAATTTAATTTTTATTTATTTCTTGTTTGTCAGTATTTATCCTACTAAGAAAATCTGCCACTCGATTTTCTTTTCCTTTCACATAATCTATATCGAATTCAAATTCATTTAGTCTTATTTTCCAACGCTGTAACTTAGAGTTAGGTTTCTTCAGGGAATTGTAGTGCATTCACTAATTCCAACACTACAATTATTACAATACCTTTATAACTTCACCGTACACATACATTTAATTTATACTAATACAATACCTAGTTAACTTCAACGTATTTTTACATTCTTTTCTCACGAACACAATACCTAATTAAAAAGTACGCTAATATACTTTTATAACAATTTAATAAAGATATCTAATTTCACATATACCTTAAGTATATACGAACACATTAATCACATTAATTTTTTAGCAAAAATGCTGATTCTAAACATTTAAATTTAAAACAACAATTAACACCCGTACCATATAATATTATATATTTTTACTGTTTTTTTATATTTATAAAAAAAGTCATTATGAATAGAAATTGCACATTCAGGGAATTTCCTTAAAAAGGTTAAAGAACTGAATGTAGCACATATGTTTAACACACAATTTAATGTTTGTCAATTTAAATTATATTTTTAAGAAAATAGCCCATATGGCACTTTTTATTGTGAAATAATAATTTTAATAATGTAAATGTAAATACCTCTACTAAAAAAAAGTAGTGGGGATAAATTTTAAATATTGTTTAAATACCTTTGTAAATTTTAAAAAGAAAACAATTAAAAGTTTAAGTTCTTAGACAACTTAACTAAGAAAACAAAAAGAATAAGCTTTTAATTTGACTAAGACAGAGTCTCTAAATTGGGTTCAGCCCATAGAGAAATAACCATCACAGTGTGACATAGGGCTTATGGCCCTCAGCACTTTGGTTAAGACTAGTACCGCATAACTACCAGGATAGACATAATAAAGTATCACCAAAATAAGGACCAAACATATTACATGGCGACCCTGCCTAAATAGACGAACCAAAAGGATGACACTGCGCAATCAAAACAGAAATCGCAACAATTTCAACAATAAAAACCACAATTACAATCAAAATAAAAATAAAAACGTATTAAAATGCAATAATATAAATTAAAAAAAAAAAACAAAAAATTAAAATTCCAACAACAACAATGTTCTTCTTATTACTATTATTAATATCAATAAAGAAAAAAAAAAAAAAAAAACAAAATAAGATACAAAATAAAAATAAAAAATTAAAAGTAAATTACCTGAGCATAGAACAGGGAAACGAGAACAACCTGGAAGTACGACACCTTGCCGAGGATTTAAACAACTTACAAATGAATTAAAAATATACTTTATCAACAACAAAAAAAAATAAATTGCATATTCTTAAAAACAAGCTTAACTCAAAAACCTTTAGCATTTTTACTAGTACAGGAGCAGAGATTTCAATAATAAAAAATAATTGTATAGATAATCATGAACTAATTAACTCAGAAAATAAATCCAAAATAACCGGTGTAAATAACTTTGATGAAGAATTCATAATAACAACTGACGCATCCAACTTTGCTTTAGGCGCTGTTTTGTCACAAGGAGAAATAGGTAGCGACCGGCCAATCGCTTACGCTAGCAGATCTTTGAACAAACATGAACTAAACAAACCAATAATCGAGAAAGAATTATTAGGCATACATTGGGCAATAACATATTTTAGACCCTATGTATAAGGCACTAAATTCGCGATTGTTACGGACTGTGACCTGTGATCCGTTAGTCAGTTTATTTAAACACAAAAATCCTTCATCTAAAATGACAAGAATAAGACTAGAATTAGCCGGTTATGATTTTAAAATAATATATAAACAAGGTAAAATAAATACAAACGCAGACGCACTATCTCGTATAAAAATCGATTCAGAAATATTAAAACAAATGATTCCAAAAAATAGAGTAAATATCATCACGAGAAATAAGAATAAAACATTACAAAAAACAGATAATAATAACAGCACTAGTACATCAACACAGAAGCCTCATGAACTTCATACGTGGCAATGTACATCCATATCTGAAACAAAAAATATGCATAAAATAAAATTTATTAACGTTAACGATTTAAAAAATATGAAAAATAAAATAAATGAAATAATTATAAATGAAAAAGGGGATTTTATGGTACCAATAAGCATAAGTGATAATCCATATCAGGACTTAGGTCGGATCTTGGAGAAACTTATCTTATCTATGAAAAATAAAAAAATAATGAAACTAGCGCTTAGTGATAATGATTCAATATTTAGAAAAATTGACATAAGAGAATTTAAAACATTGTACAATGATATTATGAATAAATTAAAAATGAATGAATTAAAAATTTTAATATATAGCCCGCCTAAGAAAACTGAAGATAATGAATCAAAAAATAAAATAATAAAAGAATACCATGACTCTCAACAAGGAGGTCATACAGGAATCAAAAGAACCATCAACAAAATAAAACAAAAATGAATGAAATTTTTACGAATATATGCAAAACATTCAATATAGAACATTTAAAATCAACTCCATATCACCATGAGACACTAGGCTCAATTGAACGAAACCATAGAGTATTAAACCAATATCTCTTATCGTTCACTCAAGACTATCAATGGGACGAATGGATACCTTACTTTGCATATTGTTATAACACAACACCACACACAGATACAAATTATTCACCATTTGAATTACTTTACGGAAAAATATCAAGTATACCAACAAACTTTAATGCAAATACACACATACCTATACAAGTAATGAACGACTATGTACTTGAACTAAAAACTAGACTCAAATTTGCAGCCGAACAAGCAAAGAATATGTTAAATATAGCAAAAATAAACAGAAAATATGTAAATGATATCAATGTAAAACCTATAAAATTTAAAATAAATGATTTAGTTCTAATAAAAACTGAAAGAAAAAATAAACTAGATAGTCCGTATGATGGACCATATAAAATAATAAAAACAAACAATGTAAATTCTATAATAAAAATAAAAAACAAACAAAACGAAATCCACAATAATAGGATAAAACTTTTTAAAACTAGCTAAAATCAAATATTTTATAAAACAAATTTTTTTTTTACTTATTACTTTATAAAATTTTATTATTAAGAAAAATTTATTATTATATTTTATTATAAAAAAAACACTTATAAATAAACAAAACAAAATTTTTTTTTAATAAGCATTAACACAAAAAAAAACATGTAGGTATATATATTTTAATATAACAAAAAAAAAAAGAATTTTCTTCTTTTTGTACAAAATTCTTTTTTTTCTTTTACGGTAAGGGTGTAGTGCATTCACTAATTCCAACACTACAATTATTACAATACCTTTATAACTTCACCGTACACATACATTTAATTTATACTAATACAATACCTAGTTAACTTCAACGTATTTTTACATTCTTTTCTCACGAACACAATACCTAATTAAAAAGTACGCTAATATACTTTTATAACAATTTAATAAAGATATCTAATTTCACACATACCTTAAGTATATACGAACACATTAATCACATTAATTTTTTAGCAAAAATGCTGATTCTAAACATTTAAATTTAAAACAACAATTAACACCCGTACCATATAATATTATATATTTTTACTGTTTTTTTATATTTATAAAAAAAGTCATTATGAATAGAAATTGCACATTCAGGGAATTTCCTTAAAAAGGTTAAAGAACTGAATGTAGCACATATGTTTAACACACAATTTAATGTTTGTCAATTTAAATTATATTTTTAAGAAAATAGCCCATATGGCACTTTTTATTGTGAAATAATAATTTTAATAATGTAAATGTAAATACCTCTACTAAAAAAAAGTAGTGGGGATAAATTTTAAATATTGTATAAATACCTTTGTAAATTTTAAAAAGAAAACAATTAAAAGTTTAAGTTCTTAGACAACTTAACTAAGAAAACAAAAAGAATAAGCTTTTAATTTGACTAAGACAGAGTCTCTAAATTGGGTTCAGCCCATAGAGAAATAACCATCACAGTGTGACATAGGGCTTATGGCCCTCAGCACTTTGGTTAAGACTAGTACCGCATAACTACCAGGATAGACATAATAAAGTATCACCAAAATAAGGACCAAACATATTACAGAATGTAACCAAGTTAAAGGTTGGTGATCGGTTTTAATGGTAAACTTCGTGCCATATAAGTACGGGCGGAAATGTTTTGTCGCCCATATTATAGCCAGAAGTTCTTTCTCTATGGTTGAATACCGGGTCTCATGTTCATTTAGAGTTCTACTTGAGAAACAGATAGGACCATCTTGAGATAAGACGGCACCAATTGCAAAATTTGAGGCATCAGTTGTTAATGTGAACTTTTTTTTTAAAATCAATATTCGGGTTTCGCTTATCTCGAACTTGTACTTTACGGGTTTACGATCATATTTAGCGAGATTGCATATGTCGCAATTATTTATATGTAATATTTCTTTAATTTTTGGATAAAAGTATGATTTCTTAATTTCGTTAAAATTTTCAATAGTCCCTCTGTGAGTCCCTCAGAATGGATTTTTTCTATTATTTCTAATACTTTATTTTCATTCAATAAATCCATAGCTTTAATTGTACATTTAAAAAATTTTATTTTATTATTATTACTAAACAATTCAATTAGTTTTTGTTGTAATAAATTGTATTTACTTTCTTCTAATTCTGAGAAGATTCCAATACATCCTTTTTTTATTTTACTACGTAAGAAATCGTTAAGATAATTATTGTTATTTAAGTCATTAAAAATGTGTCAATAAGTCAATAAAAATGTAAGTATATTTATTATATAGGCGTTTTATTTCACAATTTTTATTTTTGACAAGGTAGATTTGGGTGTAATATTTATTAACGATATGATCAATAATAGGAATATGGTCTTCTAAATTTTCGATACCACTATGTATTGTAGCCATATTAGAATTATTTTCATTAACAGAATTTTCTTCAATTTCATTTTTATTTATTTCTTGTTTGTCAGTATTTATCCTACTAAGAAATACATATATATATCGAATTCAAATTCATTTAGTCTTATTTTCCAACGCTGTAACTTAGAGTTAGGTTCCTTCAGGGAATGTAACCAAGTTAAAGGTTGGTGATCGGTTTTAATGGTAAACTTCGTGCCATATAAGTACGGACGGAAATGTTTTGTCGCCCATATTATAGCCAGAAGTTCTTTCTCTATGGTTGAATACCGGGTCTCATGTTCATTTAGAGTTCTACTTGAGAAACAGATAGGATGACCATCTTGAGATAAGACGGCACCAATTGCAAAATTTGAGGCATCAGTTGTTAATGTGAACTTTTTTTTTAAAATCAATATACCTCAGTGTAGGATAATTGGTTGCAAGCTCCTTTAATTTTTCAAAGGATAACATATAATTTTGATTATTTATATTTATTTTTTTATCTTTTTTTAAATAAATTGTCATGGGTTTCGCTACCGCAGCATAATCTTTTATAAACTTACGGTAATATCCAGTTATACCCGAGAAGCTTTTTATTTGTTTCCTTGTATTAGGGAGTTTAAGATCTTTAATAATTTTGACTTTGTTCTCATTGGGTTTAATACCTTCCGGAGTAAGGATATGCCCTAAATATTCCGTTTGTTTGCAAAAGACATTGCATTTATCTATTTGAATTTTTAAATTATAATTTCGTAATTTTTCAAAAATTATTTGAATTGCTTCTAAATGTTCTTGAAGTGAGGTAGAAAAGATTAATATGTTGTCAAGATAGACCACCCATATTTTATTTATTAAATCTCTCAATATATAATTCATTACGCGTTGAAAGGTTGCAGGTGCATTTTTCAACCTAAATAGCATTTGTAGAAATTCGTAATGTCCTTGGGGGGTTGAAAAAGCAGTTTTGCATCTATCTTTTTGAACCGTTTTGCCAAATCTAAAGTGGTAAAGTATTGAGCTCTACCCAATTTGTCAAAAAGGGAACCCATATTTGGTATAGGGAATTTATCACTAATTGTGATCTCGTTCAATTTCCTATAATCTACCACGATTCTCCATTTGGGTTTCCCAGAATTATCAGTTTTCTTAGGAACCACCCAAATTGGAGAATTGTAAGGTGAATTACTTGGTTGAATTATCCCTTCTTCTAACATTTCCTTAACTTGTTTTTCTACTTCAATCTCATGAACTTTGGGAAACGGTAAATTTTTAATAAATTGGATTTGAATTTTCTGTTATAATCTGATGTTTCACATCTGTTATATGTGTGAGGTTATCACCCTCTTTATAGAAAAGATCGCTATTTTTAGATACTATCAATTTTAAATATTTTAATTCTTCCGGATTCATACATTCTGTTTTTAAATTATTAATTATATCCGAATGGTTCATTTGAACGGTTTCCAATTGGAAAATCACTTTTTGAGGACAACCGTTCTTAAATTTAATTTTAACTTCATTAATTTGGAGAGTTTTTTCTAACAAATCGATTTTAGCACCTATTGGAGTAAGGACATTTTGCCCAAGAATGGCATCGAAATTTTTATGTTTTAAGTCAAAAATTTTCCAAGACATAGTGTAATTTTCATTGAATTCTGATGGTGTTTTAGTTATTATTTTGTATTTTATTTCCCTGTTTCCTGATAACGTAATTAATTTGAGAGGTGTTTTTAGTTTAGAAAATTTATTTGCTTGAAAAATGCTATCATCTATAATTGATGTAGCAGCCTCAGTATCGATTAAACAATCGATTTTTTTATTTTCAAGTGTAAGTTGCACTATGGGTAATGAAATATTTGAGGCATTACTTGAAAATTTTCCACCTCTGTATTTTCACTTTCATTTTGTCTATTACTATTTTTCTTCCTATATTTATTTCTATTTCGGTTATGGTAATTTTCAATATTATTTAGGTCAATATCCATGGGTTCATAACCATTAATACGTTGTGATCTATTAGTATTTCTAGTCTGTTGACTAGGATTAAGATTATTTCTAGGATTCATATTATTATTATTGTTATACCAACGGTGTTGATATGAGTTAGATCTATATTCATTGTTTCCGTTATTATTAAAAAAACTACGATTGTTTACACTGTTATTATTAAAATTATTGTTATTACTTCTATTATAAAAACCACGATTATTTGAATTATTGTTTACCATTATTATAATTATTAATGTTGTTAGTATTCCTAGTATTTGTAACCCTAATATTATTTGAACTAGTATTACTCGAGATTCCAGTTTGTACGAGCTCATAATATGCTTCTTCTAAAGTAGAAACATTTTTAATTCTTAAATACATATTATCAGCTCGTGCTAATTTATTTAAAAATCTTTCTAATCTTACAGCTGGGTGGCACAGTGGTTAAGTGCCGACCTTTCATGCGGAAGGGCCCGGGTTCGAATTCTAGTGAAAGTGAAAAAACTTTTCTGGTTTTCGACTCGACTCAGTTACCATTCGCCATTGGGTTCAAATTAATGGCATAATCAATAATTAATAATTATAAATCTTTAATAAAAATACTTTAATATAAAAATATAAACAAATGCAAAATATAAACAAATAATTTAAATAAATAATATAACTCGCAGATATAGAATACCATATAAGTAAAATATAAAATATTACAATATTAACAAAAAATAGAATTGTAAATATTGAAAATCTAAGACGTTTCTACATGTTATAAGGCCTAGTACTATCTCATGTTTAAATTGTATGTGGAATTCAATAAGACCAATTCTAATAACACGAATATAATATGACCCCCTGTTCCAACATGTACCTATGGTATAGACAGGCTTATTAGCCTAACAGTTGAACAGTTAGCACTTAAAAAAAAAAAAAAAAAAAAAAAATATATACTTTGCTCATTGTTTGCCGTACTAAACTCTAATAAAGGATTAGGATCTAACTTATATTTAAGGTTAAGCTTATCTAATATTTTTAATAATTCATTATAGTATTGACTTACATTAAAATATTTGATTGCATCTGCTTGCTCTTTCAATTTCAAATAGGATTCTTGGACTCCAAATGATTTTATCAGTTGTTCTTTTATCTGGTCCCAAGTTGCTGTTTCTAACCTCCTAATAGATATTGCCGCTCTGCCTTGTATTTTTGTTGTCAAGATGTTTAATGGATACGCTTCTGCTGCAGGGTCTGGTGTTAACCCTATTATGGTATCTACTTCGTTTAAAAAGTGTGACAACTCGAAAGTGTTGTCACCTGTAAACACTGGTACAGCTCGAGCTTCTTTAATTAAATCGTGAGCTGTTAAATTTAAACCACCTTGTGCCATATTTGGTGTTATGATATTTATATTATTATTTTGCGTTATTATTTGTATATTATAATAGTTCGAATGACAACTATTTTCGTTTTCCCTCACTTCACCGATAGTTCTTAATGGTCTGAGTCTAAATAGTGAAACCGGAATTCTAAACGGCTTCATTCACAATAAATATAAAAAATTTTATTTTTTATTTTATTGTATTTTTATTGTAATTCGCCAATTATTTTCTTAAAAGAAAAACTAGTATTAACCGTCACTATCCTTTTTTTTTTATTATAGATTTTAATTTAAAAAAATGTTTTTTTTTATTATAACTTAATATTTTATTATATAGTTATATTTAACACGATTAATTACACTAGCTGGCGATCCTACCGACTGCGCCAGTTTTATATATTTATATATATATTATGAAAAAAAAAAATGAAAATAAAATATGATTTAAATAAAAACACAATTTTTATATTAAACAATTTATTGATTTTTATTTTCAAGACCGTTTTAAAGAATGGTTAAACTTAAACTAAATTATAAAAGAAAGTTTTCAATATAAATTTTAAAATTAATTTCTTTTTAAAATTATAAAACAAAATTATTATTATATTATCTTTTTTTATTTTTCGTTATTTATCCTAAAAAAAATACAAATTGCTTAATACAAAAAAATATATTAAGAAAAGGAATTTATTATTGTTGTAATTTGACACTTAAATAAATGTCAAATGTTTGGTTCCAAAACGAAATTACAACATATTTAGAATGAAAAAAATCTAAGTCATATAACAACGTTCATTAACATTTCAATTTTTTTGAAATATGATCTAGATAAAATCGTTCAACTTAGTTTAATATTTCAGTACTTCAATAATAAAAAAAAACTTGAATAATAAAAAACGAAATTTATGAATTCTGGTTCTGAGAATTAGCTTGAATGATCTTGTTCAAGATTTCGTTAGATGGATATATGACTTGTACACCATCTGTAATTTCTGGGTTAACTTTTTCAATAATATCAACTTAAATTAAAACTCTATTGAGTGGCGGGGCAAGGTGCGCCGGTAATAGCTAGTTAACATATAAGTATTATTATACCCGGTTGACTATAAGTCAAAAGTGTATACTAAATTTTACCATTATGTCATTATACTATCTGAATAGTAGTTTTATTGAATTTCCAACGTTTGAATACAATATGGTTGATGGTTTAGAAAAGGTTTAAAAATCTGCTTTTCAACTTATATTTACTTTTGTACTTAGCTGCAAGTTCTACTATGCTCTTCCTCGTTTTTTTATGATTTTATGAAAGAAATGTAGGCTTCTTTTTTGGAAAAACGGTTTTAAAATACTATGTATTTAAGCATAATATATACGAAATTGAATTTTTTGATTTTTAGATTTTATTTGAAGAAAACTGCAATTTTACACTGAAATCTGTTTTTAAAAAAACAACAACTAGATAAAAAACAAAGACTTACGAAAAAATTTAGAGAAGGAAAATGTTATGTTATTTAAATTTAAAGATATTTTTATTCGGATTCTTTATTAGCTTTATTTTAATTTTAATTAATATTAACTCATTTATCTTTTTCACTATTTGAAACCATTTAAGGAGAGCAAAAAAATTTGCCTTATCAATTAAGTGAGCTTTTGGAATAAAAGTTAACTTGCGTTAATACCAAAATTTTGAAAATTTCATTGAATATTTGTGCAAAACGCGTAAACAGGTCAAAAGCAAATTAATAATGTGGGTTTTTATAATTAAAATGCTTGTACAAAATTTTCAATAAAATTCTTTTATTCGTTTAAGCAAATAAAATTTATAGAAAACTTCATGACGTCGTCGTGGAAAACGGGTTAATCGAATTTAACTTAAACTTTTTGCAGCCGCTCTTTTAGACTGCAAAATCAACCTGTAAAATTAGATACAAATCGGAATCACAAAATTTTTAAGAAGCCCGCCAGGCCGAAATGGGTTGATTCATTCCAAATAATTTATGCAACTAATTCCGGTTGCTAAGAGGAACATTTGAGCAAAATTTCAAGTCAATTGGTCAAACGGTTTTGAATCGACATTAAAAACATTGAAAAAGCTTCCGTGCCGTGTCCAACGGGCTAACCGATCTCAACAAAAATTTGTGCCAGACTCTCTTTTCGACTGCAAAATCACTCTGTAAAACTGGATACAAATCGGAAACACAAAATTTTTTGGAAGCCCGCCAGGCCGAAATGGGTTCATTCATTCCAACCAAATTTATACAACTAATACTGGTTGCTAATTGGTACATTTATGCAAAATTTCAAGTCAATAGGTCAAACCGTTTTGACTCGACATCAAATCGGAAACACAAAATATTTTGGAAGCCTGCGAGGCCGGAATGGGTTAATTTATTCTAACCAAATTTATACAGCTAATTCCGGTATCTAAGAGGCACATTTGTGCAAAATTTCAAGTTAATCCGTCAAACCGTATTGACTTGACATCAAAACAACGAAAAAGTTTAAAATGGCTCTGGAGCCGCAACTTGTTGACTTATAAAAATGTGACATAGCATATGTTACCCCCCGGGCTTTCAGAATTATTCCTTTAAAATTTTGTGACAATCGGACCAGTGGTTTTCACGTGAATCCTGGAGAAACAAACAAACAAACAAATTTTCTCCTTTATATATTAAGATTAATTTGAGTGGTGGTTCAGGTACCTTCCACACTCTTACAAAGATCGAGCAAGCATTCTTCAAGCAAAGATCTAAATTAATAACGATAGAAAGCTGAAATTTGGAACACGAGTGTTTTTTCCTATTTGCTTTCTTATTAAGTACTTTTATATTTTAAAACGAGTAAAGTGATTAAATGTTAATATAATCGAGAAAGATTATAGTTGCCCTTGTCAACTTTTAGATACCCATGCATACCCACTAACCGTTATTTATTTCCCCTATGCTATTATAAATATTACAAAAAAAATATAAGAAAGTAAAATAGTTAAAAAAAAATTTAACTTTTTATCCCATAATTTTTGCTTAAAAAAAAATTAAATTTTTAATTCATTATACCATAATTTTTGCTTTAAAACAAAAAGAAAAGAAAGTATAAAAAAAAAAATAGCCCGCCCTAAAAGTTGGTCCGAGTGATGTCCAACTTTGCCAACTAACTTGCCTTATTACTTTATCTGCCCAGTTTTGATTTTAACCTCGTAGCTTCATTAGATTCACAGTTATCGAATTGATTACTTTGTATGGCAGTTGCTCGAAAACGGGGCCGTAAAATTTTGAAACTCCATATAAGTCCTCGATTCATTATATAACTATCAGTGTGCAATTTTCATCCTCGTAGTATAAACAGTTTCCAAGAAATTCATATTGGTACAAAGAAGTTGTATAGCAGCCCCTGAAAATGGGGCCGTAACATTTTGAAATTTCATATAAGTGCTCGATTCATTATATAACTAACAGTGTGTAATTTTCATCCTCGTAGTATAATCAGTTTTCAAGAAATTCATATTGGTGCAAAGAAGTTGTATGGCAGCCCCCCGAAAATTAAGTCGTAACATTTTGAAACTTCATATAAGTTCTTGATTCATTATAAAACAAACCGTGTGTAATTTTCATCTTCCTGGTATAATTACTTTTGAAGGAATTCATATTGATTTAAATAAGTTGTGTGGCAGCTCCCCGAAACCTTGGTCTGGTCTTAAACAAAAAGAATAGGGAACCTCAAAAATGTTCAAAAAATGTTTTGTGTGAATTTCAAAACTCTAGCTCTAATTTTTCAATTCTATCTCTTGTAATTAATTTTTAATTCACGAATATATGTACATATTAAACCTAAGCAAAATAAACCTAAGCAAAATAAGCATCATACAATCATATTCATATAATGATTATCATGATCGAAAATTATCATCATATTCATAATGATTATAATTCATAAATCTCAAAGTACAAAGTCCAAATCTAAAATATTTTTTAAAAATTCTACGCATCATTTAAATCGTATGAAATCGTAACTCGAAATCGTTATCTACAAAAAAAAAAAAAAACAACAAAACAAAAAAAAAACAAAATTCATATAATTTTATGTTAAATACAAGATGCATAGCAAAATTTCAAATTTTTATATGAAAATATTGGAATTAAAAAAGTTAGTTGTTCGAGAGCTACCCGAAGTTTTGGTCCGATCTTTACCAAAAAAAAATAGGGAACCTAGAAATTGATTGAAAAATATTTTGTGAAAATTTCAAAACTGTAGCTCTTTTAGTTTTTGAGTTATCGTGCTGACACACAAACGGACGGACGGACCGGCAGACACACATAGCTAGAACGACTAATTTTTCGATTCAGAGCCGATACGTACCCTTGACAAACGGAGGAACAATTTTAATATACCCGATGTCATATATGTATGCACGGGTATAAACATAGTGTTTATTTTATTTTATAAACTAGCTAATACCCGGTGCGCGTTGCTGCGCCTCTCAATGGAGTTTTAATTAAAGTTGATGTTACTGCAAAATTTTAACACAAAAATTTCACATGTCAATTTTAAAATGTATGAAAGCAATTTTTTTAAAACGATTTTTCTAGGAATATTCTAGTAATTTTTGAAACTTTCTGTAATTCAAAGCAGTACAAAGCTTTCCAAAATTTGAAGTAATTTACTTCAAAAAATTTTTTTGACGACTAATAGCAGGACCGACTGTTAACAGACTCAACTCCATTTTTAAGTTGCTTCACACAACGGTTAAACCGTTTCTAATTTAGAGTAAAGTAACCAAAAACTTTATAAAAAGCTGTTGGGCCGCAATGGGTTAATGGAACTCAACAAAATTTTTTTTGGGGTTTTCTTTTTAGCCAAAGCAGAATTTCGTAAAATCGGACAAAATTTGGACCCAAAATGTTTTTTGACCACCCGTCGGCCCGACATGAGTTAACAAATTCCAAAACTGGTAATAGTGTCAACTCAATTCTCAAGGAGCATCACGTATACAAAATTTGAAGTCAATTGGTCAAACCGTTTCGAATTTAGAGTAAAGTATTGAAAAAACCTATAAAAAGCTGTTGGGCCGCAATGGGTTAATGGAACTCAACAAAATTTTTTTTGGGGCTTTCTTTTAAACCAAAGCAGAATTTAGTAAAATCGGACAAAATTTTTTTTGACCACCCGTCGGCCCGACATGGGTTAACAAATTCCAAAACTGTTAATAGTGTCTACTCAAAGAGCATCACGTATACAAAACTTGAAGTCAATCGGTCAAACCGTTTTCATTTTAGAACAAAGAAGTTTAAATACTTGCACCACAGCCCCAACTTGGCGGTCCGTTAGAGCAAAATTTTTGGGCCACGATTTCTTTCCGTACCCAAAAACTCCTATATACAAATTTTCATGAAAATCGGCTGGGCAGTTTAGGAGTCTATTCGCTACATACAAACAAACAAACAAACAAACAAACAAACATACAAACAAACTTTCGCTTTTATATATATAGATTAATAACTTAAATATTTTTTTAATTTAAAAAAAAAATTATCAATTAAATTATAACAACTAAATGTCTTTTTTTTTAATTTTTATTATACCAGATATATTATTACCATATGTAATTTAAATTATTTTTAATTATCAAAAATTGATGTTCTAAAGTATTATATAAAAAAAAATATGTTAGGAAAAGAAAAAGTGTATTCCTAAAATAAAATGTTTATCTTTTCTATGGATACTTTTAAGGCGGTCATGCACGAAATTAATAATATGACGAGCAGCGACTGGTTTATATAGTTTGATAGAACATCAATGGTTTGATTAAGTTTTTGTCACATAATTTAGTAATTCAAATTTTTAAAAAATGGAAACAATTTAAATTCCTACTTTATATACATATTAGAAAGGCTGATAAATGCAAATGCAAAAAATGTATTTCTAAAGTACAATAACAAATTTGAAAGTTTTTGTATAATTCATATAAATATAAAAATTCATTTTACATACATACAGCAAGTACCTTTTATAAGCAGTGAACACAATTTAAGTATCGTACGAAATTACGTAATTATACATATATTATAATTATTATTGTAATATTTATTAATTACAATAACGCTCAACATCTCTTATCATAAAATACGAAATGAGAATTCACCGGTTTTCTGTGACACTAATATACGTTGAAATTCAAAGTAATTTTAAGGAAATATTAACTTGTAATAAAACAAATTTGTTTCATATTTAAAATAATCTAAATACATTAATGCTTTTATTAGCTTTTTATCACAATATTTCAATTATTGTTCAATATTGACTTGATAATATTCATTCTTAGACAAAAATTTGAAACATTATAATAAGACTAAAGAAAGGAAAATAATAAATTAAAATAAAAATAGATTTAGAGCTAGGATATGTGGTAATACCATAATGACCACTTATTACATAAATTGTAATTTAAAAGCTGAAAAGTTTAGTTCAAATTTACACAAAATAGTTGATGAATTTGTTGTGGAAAAAAATTTTAATGTTATAGATAATGTTCGGTTCAATAATGAACTTGCAATGTTAAAACAAAGAAAAAGACACAATACACTATTGCTAAATAAATCAATAATAATGAAGAGTGAAAAATTACAAAAATAAAATTAATTTAAACAAAAATAATTTCATAAATAAAAAATTAATAATTCTTATAATCAAAAGTCAATGTGGTGCAAATAAAAAAATATGTTATGAATAAGAAAGATTGCAAGATAAATAATATAAATTTTGGTGGAGAGATTGTTGAAGAAAAATTGTATATAGCTGAAAAGTTTAATTGTTATTTTATAGATAGTACAAATAAAATTAATCATCAAATACCAATAATATAATTCATCCAACTCCCCATATTTTCCACCGCTATTCCGCTAGGAAAATTACAATGAATGAATACGTAACGAATTTTAAAAAATTTTAATAATAAAAAAGATCACTATTTTGTTAACGCCAAAATGTTTATTGATTCATTTGATCTTATTGGTTCTAATTTACTATCTATTATTAATAATGCCTTAGAAAGTAGAGTTTTTCCAAATTTTTGAAAAGATAGCATTATAAAGGTTCTTCTAATAAATGTGAAGATTTGAGACGAATAAATATTATAGGTGCTGAATCAAAAATTATTGAAAAAATTGTTAATATTCAATTGGAGGATTATTTAAATAAATTCAGTCTAATATTCAGTAAAATTAGGTGTACCGCAAGGTAATATACTAGAAGTTTTTTTTATTTATAACATATATAAACGATATGGTGAAATCAGTTGAATTCTCAAAACTGTTTTTTTTTGCTGATGATGCTTTGTTGTATGTTTGTGGTGACAATAATACAGAATGTGGGACTAAAATAAATCATGATTTGGAAAAATTAAATGTTTCGTTCAAAATGAACAAATTAAATCTAAATTTGAAGAAAACCAAATGCATGTTTTTTATACCCTACACCTATAGAATAGGTAAAGGGGTATATTAACTTTGGTATGGTGTTTGTAACCACCTAAAGGAAGCGAGCTAGATATGGAAAAGTATATATATTTGTGATCAGCGTGACCGCCTGAGTCGATATAGCCATGTCCGTCCGTCCGTCCGTCCGTAGGCACGATAACTCAAAAAATAATGGAGCTATCTTGATGAAATTTTAACTGTAGGTTACTAGGATTGAAAGTACTGTGGGGATTGCATATGGGCGAAATCGGCCCATGGGTTCGGATTCTGGAACTTTTAATCGGTTTCAGGGCTAACGAACAAATATAAAAAATCACGATAACTCCACAACTAATGACGCTATCTTCATCAAATTTGTGCTGTAGGTTCCTAGTAATGAAACTACTTCGGGAATTGCGGAAGGTAGGGATTGGACCATGGGTTCGGAACCTAGAACTTTTTGATCGAATATCGATCGAATTTAGGCTAAACGAGCATAATTCCGAAACCAATGAAGATAGAACGTCCAAATTTAGTATCAGGGTGTCCCTTCCTATTTCCTAAGTGTCTTGTGAATTTGGGTCCCATTGGAGTAGTGGGTGGGGGACCAGCCACACGTTTCCGAAGACCTTAAAGCATATCTTTAAAATTAAGAAAGATAGCAACTTGAAAAAATGTAGAAGCTTCAAATTTGGCACAAGAGTGTTCTTTACTATTCTCTTGTGTGTTCCCCTAATTTGGGATCAATTGGAGTGGTGGTTCTGTACCCCTCTCAGACCTTCCAAGTTTAAAAGGCTTATAATCGAAATTACTAAAAATAGTTACTTAAAATTAGGATAGACCGTTGAAATTGTGTACAAGGGTTAACTAGTACTATAAGTACAGCACGAACTATATAAGGGCGAAATCAGCCCAACGGTTCGGATTGCGGACCTTTTAATCGATGTCAGGGCTAACGAACAAATGTAAAAAATCACGATAACTCAACAACTAATGAGGCTATCTTCATGAAATTTGTGCTGTAGGTTATTGGTAATGAAACTACGGCGGTGATTACGTACGGTGAGGATTGGACAATGGGTTCGGAACTTAGAATTTTTTGATCGAATTTAGGCCAAACGAGCATAATTCCGAAACCAATGAAGATAGAACCTCCAAATTTGGTATCAGGGTGTCCCTTCCTATTTCGTAAGTGTCTTTGAAATTAGGGCCCCATTGGAGTAGTGGGTCGGGGACCAGCCACTCAGTTCCGAGGACCTTAAAGCATATTTTCGAAATTAATAAAGATAGTAACTTGAAACAAATGTAGAAGCTTCAAATTTGGCCCAGGGTGTTCTTTACTATTTCTTGCGTGCCCCCCTAATTTGGGATCAATTGAAGTGGTGGTTCAGAACCTCTCTTAGACTCCCAATGTGTAAAAGCTTATCATCGAAATTAATAAAACTAGCGACTTAAAATTAAGATAGAACGTTCCAATTGTGTACAAGGGTTAACTAGTATTGAAAGTATGACGGGACTGCATATGGGCGAGATCGTACCATAATTTCGGGTTCTGGAACCCTTGAAAAGTTCAAGGACTAACAAACATATATCTTACAAACACCATAACTCAAAAAATAATGCCGGTATTTTGATGAAATTTAACACTAGGTTACTAGTAATGAAAGTACCATGGGAATTGGTTGTGGTCGAGTTTAATTTCGAAGCCAAAGAATATATTTCCTATGTCCTATGTGTCTCCGAAATCTAGACTTAATTGTAGTGGTTCAGCTATGTTCAAAGGTACTTCCTGCATTTATGTAAAATTTATTTTTATATTTAAATGAATTATATGAAAAGGTGTAAATTTGTAATTGTATTTTAGAAATACATTTATTGCATATTTTGCGTTTATAAGCTTTTCTATTAGGTATATAAACTAACCATTTAAAAAAATTGCAATTTTGAAAAATTTGGATTATTAAATATATTATGCTTTGATTATCTTTTTATCACAAAATTTAATAATTAGAATTTTTTCATTTTGTAATTGAATTGGAATAAATATATTTTCATTTATTTCAAGTTTGTTTGTTTTTTAATATTTTTAAATAGATAAATTAGTAAGAATTTGTAGTATTTTTTAATAGATAGTGTAATTAGAAAATGTGTTTAGTATTATAAAGTTAATTTGGTTAGCTATGTCTTACGATCAAATTAATAACAGCTTTTATGGTGTTAAAATGACTTATGGATATGTCCTTAAATTTGAACCAAATAGGTGTAGGGTATTTCTAAGTCGGTTGCACCGACTGACTGTTGCTTTACTTGTTAATGATAATGCTAGTACTAATATTAATATTGATAACAAGTAAAGAAACAGTCAGTCGGTGCAACCGACTTAGAAATACCCTATACCTATTTGGTTAAAATTTAATGAAAAGTCCATAAGTCATTTTAAAATCATAAAAGCTTTTATTAGTTTGATCGTAAGACAAGACAAACCAAATTTACTTTATAATAAATACTAAAAACATTTTCTAATTATTTTATCAATTCAAAAATATTAGCAATTCTTACTAATTTTTCTATTTTAAAATATTAAACAACAAATAAAGTTGAGATCAGTGGTTTTGTAAAATGCAATTACAAAATTACATATTTAAAACTTTTATCCAATTCAATAATATTTTACACACATGCAGCAATTACTCTTTTTCAGGATTTTTAGCTGTAGAGCATTTACTGTTGAATGATTAGTACCCTTGGTTAATTATTTGAATTTTCAATAATTTTTGAAATTTATTCTTTTAATTTACTATTTTTTAATGTTCTATATAATTAAACTCAAAGTTATTCGAAAGAAATATTAATTTGTAATAATATAAATATAAAAGTTTATATAATTTCATGGTCTTTAAAGTTAGCTAAAACCATTAATGCTTTCTTTAGCTTTTTATCATAAAATTTAATAATCAAAATATGCAATAAATGTATTTCTAAAATACAATGATTAATTTAGAACTGTTCGTATAATTTATTTTAATACAAAAATAAATTTTACAACTTAAGAATCATACACAATTTCTTAATTATTTATTACCTATATGATATAATAAAAATTAAAAACAAAAAAAATTTCGTCGTTTATTAAAAAAATATTTAGTTTTTAATTTATAAAATATAATACATAATATGTTTAATAGTAAACTCTTAGCCTTTTAAAAATATGAAAGTGTTAAATAAGAACGGAAATTGGAAATAGTATGTATCAAATTTGATATAATATAATATCAAATATATTATGCTTTAAGGTCTTGGGAGAAGTGGGGGTGGTACGCAAACCGCTATTCCAATTCATCCAAAATTTCACGTACACAAAACAAAAAAGGAGAATTACATGTGCCCCAAATATAATGTTCTACCTTCTTTGGTTTCGAAATTATACTAGTTTGACTTCAATTCGATCAAAAGCTTCTAGAATCTGAATCCGACAAGAACAAATTCCATGGTGCTTTCATTACTAGTAACCTAGAATACAAATTTCATCAAAATAGTGTAATTAGTTTCTGAGTTTTGGTGTTTTTAAGATATACGTTTGTTAGCTTGTGAACTTTTCAAAGGTTCCAAAACCCGAAACCATGGTACGATTTCGTCCATATGCTGCTACAGTCATACTTTCAATATTAGTTAACCCTTGCACACAATTGGAACATTCTATATAAATTTTATGTTACTATATTTATTAATTTCGATAAACCTTTCAATTATATTATTCCAAAATAATATTTATATTGAATAACTTTGAATTTAATAAAAAGTAATGTCACAGATAATAAGCGAATTATTATTGTAATAATTATTCTATTGAACAGAAGGGCTTAAAATTGCACCTAATATATAAAGAAGAAAATTTGTTTGTTTGTTTGTTTGTCTAGGATTCATGTGAAAACCACTGGTCCGATTGTCACAAAATTCTGAGAGCTATGTCACATTTTTATAAGTCAACAGGTTGCGGCTCCAGAGCCGTTTTAAGCTTTTTCTTTTTTTTTATGTCGATCCAAAACGGTTTGACCGATTGACTTGAAATTTTGCACAAATATTCCTCTTAGCAACCGGAATTAGTTGTATAAATTTGGTTGAAATAAATTAACCCATTTAGGCCTGGCGTGCTTCCAAAACATTTTGTGTTTCCGATTTGTGTCAAATTTTACAAAGTGTTTTTGCAGTCGAGAGGCTAATACAAATTTTTGTTGAGTTCGGTTAACTCGTTTGGGCACCAGGGGGCAATGAAGTTTTTTCAATGTTTTTAATGTCGAGTCAAAACGGTTTGACCGATTGACTTGAATTTTTGCACAAATTTTCCTCTAAGCTACTGGAATTAGCTGTATAAATTTGGTTGGAATGAATTAACCCATTTCGGCCTGGCGGGTTTCCAAAACATTTTGTTTTCCGATTTGTGTTCAATTTTACAGGTTAATTTTGCAGTCCAAAAAAAGAGAGGCTGCAAAAAGTTTTAGTTAAGTTCGATTAACCCGTTTTCCACGACGACGCCATGAAGTTTTCTATAAATTTCGATTAAAAGAATTTTATTGAAAATTTTTTATCAGCATATTAATTATAAAAACCCACATTATTAATTTGGTTTTGACCTGTTTACGCGTTTTGCACAAAGATTCAATGAAATTTTCAAAATTTTGGTATTAACGCAAATTAACCTTTATTCCAAAAGCTCACTTAATTGATAAGACAAATGTTTTTTCTCTCCTTAAATGGTTTCAAATAATGAAAAAGCTAAATGAGATAATATTAATAATAATAAAAATAAAGCTAATAAAGAATCCGAATTATAATATCTTTAAATTTAAAAAACATAAAATTTTCCTTCTCTACATTTTTTTTAGGGGCCTCGGTAGTGTAGTGGATAAGCATTTGGCTTATTAACCGAGGGGGTCCGGGTTCGATTCCCGGTCAGGTCATACAATATTTAATTAGGCAAAGGACTATAATAATATCAGGCAATATTTACTATTGTTCTGGTACTAATCATAAATAAATAAATAAATCTACATTTTTTCAAACAAAAACTTACGTTTTTTATCTACTTTGCAGTTGTTGTTTTTTAAAAAAAGATTTCAGTGTAAAATTTCAGTTTTCTTCAAATAAAATCTAAAAATCAAAAAATTCAATTTCGTATAAACTATGCTTATATACATAATTTTTTAAAACAGTTTTTCCAAAAAAGAAGCCTACATTTCTGTCATAAAATCATAAAAAAACGAGCAAGAGCGTAGTAGAACTTTCAGGTAAGTACAAAACAAAATATAAGTTGAAAAGCTATTTTTTAAACCTTTTCTAAACAATCGACCATATTGTATTCAAACGTTGGCAATTCAAGAAAACTACTATTGACATAGTATAATGACATAATGAAAAATTTAGTATACCCTTTTGACCTATAGTCAACCGGGTATAATAATACTTATATGTAAACCAGCTATTACCCGGCGCTCGTTACCACACCACTCAATGGAGTTTTAATTTAAGTTGATCTTATTGAAAAAAGTTAATACAAAAATTACACATGCTAGATGATAATTTTAAATAATAATAAAAATAAAAATTTTAATTCAGTTAACATTATTCGCCGAAAGCCCACCATCATTAACTCTATCGTCAAGGAGCACCAAATTGTCAAGAAGCACCACATATAAAAAAAATTAGAGATAATCGTTTAAACTTTTTTGCAAACTATTTTTTAAAATTTTTGTTTCGCAATCGGTTAAAAGAACTCGACAAAACAATTTTTTAAACATTCCTCTATTCGACATAATTTATTTACAAATTTTTTTTTGAACAATCGTTGGGTCGATGAGGATAAACCAATTCTAAAAGATGAGGATTAACCAATTCTAATCAAAATATTTCAATCTGAAATTAATCTTTTCCATACCTGTAATCTGGATCAGGTCATATTTCAAGGAAAAGTAAATAGGATTCCCATAACTCTATAAATTAAATCAGACCTGAATTTTTTAAAGTAAAGGAATTAAACTATTAAAAATTTAATTATGGATAACATTAAAAAATAAGCAAATTAAAAAAGAGAATAAATTTACAAATTATTTAAAATTGAAATAATTAATCAAAGGTAATCATTTAACAGTAACTGCAGTACAAAAAAAAATACTAATCTTAAAGAGAATTAATTAGTGCATTTGTGTAAAATTTGATGTTATGAATTTGAAATTTTGTAATTGCTTTTTTTAAAATCATTTATTTCATGTTCTTCTGTCTTTTAATGTTTTTAAATAGAGAAATTAAAAAGAATTTTGTAATATTTTTGATTAGATAAATTAATTAGAAAAATTTTTAAGTATTATAAAATGAATTTCATTAATTATGTCTTACGATTAAACTAATAAAAGCTTTTAAAATGAGTTTTGTACTTGTAATTCAGTTTGAAGCAATTACGTGGAGGGTATTTTTTATTCGTTTTCACCGACTTACTATTTTTTGCTTGTTAAAGTCCAATCTTAGAATATTCGTCAAATTTTATCGCCATATAGTGGAATTGATGTTTCCAATCTACCATGGACTGATCCAACCGTCTTCCACGTTATGAAGCTCTGTGAAAAACCTCTCTTCCTTACAGTCACGCTGTTTAGTGAGTGTAAAGAAATTATAAGGTGAAAGAGAAGAGGTTCGTTCGGCAAATTATACACGTCGAATTTATCTCACCCTATATTCGTGAACAAATGAGATTTTTATGGATAATCCGAGCAATTAAGGAACTGTAGAACTCTTTAATGTGCCACACCATTCGACAGATTACGAGAACCTATTACGCGAATTCTAAGAGAAACCAACTCACTGTCTGAGCTTTTTGATATTGAATTTAGGTCAGTTTACAAAAAACAAGTTCACCGAAAAACAATTTACCGAAAAACAATTCACAGAAAAACAATTCACAGAAGCTCAATTCACAGAAACGGATTTTTCGCGCGACTTTCAAGAAATTATTCGTAAAATCCGTTTCTGTGAATTAATTCTTCCTTAAAATAAGAAACTATTTACAAAGAACACAAAGAATGATATAGTTAAATAGGTAAAATATTTATTGAACTAAATAGGTAAATTTTATTTATAATGAAAAGATGTATTGAAAATTTATTTTATTTATTTTTATTTTATTTTGAACCAAAACAAGGTTTTTACAAAAAAAATTCTTATAGCTAAAACTTAAAATTAACATGAAATTTGATTACAAAACATAAATTTAAATACATAAAAATCAAAAGTTTATTTATTATTTTTTTTTTTGTAGATTGTAAAAAATGCATACATAGCGAAAACACAGTTAAAATGCAATTTATAAAGTAAAAAAAAAACAAAAATAACTAAATTATAGAATTATAAAATTATGTGAACTTGAAGTGTAATATGAGTATAATATATTGAAGGTTAAAATTATTGTCGTAGGTCATTAAGAAGTTTTAATTTTAATTTACGTTTAAAAGTGTATCTAGACATTTGTGTTGAAAAAAGATGACTGTGTTTATTGAATGTAATGCAACATCTGTTTATTGGTTCATTTTTTCCATATTCAGTTCTATGAGTATTTTCAACTAAATATTTAGCGCTTCTCGTATTTCTGCCCCCATTATTTATTTTAAAATTATCTGCTAAAAACTGAACGTCAATGTTTTTTCTTAAGACGTCAAAAGTAAAGCAAGAAGAAAAATTTGCCTGCGTGAGGATAAAGTTAAGATATTTAATGATTTAAGTCTTACGAGATAGCTAGGCAGAATTGAATAATCTCTAGGATTATATTGATTTCTCAAAGCAAATAAAAGAAATTGCTTTTGCACGGATTCTATTCTATCAGAATGTATTTGAAATGCGGGATCCCACACAATGTTACCATATTTAAGAATAGATCGTACTAAGGAACAATAAAGAGCTTTAGTTACAGCCATGTTGCTGAATTCTTTAGCTCTTCTTTTTATGAACCCGAGCATTTTGTTTGCCCTAAAAATTGTATACTCATAATGAAGATGGAAGTTCAGTTTATCATCCAACAGGATCCCTAAGTCGGTAATATTTTTAACTCTTTCAAGGTTTACATTATTTATTTTATAACCGAAAGTAATGGTAGATCTCTTACGTGTAAAACTTATAACCTTGCATTTTTCAATGTTTAGTTCTAACTTATTAGAGAAGCACCATTCTTGCAGACTATTGAGATTTGTCTGAAGTAGTTCAACATCGGAACTCTTTTTAATTACATGATAAATCTTGACATCATCAGCAAATGCAACATGTGACACACCGGAAAGTTTACTAGAAAGATCGGAAATGAATATATTAAACAAGAGTGGACCCAAGTGGCTACCTTGTGGTATTCCTGATGTAACATTGATTGAGTCCGAGAAAAATCCTTGAAATTTGATATTTTGCGTCCTATTTGTAATATAGGAGAATATCCAATAAAGAAAAGGGCCGTAAATTCCTAAGGCTGCAAGTTTGTTTAGTAGAATTTTGTGATCAACACGATCGAATGCTTTGCTGAAGTCCGTGTAAATAGCATCAACTTGGTGCCCATTTTCCATTTCATTAAGGATTTCAGAAGTGTAAACTAAAAGGTTTGTTGTTGTGGAACGACCTTTTCTGAATCCATGTTGTTGTTCGTTTAGTTTTGTATTTATGATGGGTGTAATTTTGTCTACAATAATTTTTTAAAACAACTTTGGAATAGTTAATAGAATAGCTATACCACGGTAATTTTCGACGTATGATTTATCACCCTTTTTGTAGATAGGGGTTAGATAAAAGGATTTCCAGAAAAGAGGAAAAATACCTGATGAAAGAGATTTATTAAATATAAAATGAAGCGGATAAGTGATATAACTGACACAGTTGAATAAAAAAGTAGGTGGAATCAGGTCAGGTCCTATACCTTTTTTGGTATCAAGTTTTGTAATTGCTTCAAATATTTCAACTTCGGAAAGGTATAAATCCGTAATAAGACGATTTGAATTATTAATTAAGTTAGAGAAATCGAAATTAATTGGAGACTCGTTTGGACGATAAACTCTTTGAAAAGATTTAGCAAAGAAATTGCAGATCATTTTAGGACAATTAGAAGACGTATTGTCTTTTGACATTAAGCTTGGATAACCGTAAGTTTTACGTTTTGTGTTAACGAAGTCAAAAAACTTTTTAGGATCTGTAATTAATTTGTTGCCTACGTTAGTGAGATATCTATCATAAGCCAAATTAGATTTTTGTTTAAATTCAAAAGCAAGATCCTTGTACTTGTTTAATAAGTCATTATTAGGTTCTTTTGAATTTTTAAGTATTTTGTATAGTTTATTGCGTTGGTTACGCAATGTCCTAAGTTCACTGTTCAGCCAAGGTTCGGTTGTCTTGTCCTTTTTTCGAATTTTAGGAACAAAGGAGTTAATTATCTCAAATAGCTTTGCATAGAATTGAGAGATAATCAAATCAATATCCTGTTCGGTTAACAGGTCGTCCCAACTGATGACTGATAAAGCATTATTAATGCTTTGATAATCAGCATTAAGAAAGTCATATACAAAAATATTATTGTAAGATTTGGTAAAAAGAGGTATAGCAGTGGAAAATTCGAAGATGATTGCGTTATGATGCGGAGTGTTTGTAAAAAGGTTTTCTGAATCATCAGCGAGCTTTACCACCACTTTATCATATGCATTCGTGAATACAAGATCTAACCACTTGTAATAATTATTCGGAAAGCTGATAATTTGTTGTAAATCATTACCATAAAATACATTAATGAGATCGAAATCTATTTCGTCCTGAAAGTTGATTGGTAGTAACAAATTATCAGATTCGTCAACAATAAAAGATAAAGAAGAACGGTTAAAGTCCCCTAAAATTATAATTGAATCATCCTCATTCATATTTGATATAACATTCTGGTATATCTCGAAAAATTCCGAATATGAGGAATTGTCAGAATTAGAAGGACAGTAAACAATACCAAGGTATAAAAAATTATTACCTAAGCTAACTTTAATAAATTGGTGATCAAAAGAGTGGTAAGTCCTAGTGATTAATGCCACACTAGATAAGGTATTGTTTACTGCAAGTAGTACACCACCACCTCGGGAACAATTTGTAGCAAGATAGTCCCGATCTTTTCTATAAATCGACCAAGAACTGTCCAAAATTTCTTCATTTACAAAGGAATCGTTTAACCATGATTCAGTGATAGCAATAATATTACATTCACATGACTTAGCATCAATATATAATTTCTTAAGCTTTCCCCTCATACCACTGCAATTGTGGTAGAATAATTTCAGTTTATTAGAGGAACTAACGCTATTTTGATACTATGGTTAGACAGTGTGACTAAATTGGAATTAGTGTAAGAATCGATATAGAATTTTGAATTTAAATTGTTATTTGCTGCTCGACCGAAAAAACTTATTATAATTTTCACGAGATTGATACAAGTGATTGTAGTAATTGCTATTGCAATGACTACGAAAAGCATTAAGATCTTCTTCTACTTGTTTGGAAGTGAAGCCAATTTTAATATGATACTTAAAATAAGGGTCATATAATTCCTTGTAATTAGATGGTAACCCTTCATTATGTATTAACACAAGTAAATTTGTTCTTGTTTTACCCTCGTACATTTAAAGGATGAAGCAGACTTGACTAAAGATTCTAGTCAATTAGTAGTAGCTAATTGTTCAACTAAAGTAAGGAACGCAGTTAAACCACATTTGCTTTCTATAGTGTCCATGAAAAGAAGTATTCGAAGGATCAGGCAAGGTACAGTAACAATTCCACAACATATTAATGAATTGTTTTTCGATGAATTATTTTTCTGTAAATTGCTTTTTATACATTTTCTATGAATTGTTTTCCTGTTAATTGCTTTTCCGTGAATTGTTTTTATATAAATTGTTTTTCTGTAAACTGACTGGATACCTTTGATATTAATGTTAACAAACTACCACTAAAAGCCAGACTTAATGCGATCAAGAACGTTAATAGTGGTTTGGGCAGTAACAAACTATTATAATCTGAAAACCGGATGTTTTTTTTCTCACATTACGAGCTGAAAGCAAGGTCCTCGTATTTGTTTAATTTCAGCTTTCAAAGCAAAATTTTAACCTTATATTTAACGAATTTACTTTTGAGCCTTGAAGGTTGATTTTAGAAGTATCCATTTAGTTATTTATGAAAAAAAAGTAAAGGATGTCAGAGTAGAAAATTTCTTAAATATGTTTAAAATTTTTAAACATAACTAAGGGTTTTGTTAAAAATTGAGTTTAATATAATAAATTTAAACTTAACGTTAAATTAAATATTTCGCAAGTTTCAAAAAAAGATGTCAGAAAGTATGGAAAACAACGTATCTAACATACATACATATGTTATATGTTCTTTGATATCATTTAGTTAACTACACTGTAGGTATAAAAATAATAATATTGTAATTTGATGAATATATTTTATATATCGATTTATGTTATGTATATACAAAAACTTTACAAAAAAGTTTAATGATTTTTTTAGTGTTGTAATAAAAAGGATTTACCAGTTTTATTATGTTATATTCATATTAAAGTAAGAATTTATTATATAAAGAAAAATTTTAAAAAAGCTGTAAGACAATTTGATGTAAAAAATAAAAAAATATTTTTAATAAGCATATATTACTTTTGTTATCTAGGTTATTACAGTTTTTACAGATGAGTATACAACTTTAACAAAAACGCACCACGTTCCCTATTTCAAAGGTGGTGTGGATATGGGAATAAATTCAAATTTTCAGATTACTTTTAAAATTATAAATTAATTTTATGTTACTTTTGGATAAAAAATATATGTATATAATATATTTTAAAATAATTAAAATTTTATTTTTATAATTCAATTAGTTAATTTTGGAATTTTCTTTACTGTATTTCTAAATAAAAACTGTCATTAGAATTTATATTCTAGAATTTTTATTACACTAGTGAACTAAATTACTACAAGCTTTTACTTTAACAAAAAATATTAGAGATATTTAGGAGTGAAAAATATGGAGGTGTTTTTTAAAAATACTTATTCTCAAATAAAATAATAAATTTTTTTTAAATCAGATTTAAATCAGCAAGAGACAAACTGGAAGATATATTGTTTACGTAGTATTTTTACAACGTTTTTTAAAAGACATGACTTTGTTTCTTTATTTATGCATAAAGTATATGAATATTTGAAATTGAATCGCAATATATTTTTGAAGCCATCACATTGTGACACCTTCTTTATTTAAGTGCAAAATGGCAAAAAGTAATTAAAAGTGTTTTAAACTGTTAAATGAAATTATGTGAAATTAAATAACACAAGTAAAGAAACAGTCAGTTGGTGCAACCGACTTAGAAATACTCTACACCTATTTGGTTCAAATTTAATGAGATATCCATAAGTCATTTTAACACCATAAAAGCTGTTATTAATTTAATCGTAAGACATAGCTAACCAAATTAACTTAATACTACTAACAACATTTTCTAATTACATTACTAATTTATCTATTTAACAATATTAAAAAACAAAAAAACTTGAAATAAATGAAAATATATTTATTCCAATTCAATTACAAAAGTGATTGAATAATTGAAATTTTTCAAAATTGCAATTATTTTAAATGGTTAGTTTATGTACCTATTAGAAAAACTTATAAACGCAAAATATGCAATAAATATATTTCTAAAATACAATTACAAATTTAGAACTTTTCATATTTTTCATTTAAATATAAAAATTAATTTTACATAAATGCAGCAAATACCTTTGAACATAGCTTAAGTATGGTACACAATGTCTTAATTATATATAACCTATGGTAATAATTCAATAATATACATAATATAATAATAATTAAAAAAAAAGGAATGTAATCGTTTATTAAAAAAATGTTTTGCTTTTAATTTATAAAATATTAAAAATAATATTTATATATTATATTATAATATTTTATGGTAAAAATCTTTATGAATTTCGAAGATAAGTTTTTAATTTTGGAATTTCTTAGGAGGCACCTGAACCACCACTACAATTAAATCTAAATTTCGGGGACACATAGGAAATAGGAAATATATTCTTTGGCTTCGAAATTGTACTAGTTCCACCTCAAATCTATTAAAAGCTTCTAGAATTCGAACTCATTGTCCAAACTCGACCAGAACCAATTCCCATGGTACTTTCATTACTCAAGTTGCTATCTTTATTAATTTTAAAGATATGCTTTAAGGTCTTCGGAAATGTGTGGCTGCTCCCCGACCCGCTAGTCCATTTGGTTCCAAATTTCAGTGGTTACAAGCACCATACCAAAGTTAATATACCCTTTTACCTATTCTGTAGGAATAGGGTATTAAAATAAAAAAGTAATAATTTAGAGTGATTTTTTTTTTTTAAATTTAACAACAATGGAAAACATTTTTTAAAGTAATAGAAGGAAACCGAAGGGAATTATAGAAGGAAAACGAAGAATATAATGCAAATTATTTTAAAGATAGTGTACACACAACCAAGGTATTGAGCCATTTTGCATTAAAGCATATGCATAGAACACTTTCTTTTAAAATTTTTTTACATAATTATTCCAAAAATTGCTATGCTGTATCATTCCAAAACAAACAATGGTAAATATAGTAATTTTTCTTAAATATTTTTTTTTTTTTTCATTAAAAGGCATAAATAATCTAATATATAAAGAAGAAAATTAGCTTGTTTGTTTATTTGTTTGTTTGTCCAGGATTCACGTGAAAACCACTGATCCGATTGTCACAAAATTCTGAGAGCCCAGGTTGCGGCTCCAGAGCCGTTTTAAGCTTTTTCGTTTTTTTGATGTCGAGGCAAAATGGTTTGACTGATTGACTTGAAATTTTGCACAATTATTCCTCTTAGCAACCGGAGTTAGTTGTATAAATATGGTTGGAATGACTTAACCCATTTCGGCCTGGCGGGCTTCCAAAAAACTTTGTGTTTCCGATTTGTGTGCAATTTTTCAGGGTGGTTTCGCAGTCAAAAAGAGATGCTGCCACAAATTTTTGTTGAGTTCGGTTAACCCGTTTGGACACGAGGGCGCAATGAAGCTTTTTCAGTGATTTTGATGTCGAGTCAAAACGGTTTGACCGATTGACTTTAAATTTTGCACAAATGTTACTCTTAGCAATTGGAATTAGTTTTATAAATTTGGTTGGAATAAATTAACCTATTTCGGCTTGGCGGGCTTCCAAAAAATGGAGCGTTAATTTAAGTTGATGTTATTGAAAAAAGTTAACACAAAAATTACACATGGCGTACATGTTAATTTTAAAATGTAATAAAGAAATTTTTTTAAAACGCTTTTTTTAGAATTATTCTTACAATTTTTCAACAAATTTATCAAATTTCACTTGAAATTTTTCATAATTATTAAATAACCATAAAAATAAAAATGTTGATTCCGTTAACATTATTCGCCGGAAACCCACCATCCTCAACTCTATCGTCAAGGAGCACCAAATTGTCAAGAAGCACCGCGTATAGAAAAATTGGACCTAATCGTTCAAACTGTTTTTAAAGTTTTTGTTTCGTAGTCGGTTAAAAGAACTCGACAAAACACTTTTTAAACGTTCCCCTAATTCAAAGAAGTTTTACCTACTTTCAAAAATTAGACGGAATTTAGTTACAAAATGTTTTTTTTGAATAGTTGTTGGAATGATAAGTATGTACATGTACGATTACAAAATTTAAAGTCAAACCGTTTCTGCTTAAGAGTAAAGTAACGAAAAAATCTGTAAAAAGCTGATGTGCCGCAATGGGTTAACGGAACTCAACAAACCTGTTTTCGAGACTTTGCCCAAGCAATATTTCGCAAAATTGACAGTAATATCCTTCTAAAATTTGTTTTTGGAAAAATGTCGGGCGGCAAGGGTTAACAAATTCCAAATCTGTTAATAGAGTGAACTCCATTCTCAAAGAGGAGCACATATACAAAATTTGAAGTCAATCGGTTAAACCATTTCTAATTTATAGCAAAGTCACGAAAAAACTTATAAAAAGCTGTTGGGCCACAATGGGTTAACGGAACTCCACAAATATTTTTTTTAGGCTTTCTTTTTAACCAAAGTAGTACATCAAAAAATTGGCTGAAACTAGCTCTTTTACAATTTGCTTGCTCCCGGGCATCGCCGGGTAAATTTGCTAATATAATGTAGTATTGAAAATAGTGATAAATGTGAATTTGTTTTAGAAAGAAAACCTGCAAAATAATTAACTTCTCAGTCATAAACTAACCTTTGCTTAGTATAGACGTCTTTTCTATTCTACAAGGTTTTCATTTCTTTCTCTTGAATTTTCTTCTATCTCTTTCTTCAGAAAATTGTGCAATTTTTTTTTCTTTCTCTTTATTATACCCAGCACCTATAAAATAAGAAAAAGGTATATTAACTTTGATATGGTGTTTGTAACCATCTAAAGGAAGCGAGCTAGATATGGAAAATTATATATATTTGTGATCAGCTGATTCGATATAGCCCTGTCCGTCTGTCCATCCGTAGGCACGAGAACTCAAAAACTAATGGAGCAATCTTCACGAAATTTTAATTGTACGTTACTAGGACTTAGAGTACGGCGGGGAAAGCATATGGGCGAAATCGGCCCATTGGTTTGGTTTCTGGACCTTTTAATTGTTCTAAGGGCCAACGAACATATAAAAAAAATAAAGATAACTTAACAACTAAAGGCGCTACAATCATGAATTTTGTGGTGTAGGTTACTAGTAATCAGGTTATGGCGAGGACTGCGCACGGTCGATATCGGACAATGGATTCGGATCCTAGAACTTTTTGATCGAATTTAGGCCAAACAAGCGTAATTCTGAAACCAATTAAGATAAAACCTTCAGATTGTATCAGTATGCTTCTTCCTAAGTTCAATGGAAAACATTTTTTAAAGTAATAGAAGGAAACCGAAGGGAATTATAGAAGGAAAACGAGGAACTCCACAAATATTTTTTTTAGGCTTTCTTTTTAACCAAAGTAGTACATCAAAAAATTGGCTGAAACTAGCTCTTTTACAATTTGCTTGCTCCCGGGCATCGCCGGGTAAATTTGCTAATATAATGTAGTATTGAAAATAGTGATAAATGTGAATTTGTTTTAGAAAGAAAACCTGCAAAATAATTAACTTCTCAGTCATAAACTAACCTTTGCTTAGTATAGACGTCTTTTCTATTCTACAAGGTTTTCATTTCTTTCTCTTGAATTTTCTTCTATCTCTTTCTTCAGAAAATTGTGCAATTTTTTTTTCTTTCTCTTTATTATACCCAGCACCTATAAAATAAGAAAAAGGTATATTAACTTTGATATGGTGTTTGTAACCATCTAAAGGAAGCGAGCTAGATATGGAAAATTATATATATTTGTGATCAGCTGATTCGATATAGCCCTGTCCGTCTGTCCATCCGTAGGCACGAGAACTCAAAAACTAATGGAGCAATCTTCACGAAATTTTAATTGTACGTTACTAGGACTTAGAGTACGGCGGGGAAAGCATATGGGCGAAATCGGCCCATTGGTTTGGTTTCTGGACCTTTTAATTGTTCTAAGGGCCAACGAACATATAAAAAAAATAAAGATAACTTAACAACTAAAGGCGCTACAATCATGAATTTTGTGGTGTAGGTTACTAGTAATCAGGTTATGGCGAGGACTGCGCACGGTCGATATCGGACAATGGATTCGGATCCTAGAACTTTTTGATCGAATTTAGGCCAAACAAGCGTAATTCTGAAACCAATTAAGATAAAACCTTCAGATTGTATCAGTATGCTTCTTCCTAAGTTCTTAGAGTTCTTGAAATTTAGGACAAATTGTAGTAGTGGGTCGGGGACCATCCAAACAGTTCTGAAGACCTTAAAGCATGTCATTGTAATTAACAAAACAAGTAGCTTAAAATTAAGATAGAACTTTCCAATTGTGTACAAGGGTTCACTAGTATTGAAAGAACGGCGCGAACTGCATATAGGCGAAATCCGACCATTGGTTCGGATTCTTGAACTTTTTCATCGAATTTAGGCCAAATGAGAATGATTCCGAATCCAAAGAAGTTAGAACCCCCAAATTCGGTATCCAGGTGTCCCTTTCTATTATCTTAGTGTTCTCGAAAATTGGAACCAATTGAAACAGTGGATCGGGGATCATTCACATAATTTCGAAGACCTTAAAGCATATTTTCGAAAATAATAAAGTTAATAACTTCAAACAAATGTAGAAGCTTCAAATTTGGCGCAAGAGTGTTCTTTACTATTTCCTACGTCTTCTATTAATTTATAATAAATTTGAGAGGTGGTTCAGGTAACTCTTTTAGACTTCCCAAGGTTTAAAAGCTTATCACCGAATCTAATTAAAATAGTTACTTAAGATTAATATAGAATGTTCCAATTGTGTACAAGGGTTAACTAGTATTGAAAGTATGACGGGGACAGCATATGGATGAAATAGTACCATGGTTTCGGGTTCTGGAACCTTCGAAAAGTTCAAGTGCTAACAAACATATGTTAATGTTTTTCAAATTTTTTATTTGGAAAAATGTTAATAAAACAAAAAAAAATCTTTAATTTTCAAAAAAGTACTTTATTATTTGTTGTCAGAAAAAGAACTAAAAATTTTCTTAAACTAATTTACTTAACTTAGTATAAAATTTTAGTTACGTAATACAATTTAGATTTTACGTAATATTTTACATTTCACATTTTAAGTGTGTTATAAAATGAAAAGAAAAATGCTGATTTTACATTATCAGCGTTTTTCGATAATTTCTCAATAAATTTAAATTAATTTAATTTTAAAAGTTTTAACAAAAAAAAAATGTTTGATCAGCTAATTAGTTATTTAAAAAAAATATTTATTTGTTTATTGTAAAAAACGGTCGATTATGAAATAAAGCACTTGGGTTCAAGTGAGTTTAAAATAAAGAAAACGTAAAATGTAAAATTAAAAGAAAAATTGAAATTCGATTTAATTTAGAGAAAATGGCATTTTCCGTTCTTGTAGGATAATTCCATTTTCTTGTACAATATTGTTTGTTACAGTAGGTATAAAATTATCAGCAGAGGGTGGTGTGGATGTAACTCCTCCCTCATTAGAATCTGACTTCCGGCAGATACCATTTAGTTTAAAATTTAAATTTGGTACGACAAACTTCGAGTTTCGAAATTTCAAGCGAATTATAGTTAAAATGAGTGTTATTATTATTATAAAAATTAATGAATCTGCGGTTATACTGGTGTACCATTTCCACGTATGATCATGTTTAATTTCTTCAATATGTCTGGTATTCTTTATATTGCTTGCGTGCAATGTTTCCAGATCAAATTCATTTACTATTTTCTTTATCTTTATTTCACGTTCGACATGTGGTAAAATTTTATTTACATAGTATTCAAATTGAGTATCATCTACTTTAAAATCATTTATAGAAATTTTACAGTTTGAGAATTTTATTAGGTTATTACCTCTAATTTTAATTTTATTTTGTGAATTACAATTATTAAATAAAAATGTTTCATTAAAATTTTTTGTTATTACTACATTATTGTTAATAAATTCTATGTCTAGAATACCATCATTCGCATAAATTCTATGATGGTTCTATGGTAAGTACAAATCATTTCGTCTGTATTTAATAAATTTGATATGCATTTATCATCAAATGGCATTAAATCTGAGAACAATATTACATTTTTTTCTAAATACTTAAAAATTTTTTGCTTACATGTAAAAATTTTTTCAATGCCATTATCTAATTCTAAGTTTTTGTTTTTGTGTGGAATTTTTATAATTTTAGTTTTATAACATACAGCGCTAGAGAAATTGGGTATTGAGATAATAAATACAATTTTGTTTTCATAAAGTGCAACATTGTTTTTTATAAACGGTAATTTTTCTAAAGTTATATTAAAATTGTCAATTTCTTCGTTTGTCAAAATATTTTTTGATAAAATTTCTAATTTACTGGATAGTATTATTTCCTTAATATTAGATATTTGTTTTGATAATAATTTTATGTTTTTTTCTATTTCTAATTCTATTCTAAGTAATTTAATATCTTCGTTAATTTTTTCTATATTGTTTTGTAAATTATTAATTTCAGTTGATATTTTGTTTTGAGAGGAATTAATGTGGTTAGTTATATTTTGGATGTGATCGGATAAGTTTTGATTTATAGAAACTTGTTGATTCGCGTTATTTATTAATGCATTATTATTTTTTTCAATAATTTTTAAATGTTGTTGAATTTCATCCCTGTCGTTATTATCCATGGTGCCCGTTAAAAAGCGAAGACCGTTACCTACGAAGTTAATTAAACCCCTTTTTTGTATATGATGTGGGATAATGCTACTAAAGTCATCTTGCAAATGTTTCAAGTCATGCAAAAGGTTAGTGAAAGTTGTGTTTTTATTTTGTAATTGTTCTACATTTTGTGCTATTTTATTTATAGTCTCTTCATACAACTTCAAGTTAATGATATGCATTATTTTTGTATAGTTGATATTTATTTGTATGTATAGATGATATTTATTTTAGAATCCTGTACGAGAATATACCCATTCCCATTTTGTATCTCATGAATATCAATATGAGAGCATGCAATTATGTTGATAATACAGAGTAAAAACATGCTGACACAAATGATTCCTAAAGTAATAATAAGGTAAAATTATTCAATTTTGCTATTCGTAATTTGCAATTGTTAGTATTATTATTTGTTAGTAAAAAAATTAAAATGTAATTCTGATTATTTACTTATTATGGATAAAGTAATCAAAAGTCTTATCTTAAAATACATGAGGTGTCATATTGACTTAGTTAATTTTTATTTTGAATTTAGTTTTCATATTTGAATTTTTTCTTAAATTGGCTAATATATCTAGGTAATTTTTCATTATTAATTTGAAAGTGATTCTCAGTTTGATTTTTAATTTCAGTTTTGGTGTAATGTGGTTGAAGTTTTGTGACACGGTTAAGTTTTAAATATTTCGAAGCATTTTGTTTTTTTCTGTTTTCATTAAGTTTTTTTATGTTTTTAGTTATAGATTTTAATAATGTTTCTTGGATAAAAGGATATTGTGCGGATGAAATGGTGCCGTTTACAAAATCAATTGGTCTTCTGTTAGTTGCAGAGTGGATCGTTTCGTTATAAATTTTAACACCTTTAACAATAGGATCTTCGTCAGATGGTAAGCCTTCTTCTTTTTCAACTACTCGTAAGATTCTAAGATGTTCATTTAGCGTATTGTGGAATCTTTCTATATACGCATTACTATTGTGATTGTTTGGAGTAGTAAAGTGGATTTCAATTCCTTCACTGCTCAAGTAATTTTTAAAATTTAGACTATTAAAACCTTTTTCTCTATCTGTAACTATTCTTTTGGGTTTCCAAGAGAAGCAAGATATTTCATAAGTCCATTTTTTAGGTCAGACCAGTTCCTTGACTTAATAGGATAAACTTGCGCATGTTTTGAAAATTTATCTATAAAAGTAAGGTATGGATTGCCTTTGTTTTTCAACCAAATGTCCATGTGAACTATTTCTAAAGGTTTACTGGCAGTTTCTGAAATTTTAAGTGGTAGTTTTAGAGGATTACGTTCGTATTTGGCAGAATTGCAAATGTGACAATTGTTTATGACTCTTTGAATTTCTTCTTTAAATTTAGGAAAATAATATTTGTTTTTTAAATTTAGATAAACGACATTGATACCTCTGTGGTTTGTTTTCACATGTTGGTCGAGGATAAGTTCTTGTAATTCTAGACGATATAAAATATCATCAAGTAAGAGTGAACATTTATTTAATTTTAATAAATTATTTTTCGAGAAATATTTCAAATATGTATTTTGGAAAGCACTATAAATTTTGATGTCTTCAACCATAACTCCTACTATACCTTTATTAGGAATATGATTTTTAAAAATCTCTAAGAAGAATTCTTCATTTGGATCAGGATGTGTAAAAATTTTCCATTTTCTCTTATGGATATTTATTAATTTGAAGTATTGTGGAGAACCTTTTTTTATAATAATTTGGGTTTTATAGAAATTTATTGGTGATTTAGAAATTGGAATATATTCAGAGTTATCTTCATTTGCTGAGTGAAAAGTAGCATCGGTTGAACGAATTTCATCAATATCTATTTCATTGTCAACACTATTTTCAACAGAATTTGCAACAGCATTTGTAAAGTGTATTTCATCAATATCCATTTCATTAACATTGATTTGTACTCTAGATAATGCGTCAGCAATTTTGTTTTCCTTTCCCGCAAGGTATTCGATATCAAAATTAAATTCTTCTAGTTTGATTTTCCATCTTTGCAATTTTGAATTAGGTTCCTTCAAATTGTGCAACCATTGTAAAGGTCTATGGTCTGTTCTGATAGTGAATTTGCGACCAAAGATATATGGGCGAAAATATTTAGTTGCCCAGACAATTGCAAGTAGTTCCTTTTCGATTGTGGAATACTTACACTCATGTTCGTTGAGTGTACGTGAGGCGTAACAAACTGGGTGGTTATTCTGCGATAGAACAGCACCGATCGCGAAATTACTTGCATCTGTAGTAACTACAAATTTTTTTGAAAAATCAGGATAGACCAATATTGGATCAGTAATGATCAAAAGTTTTAATTTTTCAAATGCTTCTTTATATTCAGGATTTGTGATATTAATATCTTTTCCTTTTTTTAAGCAATTTGTTAAAGGCTTTGAAATTTTTGCGAAATCTTTAATAAATTTTCGGTAATACCCAACTAACCCTAAAAAACTTTTAATTTGTTTCTGTGTTTTAGGTATTGGAAATTTCGTTATGGCCTCTACTTTATTTGGATTAGGTTTAATAGCTTTAGTCGTGATGATATGACCAAGAAATTCAGTTTCTTGCTTCATAAATTCACTTTTATCCAATTGTATTTTGAGGTTAGCGTTATTCAATTTATTTAAAATTTTTTTCAAGTTGTCAAAATGTTCCTCTTTACTTGTACTAAAGATAATTATATCATCTAGATATACATAGCAACATTTACCTATGTATTCTTTAAGTACCGAATTCATTAAATGTTGGAATGTTGCAGGAGCATTTTTAAGACCAAATGGCATCCTGACAAATTCATAGTGTCCATTATAGGTACTGAATGCGGTTTTCCTTATGTCTTCTGGTGCGACTTCGATTTGATGAAAACCTTTGGCAAGATCGAGCGTAGTGAAGTACATAGCCCGACCTAATTTATCTAGAATATCTTCCATATTAGGTATGGGATATTTGTCGTCAACAGTAATATTATTTAATTTCCGATAATCGATTACGATGCGCCACTTTTGTTTTTGTGATGCATCCAATTTTTTCGGGACAACCCATATAGGTGCGGAATAAGGGGAATCACTATTTCTAATGAAACCTTGTTGAAGTATTTCTTCAATTTGATTATTTACTTCTTGGCGGTGGATTTCAGGATAGCGATATAATTTTGTGTAAATTGGAATTTCGTTAGTAGTTTTAATATTATGTTTAATAGCGTGAGTGAACGATAAAGCATCACCTTCATGATAGAAAGCTTTATCGAACCTCTTTATTATACTCAAAAGTTCTTGTTTTGTCACGTCATCTAGATGGTTTATTCTAAATTCATTTTGGTCAAGAAAAATTTCATTTTGAAATATCTCAAGTTCTTTGAGAGGAAAAGGAATAAAATATTGTTTTTCTTCATTTTCATTGAAAAAACAGAAATTTCGTTACCTGATTTGAATTTGATTATTTGATTTTCATAATTAATTTCATGTATGAAGAGGATTAAAATATTATTACCTAATAGACCGTCAGTAGTTAACCTGGCATTCTGTCATGGGAATTCTGAGCCAGAAAGAGATAGCAATAGTTTGACATATTGACCTACATTTTGATTAATGACCAAGTCCCCCGGAAGTAGGTCAAGTTATGTTAAAAGTAGGTAACCTTGACGTCGGTCGTGTCGATAATTAGGTCAGACAGGTTTAGAAGTAAGTTAAACAACTCTTGTTGTTTATATTGTAATAGGGAATCATGTAAAAGTAGTAAGTAAAAATATTTCAATACAATGTGCGTATGCAAATTAGCATGCAAAGAGAATATAAAGTCAAAAGAAAAGAAAAAAATTTTAAGTCACAATCACAAATAGCAAGTTCATTAAAATGTAAAACATGTTTTCTGTCCATCATGTATATATATTATATGTATGTAATAAGCAGAAAAAAAAAATTAAAGTCACAAATAGCAAGTTCATTATAATGTAAAACATGTTTTCTGCCCAGCATGTATATATATTATATGTATGTAATAAGTAGAAGAAAAAAGTCATCGTTTTCTGTAAGGAATGAAAAAAAAAAAAAAAAAAAAAATCAAAACTATGGTTAATTGCTTTTGGTACCTATTCATAATCAACATACAAATAAAAATAAAACAAAGAAGTTACTGTGTTTAAATAATTTTTATTTAACTGAAAAAGCTTTAACAATTTTACGATGATCAGATGTTAAAATTCTAGAAATAGTGATACCAACATTTTCAATGCGTCTTTGAAATCTACTTCTATCACATGCGTATTGATGCCAATGACCTTTGCGAGCAGCTCTGTAAGCATAGTCCCATACATACATGACTTGAATTTCGATATCTGTGTTGAAGTGAACTTTTGTAGTTTTATTATTTAAATTCATATTGTATATGTATGAAGGTCTTAATTTAGAATTTTTTCTTTTAAGAGATACATATATACATTAAAGCAATTTTTAACTGCACATCTGAAATTGTGGTTTGATAAATGTATAGGACATGATGTTTTAAAGTTATCAATCTTTTCTAATGGCGGCAAAACTTTGCTTAAATCTTCTATTTTGGCACTGTCAATGTACTTTTGAAGGAAAAGTTTCTTTTGCTCTCCTTTGACATAGATTTTTTCAGCTGGTTCTAAATAGTGTTTTAATATACATTTTACATCCAAATATTCAACTAAACCGCTACCCCATTTAAGCCCATTTATTTTATTTTCGCAATACTGATTGGTATATCTGACTTCTTGACTAAGTTCTTCTGCAGGGTATGGTGGTTAAAGTGATACACAGTCGGAATTAAACTTCCTTGTTCAAGTATGGCTAGTTCTTTTATGAAATTTTGTTTATCATTTCCTAATAAAAATTGAAAATCGACTACTAAAATTTGTTTAACCATCTTGAATGTTATCGGTGGAATAACCTTTTCATTATTCGAATTTCGGTTTATATTCATTTTTAAAAATAGTTTTTATATAAATATAGGTTAGTAATATTAGTTTCCGCTAATACAACTATGTTGTTTCACCCATTTACTATGATGGTGGCAGGACCATCCTGCTGTGGTAAAACCACTTTTATTCATAATTTAATTAAATATAAAAGAGAAAATATACAACCAGAAATTAATAGAATTGTTTGGTGTAATCCAGACAAAAATGCTGTTCCACAATACATGAAAGATGTTGAATATAGTAAAACTATACCAGATTTTAATGATAATCAAGAACCCTTGTTGATTGTAATCGATGATATGATGTTAAATTCTCATGATAAGTATATGTGTGATTTATTTATTAGAGGTTCACATCATAGGAATTTGTCTGTATTATTTGTAACTCAAAATATATTTCATCAAGGTAAATTTTCAAGAGATATTTCACTTAACTGTAAATATCTAGTACTTTTTAAAAATCCAAGAGATAAATCACAGATATTACCTTTAGCTCGTCAGATTTATCCAAATCAAATCAAAGCATTTGAAAAAGTATATAATGAAGTGACGTCAGACCCATACGGCTATATATTAATAGATCTTACTCAAGACATTAATGATATATTTCGAATAAGAAGTGATATATTTGGAAAAAATTTCTGCTTTTGTACAAGAGATCAATTAGAAAAATTTGGGGGAGAATATGAAACGTTTGAAAACCAATCGACACATATTGCATCTATTAAAAAGTTCTAAACCAAAATTTCAGAAAGTAATAATAAAGCATTGTGACGCCGAAGTAATAAAAACTTTTTGTGAAATTGCTTTAAATATTTTAAAAGGTAATTGTAATCTGAGTAGAAAAGCAACAACTCAATTACGAAAGTATAAAAAGAAATTGAGATCACTCATATGCCGTAAAAAATCTATAAATAGCAAAAGAAAAATCATTATTCAACGAGCTGGATTTTTACCTACACTTCTTGGTGCACTACTTTCAGGAATAATAGGAAATTTTATAAAATGAATAATACAACATTTAGCAAAATGATTATACTAAAACCAGAGGTTTATGAGAAAATGAAACAAAATGCAGACGTAGAAGTGAATGAGTTGGATAAAGCTATGAAAAAAATTCTGTTAAATAAACACCTGACAGATACACAAAAATGGTATTTATACCGTCAAAATCTATTTAAAGTAAGAAACAAAAATAGAGTTCTTCCAACAAATAAAAGGGAGCAGGTAAAAATTACAGAAACAAAAGGTACTCAAACTCGTGCAAAACCTATGTATGTAGATGTAGAAACTCAATCAAATATTCCTGTATATAAGAATGCTGCAACACAAGCTTTTTCTCAAGAAGATATATATGCAAAAGAAGTTGAGGAAGTATTCGATGACGAAATGGAAGAAGAAGTTTTTAAAAAAGCATTGTCTGCTGCTTCAGCTGGAGAACGTCTAAGAAAAAGAAAATCAATTAGAAATCAAAATGTACAAATTTTTGAAACTGATAAAGGAGACATAATATCAGTTCCTTTAGACAGCCCAAGCCCACCAACGAAGAAAGAAAAAACTATAAATAGCAAAGAGTTAAATAGTTCAGCAAGGCGTGTTTTACGGTCAGCAGCAGGTAATACTCAAACAGAGCTTAATTTTCCAATTCGTAAAAATAAATCAACAAGCTCATGGACAGCATACAAGTAAATGATGAATTTTACGTCACTTTACTAAGCGATTCATCCATGAATTATTACCCTGAAAATACATTGTCGTCTTTTACAAATAAAATGGATAAATACATGATTGATTCAAATTGGAAAGTCGGTATTTCTGAAATATATGTTAATAATTTTATACCAAATGTTTACGGTGAAGAGTGGGATAAAGGTACACAAATTTATATCTCAGGTATGAAAAACGATATGCTTGGTGTAGGAACTACATACATACCATACAATTCAAAACAAATGTTATGCGACTGGAAGATATTTTTAATACCAACATTAATTCAAAATACACGACCATTTCCTGGTTATTCTAGGAAAGAAGTTGTGCGGCAGTTGATTTGGGGAATTTTTAACTTTTTGAATGATGATAAAAACTACACTGCATCAGATAAAAACGAAGCTTTTCCTACAAATATCACCTATACTACTATCGGTTTAAGTAAACCAAAGGTAGATATTAAGATCAGAACAGAATTCGCATATACTTTAGAGGGACTTTTAAAAACATGTTTTCAGCAAGTATTACTTAAGGTAAACGAGCTTAAACAACATAAACCTCGAGTACTTGAAGCTTACATACTTTTAATTAATAGTTTAGGTTTATTTCCTGTAGGAAAACCTGATATGTTTTTTATATATACTGATATTATTAAACCACAGAATGTAGGTGGAAAAGATGTAAGATGTTTAAGAACTATCAACATAGAGAACACTTTTACAGACGTAGTGAAGGAATATAACAATATTCAATATTGCAATGTGGAAAAATCATTTGATAGTATTTCGGTATTATTATGTGATAAATATGGTTATAAAATAAATTTTTGCACCAGCAGTATTCCTACAAAAGTTGTATTGCATTTCAAAAAAGTATAAATAAAAGGAATTTAAAAACATTATATATTATTTTATTTAAACATTATGGAGAGAGCATACTATAAATATTATTTAGTTCAATCAGGAAAAGGACTTGACGATACATTCAGTTGTACCTTACCAAAGGGGGCGAGGGTTAGGAAGCTTTTTCGGTGGACTTTTCAGATATTTAAAACCAATATTTACGTCTGGAGCCAATATATTAAAAAAGGAGGTTATTAACTCTGGTATTAATGCATTGTCGGATATTGCAACAGGTGCAAATTTAAAAGAAGTTGTACAAGATCGAAGTAAAGAGATAATTAAAAATGTAAGACGAGGTGCAGTTCAAAAACTCAATGAAATGTATGGACAAGGGAAAAGAAAAAAATCTATAAAAAGACCACTCATTAATAATTTAAATTATTTTACGTCAAAGCGACGCAAAGTGAGTAACAAAAAGAAGCAAAACGATATTTTTGGTTAATTATGATTGAATGTATGAAGTCTGAGTTGGATATTTTTAGAACACAACCTATTCAGTCAAGTATATTACGATCTGAAGAAGTTTCCTACAACCCTATTGCTTCTTTAGATAATCCATCAGTCATAGAATTTGTTTCATTAGGTCATGGGGATACATATAGGGATCTTTCTGCTGCATATCTTAAATTGAAAGTACAAATTTTAAAAAAAGATGGAACTCAATGGAATAATGATAAAAACACTGAAGGAAAATTAATTCAACAACCAAGTGTAGTCAATAATCTTTTACATTAATTAATAAAACAATGTAACGTTCAGCTAAATGGAAAGAATATATCTCCATCCGATGGAAATTATCATTATAGAGCTTATATTGAATCATTATTAAATTATGGTACAGATGCCGCTACTACTCATTTGGAATGTGCAGGATGGAATCTCGATAAACCAAATATAGGAAAACCTGATAATAATGGTTCAAAAGAACGTCAAAAATTATACCAAAATAGCAGTGTAGTAGAACTTATGGGAAAACTACATTTAGACATGTTTAATCAACCTACACTTCTCATAAACAATGTTGATATTCGAATTCTTTTAACACTTGAAAAACCAGTCTTTTACTTTTTTGCAGATGATTCTGACGAATCTCAACTAAAAATTTTAGAAGCGACTTTATTTATGAGACATGTAACTATTAATCCTAGTGTACTATTAGCACATAATGCTGTATTGGAAAAAACTAATGCCAAATATAATTATAAACGTGTAGAGGTAAAAAGTTTTACCATTCCGCAGAATAGTTCATCAGTATTACTAGATAATATTTTCATTGGTCAACTACCAAACACAATAATATTTTGTATGACAAAATGCAGGTTACTCTGGAAAAAGATAAAAAAACCCATACAATTTTAAACATTTTGATATTTCACAATTTGTTTTAAACGTAAATGGAGTTCAAATACCTAATTCAGCAATTGAAACCAGTTTTTCGGATGAAAATAATTGCTACACAAGAGCATACAGTACACTATTTTCAGGTAATGGAATTAACCATAATGATAAAGGTCATCAGATAACAAAGGCTATGTTTAGTAATAGATTTTTCATGTTAGCTTTTGATTTAACTCCAGATGCATCAGGAAATGAAGTGTGTCAAGGTTTATTAAATCAGGGTACAGTTAGAATTAAGGCAAGGCTATCAAAACCGCTTACATCTATACTAACTGGTATTGTTTATGGATAATTTGATGCCAGCTTACAAATTGATAAAAACCGAAATATATTTACAAACCTATAAATACCACACATAAAAATGAATTTAAATAATTGACAAAATGTCGCTATCTTGTGCACTACTGGATGTAACGTTTTGTTGTGATGATAATAATACCTTATTTGCAAAAGATATTTGTATTGTTGGTATCAAAGAACCTTGCAAAAAGTTTGTGAAAGAGCTCAAGTATAAATTTCCAACTAGAGAATTTATAAATGATAATTTTGAAAATTATTCTTTTGGGACTGTGTATAACGATAAAATAAATAAAGAGCTCTGTCAAATACTAGAAAAATTTGGTATTATTATAACAAATAAAAAATTTAAAAAAGAGTTTTTATCGAACTACATAAAAGAAGCAACCAAGGTATATGACTTGAGTCAATTTGATTAATGAACACACTGGAGATAAATAACGTGTTGAGATGTAACAAACAAACGAGTAAAATTTTTAAAGGAGTTTTTGCTTTAGATCAACTCCCCAAAACAATTAAAAAACAAACTTTTTTAATTGTAAACACAGATAAAGCAAAAGATCCAGGAACACATTGGTTGGTTATTTATATTCCTAAACGTGGTTGTATCGAATATTTTGATTCTTTTGGCAGAAAACCTGATAAATTAGAAATTTTAAGTTACTTAAAAAATCAATGTGTAGTTTTTAATGAAAAACAATTACAAAGCAATTATTCAGATGTCTGTGGACAGTATTGTTGTATTTATTCATGGTATAGATGTTGCGGTTATAGTATGAATACCTTTTTAAAAAAATTTAATAAAGGTAATCATGTAGAAAACAACAAATTAATTATAAATACCTTTCAAAAGCTTTTTGGAAAATACAAGTCGTTACAAGTTTGTGTTCCTAAAACGTATAAGTATTAAAACACTATAAATAAATGTTAGTAAAATTAAAGAAATGGAGGCATTAGGTCAGAGTTATAATTTATTGCTAAGTTATACATATTTCCTCAATAAAAGTCACACATTAAAAATTTCTGTTGGGTTTGACTGTGCCAAATTGGTCATCTGAAATATTCAAAATTGCAAAGATCAATAATACTTACCCTGTTACATATCAATTATCAGACTACACTGACACACCAATTTCTGGAGGCTTTTATCAAGCTGAGCTTACACCTGTAAAATACCCAGATACTTATCTTGTTGAGAGATTATTAAAAAACAAGGAAATAAAGTATACGTAAAATGGCTTGGATTTGATAACAATCATAATACATGGATAAATAAAAAAGATATTGTTTAACTATTGAATATTTTATTAATTTTGTTTTAAATAAATATATATGTACAAACAAATACAAAATCATATTTTATTGTAACTTTTGTCTCTTATACCCATATGGTACAGAACTGTGATCTTCTAATATTCGGCGCTTTTCTGATCTTGGTTGATATCGCTTAGTTTCAGTTGTTGTAAACACCTCATGATTTTGGGTCCTTTTAATATTATCGGAAATTACGAATATATCTGTTGTGTCTTGAAAATTTAACACAGCATCTTTAATACTCTCAAAATTTACTTGTTTTGCAGTATTATAGTTTAGTGAAATACCTTTAACTTTACATACTACTTTTTCAGTATTATCTTTTGTACAATATACTTTATATGCATAATTTTTCGGTCCACCACTAACAAATTCTGTAATATAACTACCAGTGCCATAACATTCTAATTCATCATTCATATCACCAATGTATTCTCCTAATGCTGGATCTTTTTTCCTGCTTTGCTTATGTATATGACAGAATCCGTGTCATAATACAATACTCTATCATTAAGCTCTTCTAAATAACTATATAGCTTAAGTCGTGCTTGTGTTGTTGTGTATGCTGCTATGCACACATTTATGGTAGGTAAAGAATTTGATGCTTCATCTTTATATTGCCAGCTAACTATTATGTTTTCTTCGTTTATTGGTAATATTGAACACCCTTCTACAGAAGGATTTGTTAACAGCTCATACAATTGGAAAGGTTGATTTACAATCATTGTTTGTTGTTGGTTTTCTCGCTGCCCAAATTTACCCCAAAAGGAGTTCAAAATTAATTTAGCAAATGATCTTAATCCAGGGTTATTAAGAATTTTTTCATAATCTATCTTAATTTCCTCTAGGTTTAAAAAGTTTTCTATATAATTTTCTTTTTCTTTTTCAGTTTGGCAGATATTAGGCCAACCAGAAGCTTCTTGTTTAATTTTTATAAATTTATTCATCATTGATGTAAATAGACCGTCAATTGAATTAATTTTATCATATTTTACTGTTTTGTATTCCCAAACTTTGTAAGTGTTTATAAGTTCGTAACCCTTTTCAATAGCTTTTACGACTTCATCAATGACCCAAGTTCCTATTAATGATCTTTCTGTGTCAGTATGATAACAATATTCTCCCTGGTATTTTTCTTCACTACAACTTCTACAAAGTGAAAACATTAATTTATTATTTTGCTTTAGTGGAAGAACAGGGTGTAAAAGAAGTGGTGGGGGTAACATTTTACACTTAATTATTCCATCAATGGTTGATATATTTAATTTAGAAGTATTTTCTCCTATGTAAACTGTTGGATGCTTAATAGGAAATTTTCCTCGTTTGCAGACATATGGATATAGAGAGCATATATCTATATATTTAATTTTTTCTCCTGGTTTACATTTGTAGTATGTGTAAACATTTCCAGTCCTACCTCCGTAAAATGCATCTCTAGGATTTAATGGAGCTGTGTTCAATAGTTGATGATTTTTCAAGTATTTCATGTTTATGTTTTTGTTCAGTTCCTCGCGGAATTCACATTCCCACATCTCAACAACATTGTATCCAAGAAATTTTAAGTGTTCAGATTTTGATAGTGTTTTTTCATACCTCCGATTTAATGTGTCACTAGAATCTTTATGCAAAGGTGTATCCCTTTTAGTAGTCAGACATTTAGGATGTCCGTGGTAATAGCACCCATAAAATTCATATACCTCTTTAGTATCCTCGCAATACCCGTCAACTTTAACACCAGCAATTATTTTTTCTTTTCCGTTAATTCCACATTGTAGTTTAATTTTACGACAATCTTCTTCCCAAATAAGCCATTGCATAGCTATTTTTGATTGATTATCAATTAATTTATAACCTTTTTTCGGAATGATGCCTATTGTGTTTGGAATAAGAAAATTTCTTCTATATGCTAAGTTGCATACTGAAGCTATTGTTGTAGCTTCTAAAAATGGTTTAACATTGCACTCTTGTAAGAACATTTTTCTAAAAGTCAGACAGGCTTCTGTCAAAATTTTTACATCGTTAATGCAATATTCTATCAATTCTTTCTGCATGTTGAAATTAGAGTTTTTGTTTTTTTCATACCACTGTAAAAATTCACTCCTTTCATCCTCCTTTTTTGTGTCAGGTGCATAATATTTCATTGAAGGTAAAGTTCCAATATAGTTTTGATTTTCCACTTTATTAAATAGATGAGGAAAGTATCGTTTTTTTAATTTGGTGGGTAAATTAAAAGCTTTCGGTAACTTACTAAGTGCCATTGGAAAATAATTAAGCGAGTCTATGGATTTTATATTATCCAGTAACATAAGAATGATTTTTGTTCCTCTCATAATTAATTTTGGTTGAAGAACAGTTTTAGTAAGAATATAATTTAAAACAAACTGATGATCAAACGCTTGTCCATTATGAGCAATCACAATAACCTTTTTATATTGGGTTCTTAATTTTACTATATGATCCATGAATTTTGATATTATATTTTCTTTTTCAAAGCATCTTTCTCTTAATCCACATTTTCTACAATAATATAATGTTACTTCATCTATACAATTATCACATCTTTGTTGTAAAATACATAAATTTGGGGTATGTTGTTTTGTTTTTGACAATGTATTATCCTCTTGTCTAGTTTCTAAATCATAAAATATGTAAATAAAGTCCTTTTTATAATTTTCTGAAAGGTTTTTGACTTTATGAATAAAGCATTGATGATCTTGCATGACATGTTCGTTACAAATGCTACAATAAAATTCCCCACATTTATGACTTCTTTTTGATTTATGAACTTTGAAACAGCTTTTGCATTTTTGTATTTCCTCACACATACTTAATTTTGTTGATGTTGACGCCTTGTGATTGTCTAAACAGGTTTGACCTCGAAATGTGCGATTTCATTCTTTGCATAAAATATTTTTTATATTTTTAGGGCACTGAGGTGTTTTTTGCCAGCAAGGACAGTTCTTTGAACATCTATGTTCATTTTTGACATAATACGGAATATGACAATCTTCACAATAATAGCTACAACAAAAGAAAGCTGTAAGAGAAGTAATAACATTGTAATGATGATCGTGATAAAGTAAGTTGATGCTTTTCCCGTCATTATTTCCTTTAAAAATTACTTCTCTTCTCCTTGCTTCTCCATATTTGTTCACAACAATTTTATGTTTATTTAAAAAACTTTGAAATTGCTGCAACTCTTGTATTCCACAACCTTCAGATGGAATTGAAACTCCAGAATTATTTACTAAGTATAATGCCGATAAAGTTTGAAGCTTTTTCGTATCATTTAATATTTTTCTATATTCGGCAAAGTTTACAACTCTAGCTATAGCAACAACTAGTGCTCGCGGAAGACATAGGTTGTCTTTATTTTTTATGCGGATGATTGATGATTTTCGTAGGCATTCATCAGTATAGTTTATATATTTCGATGTGGATCTACCTAATCCAGCTGGTAATTTAACCTGTGTAGCGATAATGCAGAAGGTATCTGTACTTAATCCTATAAATGGAAAATGAAAATATTATTAATAATAATAAAAAAGGAAAAACATGTTTATAATTTACCTTCGGAATTGCTTTGAAATACTTTAGATATAATATCCCAAACATCCAGAAATTTTAGTTCACTGGCTGTTTTGAAATTTATGAACGTTCCTCAAAACTTTCTCCGCAGAAAGTCAATCCTATTTTGTCTGTAGAATTTATATCACTAGTTATATGTTTTATAATGTGATATACTGCATTTTTGATCCAGCTGGTGGGTTCAACATTATCTGGTACCGGTCTTATAGTAAATTTAATTTTACGTCCACGTAAGTTAAATCTCTTAACGATTTCTGCACAGTCGCTTTCAATTCTATAGTGCGTTACATTTTCTGATGAGTTCAAAAATTTTCGTAGAATAACTTTTTTAGACATTGTTTCTGCTTTAAAATGAAATCAGACACTGTTACATTAAAATAATTATTTTCTTCATTTAAACATTCACTTAAAATAAAAAATTAATCGGAAAATACTCTACAACAATGTAATCAGAATTTAATCAATTATTATTTCCTTTTTATTTCTATAATCTTGTCTTAAATTAATGATAAAAATTTGTAAAGCATAGCTGTATGCAAAAGATATTTCAACAAAGTATGTCACGACTCACGTTATTCTTAAAATAGAAATAGAGAATTAATCGAAAGAAATAAAAAAATTCTACAACAATGTAATCGCAATGCACTTTAGTCAATTATATATTTCCTCTAAGTAAAATTAAATTCTAAATTGAGCATAATAAAAAATTATAGCCTATGACAGGAATTATGACAGGAATTTAAATTAGTATTTTGCAATACTGCGTTTGATTGTCTATGTCATTTCAATAAATTATAGTAGTAAAAACGTGAAATCCTGTTTTTTTACTTTTATTCTTCTGTACACTGTAAATTAGTATAAATATATTGAAATTTTGTACAACAGTTACACTTAAATTAAAAATTTAAATCATACAACATGGCACAAGAATTCCTAAACCTATATATGAGCAACACCGATGATGTCGCTGCATCTGTCCGTCTCCCCGCTAAAAGGAGAAAGACAAAAAATAATAGCGAAGTTGAAGAAACCCAAGAAGAACAACATCCACAACAACAAGATCAACAACGGCATCGTCTCCAACAGCAACAGCAACAACAACAACAACAACAACATCAACTACTACTACTACAACAACAGCAACATCCAAAACAGCATCAACAACAACAACAACAACAGCCAAGTAAACGAAGTTTTTTATTGGCCTTTAATGAAAAGGCTGAAACAAATACATGCTATAAAAAAACCTTTTTAAAAATTGAAGGAATGGAACCAAATAGACTATATATATTAAAAAAATTAAAACAAATAAATACAAGATACGGTGAAAAATGGGTTTTCGAAACTCAAAATTTTATCATTTTTATTCCTCGTAAATATGAGGAAATTTGTAATAAAGAATTAGAGGAGGGTATTAATACCTCCATAATTTATTTATATAAAAATGAAAAGGGGGATTTACTCCTCGAAGATTCAAATTTAACTTTTCCGCTTGCTGATAATCAGTAAACGGAAAAAGTAAATAAATAAAATTTTTAATTCTAGTTAAAAATTAAATAAAAATTGATAAAACATAACAATACTGTTTTTATTTTTAAGTTTCAGATACCCAGGAAAAATAAATAAATTTTTCTTTAAAGTTACAATCTTCAGGTGAAACAACATAAAATAGATAAGAAAGATACATTTTATTAACTTATATCTTCTGTTTCTTTTTAATTTAAAAGCACTTCTTTTATTTCAGGTTTATACTTTTCATATTAAAGATGCAATGCATCTGCAAAATCTTACATAAGAGATGTACAAATAATCTAAACAAATTTTTATTTTATTTGTATGTTGATTATGAATAGGTACCAAAAGCAATTAACCATAGTTTTGACTTTTTTTTTTTTTTTTTTTTTTCATTCCTTACAGAAAACGATGACTTTTTTCTTCTACTTATTACATACATATAATATATATACATGCTGGGCAGAAAACATGTTTTACATTATAATGAACTTGCTATTTGTGACTTTAAATTTTTTCTTCTACTTATTACATACATATAATATATATACGTGCTGGACAGAAAACATGTTTTACATTTTAATGAACTTGCTATTTGTGATTGCGACTTAAAATTATTTCTTTTCTTTTGACTTTATATTCTCTTTGCATGCTAATTTGCATACGCACATTGTATTGAAATATTTTTACTTACTACTTTTACATGATTCCCTATTACAATATAAACAACAAGAGTTGTTTAACTTACTTCTAAACCTGTCTGACCTAATTATCGACACGACCGACGTCAAGGTCACCTACTTTTAACATAACTTGACCTACTTCCGGGGGACTTGGTCATTAATCAAAATGTAGGTCAATATGTCAAACTATTGCTATCTCTTTCTGGCTCAGAATTCCCATGACAGAGTGCCAGGTTAACTACTACCGTCAAATTTGTCATGAAATTGTAATTCCAGGAATTCTAATTTAGTGTCAAAACCAAATTCAAGAAAACAATCAATTCTTACTTTAGTATTACATATAGTAGTATTAGTAAGTGTTTTTATGCTAATTGGATTAATTTTTATACTATAATAGGATTACAAATTTTTGTATTGATAACACTCATTGTCGCTCCAGTGTCTATAATAAACTTAAGTGGTCTTCCTTTGGATTGGATCTTTATATAAGGAAGTCGTTGTTCTGTGGTTCCGAGGCAATCAACTGAAAATTTTGTACTTCGTTTGCAGTTACGTTATTCATATGGGCTTGTATTGTGTGGTCTACGTCCATACGCTTAGATTGTGAACTTTGAGGAATTTGTCGATTTGCAAAATTGGTATTATTATTTTGATAAGATCTTCTGTTTAGACTTGTATTATTTCTACTGTTAGAATCGTATCTATTATTAATATTAGAAGTATTTTGAAATCTGTGATCGTTATTATTACTGTGATTTTTATTATTATTGTTAATATTATTATGATTTTTGTTGGTATATGTGATATTATTTCTAGGGTAATTACTAAAATTTTGTGAATAATTATTATTTTTAAATTTTTGGGCATTTTGATTTCCGTTATTTCAAAAAGTATTCCTATACGGACTAAAATAAGCATACCCACCTTCATAAAGAATGTCCATAGCCTTTTCAAGAGTATCGGGGTTCCTACTATAAAGTATAGAACGCATTGGTTCTGGAATTTTATCCATAAAAACCCTTAAAGCCGTATTAGCATTATTTTGCACGGTATATGGAGAATTTACTTCATTTTTTATTTTGTTATTTAACCTACGTAAACCATTTTTCATACTATTATACAAATCTACACTATTTGTAGAGAAATTAACGTTTCGTAAATTGTCATATAATTCCTGACTAGATTTATTTTCTCCGAAATTATTTAAAAGCACATTTTTTATCTCAACCCAATTGTCTACATGATTGTTAATCTCTATAATTTCCCTAGCCTTATCAACTAATTTACTTTTTAATCTATTTAACAATATAACTTGACTTGAAGAGTCATATTTTAAAATTATAGGTATTACACTTTCAACTAATTCTAAAAATGTATTCAAATTCTCACCATTTCCATTAAATGTTGGCAGGTTTTCGATGTTTTAATCGGATCGATCTGCAAAACCAATGGTTGACTTGTTGCTGTTTGGTCCTGTGTTAATGACATTGTATATCTCTGCTCCAATCTCTTTGTTGATCTCGTTGTATTAATTTTGTTGAATGATGTTCACGTATATTTACACAAAAAGTTTATTTTATTTGTACCAGTATAATGGTATATTATTATAGGTATTATTAGTAGGAAATTTATTTATTTGTTTTTCCTTTTTTATTTTTAAATAGGTAAAACAATGTTTTTTTTTTTTTTTTTTTTGTGTTTTTGATTTGAACTATTTTATTTATTTAGATATTAGATTGTTTTATTTGTTGTAATTGTTATAGGTTTAGAATTTTGTTTTTATATTTACGATAATTTATTTTAGTAATTTTATTAATAAATTTATGGAAATAATTTTAAACTGTATTATACAAAAGCTTTTAAATTTAAAACTTTAATTTGTGTTTTGAGTTTTTTTCCCTTTATACTTGTTTTTGTTTTTTAAGAGTTTTCTTTTATTATTAAATTTTTATTTTTCTTTAAAAAATTTTTTATCACTTGATCCCTTATATTAATTTTTCGGATCCTACCGACTGCGCCATTAATGTTTTTCAAATTTTTTATTTGGAAAAATGTTAATAAAACAAAAAAAAATCTTTAATTTTCAAAAAAGTACTTTATTATTTGTTGTCAGAAAAAGAACTAAAAATTTTCTTAAACTAATTTACTTAACTTAGTATAAAATTTTAGTTACGTAATACAATTTAGATTTTACGTAATATTTTACATTTCACATTTTAAGTGTGTTATAAAATGAAAAGAAAAATGCTGATTTTACATTATCAGCGTTTTTCGATAATTTCTCAATAAATTTAAATTAATTTAATTTTAAAAGTTTTAACAAAAAAAAAAATGTTTGATCAGCTAATTAGTTATTTAAAAAAAATATTTATTTGTTTATTGTAAAAAACGGTCGATTATGAAATAAAGCACTTGGGTTCAAGTGAGTTTAAAATAAAGAAAACGTAAACTGTAAAATTAAAAGAAAAATTGAAATTCGATTTAATTTAGAGTAAATGGCATTTTCCGTTCTTGTAGGATAATTCCATTTTCTTGTACAATATTGTTTGTTACAGTAGGTATAAAATTATCAGCAGAGCGTGGTGTGGATGTAACTATATATATTAAAAACACTATAACTCAGAAACTAATTACGCTATGAATTGGCATAGAGGTTTGCGCACCACTCCCACTACATCCAAGACCTTAAAGCATATAAAATTCGAAATATTTAGAGATAAAAAAATCAAATTTGATATACTATTTCCCATTTCCGATTCTATTTAACACTTTTATATTTTTAAAAGGCTTAGAGTTTTACTATAAAACATATTATGTATTATATTTTATAAATTAATGAACGGCGAAATTTTTTTGATTTTAATTTTTATTATATTGAATTATTACCATAAGTAATATATAGCTAAAATTATACATATGTAGATAAAACAAGTAGAACAAAAAATGTCAATAAGAATTCTCTTAATTTTTTCTTAAAACCATTGCCCCATATGCTATCTCTTTCTCACTAATGCTTTTTTGCACTATTCATAGAGTTTGCCCTTATAGTTTTTCTAGGTATCAAAAAATATGTGGAATATGTATCAAATATAAAAATAATAAGATTATTAAATTTTAATGATAAAATACAAGCTCATATAGAAAATTTTAAAAATAACCTCTGTTTTCTTTTATTTTTTATTACTTTTTTCAAATAAAACTTATTTACAAGTTATAATTTTTTATACCAAATATAGAATTTTGATTTTGTATCAAACCATTTAACCAAATATCAAACTATTAATATCGTCGTATTTGAGTTAATTTTTTTTTTTTTTATGAAGATGTGTATGTAAATGAATGCAATATTGCCATATCATTTGCATGATTAAAAAATTAATTTTTTTTTTAATTTAAGTTTTAAAAACTTCAATATTTAAAAAAAAAATCAATTTTAATTTTTTAGAAATTTAAAACTAATTAGTACAACTGATTAGTCATTCGAGTACAAACACTGTAGAAGTCTGCAAGTAGTAGACGAAATACGCGTATCAGTTAAGTTAAGCTAATTTAGTTAAATTAAAAGGAAACTAGGTACTCAAATTTTTTAAAAATAAAAATTTAAAATATTTTACCAAAACGCTCTAAATCATAAAATAAAATTAAAAAATATATTTTATAAATTTATAACTGATTAGTAGTTTTAAGAATTTTAACAAATAATTTTCGTTGTTGTATTAATATTTTATATTTTAAATTATAATATTTATATAATATAAGTTATATTATAATATGAATTATAATTAAATTATAATATAAGTTATACTTTAAATATTTTATATATTCAAAAAATAATTTCCAAATCTTACATAACTTTTAGAAAAAAGTAATTCTTTAAAGTTTTTATATGTAAGTTTTTAAAATCGTATATGTTGATAAATCAGGAAATTACATTAGTCTTTCAATATGGCAACACAAAAAATTATATAAGCTTTTTAATATACAATATGATCAGTAGACGTGTTGATCAAGTCAAGTGTATTGAAATTTATGTTTATGTTTATTTACATATGTGTTTATATTTTAATATGATTTTTTGTTAAAAAAAAAAACACTGAAAGATGGTGTTAGTAAATTTTTCATATAATTATTTTCAATGGCTGCGATTTTATATTTTAACCCTTGGTGGCTTGTCGTTTCATTGTGAAATTACCTATTAAATTGCGGTTTCTAGTTTCAAAAGGGTTAAAAAGTTTAAGCCGTTAAAGCCAAAAAATTTTAAAAGAAAAATTCAAATTTAAATTTGAGCGGTAAGTTGTCGTTTTATTTTCATAAATTTCATCTATATATTGCTTTTTTATACGAACCATAGATGCATATAAGATATTTCAAAATATAAAATCAGATTCCCGTAAATCAGGCACAACCTGTCTTATATGTAAAAATAGTAGGCGGAATTTTGATGGAAGATTCTACAAATTTTTCGAAGGAAAATAGTACAATGTTTGATATCTGGATATCAAAATGCAAGGTAAGTATTCAAAATTTAACTAAAACTCAAATATTTGTATGTGAAAATTATTTCGAACGAAAATTCTTGGGAAAAATTCTTAAAAAGGGTGCAATTCCTACTATAAATTTACCAGATACAAATGCAAGTATGGAGTGTATCGAAGAAATTCAACAAACACAAGATGTGAATATATTTGAATTTGAAAGTGAAGAAAGTAGTGAATTGGGACCTTTCCGAAACAAAAAGGAGAATTTGAAAAGTAAATTACAAGAGTTTTTGATATTTAAAAACGAAAATATTAGAACATATAAGCCTTACACAATAGATAAAAATTCACACCACTTAGCTATTGCCGATGAGTATTTTCAAGAAGAATCACCTGTTGATTTGGAAAAAATTTTTTGTAAGCATTGTTTGAAATTTCAAAAAAATGAAACATATTACAGCAGAAAATATTCTACAGCAAGAAAAGCAATCAGAATGATTGAACGGAGAAATCTAAATTTAAAAAGTAAAATTAATTACCTTAAATCACAAAATAGAATATTAAAAAATAAAATGAATAAACACATAAATAATTCACTAAAAAGTTTGATGAATGGAAAATTTGATTTACTAACTAATGCAGAAACTTTTTTGAAAATGAATTTTTACACAGAGCGAAATTGGACTGCAAAGAAAAAAACATAGCTCTTAATATTCATTTTAATTCTCCTAAAGGATATAAGTATTTGAGAAACGCAATTAAAGTCAATTTGCCACATGTTGCCTCTCTTAATAGGTGGATACCAATTAAATATTTAAACGTAGGTTTAAATGACACAAATATGATGGAACTAAAAAAATAATTTTTGGATTATTCGATCCAATACATCTTATTAAGTCTCTTCGAAATACACTCTTAAAATATGACCTTAATACCAAAGATGGTCAAATGTCATTCAAAATAATTCGATCTTTATATTTGCATGAGAGCGAGAATACGAAAAAAATGTGTCCAAAATTGACGAAAAAGCACATAATTCCAAATAATTTCGAAAAGATGAAGTTTAAATTGGCAACTCAAACCTTTAGCAGTTCTTTTGCTGCTGCTATTAAAATATTAATTTCATTGAAATTTTTTAACTCCAGAAGAGCTGTTGCTTCATCCACAGCTGAATTTATATATAAAATAAATAATTTGTTTGATTGTCTAAACAGCAAAAAACTGTATGAGAAAAATCCGTATCGATGTGCATTGCAACAAAATAATAAAATTGTTCAATATTTATTAGAAATGATTACATATTTTAAAGAAATAAAACCAGTAACATCCACGAAAATTTATTGCATAGATGGCATATCCAAACTCTTACTGGCATTACAGAATTAAGTACCGATATATTTTCGTCTTATGATCAAGCTGAGTGTTCTTATTTATTATTAACGAGACTTAATCAAGATGTATTGGAAAATTTATTTGCTTTAGTACAATATCGAAATGGGTGTAATAATAATCCATCTGTAATGGAGTTTTGTAATATATTGGCAAAAATAATGTCAGTAAAGTTGATAAATCATAAAATGGTAAATAGCAATTGTGAAGAAGATGATGCAGAATTTCTCTGTGAAGATTTAAAGGAGTATGAAATAGAAGAAATTAGTTCCGAGTCTAATGATGAAGAAGTTTCTAGTAAAATTGACAATCAAGTAACAGATATAGTAGTTGATTATTATGATGAAGAAAATTATGAAAATGAGTCAAACAAAAAAAATATTATGACATGCAATGCTGAAAGATATATATGCGGATATATAATATTTAAATTAATGAAAAAGATTTCTTGCAATATATGTAATGCGTTATTCTTAAAAAAGTCTGATGATATACTGTCACTAGATTCTGAACAAATTTTGTATCAAAAAAAATTATAAAAACGATTTTGAAATTTGTTATTTGAAAGCTTCAACAGAAATAATATTTGAAATCACATAAAAATATTTGACAATTACTTGATTGAAAATTGTCGTTCTAAGAAAATACATAAAAATATTATGTTATTATGTTTGGATGTTACAAAAAAGTCAAAAAAATATTGCAGATGGTTCGATGACAATGATAAATGCTATGATCACAAAAAAAAATTTTTGGATCTATTGATTGTCCTTTTACTAAAAAAGGAGGCTAAGTGGTTAAATCAAAAATTATTATCTGATAAAAATGAAAATAAAAAAGCGAAGAAAGCTGGAAAAGTTAATAAAAAATTAAAAATTATTCAAACATTATAATTTCCCAACAAATTTTTAGTAGATTAGGTTTTCAATACTTTATACAGAGACATAAAATTAAAATTTTACTATAATTTATTTTTTATTTATTTAAAATTTTTAGGAGCATTGAATCTTGAAGTGGAACAGGTGGATCAGCTTTTGTTAAACAATGGAAAATATCAAATAATTTATTTTTGTTTATTTTATTACATATTTAATTTTGTTATGTTTTACTAGAATTATATTTTACGTTTGTTTTGTTTTTATAGTTTTATATTTTAGTTTGTACATAGATTCTTAGTTTTAAGTACCTACATAGTGTTGCTACTGTAGCTGTTTATAATTTTTTAAAGGGTTTTTTATGCCGAATTGAACATTTTTCATTTTATTTATTATTTAACTTCAATTCGGCTTTTTCACTTTTCTAAAAATATAAAATGAAAATTGAATTTTAAATTGATTGTGTTTTTATTTTTTAATTAAACCAAATTTTTCAGATATTATTTTACTTTTCCCATCTCACCTATTTAATTTTATTTCTCAACAAGTATTCAATTATATATACGATGTACGGAATTTTAATTGTACACACTAAATATCCAATTTTCATTCTGTTTAAATTCCTAAATTTAGTCTATTCTAAAAAATTCATTTGAAAGCAAAAAAAAAAACTCGTTTGTCTGCTCTTCGCTATGATGTTATTGTATTTCAATACGTAAAGAGCATAGGCGCCCACAGGTAGGGGCAAGGTGGGTCACTTGCCTCCCCCTGGCTTTTAAAAAAATTAATTATTAAATTTAAAAAATAAAAATAGAGGAATAGCAAAACAATATCAAAACATTTAATTAAAAAAAAACCTTAGTAATACTTTTCAGAAGACCAATAACCACTATATATAAATCACTATATATAATATTTTTTCAAACGCTTTTTTTCCATTTTTCAAACTCTTTTTCACACGCTTTTTCATATCGATAAAACCTGCAAAAATTTCTTCAAAACAAAAGGAAGAGATTACTCCCAATGCATTTAAAAAAAAATGTTTTTGTTCTAGTTTTAGTTTTTATAGCCAATATTCAAATTTTAGCATAGTAGGCTTTGGAAAAACTATTCTAAATATCTGAATATGATTTTGGAGTGGTGGGGTTGCGGTATTTAATTGTGATTGTGAACTCAGTTGATGCACGTTGAAAAATACATATATTATTGCTTTTAATTTTATAATTACTTATTTATATGTTAAATTATTTTAATAATATTTTTCGAATATATCATATGTAACATATTAGTTTATTAGCTGGTAATATTAATCCATTTTATAAACTCAGTGAAAATTCTTGATACTATTTAAATAATACTGAAAAACCAGGTAAATAAATATATTTCTATTTTAATATTATTATATAATATTTCAATTATATATTAAAAATATTTCAATTATATTTAAAATGCATAGAAAAAACCATGTTTTTTTTCATGCATAAGATAAAGCAAGAAACATAATTTCATTTGTATAAGTAGTTTTTTCAATTATTATTTGATATTAATAGTGAAAAATATATTTTATATTATTATCGTTTAAATTTTATTATATGAAAATATGGAATTACCTCAATGGTTTATTTTTAATTGTAATTTAATTTCTTCGGTGAATATTTTTTCTGTGCATTTTTTATACCGTTTAGCAATCATTTATTGTGATTTGGATAATGAATTATATCTTTATCATCCAGTTGTATCTTTGTTTTCAGTTAATGCAAAATTTTTTTGTCATGCAAAATGTTTCATTTCAACAATTTCATTCTGTCATGCAAAATGTTGAGAAAAACGTTCAACAAATTAATATTAAAATAAAGTTACCTCATCTTGCAAATAATCAAAAAAATCGGTCAAATGTACCTTGTGATTCACCTGAATTGTATTATTAAAGATCTGTTTTCATTCCGTACCAGGATTCTTTAATAATATCTTTAAATGCAAGATTTTCTGAAGAGAATGATTCGGCTTATTTACTTTTTCAGCTACATCCTAATAATATGCGTCAATTAGCAAAAGCGGAATATGAAAACACAATAATAAACATTCAGAATAAGTATGGTTGTTTTTTGGAAAATTTTACAGCAGATGCTACAGTTTGGTTTGCTTATTGGAAAGATAAACCAATAAAAGAAATTGAAAATCTTAGCTTCTTAGATTTATTACAGCATTCATCGGTATTTTATCCTTCGGTTTTTCTGGCAATTACTCTTGCACTAACACTTCCAGCGACATCTTGTACAGTAGAGAGGTCATTTTGTACTCTACGCAGGGTTAAAACCTGGTTGTGATCAACTATGGCAGAGAATAGACTGGATGGCCTTTGCATGATGAGTGTCCATCGTCATATAATAGACGAAATGCAAGGTGGATATTTTATAAACGTTCTAAATCGTTTTGGGTTAGAGAAGAGGAGGTTGCAATTTCTTTTTTTATGATTAAAGTTAATATGATTAATGTTTTTATATTTTTATATTTTATGAGAAGGAAAATAAATAAATGAAATCCTTTTATTAAATTTTTTTTATTGGTTATTAAGAAATTTTTGTTTTGCCCTCCCCTGGAAAAAATTTTGCGGGCGCCTATGGTAAAGAGGTAAAATGAATATTTTAAAAAGAAAAATTTGATTGAATATTAGAAAAATAAATATTTATATAACATACAATATATTATAGTGTATTATTTATATTTGATTAAGTTAAGCAAGTAGTTAAATATATGTATATTTACACTGGTAGTTGGTATTATCAGTATTATATTGAAACACACAAACACATTAAAAAATAAAATGAATTTACCATCTCTATAACTTTTTTTTACTTTTTTTTTCTTTTTTTTTAAGAAAATAATAATAATATAAAACAATGTGTAGGATGAGAAAGGTATATGTTTTTTCTAATGTATAATATCGTTTTTACTCTTTGGTCGCGCATTGGATTTCACAAAATATAGTGAGAGATTTTTTGTTCTACTTGCTTTATCTATATATGTATAATTTTTAAAAGCTTTTATTAGTTTGATCGTAAGACATGGCTAGCCAAATTTACTTTATAATACTAAAAACATTTTCTAATTATTTGATCAATTAAAAAATATTAACAATTCTTACTAATTTATCTTTTTAAAAATATTGAAAAATAAAATACCTTGAAGTAAATGAAAATATATTTATTTCAATTCAAGTACAAAACTGAAAAAAAATGAATTATTAAATTTTGTGATAAAAAGCTAATCAAATCATAATATAATTAATAATTCAAATTTTTCAAAATTGCAATTATATTAAATTGTTAGTTTATGTAACTACTAGCAGATTTAAGCGGCATTGCCCGTGTGTTTTAAGAGATTAAGAGATTTTAAGAAAGATTTTTAAAGATTTAAGAGAAATGTAGGCTTCTTTCTTGGAGCGTGCAAATTGTAAAAAAGCAAGGTTCAGCCAATTTTTTGAAGGACTACTTTGGTTAAAAAGCAAGGCTCAAAAAAATATTATATTACTAGCAGATTTACCCGGCGTTGCCCGGGAGCGTGAAAATTGCAAAAAAGCAAGTTCCGACCATTTTTTCGAAGTACTGCTTTGGTTAAAAAGAAAGCCTCAAAAAATATTTGCGGAGTTCCGTTAACCCTATGCGGCCTAACAGCTTTTTATAGGTTTTTTCGTTACTTTGCTATAAATTAGAAATTGTTTAACCGATTGACTTCAAATTTTGCATATGTGTTCCTCTTGGACAATGGAGTTCACTCTATTAACAGACTTGGAATTTGTTATCCCTTGCCGCATGAAAATTTTTTCAAAAAAAAATTTGGGAAGGATATTACGTCCAATTTTGCGAAATATTGCTTGGTCGAAGTTTCAAAAACAGGTTTGTTGAGTTCCGCTAATCCATTGTGGCACAGCAGCTTTTTACAGATTTGTTTATTACTTTACTCTTAAGCAGAAACGGTTTGACAACTTGAATGTAAATTTTGTATGTGTACATGTGTATACTTATTTAAGAGATTTTAAGAAAGATTTTAAAAGATTTAAGAGAAATGTAGGCTTCTTTCTTGGAAAAACTGTTTTAAAATACTAAACTTGCGTTAATACCAAAAATTTGAAAATTTCATTGAATGATTGTGCAAAACGCGTAAACAGGTTAAAACCAAATTAAACCTCTGGGTTTTTATAAATAAAATGCTGATACAAAATTTTCAATAAAATTTTTTTTATCGTTTAAGCAAATAAAATTTATAGAAAACTTCAAGGCGTCGTTGTGGAAAGCGGGTTAATCGAATTTAATCTTAATCGGACAAATAACATAACACAAATCGGAAACACCATTGTTTTTGGAAGCCCGCCAGGTCGAAATTGGTTAATTTATTCCAACCAAATTTATACAACCCAACAGCTTTTTATAGGTTTTTTCGTTGCTTTGCTATATATTAGAAATGATATTTTAACCTATTAACTTAAAATATTGTATATGTGTTCCTCTTTGAAAATTAAGTTCACTTTACTAACAGATTTGGAATTTGTTAACCCATGCCGACCCGACGATTGTTCAAAAAAAAATTTGCAAGTAAATTACGTCCAATTTTTGAAAGTAGGTACAACTTCTTTGAATGGAATGCTTAAAAAAATATTTTGTCGAGTTCTTTTAACCGATTGCGAAACAAAAACTTTAAAATACAGTTTGGACGATTATCTCTAATTTTTCTATACATGGTGGTTCTTGACAATTTGGTGCTCCTTGACGATAGAGTTGAGGATGGTAGTTTTCCTGCGAATAATGTTAACTGAATTAAAATGACTATAGGTCAAAAGGGTATACTAAATTTGCCATTATGTCATTATACTAAGTAAATAGCAGTTTACTTGAATTGGCAGGGTTTGAATAAAATATAGTCGATGGCTTAGAAAAGGTTTAAAAACCTGCTTTTCATCTTATATTTTGTTTTGTACTTACCTGAAAGTTCTACTACGCGCTTCCTCGTTTGTTTATGGTTTTAAGAGAGAAATGTAGGCTTCTTTCTTGGAAAAACTGTTTAAAACACTATTTATTTAAGCATAATATATACGAAATTGAATTTTTTTTTTATCTTTAGATTTTATTTGAAGAAAACTGCAATTTTACACCGAAATCTTTTTTTAAAAAACAACAACTGCAAAGTAGATAAAAAGCAAAGACTTACGAAAAAATGTATAGAAGGAAATGTTACGTTACCTAAATTTAAAGATATTATATTTCGCATTCTTTATCAGCTTTATTTTTATTATTATTATCTCATTTAGCTTTTTCACTATTTGAGACTATTTAAGGAGAGCAAAAATATTAGTCTTGTTAATTAAGTGAGCTTTTGGAATAAAGATTAACTTGCGTGGATAGCAAAAATTAGAAAATTTTATTGAATCATTGGTACATTCTCTTAAGAGTTACGTCGACTTTTATTTTATTTTAGCGCTTAATTTCCTTTTTTTGTTTTATTCTTCAGAATAACAACATTTTTCTTTTTAGTTTTAGAATATTGTTTAGTACATTCATATACAATAAATAGAATTTTATTTTATCGGTTTACCTAATAATATTTTTGCTCACATGCAAAAGTTGTTGAAACAAAACCATTCAACAATATTGCCACAATCAAAGTAAATCATATTTTTCCTTTAAATATTTTATTGAGTTGATGCTCAAATTTTCAGTATCATTTCCATTATTTTTCATTATAAAATCTTGAAATTTTTTGCATAATATAATAAATATAATAAATTTTTTTTTTTATAAAAATATTAGGTAGTAATTAAAAATATTTTTCAAATTAAAAGCAAAATTTAAACAATGTTAATTAATTATAGGTATATGAAATCTGATATTTTATTAAGTGTAAATTGAGTTTACATAGCAATTACATAGCAAAAATTAAAATAAAATTGTTAAATTTAATCTTAAAAACATTCATATATAATAATAATTGTAGAGCATTTTTGTATTTAACTACATATATAATTTTTTTTTTTTATTTTCGTTTTTTATTTTTTTATTTTCTCTATTATTTTTGTATTTGATTTAAATTAGGAATACTAAGATTATATATATTAACCATTTCCATAAATTCCGGTCTTACATGTGTTGAAGTAGTAAGTTGAAGTAGCTTTGGTAAGTTTGTTACAGCATTTCTTTTAGTTAATTTGTTATCAATGTTACTTGAAAGACTACTTATTACATTAAGATTTAATAATTTGTATTTATAATAAAGAAAACTTAAAAAAATAAATAGTATAATAATTAGGATAAGAATACATGATCCCAATCCATAATTAACAATTTTATAAAATTTAAGTTCTTGAATTTCTTTTGTATTTTTTTCTTTGTTTAATAAAATATTTTCAAAGGTAACTTTTTCTTTGCGGAAAGTAATATTTTCAAAGTTAAGTATATTATATTTTTCAATGTATTTATATATCTTGTTAGTGTAGGTTTTATTATTTATATTGATTGTACAATTGTTAAAGCTAATGAAATAATTTCCATTTAAATCTACTTTTCTTTCATCACAATTACTTTCCATTCTTTTGTTTTTTACATTATTTAAAATTATGATATCTTGTGATAACTCAAAAATTTGTTCATTAGGATTAGTTATTAGTTTACAGTTTTTTTTTATTACACAATTTTTACTTAGTTTTAATACGCTTTAACTTAAACTATCTTCATATCTATAAGTTTTATTTTCAAAATCAATTATGTATTCTAATTCTTCATTAATTTGTCTGTTTTCTGAATTTGTAAGAGGAATGATAAGTTTTTTATTGACATTTATAGTTTTAGAAGGTATTTTTATTGCAAAAAGTATTGAATCGTTAACAAATTTTCCGAGCCATAATCGAATTTTACTAAGCATTTTAAGATCGATATTGTAATCGTTTATTTCGTCATCAGTTAAGATATTTGGGTGATGTATTCCCATTCTAGCTGATGCTATGTTGCTTTGGATATGTTCTACCCGATCGTTAAGTATGTGTAGTTTTAGTTGCATTCCAAGGAATTCTTCGTGAGTTACTACTGCTTTCAGATTGTAGTCAGTTTCATTAGCTTTTCTTAAGACTATATTTCTGTCAGATTCCATAATGTCTTTAAGAAATGCAAAAGTTTTGTTAAAGTTGTCATTAATTTTTATTTGTTGGTTAACAGTTTTTATAATATTGTGAGTGTTTTGGTGTAGTATTTCAAAAAGATTTTCAATGTTTTGTTGGTTATTGTCATCTAAAGTTCTATATAACCATTTATAGACAGTACCAACTGGGTTTAATAAACCTCGTCTGGTCCTGTGTGGAATAAGCATACGTAACTTGTTTCTAATCGCTTTTATTTGTTCGTTCAACAAAAGTTTATAGTTTCCTTTGAATTGCAATTCGACATTCGATTCAAACATATCTAGTATTGTGGAAATTTCTTTTGGATGGATTATACCCTATTCACACTACGCGAAAGTAACATGTTGTCTGCGTCATATTTCATGTTAAGTAAAATTCGTTTCAGACTACGTTTTTAGTTGTTAAATTTGGCAGTTTGATTTAAAATTTTTATTTATGTTTTTTATCAACAGAAGTTCATAATTAAATATAAAAATGAAATATAATATAATATATATAATAATTAATATAATATAAATATAAATTTAAATGCACGTAGCAGAATTTCAATAAGAAATGCTATTAGTTTATATTTCAGTAAGTTTATTTTTTATTTCATTTTATGGATTTATAATTTTTTTAACAATAATTCATTGAATTTAACAGTCTCTTCATATAATTTTCCTAAAGTTATAGTTTTTCTTTCTTCAAATGATATTAACTTATTTTCATTTTCTCTTATGTGTTTTTCATTTTCCTCATTGAACTCTATATATTTTTTCATTTCCGCTATTCCATAATCTAAGCTATTTAAAGCTTCATTATTAAAATTTTTTTAAATTTTTTTGATGAATTTGATGTTGCCGTACATAATAATGATGACTTGGTAGTTGATGTTGATGGCAATGATGACATAGTAGTTGATGTTGATGGTAATGATGACTTGGTAGTTGTCGTAGAAAATAATGATGATTTGGTTGTTGATGTTGATGGTAATGAATTAAATTTAGATACTTTTGGTGGTGGTAATGATGATGGAGATGTAAATATTGGTGGTGGTGATGGTGATAAAAACACTGGTGATGGTGACATTACCATGTCGAATGTAGAATCTACAAAAAAAACATTGAAATAAGAACATATATTAATATAAAAAAATTTTTTTTTTTTACCTTCAAAGCATTCGTCCATAAAATCCATGGAATTTATGAATTTGCTGGACCCCAGAATATCCTTCATATCATCGAAGAATTCCCACTCAGAAGGTGATCCTCCTGTTGGACCAATATCCTTTTTTTTTTTCCTAAAAATAAATCTTGTTACTGTTATAAAAATATGTTGATGACATACCTATATTTTGATTTTAAATTGTGCATCCTCGATTTTATATCAGCCACACTTGCTATAATTCCATTGATTTCAAGTTCGTTTTGCATTTCTAAAATGATATGGGAATTTCTCTTAGCTTTGTTTAAGTCTCCTTTTTTCTCTTTCCAAATATTTATAAAAATTTTGAATTGTTCATCATTCCAGAAAACTTTTTTTTTTTCTTTTTTTTCAGACATCTGCAAATAAAAATTTAGTTAATATTTCACTTACATATATAATTTTTATTAAAAATTATTATTACAAATTTAAATTATATACTTACCTTTCTATATTGCAAATAACGAATAATTATTGATTCAAATTATATATTTTTTTTTATAATTAACTATGATTGATTCAAATTTCAAATTTAAAATTTCAAAACAGTTGTAATCCAAGGGTATGAAGACTCCAAAAAACTTCGATGAATCGAAAAAATATCGATTATATTAAAAAACTGAAGTACACAACCTTAAAAAATAACATGTTAAACTGAGTAACGTGTTACTTTCACAATACTTTTGGCAATTTTTTTTCATACAAATTTCTAGTTACTTGGAAATTTTAACAACTAAATAACGCGTTAACGCAGGTAACATGTTACTTTCGCGTAGTGTGAATAGGGTATTATATGTAAAATTATGTCGAATTTACTTACAATTTCTACTCATCGATTTTAATTTGGGAATACCCCATATTCGTTTCAATTTTCTCCAAGGTTAATTTTGCTTGTACTGGGAGAATTAGGGTGACCATAATTAATAATATGAGAACTTGCTTCATCTGAAAATTTAAATTTTCTTTTAATGTTACAATCGTGGATATTTTTTAAGATGTGTTTTAAAAATTTTGGTTCTTCTTTATGCCTCAGAGATTTATAGTTTTTTATATAGCCTATATGTCTATTTTCTATGTAGTTTTCCCTAATTAAGTTTCTTTTGCGAATAGTTCGATTTTAATTATGGTCTATTCTTTCTTTGTTAAATTATGATCTATTTGTTTATTTTAGACTTGCATAGGACTCGTTTTAATAGTTGAGTGATATGAATTATTGTAAAATGTGACTGCCATTATCATTTGTAATTTTATTGGTAATTTTTCTTCGAGTTTAAGAGCTCTAATTCTTTCTGTGATAGTGTTGTTAAATCTTTTTATGTCGGCGTTGCCTGTATGACGGTTTGGTTTGGTAAAGTGGATAATGATATTTTTAGACTTAAATTCGACTATTTGAGACTATTTAAGGAGAGCAAAAAAATTAGTCTTGTTAATTAAGTGAGTTTTTGGAATAAAGATAGCATGTTTTGAAAGTTTGTCAATAAAATTTATAAATGAGTGTTTGCTATTAATATATATGTCCACATGAATTATTTCATTTGTCGTTGTCTGAGTTTCGGTTATTTTAAATTTATTTTTGATAGGTTTTCTGTCATATTTTGCGGCAGAACATATGTCACAATTATTAATAATTTCATGAATTTTAATTTTTAAGTTTGGGTTATAAACTTTGGTTTTAATTCCCTCGTAGGTTGGTATAATTTCTGAATGACCTGTCTCTAATTTGTGGAATAAGGAAATTTGCTCTTTTAATTGTTTTTCGTTTGCAATATCTACAGTAAGTGTTGAACATTTTACAAATTTAATTTTTTTATTTACTGAGAAGAGTCTAATTAATCTTTGTTGTAGTTTATTATATTTGTGATCGTTTAGTTCTGAGAAAATTCCTACTTTTCCTATTCTAATATGTCTTCGTAGAAAATCGTCAAGTATGTCATTTTCTAAATTGTTTCGGTCGATAAAAATTCTATTTTTTCCAAAAATGTTTTCAAATTCTTTTCCTTTTACGCTTTTCAATATAATTTGTGTTTTGAGTCTATTAACTATTGTTTCAAGAATGGGTATATGGTCGTTCTTCAGCAGAGTGTGCCGTGTTTCCTTCTAAAGATTCGTCTAGCGCATTTAATTGATTGCAATTGCTAGATATTTATGGGGAAGGTATGCGTAAGCGACAGGGAAAGAATTGATCGTCTGTTCATTTGGAACATTCCAATGCCGCAACTGGGACTGCTGCCATCAAGTGCTCATTATACCTCCCCGCGGTATCCCCCGGGCAACTGAACGGTGTTCAGGCTAAATAATGAGTGCGATAAATCCAGAAGCGTCTGATCCAGAATGGACGGCTCCCTGGTCTGCGTCTGATTCCAGAGGAACGGCAGACTTATAAGAAGGAAAACTTAAAACCTTCCGGAAGGCAACGGGAAACCACTGGAATATATATCACAAGGACAATCATATGTCAAGTGAAACCAAAAAATGGCCCTCAGTCTCCGGCAAGAAGAGGGTGCTAAGAATCCCCGGAGGTAAAACTAACAACACAATTAATATTGGCACTTGGAATGTCAATAGTTTATTTGAGTCTGGTAAACTAGCAAATACATGAGATGCAACTTTTAAAAATTGATATATTGGGTATCAGTGCTTCTTGGTGACCGAACTCGGGTGAACGTAAATCGAAAGGAGCTAAATTTTACTATTCAGGAAACAACACAACAACTCACAGAAATGGCGTTGGTATAATTATTTAAGAACCCCTAATAAAGCATATCATCGATTTTATACCGTTTTCTGATAGAGCTATGCTTATTAAACTGGATACTAAACCTGTAGCTCTAAATATTATCCAGGTATATGCTCCAACTGCTGAAAAAACGGATGATGAGATAGAAGAATTTTATAATCAATTATCACAACTTCTGAAGTACACAAAACCACATAATTTGAATCTAGTGATGGGCGACTTTAATGCCAAAATTGATTCCGGTAAAATAGATGGAATAGTTGGACCATTTGGGTTAGGAACTAGAAACGAAAGAGGTGATCGTCTTATTGAATTCTGTCAAGATAAAAATTTTAAAATCACCAACACATGGTTTTGCTTGCCAAAGCGGAGGTTATATACTTGGAAATCTCCCAGAGACAGTACTGGTAATATAATACGTAACCAAATTGATTTTATTTTAGTTAACAAACGTTTTAGCTCTTCTATTAAGCATATTAGTACTTATCCTAGTGCAGATGTTCCGTCAGACCACAACCTTCTCTTAGCTAAGATTAAAATTAAACTATCAAAAGCTAGAAGGACTAACAGGCAATTTAAAATCGACGTAGAAAAGCTAAAAGACAATAACATCAAAAGTCAATTGACATTAGAAATCAACAATAATTAAAGAAGATCATTCAAAAATAAGAATATGGCAGAATATAAACGTATTCAAAGTAAAATTCGATCCAAAATAAGATTATAACAAGTAAAGAAACAGTCAGTCGGTGCAACCGACTTAGAAATACCCTACACCTATTTGGTTCAAATTTAATGACATATCCATAAGTCATTTTAACGCCATAAAAGCTGTTATTAATTTTTTTGTAAGACATAGCTAACCAAATTAACTTTATAATACTAAAAACATTTTTTAATTACACTATCTCTTAAAAAATATTACAAATTCTTACTAATTTATTTATTTAAAAATATTAAAAAACAAAAAAAATGGTTTTAAATGAAAATATATTTATTCCAATTCAATTACCAAATGAAAAAATTCTAGTTATTAAATTTTGTGATAAAAAAGCATAATATATTTAATAACCCAAATTTTTCAAAACTGCAATTATTTTAAATGGCTAGTTAATATACCTAGTAGAAAAGCAAAATATGCAATAAATGTATTTCTAAAATACAAAGAAACCAAATTTCGAGGTTCTATCTTCATTGGTTTCGGAATTATGCTAGTTTGGCCTAAATTCGATCAAAAAGTTCTAAGTTCCGAACCCATTTTCCAATCCTCACCGTACGCAATCGCCGCCGTAGTTTCATTACCAATAACCTACAGCACAAATTTCATGAAGAAGTTGTTGGGTTATCGTGATTATTTATGTATGTTCGTTAGCCATGAAACCGATTAAAAGGTCCAGAATCCGAACCCTTGGGCTGATTTCGCCCTATGCAGTCCACGCTTAACTTTAAGAATTAGTTAACCCTTGTACACAATTTGAACGTTCTATCTTAATTTTAAGTTACTATTTTTAATAATTTCGATTATAAGCTTTTAAAACTTAAGACGGTCTAAGAGGATACTGAACCACCACTCCAATTGATCCCAAATTAGGAGGACACGCAAGGGATAGTAAAGAACACCCTTGTGTTAAATTTGAAGCTTCTACATTTTTTTAAAGTTGTTATCATTATTTATTTTAAAGATATGCTTTAAGGTCTTCGGAAATGTATAGCTGGTCCCCGACCCGCTACTCCAATGGGACCCAAATTTCAAAGATATTAAGGAAATAGGAAGGGACACCCTGATACAAAATTTGGAGGCTCTATCTTCTTTGGTTTTGGAATTATGCTCGTTTGGCCTAAATCCGATCAAAAAGTTCTAGGTTCCGAACCCATGGTCCAATCCCGAACTTACGCAATCCCCGAAGTAGTTTCATTACTAGTAACCTACATCACAAATTTGATGAAGAAGGCGTGATTAGTTGTTGAGTTATTGTGATTTTTTATATATGATCGTTAGCCCTTTGATCGATTAAAAGGTCCAGAATCCGAACCAATGGGCCGATTTCGCTCATATGCAATCCCCGCCGTACTTTCAGTCCTAGTAATCTGCAGTTAAAATTTCATCAAGATAGCTCCATTATTTTTTGAGTTATCGTGCCTACGGACGGACGGACGGACGGACAGACGGACGGACATGGTTATATCGACTCAGGCGGTCACGCTGATCACAAATATATATACTTTTCCATATCTAGCTCGCTTCCTTTAGGTGGTTACAAACACCATACCAAAGTTAATATACCCCTTTAGCTATTCTATAGGTGTAGGGTATAAAAAGAACAATGGCTTAAAAATGAGTGTAACGAAATAGAAAACCTTCAACAGTCTCATGATGACTTCAACCTTCACAAAAAAATTAAAGAAGTATCAGGAGCATATAGGAAAACAAATTTCTCTTCACTACTAAATGATAATGGTCAACTCATTTTGGATAACGAAGAAAGGAAAAAGGTATGGGAGGAATATATTATAGAAAACTTATTTTCAGACCCGACCAGAGCGTAGAATACTAATGAATCGTCAGTACAATTGTCAGGCCCCATCATAACTAAGGACGAAATTTTAAAAGCATTGCAAAATGCAAAAAACAAAAAGGCCACAATGTCCGATGACGTACCATCAGAAATAATTAAATTAATTGATGACCAAAACATAGATGTGTTGCACAAAATCTTCAACAAAGTATATGATTCCGGTATTTTTCCTTCAGATTGGCTTTTATCAACATTTATCGCTCTACCAAAGAAAGTTAAAGCTAAATCATGCAGTGACCATAGACTGATAAGTTTAATGAGTCATGCACTCAAAATCTTTCTTAAAGTGCTCCACAATCGCATGTACTCAAAAGCTGAAATACATATGGGAAAGACACAATTTGGGTTTAAGGGAGGAACGGGCACAAAAGAAGCTCTCTTTTGTGTTCAGTAACTGGTACAAAATTGTTGTGATGTCAAGAAAGATGTTTTCCTATGTTTTCTTGACTATGAGAAAGCGTTTGATAAAGTCCAACATCATAAACTCATAGAAATATTAAACATGATAGATATTGATGACAAAACTATTAGATGCATTGAAAATTTGTACTGGCATCAGACAGCCAACATAAAAGCTTCAGATGGGCTAACCGAAAACATTTTAATCAAGCGTGGAATTCGACAGGGTTGTATCTTATCACCTCTGCTTTTCAATCTTTCTGCAGAGAAGATCTTCCAAGAAGCATTGGAATCAGTTGAAATAGGTATCAAAGTAAACGGTACCTATCTTAATAACATCAGATATGCTGATGACACAACCCTTTTGGCAGATAATTTAAGTAACTACAACATTTAATAGATAAAGTTAATCATCATAGAATAAACTTTGGTCTAAAAATCAATGCGATAAAAACTAAATTCATGATCATAAGTAGATGTAAAACACCATATAGCACAGCTACAGTTACAGTCGACCGTCTTCCAATTGAACGTGTTTCTAGCTACAAGTATCTTGGGTGCTGGCTAAATGAGTATGGACATGTGAACAAGAAATAATATGTCGTATTGAAATAGCGAGAGGTGCATTTATTAAGTAGAAAAAAGTTTTTTGTTGCAGAGATCTGAATTTAGATCTTCTTTTTGTTTACATTTTTTGAAATGCTATGTATGGTCGGTTCTTTTATATGGAGTAGAGACTTGGACCTTGACAACCAGCCATATGAATAAACTCTAAGCCTTTGAAATGTGGCTCTACAGAAGAATATTAAAAATTTCATGGGTAGATCGTGTCACAAATATTGAAGTTCTTCGAAGAATAAGTGAAGACCGAGAACTTCCTACAGATATCAAAAGAAGGAAAATATCATATTTTGGACATGTGATGCGAGGTCAAAAGTACGAACTCCTACAGCTTATCGTGCAAGGGAAAATTGAAGGTAAAAGAGGTGTTGGCCGAAAACAAATGTCGTGGTTACGCAACATTAGGAACTGGACAGGTATATCAAATATTGGTGATTTGGTACACATAGCGATGGATCAAAATGAATACAGAAGCATTTTATCTAGATTTTAACTCAGCTATCAAGACATATGACCGCTAACATCCAGTAGTGGATAGGCATTTAAGAGAGAGAGAGCTAGATATTTCGTTATTATAGATACCTGGATTTTAATCAGAAAGGTTGTTAGATAGAGTTTCATTTTGAATTATATCCATTAAATTTATTTCACCTGTTCCGGTATTTATTCTACTGAGAAAGTCCGCAATTTTTATATCCTTTCCTTTGATAAACTCGATTTTAATATTATATTTACCCAATTGTATTAGCCATCTTTGCAGTCTTGGATTAATATTTTTTCCATTATATTTTACATGCAACCATTTTATTAGTTGATGGTCAGTTTGCAAAATGAATTCTTTTCCGTAGGGTCTACAATACTTTACTCCTCAAACAATTGCTAAAAGCTCTTTTTCAATTGTTGAGTAATTCATTTCATGTTCGTTTAGGGTTCTTGAAGCGAAACTTATCGCTTATACTTATATAACTTATCGGTGGTTGTCTTGTATCAGAACTGAACTAATAGCAACGTTGATGGCGTCAGTTATAATTTTGAGGTCTTTGTTGAAATCGGTATATTTTAGGATAGGATGGTTTGTTATTATATTTTTTTAATTAGGATCGTTTGGGTTTACTTTAGTATTTTTTTCCAGGTGTTTTATCATAGGGTGAGCTATTTGTGCATAGTTTTTTATGAATTTAATATAATAGCCCGTAATTCCGAGAAATTATTTAATCTGTTTTTGGTTCGTTGGTAATTTTAGTTCTTGTATAATTTTAATTTTATTTGAGTTGAGTTTAACTGCTTCAGACGTTAAAACATGGTTCAAATATTCTGTTTCTTTATGTAAAAAGTTACAATTATCTACTTGAATTTTTAAATCAGCTTTTTTCAATCTTTCAAATATCATTTTTAAATTATTTAAATGGCTTGTAGAGATGTACTAAAGATCAAAATGTCGTCTAAATAGACAATACATATTTTGTTAATGTAATCTCTAAGAACGGAGTTCATAAGTCTTTCGAACGTAGATGGAGCGTTCTTTAGACCAAAAGGCATTCTAACAAATTCATAAAGGCCAAAAGGAGTAGAAAATGCGGTTTATTTTAAATTTAATTATAATTTTTATTATTATTATTACTTTTTTATATTTTTTTTTTTTTATAAATTTAACTTTTAAAAAACTTGGTTCTTTTAATTCAATCTTCGGATTAAATATAGAAATATAAAAGATTTTCTTATAAAAAAATTATTTTTTAGGACAAATGTCCACTGTATTACAAGTTATTACCCATTTAAAGTACAAACTTAAAATGAAACTTAATTGCTAAATTTAACCTAATTTATAGTAAATAAGTGCTTATTTAGCATTCATAGTTTTGTGGGAATAATAATAAAATAATTTTCTCAGGTGAATATTTCATATAAAAAATATGCTGAGTTAGCGTCTGGTTAAAGACATGTGCTATAAGGTGATTTAACTCTTTCCTCCTTAAAAGTCCACGACCTCGTGGATCAGAAGTTTAACTTTATTGGTTGAAGATTTGTTTGGAGATTTGAGTCCGTTTCATTAATTGTTGCAGTTTTTGAAGAGATTTTAACCCTCAAATGGTTTTTAAATTTTTTTAAGATGGTTGCTAGTAGAACTGCAATGATGATTACGACAAATGTAGCGTCAAATGTTGTACTAACCATTGAAGTCGTAAAAAGTTCACTTAGTTGTTTGAAATTGTTCAAGTGGAGGTTATGTAGATATTCTAAGTTTAGCATTACTTTTTCCTGTGAGTAGTTGCCGTTCACTGTAGGTGGTAAAATGATTTGCGATGTTTGAATTTCTCTGTTGGTGTATGTCCAATTTTTTATTTGTATAGATTCATTGTGAAATTCAATTACGAAGTTGCTTTTGAGATTTCTTATGGTTTTATTTGATTGGATTGTTCCATTAAAATGGTTGAGAAATATTGTGCCTTCATTGATGGTTTCGATTATCTCTTTATTGTTAAATTCGAATTCGCAATCATAGTTCGAGTTTCTTAGAATTTGGACGATGCAATGGTTTTCTTGAAGTTCTTCGATTTGATCTGTTCTACAAATAACGTTGTTCTGGTAATTTTTTCAATCTTCTGAGATACCAAATATTTTATTGAGACTTGTTAACAGACTTCTGTGAACCAGGTGTAGCATTTTGGTTATATTCGAGGGCACTGATTTTTGGAAGTGATAGAATATAAAGAAGCGTCATATCCTTGACAACAACAGTTGGTGTTGCATACTCAATTGCTTCGATGATTTTGGAGTATGGTAGGGTTTCCATTTCCATAATTAAGCGATTGATTTCTTCTTTATTTAGTAAATTTGTATTTACAATTTTTCCTTTTGCTAATTGGACTGCTCTTATTATCTCTTTTATTTCTTATTTTACCATATTCTGTTGACTAAAGAGAGTTTGGTGGTTAATTTCGCCAGAACTGTCGTTGAACCTTTGAATGATTTTGTTGTACTGCTGGTTTGTTAAATATGGTGGGTTGTGATAGTTAGAATTTGGTTGATTTTATATTGCTGGTTGTTATTTTTGATTAAGTTATTGTGACTTCTGAGTATTTCATCCCAGTCGGTGGCTTCGGGGTTGCCGGCTATCCATTTCCATGCGCTGCCAATCCAGTTTATTGAGGCTTTTGAAGGATGTTTTTTAACATCGCTTGGCTTTTGAAGGATGTTCAGTAAGATCGGTGATAAATTTTTTGGTTTGTTGAATTTGAAATATAAGTTGTGTCTTAATGACATTACTTGATGATGTTTGATTGACTTCCAGTTCCAGTCTCTGCAGTATTTTTTTATAGTTGTTAAGGTCAACTTTGTGGATTATTTTTAGGTTCCCATTAAGTACATGTCCTACGCCTTATTTTATTGTAACCAATGGTGAGTTATATTCATATACCTGAAGGGCTTTGGTTGATACCCTAAGGAGAAAGCTGAAAAGAAGAAGGTTTTTGTTAGTTGGATGAATTTTTTATGTGTGCCTTGTGGATTCTTCTTCCGCTTTCTGTTGTTACAGTAACTTTATTATCCCTTGCGATTGTTTCTTTTTTGTAGAGAGGCTTTTTGTTGCTTTTTATTTGTTTATTAACAACAAAAATAGTTTTTCCAGGTTGATATGATTTGGGTAATTTACTTTTAAATTTTTCCCTATTTCTTTTGTAATTCTGATTTTGTCGAATTTTTTCTGCGAGATCTCTTGAACCTTTTCTTGGAAATTTAGTAGGTTTTGGTAATTAATCCGTTGTGTTCTACCATAGAAAACATCTGAAGGTTTTTTTCCAGTAACGGAGTGAATGGTATTGTTATAGCGGTCAACTGCTATATTAACTATTTCCTTTAAGGTACTTTAAAGTGTTGTAAACATCTGGATATTTCCTCTACTGTGGAGTGGACCCTTTCAATTGTACCATTTACTTCACTTCTTTGTGATGGGGGGAAGGTTGTTTCAATTTCCAATGTTCTTAAAAAGTACGTAATGATGGAGCTTGTGAAACTTGGCTCGTTGTCCATGACTATCATACGAGGTGTTGTATGGTAGTTTATGATTTTTATTAGTTTCTGCCTTAAATGCATGGCTGACTTATTCTTGATTTTAAAGAATTTGGCGAATTTCGTAAATTTATCCACACATGTTATAAATTTCTCTTTCTTTATTTCCATTAAGTCAATATGTAGAATCTCTGCTGGGTATGTGGGTATCGGTGTTTCGGATAAATGTGGGTTATTAGGGTGACGGTCGTACTTGCTGGTGTGACATATCTCACAATTAGAAGTGTACTCCTTAATGAATTTTGCCATTTGCGGATTTTCTCCATTATTTGTTCCTTGTTCTCCTTCTAATTCCTATGTGCACGTTTGTGTTCGTGAGCGATTATTTGGTGTTTGTTTTCAATATTGACCATATCCTGCACGATTCTTTGTGTGATCCGATTTTTGTATCCTCAAATGATCTCTGTATAAATCCGGCAATAGTTGAATTTGATTTTCCGGAATTTTGATACCATTAATAATTACTGGTGATAAGGTTTTCTTAAGTGCTTCTAACAATGTTAGTCCAGTTATGTCCTTAAGGCCAATATAGTTCCGATCATAGTTTGGATGTGGCGTTTCATAAGCAGAAGCAATAGGTCCTTGTGAAATAATTATTTGATTTTTAAAAACGTTAAGAGGTGCTTCGCAATGTGGAATTAAATCGCGTTTATCCTCTTCTGCACTGTGAACTGTTTCTGTTAGTGAGGTGTAAATTTTTTGTTTTAAACTTGATAAAGCATCTGCGACCTTATTTGTAGCTCCAGGTTTGTAAATCAGCTCGTAGTTGTATTCTTCGATCCATGATTTCCATCGCTTTACTTTAGCATTGTTATTTTTGTTTCCCAAACTAAATGTTAAAGGTTGGTCATCTGTCACTTATGAACTTATCCAAAGCCCAAACTATTGCTAAGAGTTCTCGTTCATTTGTTGCGTATGCTTCCTCAATCTTGTTAAGTGCTCTTGAAATATAAGATATTGGACGATCTTTTCCAATGTTTCCTTGTGACAAGACTGCACCGATAGATTCATTCGAAGCGTCCGTTGTTAGTATAAATGTTTTTTCGAAGTCAGGAAAAATTAGAAGTTCTGTGGACGATAAGGCATATTTTAGATCCTTAAATGCCTGAAGTTCATATTCGTTAAATTTTATTGGAACTTTCCGTGATTGGTTAGCTCTTACCTGGGCGTTTTCCCCGCGCGTCAAATTGGTGAGAGGCTTACCTGTTAATGAAAAGCCCTTAATGAATCTTCTGTAATATGATGCCAAACCTAAGAATCTTTTTAGTTCTTTTAGGTTCTCTGGTGGTTTGATATTTTGAATAGCCGTAATTTTTTCGAGGTCAGCTCTTATGCCCTTGCTAGTAATGATGTAACCTAAGAATTTGGTCTCGTTCTTCATAAATTCGGTTTTGTCCAAATTAACTCTTAGATTAGCGCGTTCCAATCTATTGAAGATTTTTTCGACATTCTGCGTTTTTCAATCCAAAGAGCAGAAGCGTGAGTTCATATTTGCCATTTAAGGTGGAGAATGCCGTTTTCATTATATCCTCATCTTTCATTTTAATCTGGTGGAATCCAGAAGTTAAATCGATCGTGGTGTAATATTTTGAACTTCCTAGGCTTTCTATGGTATGTGTGATGTCCGGAATGGGATAAGCATCTGAGATGGTCACGGCGTTGAGTTTTTTAAAGTCAACCACCATCCTGTATTTTTTAATTCCTGAAGAGTCCTTATTTTTTTCGACAATCCAAATTGGTGAATTATAGGGGCTTTTAGAAGGCCTTATGATTTCATCTTGTAGGAGTTTCTGAATCTGACTTTAAACTTCAGCTCTCATGTTGACTGGGTACGGATATATTTTTGAATATATTGGTTCGATCGTTGAAGTTTTTATTTCCGCTCGAACGTTTGTATCGATTGTTGCGTGGTCATTTATAGCACCGAAGAATTTATGAAATTTATTAACGAGAAATTTGTTTCTTAGATTCAGTGCTTAAATGTTTAGCTCGAATTTCCATGCTGGAATCGACTTTTTACCTTTTAGTGGTATTGTGACGTTTGGTGAAATTATAAGTACGTTCTTTTTGCGGTCGATAATGGCTTCTAGCTGTTTTAATGTATCATCGCCGATGATTCCTTCAAATGATTTTAATCCTGGCAGTATAAAAAAAGTCGAGTTTGGTATTATTTCCGAATGGTTGAAATAGTTTAACATTAATTTTTTGGGTAATTGTGATATCTCCTCCTGCCGAGCGGATAGTGAATGGTCGTTCTGTTGGCCTTCGATTACGTGCCAATTCAGATTTAATATAATTTTTGTTTGCTCCAGTGTCTATAAGGAACTTGAGCAATTTAGCATCGGCTGTAGCATATTCTAGGTAAGGTATGCTCGAGAGGCTGGGAGTATAAAATTTAACTCGTCTTCCTCCTCTGGTGCCACTTCGACTTCATATTCTTCATTATACGGTTCATGTTCATAATTGATCCCTATTGGTTCACTGTATGGTTCGTACTCGGGTATTTCCAAGTTGAATACTCTTTGATTTCTTTGTGGTGCATGGTATGAATCGTTGAAGGTTGGATTAGGGCGATTCATATAATTCACTTGTTTTGTTTGTATTGAACGATCTACATCCATCGGAACCGGTGGTTTTGGTTGAGTGGGCCTACTTGGTGGATCTTCATTGGTTTTCTGTGGTACATTTTTTTTGTAGTTGTATTGATTTTGGTACGTTGGTTGGTAATTTATTGGCCTGTTTTGTTGATAATAGCTTTTTTGCTGTGTTTGGTTGACTGTTGGATTTCTTCTTGAAAGCTGGTTTATAGGAGGGGCAATCCTGTTACTGGTATTTTTGTTATGTATTGGAATGTTTCTGAAATTCGTATTCTGGATTTCGAGGCACTACAACATCTGCACGATGACTTCAATTTACACAAAAAACTCAAAGAAACAGCAGGGGTGTACAAAAAATCACATACTTCCACACTTCTTAATGAAAACGGACAAATAATTTCTGAAATTAATGAAAAAACGAAGACCTGGGAAGAATATATTAAGAAATTGTTTTGTGATTTAACCGTCCCGAGTACAATATTGAAACGTCTATAGAACCATCTGAAACACATATAACCAAAGATGAAATCAAAAAAGCGGTTATGTCAGCCAAAAATAATAAAGCCGCAGGACCAGACGAAACCCTGTCAGAAATATTTAAACTGATCAATGACGAAAACCTCACTGTGCTCGAAAAAATTTTCAACCATATCTATAACACCGGAAATTTCCCACAAGACTGGCTAAAGTCAACATTTGTCGCCCTTCCGAAAAAAGCTAATGCCAAAAAATGCGACGACCACCGATTAATAAGTTTAATGAGCCATGCACTCAAAATCTTCTTGAGAGTGCTGCATAATCGTATTTACACAAATTGTGAGTTACACATGGGCAGAACGCAATTTGGATTCAAACAAGGAACTGGAACCAGAGAAGCACTTTTTAATATTCAAGTACTTGTACAGAATTGTCGTGATGTTCATAAAGATGTTTTCTTATGTTTTGTGGATTATGAAAAGGCGTTTGATAAGGTCAACCATCAAAAACTTATGGAGGTATTAAATAGAATTGGCATAGATAATAATATCATAATGTGTATAAATAGCTTATATTGGCAACAAACAGCCTGTGTAAAGATAAATAATGTGCTGACACAAAGCATTGATATTCAAAAAGGAGTTCGACAAGGCTGTATTCTCTCCCCTTTACTGTTTAACATCTATGCTGAAGCCATTTTTCAGGAAGCAGTGAACGATTTAGATGTTGGTATAAAAGTAAATGGCACATATATAAATAACATCAGATATGCAGATGATACAGTTCTCATAACAGACAATCTAAGGGATTTACAACATATAGTCGATAAAGTCAACCAGCATAGCGAATTGTTCAACTTAAAAATAAATATATCAAAAACTAAATTAATGATCGTAAGCAGAAAAAGAACACCTTACACTGCAGCAACAATTAAAATAAATAACCGCTCAATTGAAAAAGTCTCCACATACAAATATCTCGGATGCTGGTTACACGAGGATTGGAGCTGCGAAAAAGAAATTAGATGCCGAATCGAAATAGCAAGAAATGCATTTCTTAAACACAAAAAAGTTTTCTGTTGTCGCGAAATGAACTTGGGCCTTCGCTTACGATTCGTTAAATGCTATGTTTGGTCTATACTCCTATACGGTGTAGAAACGTGGACCTTGAAAGTGAGAGAAATCAACAAACTTGAAGCGTTCGAAATGTGGATCTACCGCAAAATGCTAAAAATATCGTGGATGGATCACATTACAAACGAAGAAGTTCTACGTAGAGCAAACGCGGAAAGAGAACTACTTATAAGGTTGAAGAAACAAAAAATCTCTTACTTTGGGCATATTATGCGTGGAAATAAATACGAGCTACTTCAGTTAATAGTTCAAGGGAAAATTGAAGGAAAAAGAGGTATAGGAAGGAAGCAATTATCATGGTTGCGTAACATTAGAAACTGGACAGGCATCAGAAACATTGGTGATTTAATCCATTCAGCAACAGATCGAAACATCTTTCAGGGCATCGTTGCTAATATCATATGACCGCTGACATCCAATTATGGATAGGCAACAAAAGAAGAAGAAGAAGATTTCGAGGCAGGAAGAATATGCCTCCGGTAATGATTGAGATTTCTGTATCATAAGCATTGTGGAGAACCCACCGTTTAGTCCTCTTATGAATACATCGAGGACGGTGTTACGATGCGTTTCGCTCAGTGCCTCCATTGTTTCTGCACTGTATGACTCGATCTTGATCTTATTGATTATCAACGATAACTGATAGTTGGCATAAAACTCGTCCATTGTATTGTTTTCTGCGTCAGTCCAGATAGTTGATGTACCTTTCCAGTCCAGATAGTTCTTATCTCCCCAGCTGTTGTCGAAGATGTTGTGTGATATAAGACCGCCATTTGCACTGCCACGGATCTTTTGGCGGATATTTTGCAAGATTGCTCTGTATATGGGTTTATCCTTTACTATCTCATAGTCGGTTAGTATGCTTTCAACATTATGAATCCAAGATATGTAATGGGTTTGATTTCCATAAAATATTTGCAGTTCCTTTACTGCGTCAGGTAGTTTACTGATGTGCTTTAGGCCTTGTTCAGTTCTAGGACCTTGTAAACTTGGTTGAACCATTTGTTGTGTTGTATTTATTAAGTTTTTATTTCTTTGTTGAATTAAGCTTTGATTAATGGCGTTATTATTTTGTTCAACATTTTCTATTTTAGATTGTAGTTGATTTATCATCCCTAATTGAGCATTTATTGCTCCGGTCATTTGTTTGACTGCTTCTTGTAGTTGTTCTATAGTGTTTTCCATTATTTCTTGTTTTTTATTATTTTTTATTTACTTTTTAAATTATAAATTTTGCTATTTCTAGCTCGAAAAGTTTTTTATTGTATTTTTAAAACTTAAATTTTTTTGGTTGAACTCACATTAAGAGTATAATTCGCATTTGAATTTTTCTGGATACTTCGTAGTGTTCCTTTTTAGATTAAAGCGTCAAAAATTGCAATAAGCTTACTGCGGTACGATTGGTATCACTTAAATGTGCAGGTTGAATTTTCCAATTCGCTATGTTCCCACGGTGATAACGTTATATGGTTTATTCTAGAACTTGCTTATTGGTTTACTGGATGAGCAACTCGGTATGCTCCCACGGTGATAACGTTCTGTAGCTTCCAGATCCCTGCTACTCGGGCGCCAGTTAGGAAAATATAAAAGATTTTCTTATAAAAAAATTATTTTTTAGGACAAATGTCCACTTTATTCCAAGTTATTACTGATTTAAAGTACAAACTTAAAATGTAACTTAATTGCTAAATTTAACCTAATTTATAGTAAATAAATGCTTATTTAGCATTTATAGTTTTGTGGGAATAATAATAAAATAATTTTCTCAGGTGAATATTTCATAAAAAAATATGCTGAGTTAGCGTCTGGTTGAAGACATGTGTTATGAGGTGATTTAACTTATATGTTCTTCAGAACATAAATGAAACAACTTTGTTCTTTTTTTAGTGTGGTCTTAAGACTGCTTTTTATTTTACAAATTTTACTTATAAAATAAATTAAAATATTTAAATTATCTTCATGCTAATATCATCAAAAATAATCGTTGTTTAAAATTTATTAAAACTATTAAACAGAAATTCTAAATTGCATTTCCTGTTATTGTTTATTTATAAAATGTTTTATTTATAAAAGGTGAATGAGTTACTAAATTATGTCAACATATGTATTATGCTACATTATATATCAACACAATATTACATAACTTACGCAATCGCCGCCGTAGTTTCATTACCAATACCCTGCAGCACAAATTTCATGAAGATAGCGTCATTAGTTGTTGAGTTATCGTGATTTTTTTATATATGTTCGTTAGCCCTTAAAACCGATTAAAAGGTCCAGAATCCGAACCCATGGACAAATGGGGAACACCCTACCAAAATTAATATACCCCTTTACCTATTCTATAGGTGTAGGGTATAACAAGGAATTATTACAAGGTACACAAGGTACACAAGGTACACAAATTGAGCCGTCTCAGTGACAACAAATATATTCATAACGGCCTGATACTTCTTACTTTTAACTCTTATAATATGAGATGCAAAACGTGCTAAAAACTAGGGCATACACGAATTAACTGTAAAAACTCCTCAACCTGCATAAATTGTAATGTTCCTCCACATACACCGGGCGAATGTACAAGAACAATGTGTTCCAATTGTCTTAGAGAACATCTATCTTCTTCAAATAAATGTCCAAAATTCATCCAACAAAAATAAATATTAAAAATAAAAACACAAAAAAATGCACTTACGCTGATGCCGGTAAATTATACAATTAGTATAATCCGCTACCACCACACAACATTGTTACTTATTCTTCCATCGCGAAGAATCCAATTATAAACAAGAATGCAGAAAATATAAAATTTAATCTAAATAAGCCATAATATCCAATAATTCTTTCAAAATTTCGTCCAACAACGATCAAAACACCTACATAAAAAATGATAAAGTAAATGATAACATCACCTCTACTTACAGTACAATAGACTCATTCTCTTATAATTACAACAACAATTCTATCTCACTTTCCCCTCAAAATACAACTTTAACAAATAATGTAAATAATAATGTAACCTCTCCTTCAAACACATGTGACTTGTCCTCTTGTAAAAACAACAACAACTTAAATATCAACGAAAAAAGACAAAGAACCACTGATTAATTCAATTGACACTGAAATAAATAAAAAAACCCCGACAGAATAATACAACCAATCAGACCTTTTCTTCCAAACTTTTCTTTTTCCACTTTCTAATTTTTTAATTCTAAACAATCAAGCACAGTTACAATGAAATATATCTGCTGGCATAATCATACACCCAATAAAACTACAACATTATCCAACATAATAAACACAGATACCTTAGAAATTTCTGATTCTTCCTTCTGTTAATTTGAAAAACTTTTTGTCATTTATAGCAAAATATCAATTAAAGTTGTGTTCAATTTTAACAAAAAGAATAATAAAAAACAAGATTTCTTATTCACTATCCCATAAAAAAAAAAATATATATATATTTATATTTGTGCGTACTTATATCCAAATACAAATAATTTGGAACATTTTTTAGCACATTTTCAAAAAATTTTGTAAAAATGTACCTATATAGTTTCACTCTGTGCATCCGTCCGTCTATCAGTATATTTACAAAAACTTTTACATCGTTTGAAATGGAGGACAGAAATAACCACGGATAGATATTGCAAAAAAACTGATTTCATAGAAGAACTTTTTTCTATAGCCCCACCCGTTACGGAGCTACAACCCCCAAATTTGGAAAAAGCTCTATTTTTAAATTGCTATAACAAGAGTTCTGATTAGTGTATTTTCAATCGGCAAAAGATAGCTGATTTTATAAATGTTATAAGTTTTTAAAAGTTAAATCTTTAGGGTTGCCATACGGTACTAAAATTTACCATTATACAAAACTCAATTTTTGCAAAATTTTTGGCCACACATACCTTCTAAACGGTTCAATCCAGGATTTCCAGATCTGAAATTTTGGGAGAAGTTAGATCCTCAGAATTTAGTAAGAGTCGGGTAACAACATTTTTTTGTCAAGCACCCTGATTAGAATCTATAAAGGCGCGAAAATTTAAAATTTGCTATTTTTAAACACCTGTAGCTTGAATACCTGTTAAAAGTTTTTTTTACTGATATACAAAATTGAAAGCTCTTTAATTATATTTCAACATGCGTCAAACGTTTTTCTTAATTTTAAAGGATGAGGAAGTTACAGCCCCCAAAATTTCTTAATATTTCCAAACAAAACAAGGCTGTTACAAAAATTATTAAACTTAAACTTATAATTACTTGTATTATAATATATACAATAAAAACTTATTATTTATACCCTACACCTATAGAATAGGTAAAGGGGTATATTAACTTTGGTATGGTGTTTGTAACCACCTAAAGGAAGCGAGCTAGATATGGAAAAGTATATATATTTGTGATCAGCGTGACCGCCTGAGTCGATATAGCCATGTCCGTCCGTCCGTCTGTCCGTCCGTCCATCCGTAGGCACGATAACTCAAAAAATAATGGAGCTATCTTGATGAAATTTTAACTGTAGATTACTAGGACTGAAAGTACGGCGGGGATTGCATATGGGCGAAATCGGCCCATGGGTTCGGATTCTGGACCTTTTAATTGATCGAAGGGCTAACGAACATATATAAAAAATCACGATAACTCAACAACTAATGACGCTATCTTCATCAAATTTGTGCTGTAGGTTACTAGTAATGGAACTACTTCGAGGATTGCATAAGTTCGGGATTGGACCATGGGTTCGGAACCAAGAACTTTTTGATCGAATTTAGGCCAAACGAGCATAATTCCGAAACCAATGAAGATAGAACCTCCAAATTTAGTATCAGGGTGTCCCTTCCTATTTCCTAAGTGTCTTAGGAATTTGGGTCCCATTGGAGTACTGGGTCGGGGACCAGCCACACATTTCCGAAGACCTTAAAGCATATTTTCGAAATTAATAAAGATAACAACTTGAAAAAATATAGAAGCTTCCAATTTGCCACAAGGGTGTTCTTTACTATCTCTTGCGTGTTCCCTTGATTTGGGATCAATTGGAGAGGTGGTTCAGTACCCCTCTCAGACCTCCCAAGTTTTAAAAGCTTATAATCGAAATTACTAAAAATAGTTACTTAAAATTAAGATAGACCGTTCAAATTGTGTACAAAGGTTAACTAGTACTATAAGTAAAGCGCGGGCTGTATAAGGGCGATATCAGCCCATGGGTTCGAATTCTGGACCTTTTAGTCGGTGTCAGGGATAACGAACATATATTAAAAATCACGATAACTCAACAACTAATGAGGCTATCTTCATGAAATTTGTGCTGTAGGTTTTTGGTAATGAAACTACGGCGGTGATTGCGTATGGTGAGGATTGGACAATGGGTTCGGAACTGAAAACTCTTTGATCGAATTTAGGCCAAACTAGCGTAATTCCGAAACCAATGAAGATATAACCTCCAAATTTGGTATCGGGGTGTCCCTTTCTATTGCGTAAGTGTCTTTGAAATTTGGGCCCCATTGGACTAGTGGGTCGGGGACCAGCCACTCAGTTCCGAGGACCTTAAAGCATATTTTCGAAATTAATAAAAATAGTAACTTGAAACAAATGTAGAAGCTTCAAATTTGGCCCAGGGTGTTCTTTACTATTTTTTCCGTGCCCCCTAATTTGGGATCATTTGGACTGGTGGTTCAGGACCTCTCTTAGACCCCCCAAATGTGTAAAAGCTTATCATCGAAATTAATAAAACTAGTAACTTAAAATTAAGATAGAACGTTCCAATTGTATACAAGGGTTAACTAGTATTGAAAGTATGACGGGACTGCATATGGGCGAAATCGTACCATGGTTTCGGGTCCTGGAACCCTTGAAAAGTTCAAGGACTAAAAAACATATATCTTAAAAACACCATAACTCCAAAAATAATGCCGGTATTTTGATGAAATTTAAACTCTAGGTTACTAGTAATGTAAGTACCATGGGAATTCGTTCTGGTCGAGTTTAATTTCAAAGCCAAAGAATATATTTCCTATGTCCTATGTGTCTCCGAAATCTAGACTTAATTGTAGTGGTTCAGCTATGTTCAAAGGTACTTGCTGCATTATATAGATTTATTTCAATATTTAAATGAATTATATGAAAAGGTGTAAATTTGTAATTGTATTTTAGAAATACATTTATTGCATATTTTGCGTTTATAAGCTTTTCTATTAGGTATATAAACTAACCATTTAAAATAATTGCAATTTTGAAAAATTTGGATTTTTAAATATATTATGTTTTGATTATCTTTTTATAACAAAATTTAATAATTAGAATTTTTTCATTTTGTAATTGAATTGGAATAAATATATTTTCATTTATTTCAAGTTTTTTTGTTTTTTAATATTTTTAAATAGATAAATTAGTAAGAATTTGCAATATTTTTTAATAGATAGTGTAATTAGAAAATGTTTTTAGTATTATAAAGTTAATTTGGTTAGCTATGTCTTACGATCAAATTAATAACAGCTTTTATGGTGTTAAAATGACTTATGGATATGTCCTTAAATTTGAACCAAATAGGTGTAGGGTATTTCTAAGTCGGTTGCACCGACTGACTGTTTCTTTACTTGTTTTTATTATAATTTGTCTTTTTTTTTTTTTTTTGTTTAAAAGTTACATTTAAAAAAAAATTATGAATCACACAGAACAATAAAAAAAAAAAATGAGCTTAGTTTTACTTACTTTAAAAAGTACAAAAAAACAAAATTTGTTCCATATTACTATGGAATTTTTTATTAATTTTTTTTTTATTTTAATTTGTTATTATCTTAAATTTTGTTATTACTTAAAATTATGTCATTTTTAATTTAAATCATTTTTAATTTAGATTTGTAAGCATTTTTGAAATTGTGTCAGAGAAAAGGTTGTTGAATTGATTAAATAATATGCAACACCTGTTTATGGGTTCGTTTTTTCCATATTCAGTTCTGTGAGTTGTTTCAATTAAAAATTTGGTATATCTTGTTGGCCTGACTTTATTATTGATTTTGATTTTATCTTTAATAAGGTTGACATTGATCTTATTGGGTAGGACATCGTACGTAAAGCAGTTCGAGAGTAGATTCTACGGGAGTTTAAGCTCAGTAAATTAACTAATTTTAACCTTTCATGATATGATGGAAGGTTATGAAACTCTCTGGGATTATATAAATGTCTTAAAGCAAAAAGAAAGAACTATTTTTGAATTGATTCAATTCTTACACTGTGAATGAGAAATGATTCCAGATAATACTACCGTATTCTAATAGTAAACGCACGAGATAGCAAAATAAAGTTATTGTTACCCAAATATTGTTAAACTCTCTTGCTCTTCTTTTGATAAAACCCTTTTGTTGGCCTTTGATAACATTGATTCTGAGAGCAGATTATAATTCAATTTGTTGTCCAAAATTATTTCCAAATCTGTGATATGATCTACGCGCACTGGTTGCAGTTTTGTAAGAAATAATTATGCATAACTGAGGGTATTTTACTTGAAAAACTCATAGGGTAACAATTATTGACGTTGAGATCTAGCGTGTTGTCAGAGCACCATTTATCTAAGCACTCTAATTTAGATTTAAGAAAACAGCAATCAATATCATTCTTGATTACATGGTACATTTTAAGATCATCAGCATAGGTAAGGTGAGAAATTCCTGATAAACAAACAGAAAGATCTCTATTGAATAAAATTGGTCCTAAGTGACTATCTTGGGGTTCCCTAGAGTACACAGAAATAGGATAACATATAGTACCTTGAAATTTGACAAATTGTACTCTTTCGGTGACGTATGACTTTAACAATTTTAATATTGGACCAATGACACCAAATTTTTGTAGTTTATATACTAATATATCATGATTTATTCGGTTAAATGTCTGTATATATTGCATGAATCTGATGACCTTTTTCCATCGAAGGTAATATATCTAATGTGAAAACCATAAGAATAGTAGTGGTTGAACATCGTTTTCTAAAGATATCACAGCAAACGACAAAACAAGTTGCGGAATAGCTCTCTTGGTTTCAAACCATATTGCACATACATAAAGTAATCAACCTTAACACAAATATCCTGGCAACAGCCGTCGAAATTAACATTAAAACTCCATTTACAGTTATTAATATTTACATTGCTTTCAACGAATCTATAAATCAATTCCCACACGGAAATGACCACCTCCCAATAACAATTCAATCATATCCATCCTCGTGTGCAACCCAAACACAAACCGAAATTTAAAACAGACCAAGCAAATTGAACACAGCAACAAAATCAAACATTTGCAACTTATAAACAAAAATATTAATCAATCCAAAGATTGTGGCGTTTCCAACATGGAGTTTTACCCAAACATAGTGGAATATGGGGTTGGAGCTTTTGAAGTCGTGAAGGATGCTGAACGCCATGTCAGAAAGTATATATAAAGCGGCGCCTCGGTGTGGGGTGAAAAGCGGAACTAAGGTGTAGCCGTTGATACTATAATTAGTGTCATCGCCTTTAACCTGAGCTTTGCTTAGGGCTAATATAGCTGGTTTTTCCGATTGGAGATGAGTTTCGTCCATCAAACATTTTACACAAAAAATAATTAGAAATATTAGAAAATACCAGTTTGGCGAACATGCCAAATGAATTACAGTTCTTAGTACCTTGTTGTACAAAAGGAGAGTTGAATATGTTAACCATGTATTCACCACGGACATGAACCTTCTTATAACATAATATTAAACTACTAGTAAAAAAGCCCGTCGAACAACAGGTATAATTTTAATTTTTCCTTTTATATACATTCTTTTTTCTCCTACTATTGCGCTACAGAATTAATAAAAGGAAATTCGTTTCCTAAAGATCATTAAGTTAACATTATAGTAGTTAGTTATTAGTTCTGTAAGTGATATTAAAATAAAAGTATACATACTGAAAAGTAAAAAATAGCTTTATACGTTTTTATTATAAATTTCTGTATCTACCTTTTAACAGATTTCTTGTGCGTTTTCATTTTTTTTTTCTTTCCGTTCATAATTTACATTTAATCAGTTTCCATTTCTCTTTCTCCTATGTATGTAAATATTTGCAATTAGAAGAATGTTACATGTGTAAATAACACTTAATCTAACATACGGCACACTAATCAGCAGCAGCAGTTTGTCTTTTATTATATTTAGATGTTTCTTTTTCCCAGTAGTTTGAGGGTCGATTTTCTCACCTTTTTTAGGAATTGGAAAAACATAGGCAATCTTCGATTGGCTGGGATATTTCCCAGTTGAAAATGATAATGAAAAAAGATTACGCAAAGATTTTGAAATGGCAAAGGCAATGTGTTTAAGAACCATAGCTAGAATTCCGTTAGGATTTGTGGACTTATTAACACTCAGATTCATCAGAACTTTCACTACCGTACGAGTTCTAAAGTAAACCTTTTGAAGAATTTTAACCCTTGAGGGATCAACTGAAGGGAATACTGGAGGTGTATGTGCAGGAGGAGGGAGTGTGGAGTTTGCTGTAAAGTATTTTGCGAACAAATTAGCTTTGCCAACTGAATCTGAGATGATAAAACTGTTGTTATCAATCAGTGGTGGAAACGAAGTTTCGCAAAAATTGTTCTTCACATTTTTTGCTAAAGTCCAAAATGAACGATTGCAATGCGGGAGATTAATTACTTGTTGTCTCAACCTTTGGTTGTAGTGAATTTTTGCAATCAACTGCAATAACTATCTCACATTGTGGGTTATTTTCCAAAATTTTATTAATAGTGTCAGATAACTTTTCAATCGCCACAGCAGTTTCTAGTTCATTGGCTTGCGGAAATACGTAGATAAAACCAAAAAAGATTGTGGCGTTTCCAACATGGAGTTTTACCCAAACATAGTGGAATATGGGGTTGGAGCTTTTGAAGTCGTGAAGGATGCTGAACGTCACGTCAGAAAGTATATATAAAGCGGCGCCTGGGTGTGGGATGAAAAGCGGAACTCAGGTATAGCCGTTGATACCATAATTAGTGTCATCGCCTTTAACCTGAGCTTCGCTTAGGGCTAATATAACTGGTTTTTCCGATTGGAGATGAGTTTCGTACATCAATCATTTTACACAAAAAATAATTAGAAATATTAGAAAATACCAGTTTGGCGAACATGTCAAATGAATGACAGTTCTTAGTACCTTATTGTACAAAAGGAGAGTTTAACATATTCACCATGTATTCACCACGGACATGAACCTTCTTCGAACATAATATTAAACTACTAGTAAAAAAGCCCGTCGAACAACAGGTATAATTTTAATTTTTCCTTTTATATACATTCTTTTTTCTCGAATAGAAAAGTGCAAACAATTGTTTACAAAAAAAAACATATTTTTTTTGATATATTAATTTAAAAGTAAATGGGGGAAACGAAAAGTTGTCTAGCGTGAATTTTTTGTTTTTATAAAAATTTGGTCTATTAAATTTGATTACAAATTGAGTATTAAAAAAAAAAAAAATTAAAATATTATTTTTCTAAAATAGTAAAAAAGAAATATTCACAAAATAGTTTTTTTTAGAAAAGAAAAATTATAAAATAATTAAAAATTAAAGTTAAAGAATAAAATAATTTGGAAAAGAAAATGAAAGCTAATTAATGTAAAATTGTGTACAAATAAATAAACAAATAACAAAGTTGTAATTAATGTAAAAATGTAATTAAAAGTAAAGTTAAAAATTAATAAAGTTTCTTATTAAGTATTGAAATGATTAAATTCCACAATTTAGTTAGTGTTATGTTGGTGCAAATTCATCTACGCACTTTTTTAATTACTTTGTTAAAATTTGATAATTTTGTTTAAATTTTTTCTCTAACTTTATTTTAATTATTGTTTTATTTTTTATTTTGTTGTTTTTTTTGTTTCTTTTTGTAAAAACAGTTTATAGTAAAATTAATGTTAAACTTGAATTGGTGTTACACTTGAAACATATTTTCAATTCACTTTTTTTTATTATTATAGTAGTTTTGATAATTTAGTTTATTTTTTATAATTTTTAACTTTTATTTTCTTTTTCAAATTTATTTTACAAAATTTATTTATTTATTTAAACCAAAACAAGGTTTTTACAAAAAATTTTAAAACTAAAACTTATAATTAACATGAAATTTGATTACATAGCCAAAAAAATTTTAAATACATTAAGAATCAAAAGTATAATTATTTGTTTATTTGTAGAAAATGCATACAAAGCAAAAACACAGTTGAAATTAAATTTATGAATACTAACTGTATTAACTAACTGTATAAAGTAACTAAATTGAAAAATAATAGGAACTTGAGGTGTAATATGATATAATGAAGGTTAAAATTATTGTCTTAGGTCATGAATGAATTTTAAGTTTACTTTATGTTTAAAAGTGTATCGAGAAATTTGTGTAGAATAAAGATGACTGTGTTTATTGAATGTAATGCAATATCTATTTATTGGTTAATTTTTTGCATATTCAGTTCTATGAGTATTTTCAACTAAGTATTTAGTGCTTCTCGTATTTCTCGCACCATTGTTTATTTTAAAGTTATCCAATAAATACCGAACGTCAATGTTTTTTCTTAAGACGTCAAAAGTAAAGGAGGAAGAAAGAATTTGCCTGCGCGAGGATAACGTTAACATATTCAATAAATTAAGTCTTACGAGATAGCTAGGCAGAATTGAATAATCTCTAGGATTATATTGATTTCTTAAAGCGAAAAGAAAAAATTGCTTTTGCACGGATTCTATTCTATCAGAATATATTTGAAATGCAGGATCCCACACAATATTACCATATTCAAGAATGGAACGTACTAAAGAACAATAAAGAGCTTTAGTTACAGCAATGTTGCTAAATTCTTTAGCTCTCTTTTTATAAAGCCGAGCATTTTGTTTGCCCTGGAAATCATATACTCATAATGAAGATGGAAGTTCAGTTTATCATCCAACAGAATCCCTAAATCGGTAATGCTTTTACCCCTTTCAAGGGTTACATTATTTATATTATAACCGAATGAAATGGTAGATCTCTTACGTGTAAAACTTATAACCTTGCATTTTTCAATGTTTAGTTCTAGTTTATTAGAGAAGCACCATTCTTGTAGAGAATTAAGATTTGTCTGAAGTAATGCAACATCAGAACTATTTTTAATTACATGATAAATCTTGAGATCTTCAGCAAATGCAACATGTTACACATCGAAAAGTTTACTAGAAAGATCGGAAATGAATATATTAAACAAGAGTGGTACTAAGTGGCTACCATGTGGGACTCCTGATGTAACATTAATTGGGTCCGACAAAAATCCTTGAAATTTGATATTTTGCGATCTATTTGTAATATAGGAGAATATCCAGTAAAGAAAAGAGCCCGAAATACCTAAAGTTGCAAGTTTGTTTAGTAGAATTTTGTGATCAACACGATCGAATGCTTTGCTAAAGTCCGTGTAAATAGCATCAACTTGGTGCCCATTTTCCATTTCATTAAGGATTTCAGAAGTATAAACTAAAAGGTTTGTTGTTGTGGAACGACCTTTTCTGCATCCATGTTGTTGTTCGTTTAGTTTTGTATTAATGATGGGCGTAATTTTGTTTACAACCATTTTTTCGAACAACTTTGGAATAGTCGATAAAATAGCAATGCCACGGTAATTTTCGACGAATGATTTATCTCCCTTTTTATGAATAGGGGTAAGATAAGAAGATTTCCAAACAAGAGGGAAAATACCTGAAGAAAGAGATTTATTAAAAATACAATGAAATGGATAAGTTAGATAACTAACACAGTTGTATAAAAAAGTCGGTGGGATTAGGTCAGGTCCTATACCTTTTTTAGTATCAAGTTTAGTGATTGCTTCAAATATTTCAATTTCGGTAAGATATAAGTCCGTAATAATAGGATTTGAATTATTAATTAAGTTAGAGAAATCGAAATTAATTGGAGACTCGTGTGGACGATAAACTTTTTGAAAAGATTTAGCAAAGAAATTGCAGATCGTTTTATTAAGATCTTCTTCTACCTGTTTGGAAGTGAAACCAATTTTAATGTGATACTTAAAATAAAGGTCATATAATTCCTTGTAATTAGATGGTAACCCTTCATTATGTATCAACACAAGTAAATTTGTTCTTGTTTTACCTTCAATTACGCGATTATTTTTGTCATCGTGTAAAAATGCAAGAAATAGCATGCATAATTTAGAATTTTTTCATCTTTAAATCTGGAAAGTGCGTAGGTACAGTCTTCCGTTAGAGATTTCAATGATTTCATTTAAGTATATATATTTTGAATGATGACGAACGAATGAATTAGGTATAAAAATAAATTTGACGTACATGCAGCAAGTACCTTTGAACACAACTTAAGTATCGTACACAATTTCTAAATTATATTTTACCTACGGTAATAATTCAATAAAATATATTATGATATAATAAAAAATAAAAAAAATAAATTTAATCGTTTATTAAAAAAATATTTTGTTTTAATTTATAAAATAAAATACAATAATATGCTTTATGATAAAATTCTTAGCATTTTAAAAATATAAAATTGTTTAATAGGAAAGAACTCTCGTGTATCAAATTTAAATTTTTTATCTTTATGAAATTCGAATATAAGCTTTCTAATTTTGGGATTTGTTAGGAGGCTTCTGAACCACCACTACAATTAAGTCTAAATTTCGGGGACACAAAGGAAATTGGAAAAAACACCGTTATACAAAATTTAAAGCTTCTATATTTATTTCAAGTTACTATCTTTATAAATTTCGAATATATGCTTTAAGATCTTGGGAATAATGGGGGTGGTACGCAAACTACTATTCCAATTCATTCAAAATAACAGACTCAAAGCTAAAAGGGAAAAAACACTTGTACGCAAGATTTTAATATTGTATCATATTTGGTTTCGAAATTATGCTCATTTAGCCCCTATTCGATCAAAAGCTTTTAGAACTTGAAGTCATTATCCGATCTCGACCATAAGCAACCATTGCGGTACTTTCACTACTAGTAACCTAAAGTTTAAATTTTATCAAAAGAGTGTCATAAGTTTTTGAGTTATCGTTATTTTTTTGAATATATGTTTGTTAGTCCTTGAACTGATCAAAGGTTCCAGAACTCGAACCCACGGTCCGATTTCGCTCATATAGAATTCCCGTCGTAGTTTCAATTCTAGTTAGTCCTTTTACACTATTGGAACGTTCCATCTTCAGGTAAAATTTCTTAAAGATAGCTCCATTAGTTTTTGAATAATCATGCCTGCGGACGGACGGACATGGCTATATCGACTCAGGAGGCCACGCTGATGACAAATATATATACATTTCCAAGTCTAGCTCATTTCTTTAGGTAGTTACGAACACGATTCCAAAATTAATATAGTCAAGTTAATCAAGGGATTTTTAGGAAGATTCGAAATGGCTAGGTGACCTCGCGGTTTTGATATTTGCGTCCGTTTAAATGGTCTGAACCAAAAACTTCAAGGAAAATGTCAATTTATAACGAAATTACATGGTGATGTGTCAGCTTTTCGAATCAAGCTATCATTGTACCATTCCCAGATTACCAAAAATAATACGTGTCACTTTTCGAACTGTGGTCAAATATTTAAGGCGGACAAGATGAACAGTAATCGGAATGGTATCAGAATGGTAATAGCTGCAGCAATCTTTCAATGTACGATTTGAAGACTTTTGTACGAATTTGAAGAATCCGAAGGGACAAAAACTGTTCAGCACATTTGCTAATCCTTTCGAAGCACCACATGAAAATGCCAAATCAAAACTCCAACTTGAGCTTATTGATATTCAGTGTATTGAAGAATTGAAGTGTGACCCACTGAGTCGATAAAACCATGTCCGATCGTCCGCAGCCTCAATAGCTCAAAAACTAATGGCGCTATCTTGATGAAATTTTAACTATAAGTTACTTGTACTTAAAGTACGGTGGGGATTGTATATGAGCGAAATCTGTCCATGGCTTCGTTCTAAGGGCTGACGAACATATATAAAAAATCACTATAACTCATCAACTAATAACTCTACTTTAATGAAATTAGGCCTGAAGGTTACAAATGATGTAATTACAGTGAAGATTGCACCCAGTCGAGATTCGATCTTAGGTTCGATGGAGTTGAGGCCAAACAAGAATAATTCTGAAACCAATCAAGATAGAACCTCCAAATTTGGTATAAGGGTGCCTCTTCCTATTTCCTTAGTGTCCTCGAATTTTGGACCATTTGGAGTTGTGGGTCGGGGATCATCCACAAAGTTCCAAAGACCTTAAAGCATATCATCGAAATTAATAAAACTAGTAACTTAAAATTAAGACAGAACTTCCAATTGTTTTAAAGGATTAACTAGTATTGAAAGTACGACGGGGACTGCATATTGGCAAAATCGGACCATGATCCGGTTCTGAAACTTTTGATCGTTCAAGGGCTAAGCACATGTTCTTAAGCCCTTGGCCCGATTGTGTGGTCACAAGCATTAACAGCCTAAGTCTGTTTTCTTACATTTTGTAATTTTAAAATTAAAATTGTTCCCTGAAATCAGGTAATTTAGATAGAAACATGATTTCTCGGCGAAATTATAGTAATTTAACAGAGTTTCAAATTATGCTTTTTAAATTATTAAAAATTAATCTAATAAGGAGTAACAATTGAAAAAGAGTTTGGCTGTTAATCCTTTTCAAAATTTGAAAATCTGGTGATCAACTCTAGTTTGGCATTTTTACCTTATTAATCATTTGAGTTTAAACATTCCTAATTAAAATTTGGCTGTTATTTATTAATACAACTTCAATATAGATTTTGGTTGTTATTCCAAATAATATATATATTATATATATAAATATTCAAAATTTAAAAATAGTTTCCTGACTTTGGCTTGTTTTCATGTAAAATAGTACTTAAGTCTTAGAAGAAAATTAATTTTAGTAAGCTAATTTTATTTAAGAAAATTTGAAAATTCATCGAATCGTCGGTAGTTTATTGTCAAAATGCTGAATATAGAGTACAGTATGATATAAATAATTAATAAGGTAATATTTGCGCATGTTTGCTATTTTTATATATTGATATTTTATTTACTTTAACTTTCGATTTTTTAACGAAATGCCAAATAAAATTATAAAGTTTAAAAGTTCTATAGATTAAAACGAGGAAGATTATAGTTGCCCCTGTCAACTTTTAGATACCCGTGCATACCCACTATGGTGTATAAAATAAACCGTAATTTACTTCCCTTATACATTTAACTCATTACCCCATAATTTTGACGTAAAAAAAAAAAAAAAAAATTAACAAAAAAAAAACATCACAAAACAAAAAACAAAATTTTCATTCATTGTCCCATAACTTTAGCTTAAAAAAAAAAAAAAAAAAAATTAACAAAAAAAAAAAAAAAACACAAAAAAAAAAACAAAATTTTCATTCATTGTCCAATAACTTTAGCTTAAAAAAAAAAAACAAAAAAAATGGCCCACCCTAAAATTCCGATGGTCCGAGTGATGCTCAACTTTGCCAACTAACTTACCCTATTACTCTACATGTCCAATTTTATTTTTAACCTTGTAGCTTCATTAGATTCACAGTTATTGAATCGAAAACTTTGTATGGCGCCGTAGAAATTCATATTGGTGCAAATAACTTGTATGGCAGCCCCCCAAAAATGAGGCCCTAACATTTTGAAACTCCATATAAATTCTCGATTCATTATATAACTAACCGTGTGTAATTTTCAGCCTCGTAGTATAATTAGTTTTGAAGAAATTCATATTGGTGCAAAGAAGTTGTATGGCGCCCCCCGAAAATGGGGCCCTAACATTTTGAAACTACATATAAGTGCCGGAGTCATTATAAAACTTACCGTGTGTAATTTTCATCCCCGTAGTATAATTAGTTTTGAAGAAATTCATATTGGTGCAAAAACAATAGGGAACCTAGAAATTGTCTAAAAATAACTTTGTGTGAATTTCAAGACTCTAGCCCTTTTAGTTTTTGAGTTATCGTGCTGACACACGGACGGGCGGACGGACGGACGGACAGACACACATAGCTAGATCGACTAATTTTTCGATTCTGAGCCGATACGTACCCTTGACACTATATCTAGCTCGTCTAGATCGATGCGTTACAAACGTTGGAGCAATTTTAATATACCCGATGTCATATATGTATGGACGGGTATAATGATTAAAAGATAAGATTTCACCAGTCAGAATGATATCAATACATTTTTTAATTTTCAGAAATGATTCTATTTCGATAATATTTTTTCTGAGACTGCTGGCATTAAAATGCACAATATTTAAATTAAAGAGTGTATTGAACATCAAGGTTTACTGATCATATAATTTTGTCAAGTTTCTCTTGTTTTCTGCAAATATTCTCTGTATTTATTATCAATATGCCTCCTGTAATAAGCTAAGTCTTGAATTGTTTCTTTTCTGGATACTCCTGTATTTTCATGATAAATAAAATAAAGTTGAGAAAGTTCTTTGTAGTTATTTGGAAACCCCTCTTGATGAATTAGTATTTTTAAACTAGTCCGAGTGACACCTTCATAGCAAATATCATCCTTGTCATGGAAATATGATAAAAACAGCCTTACATTGTTATAAATTCTGTGATCTTTTAGTCTTGAAATTGCATAACATTATCACCAGTATAAATTGCTTTCCTTGCTAGCCTAACAATATCATACAATATCATACTAACAATAGCATACATATATGACATCGGGTATATTAAAATTGCTTCTCCGTTTGTAACGCATCGATCTAGACGAGCTAGATATAGTGTCAAGAGTACGTATCGGCTCAGAATCGAAAAATGAGTCGATCTAGCTATGTGTGTCTGTCCGCCCGTCCGTTCGTCCGTCCGTCCGTCCGTGTTTCAGCACGATAACTCAAAAACTAAAAGGGCTAGAGTCTCGAAATTCATACAAAGTGATTTTTAGTCAATTTCTAGGTTCCCTATTGTTTTTGGTTAAAATCGGACCAAGGCTTCGGGGAGCTGCTATACAACTTTTTTGCACCAATATGAATTTCTTCAAAACTAATTATACTACGGGGATGAAAATTACACGCGGTTAGTTTTATAATGACTCCGGCACTTATATAAAGTTTCAAAATGTTAGGGCCCCATTTTCGGGGGGCTGCCATACAACTTCTTTGCACCAATATGAATTTCTTCAAAACTAATTATACTACGCGGATGAAAATTGCACGCGGTTAGTTATATAATTAATCGAGCACTTATATGAAGTTTCAAAATGTTAGGGCTCCATTTTCGGAGGGCTGCCATACAACTTCTTTGCACCAATATAAATTTCTTCAAAACTAATTATACTACGAGGCTGAAAATTACACCCGGTTAGTTAAATAATGAATCGAGCACTTATATGAAGTTTCAAAATGTTAGGGCCCCATTTTCGAGGGGCTGCCATACAACTTATTTGCACCAATATGAATTTCTTCAAAACTAATTATACTACGAGGATGAAAATTACACAGGGTTATTTATATAATGAATCGAGCACTTATATGAAGTTTCAAAATGTTGCGGCCCCATTTTGGGGAGCTGCCATACAAAGTTTTCGATTCAATAACTGTGAATCTAATGAAGCTACAAGGTTAAAATTAAAATTAGGCAAGTAAAGTAATAGGGCAAGTTACTTGGCAAAGTTGGACATCACTTGGACCATTGGAGTTTTAGGGTGGGCCAATTATTTTTTTGTTTTTGTTTTTTTTTTTTTTTTTTTTTAAGCTAAAGTTATGGGACAGCTAAAGTTAAGGGACAGCTAAAGTTTTTTTTTTTTTTTTTTTTACGTCAAAATTATGGGATAATGAATTAAATGTATAAGGGAAGTAAGGTACGGTTTATTTTATACACCATAGTGGGTATTCACGGGTATCTAAAAGTTGACAAGGGCCACGATAATCTTCCTCGTTTTTCTTTGTGATAAAAAATTTAAAAGATTTCTATTATTTTTGGTTTTAATATTTGATGAATCATCTTTTGGTTTGACTATTTCTTTAACTGTTTCTATTCCCGTCCCTATTGTGCTAATATCAGCAATTCTATAGTTATCAGTTTTATTACTATTGTTATTATTATTACTGTTATTATTATTATTATACCCGTGCATACATATATGACATCGGGTATATTAAAATTGCTCCTCCGTTTGTAACGCATCGATCTAGACGAGCTAGATATAGTGTCAAGGGTACGTATCGGCTCAGAATCGAAAAATGAGTCGATCTAGCTATGTGTGTCTGTCCGTCCGTCCGTGCGTCCGTCCGTGTTTCAGCACGATAACTCAAAAACTAAAAGGGCTAGAGTCTTGAAATTCACGCAAAGTCATTTTTAGACAATTTCTAGGTTTCCTATTGTTTTTGGTTGAAATCGGACCAAGGCTTCGGGGAGCTGCCATACAACTTTTTTGCACCAATATGAATTTCTTTAAAACCAATTATACTACGGGGATGAAAATTACACACGGTTAGTTTTATAATGACTCCGGCACTTATATGAAGTTTCAAAATGTTAGGGCTCCATTTTCGGGGGCTGCCATACAACTTCTTTGCACCAATATGAATTTCTTCAAAACTAATTATACTACGAGGATGAAAATTACACACGGTTAGTTATATAATGAATCGAGCACTACTATGAAGTTTCAAAATGTTAGGGCCCCATTTTCGGGGGGCTGCCATACAACTTCTTTGCACCAATATGAATTTCTTCAAAACTAATTATACTACGAGGATGAAAATTACACACAGTTAGTTATATAATGAATCGAGCACTTATATGAAGTTTCAAAATGTTACGGCCCTATTTTCGGGGGCTGCCATACAAAGTTTTCGATTCAATAAATGTGAATATAATGAGGCTATGAGGCTAAAATTAAAATTGGGCAGGTAAAGTGATAGGGCAAGTTACTCAACAAAGTTAGACATCACTCGGACCACCGCCAATTTTTTTTTGTTATTTTTTTTTTGTTATTTTTTTTTTTTATTTAAGCAAAACTTATGGGATAATAAATTAAATTTTTTTTTTGTTGTTTTTTTTTTTTTTTTTTTTTCTTTGAGCTAAAATTATGGACAATTAATTAAAATTTTTGTTTTGTTTTTTTTTTTTTTATGGTTTTTTTTTTTATTTTTTTTTAATCCAAAATTATGGGATAATAAGTTAATTAAAAATCACAAAACAAAAAACAAAATTTTCATTCATTGTCCCATAACTTTAGCTTAAAAAAAAAAAAAAAAAATTAACAAAAAAAAAATCACGAAAAAAAACAAAACCGAAGCTTTGGTCCGATTTTAACAAAAAACAATAGGAAACCTAGAAATTGTCTAAAAATAACTTTGTGTGAATTTCAAAACTCTAGCCCTTTTAGTTTTTGAGTTATCGTGCTGACACACGGACGGACAGACACACATAGCTAGATCGCCTCATTTTTCGGTTCTGAGCCGATACGTACCCTTGACACTATATCTAGCTCGTCTAGATCGATGCGTTACAAACGGAGGAGCAATTTTAATATTTTTAGACAATTTCTAGGTTTCCTATTTTTTTTGGTTGAAATCGGACCAAGGCTTCGGGGAGCTGCCATACAACTTTTTTGCACCAATATGAATTTCTTCAAAACTAATTATACTACGGGGATGAAAATTACACACGGTTAGTTATATAATGAATCGAGCACTACTATGAAGTTTCAAAATGTTAGGGCCCCATTTTCGGGGGGCTGCCATACAACTTTTTTGCACCAATATGAATTTCTTCAAAACTAATTATGCTACGAGGATGAATATTACACACGGTTAGTTATATAATGAATCGAGCACTTATATGAAGTTTCAAAATGTTACGGCCCCATTTTCGGGGGTTGCCATACAAAGTTTTCGATTCAATAACTGTGAATCTAATGAAGCTACGAGGCTAAAATTAAAATTGGGCAGGTAAAGTGAAGTCACTCAACAAAGTTGAACATCACTCGGACCACCGCCAATTTTTTTATTTTTTTTTTGTTATTTTTTTTTTTATTTAAGCAAAACTTATGGGATAATAAATTAATATTTTTTTTTTTTGTGGTTTTTTTTGTTGTTTTTTTTTTTTTTTTTTTAAACCAAAATTATGGGATAATGAGTTAAATCTATAAGGGAAGTAAATTACGGTTTATTCTATACACCATAGTGGGTATTCACGGGTATTTAAAAGTTGACAAGGGCAACTATAATCTTCCTCGTTTTTATTCCCATTTTCTTTCATATCAAAATTATCAAGATTAGATAAGTTATTGCTTTCCGTAAAATTTGTCTTTAATTGCTAATATCCAATCTTTTGTTTTTTAATACTCATCTTTTTTTTTTGCGACACATCACACTAAAGGGTATTATGATCAACATTTAAACCAAGCTTTAACTTCTCATTCGCTTTTAACAATTTATACATTTGCTGATGTCATCCTTTTTACATTCAGCACTTTAAGTTTCTGATGACATTTTTTATGAAAAGTCTCCTTAAATCTTTAATCCCTCTTATCTCGAAAAGGGTCCACAATAAACCTCCTCTCCAGTACAAATTTTTGTTTGTTTTAATGCCCCCAATCACTGAATATAGTGCGCGTACTTGAGTCCCGGACACCTTGTATAAAGAAGAAAATTTGTTTGTTTGTTTATTTGTCCAGGATGTACTGTTCCGATTGTCACAAAATTTTAGAGGAATAATTCCGGAGGGGTGACATAGGCTATGTCACATTTCTAGAAGTCAAGAGGTTCCGGCTCCAGAGCCATTTTAAGCTTTTTAGTTTTTTTGATGTTGAGTCAAAACTGTTTGACCGATTGACTTGAAATTTTGCACAAATGTTCCTCTTAGCAACCGGAATTAGTTGTATAAAGTTGGTTGAAATATATCAACCCATTTCGGCCCGGCGGGCATCCAAACAATTTTTTGTTTCCGATTTGTGTACAGGTTTATTTTGTAGTCCAAAAAAGACGCTGCAAAAAACTTTTGACCTATAGTATAAAAAAAAACGGGTATAATACTTATATGTAACTAGGTATTACCCGGTGTACGTTTTTCCGCCCCTCAATGGAGTTTTAATATAAGTTGATGTTATTGAAAAAGGTTAAATTTTAAAGGTTTTAACAAATTTATCAAATTTCACTTAAATTTTTAAGTATAATATATTCATAAAATAAAAAATAATATATTCATAATTATTAAAAAATAATAAAAAAAAAAACTTTAATTCAGTTAACATTATTCGTCGGAAATCTACCAAAAATTGTCAAGAAGCACCACGTACAGAAAAATTAGCAATAATCAGAGAAAACTATTTTATAAAGTTTTTGTTTCGCAAACGCTGAAAAGAACTGGACGGAACATTTTTTTAAACATTCTCCTAGTTCTAATAAATTTTACCTACTTTCAAAAATTGGACGGAATTTACTCATAAAGTTTTTTTTTTGAATAATCGTAGGAATGATAAGTATATACATGTACGCATACAAAATTTAAAATCAATTGGTCAAACCGTTTCTGCTTAAGAGTAAAGTAACGAAAAAATCTGTAAAACGCTGCTGTGCCACAATGGGTTATCAGAACTCAACAAACCTGTTTTTGAGACTTTAACCAAACAGTATTTCGCAAACTTGGACGTAATATCCTTCCAAAATTTTTTTTTTGGTAAGAAATTTTGAAAACTTCTGCTATAAATAAGTATTACAATCATAATGCTGCTGTCTCTGTTTTTCTGGCCGTATACAGGGATATCAGTTAATAGAATGTTGCTTTTAATTTTGGACCACATTTATACATCAGAAATATCTGCTAGCACTACAAAAACCATTATTGGTTACAATACATTAGGAAATGATCCTTTCTGAAATACCTTGAAGGATTTTGTAAATTTTGATGTTTTTGTACCAAGTTTAATACTATTGATTCCAAAGCATACAAAAATAATCTTACTGAGGAGCAGGAAAAAACAGGAGTGGATAACGAATGACATATTAAAACTCATAAAAATTAGGGATTCGTATTACAGATACTCGAAGAAATATCCTAATGATTATCATTTACAAATTTACACAGAGAATATAAAAATAAACTTAGAAGAGAAATTGACAGGGAAAAAAACAACATTATTCAGATTTAAAAGACAAAAATCCTACTAGTGGGAAAAACTTGTGGGATGTTTACAAACAAATCATGATAAACAGAGATACAGCGAACTTAGAAGCCTTAAAGCTAATTGAACATAAGAATACCCTAATTTCAGACTAAGTTGGGGTCTCAGAAGTCATGAATGAGTTTATTACTAAGATTGTAATCCAATTGAGTATTTCATCTGAGCAAATTGATAGTTCATATTTAAACTTATTTTGTCAAAATATGCAATCGAATTTTGAATTGACTCCAAATAGCGATAAAGAAGTAATGGGAATAGTAAAACTTTAAATCTTTCTGCTACTAACGGGCATGTTGGTATATTGGCTAAAATTTAAGTTAAATTTTCTACTCGGCTGGTTCCGATAATAACTAAACTTGTTAATAACTCATTGGAATCGAGTGTCTTTCCAAGCTCGTTAAAATTAGCAATAGTTGCGCCGATTAAAAATAGAGTGTCGCACTTTCTTAGTATAAATGGCATACTTTCTGTATCTCAATTTGGCTTTAAAAAAAATTCGAATACCGTAGCTACATGTCTCGAATTAAATGAATTCATTACGAAAAGTATAGATGAAAAAAAGTATACGGCCTGTGTGTTTCTCGACTTGAAAAAAGCATCGTGTCGATCATGACATTCTATTTCACTAACTTTCTATGTTAAAGTTCAATAATCGGCATTTAACCTATTTCAAGTTTTATTTAGATAAAAGAACCCAAAAGGTGCGCATTGGAAAAATTTTAAGTACCATAAATGGGATCAGTAAACGTCATCAGTATTTATCAGTATTTAAAATATATATAAATTTGCTTCCTTGCTTGCATTGCTTCCTTGAAGCTCATCGGAATAGTTCAGCTTTACGCAGATGACACGGTAATAAAATATGCGTCAGTGAAGAAGAGATATGAGATGCAATAGTTAATGATTTAGGTACTGTCAATGAATGGCTTATTTTGAATTCAAACAAAACAAAAATTATATTTTTTGAAAATAAAACGTATTTTAACAATGAAATTATTTTTAACAACCAGAGAATTGATATTGTTAAATCCTTCAATTTAGGGTTAGTTATAGATAGTAAACTCGAATGGTGCGATGAAGAACTGATTAGTATTTCTTTCACTTTCTTTTTGAAAATGACAATATTAGTTATTTCTTTTACAGAGGCTGGTAGTTTATTATAGAGTTTTAAGCAATTATATAGGCAACAGTTTCTTTGTTTGTCTGCTTTGAATAGTGACAATTAAAAGTTTGATTAATTTCTTGTGTTATAAGTGTGTATGTTAATATTTCTATTCAAAATAAAGTTGTGCTTGATCAAATTATTAATTATTTTAAAAGCGATCATGTATAGTTCCTTCTTACCGATATGAACAAAGCTGAGATACTTGTCTGTATAGAGTAATCGAGAAGGATGTGTTGTAGGGAGATTGTTTATTATCTTAATAGCTTTTTTGTTGAGCTTATCCAATCTTGATAAATATATAGCAGGTGACCTATTCCAAATCCAGTTTACCTAGACTAAATTCGAAACAATAAAGGACGAATAAACGCAGTATACAGATTTCTCATTTAAATTTTTGCTCAGCTTCTTTAAAATAAACATGTAGGGAGATATTTTTTTTAAATGTAGTCTGTATGTCGCACCATTTAAGATAAGAATTTATAAATTTATAAAATTAGAAGACCAGAGAACGAGCACCGCTAAGGTCAAATATTATACTTTATATTTATTAATTATAATTATAATTATTTATATATAATATATACTGTTGTAATATTATTTTTGTTTTCAAAAAATAAAATATTTATTGTTTTAAAAAAAAAATAAAAAAAAAACCTATATTCTTTAGATAATTTTCCGGAAATTTTATTTTTTATTGAAATTTGAATATTTGAAAACGAAATAAATAGCTATTCAATACCTAATTATATCTTTTACGGAAATTGTAATGATAAGTATGCGTCTGTTGGTGTTACTGTATTGAAAACAATATGAAATTAACGAATTCTCTAATTTTCTTTTTAGTTTCAATTATAGGAATTGCATTTTTTTAAGGAAATCTTAATATAGACATTTTGAGTAATTCAAAGGATATAGATAACTGTTTAGTCATGATGGCCCAAATGGTTTTATTTCTTTAGTTAATGAACCTACTCGAAATATTTCTACAAGCTCTTCTTGCATAGACCATATTTTTTTATAAATTTAATAAAAATAATTCTCACTCGCTCTTTACGCCGTCTTTCCCTTGCTTGCATTAGAATAACTTCGTTAATTAATTGTACAATTAATTATATTAGTTATTTCTAATTTTCGTTAATTCTATAACCTATAATAAAATCCAAAAATTCTGCGAAAAAGGAGAAGTGATTCTTTAAATGAAAATAATGTGTCCTTGCAAAATTCGCAAAAAGACACGAATATGGCTAAAAATCCATAATTAAATAATCACATTAATTTTAATAATACAAATAAAAATGGAACTCCTTCTGTGAGTAATTATTATTTAACGCTGCAAACGATTGAGAACGATGACACGAATATTGTTGATGTTGGAATTAATGACAATATTGCTGAAGTCGAAAAAACAAACACCAAGAAATTTATTTCACCACCAATTACTATAATAAAACAAAAAATTGCAAAAGTGCATGAATTAATGAAACAAATTCAAATAAAAGTTATTTTGTAAGATCCATTTCAATAGGCATCAAATTGTATTGTAATTCTAACGAATCTTACATTAAAGCACTCAGTGAATTAAAAACTAATAAACTTGAATTTTTTACATATGATGATAAAAACACAAAACCACTTAAATTTTTTTTATCTGGTTTGGATAGTTATAATTGTGATGATCTGAAAAACACTTAATATAAAAAGGTTTAAAATGTATAGATGTTAAAATAATTAATAAAAAAACAAATTTTTAGAATGATTTACAATTATATATTATTTATTTGGAAAAAAATTCATTAAAAATAAGCGAATTACGCACTAATTTTTGTTATATATATACAACACGAAAGTAAGATTTGCGTTCCAATCTAATCAATAAGCGAATTACGCACTAATTTTTGTTATATATATACAACACGAAAGTAAGATTTGCGTTCCAATCTTACTTTCGTGTTGTATATATATAACAAAAATTAGTGCGTAATTCGCTTATTTTTAATGAATTTTTTTCCAAATAAATAATATATAATTGTAAATCATTCTAAAAATTTGTTTTTTTATTAATTATTTTAACATCTATACATTTTAAACCTTTTTATATTAAGTGTTTTTCAGATCATCACAATTATAACTATCCAAACCAGATAAAAAAAAATTTAAGTGGTTTTGTGTTTTTATCATCATATATAAAAAATTCAAGTTTATTAGTTATCCACAAATAAAATACTGACACAATGTTACAATTGCCTGATGTTTGGTCACGGTTCGCGTAACTGCAGTGTTAACACAAGATGTTCTTTCTGTGCCGGCGATCATCTCACTACTGAATGTAAAAAAAAAGAAATAAAAAAATGTGCTAATTGTCATGGTGAACATTATTCTACTGATAACATCTGTAACAACAAAAAAACGTATTTCTCTCTTCTAAACCGCAATACAAAAACTAGCAAAAATGTCTCCAATTCAAACAAAAACAGTACAATAAATAAAAACAACAACAACAGCAACACAATATTGAGTAGCAATTACAATACACACTTTCCAAACTCACTCAATATTAATAACAATGTAAATAGCAACAACAATAATAACAATCCCAATGCTACATTATCTTTCAATATCATGTGCAGATCATATTCAAATAATGACAGCAACAATAACAACAGGAACACTATTGCAAATACAAACCTTCATAACAGTAAATATTCTAACAATGTTAATAATAGTAATTCTAACAATAATAATAATAATAGTTTAAGTAGCAATAATACGTTTTTCTGTCGAGGAAATAGTATAATTAACAAATGAACTATTAAGTAAATTAAGTAATTGTTCAAATAAAGCTGAACAATTTTCTATAATAACTGAATTTTCGGTTAAATATCTATATTCAAAATGGGCGTTAATAATAGTAAAATCCAGTTTGAATTCCAAGTCAATCCAAAACAAAAATTTGGAATTCTTTACCTTTATGTTATGTTAAGTAATAGTGTTGATATTGGCTTAATATCCGAAATATGGCTTAATAGCAGTGTTATTTTAAAACATCAACATTTAACGTTTATAGAAATGATCGTCTTACAACTAGTGGTGGTAGTGTAGCAATAATTATTAGGAAAGGTCTTAAACACGAACTTTTAGCTCCTTTAAAATTAGACTTAATAGAAAATATTGGCATTTCAATTACATTAAAAGATGGAAAGAAAATCAAACTCTTTTCAGTTTATTATTCTGGTACTAAAAATTACATGAATAGCCTAAAGATAAGTAGTGATAACAAAAACAATATTACCAATTTATTCAAAAAAGACTTATTGAAAATTTCAAGAACCACGGTTGACTTCATTGTAGGTGGTGATATTAATTGTAGACACAGAAAGGGGGATGCTGTCGAGCTAACACTTGGGGTAATACTTTACAACAGTTGCTCTTAACTGATAGGTTCATGTTATTACATACTCTTGATCCTACCTTTATTCCTAGCAGTAGAAAATCTCTACCTTCTACACTTGATATTTTTTAACCAACATACCACAATTTTGCTCTCAGTCTATTATCTTTAATGATCTTTCATCTGACCACTTGCCAGTCATGTTAAATATATTTGAATTTACTATTTGAATTTTTTATAATGCAAATTGGTACTTTTATCAGAAAATTTTGAGAAAAGAATTTACTACTAATAATAATGATTCTATTGACTATTGTTACTAAATAGATAATATGATATCTAACTTAAATTCTAACTTTAAAGCAGCAACTGCACGAACCGTGCCTAGGAAAATTATTAAGCAATATACAGAAAAATTACACTATTATATTTTAAAAGTAATAAAGCAAAGAAACTGTGTTAGAAGGAAATGGATGCGCAGTCGAAACCGCACAGTTAAATCATTTCAACCATTTGACTAAAAACAAAATTAAAGAACATCGCAATATGAAATGGTCTAGTACCCTAAAGACACTCGAACAATCGTCAAATCCCTTTTGGAAAATTGCAAAGATTATCAAAAGTAAAAATAAACATATAGCCGTCCTAAAAGACAACAATAATAATGTACACTTTACAAACGCTGAGAAAGCCAACGCATTAGCCAAACATTTTTTTGACAAACATACTGTAAATTGTAACTTAAGTGACAATGCGACCAGTCTATCAATAAGTAAAATTAATAAGTAAAACTGAACAAGACATAATTGAAAGTTTTGACCAAATAGAATTGAAAACAGTCAATGAAATAATTTCTCAATTAAAAGCAAAGAAATCAACCGGTATAGACCATATCTCTAATCTGTGCATAAAAAAACTTCCTGAAAATGCGAAAAAATATTTAACTCTAATTTACAATTCATGTTTGAAATTAGGCTATTTTCCTAATGTCTGGAAAGTAGCTCGTGTTATTCCGATTACTAAACCGGGAAAACCAACAGAGGAAATAAACAGCTTTCGTCCAATCAGATTGCTATGCAGGTTTTCAAAAATTTTTGAAAAACTTATTAAAATTAAACTGGACAAGATAGTTTCGGTTAAAAATATTCTTCCTAATGAGCAGTTTGGATTCAGACAAAATCATAGCACTATTCATCCGCTACTAAGAGTAAAAATGTTGTTAAATCTAACTTAGAAAAACGTAACTCTATTGGCCTAGTATCACTGGACATTAATTCTGCCTTTGATACTGTTTGGCACGCTGGTCTGCTCCATAAACTGAAGCTCAATAACTTTCCAATTTATTTAATAAAAATTATACAAAATTTCCTCCACGAAAGAGAACTTCGAGTCATGCTCAATAATACGTTTTCTGATAGGTATAAAATTAAGGCAGGAGTTCCACAAGGCTCAGTACTAGGGCCAATACTGTACAATATCTACACCGCAATCCCCAGATTAGATGACTCAAAAATATCAATTTTTGCAGACGATATGGCTATTTACTCCGCTGGTACTAGCCCTAATATTATACTAAGAAATCTTCAAAATTCGCTCGATGTTCTATTTGAAAATTTTTCGAAATGGAAAATTAAAATAAACACTTCAAAAACAGTTTCCATCTACTTTACAAAAAAACAAAAAGCCTCTCTCGTTCCATCTGCGTCATTAGAATTAGATAATACTGAAATAAACTGGTCTGATAGCATTAAATATCTTGGAGTTACTTTTGACAAAAGACTAACCTTTCAGAAACACACCTCGATCACTATTGACAAAATTAATAAGTGTACTCGCATGCTGTATCCTTTCATTAATAGAACAGCAACTCTGACTACAGAAAATAAATTATTTCTCATCAAAACAATTTTTCAGCCAATTATTCTGTATGCAGCACCAGTCTGGGGTGATTGTGCTGCAACTCACATTAAAAAATTACAAATTGCGTAAAATAAACTCCTGAAACTCGTATTCAATCTTCCTAGATGGTTTCCTACCAGTAGACTGCATAACAAAGCCAATATTAATACTGTTACAGAAAAAAATTCATATTTAACCGAAAAGTTCAACTCAGAATTAATCAATTCAAATAACCCCTTGATAAGGGATTTATATTAATTAATTTTAATAGGTTAGTTTAGTTTTAAGTTATTATTAGGTTAGCTTTAAGTTATTATTAGGTTAGCTTTAAGTAATTAAAAAAAGGTTTTTGCCATTTTCCTTTAAAATAACTTTGCCACAGATGTAGTAACGCTGTTATTTAAACAAAAATATTTAAATTAACTGTAGTAAAGATATATAAAATATCTATATCTAAGTGAAAAATTTAAAAAAAAAATTGTATTTGAAATTATGGAGCAAAATAAATGAAATATTAATATTAAAAAAAACTCGCTCTTTACATTTATTTCTGATTTTAAAATATCTGATCATATGATGCTTAATATTTTCTTTACAGAAACGTCAATTAATAAAGGAGATAATAATAATAATCACGAATTATAGACTTTAATTCTTAAAAAACAATGAAATGTGGTATGATGTTTATGCGGAGAATGAAGTATCTTTAGCATTTGATAAATTTATTGCGTTATTATTTAACTATATTGAAATTAGTAAAACAAGCTACAACAATAAAATTAAAAAAATTATGCCATGGATGTCTAACAAATTATTGTACAAAATTAGGAAACGCAACAAATTTCAAAACATGTGTCGGAAGTATCCAAACAGCAATTGTTTAAATGAATATTATCTTAACCTTTGTAATGAAATAAAAAATTAAATTATTACTAGCAGATTTACCCGGGGTTGCCCGAGAGCGTGCAAATTTTAAAAAAGCAAGTTTCGGCCATTTTTTCGAAGTACTGCTTTGGTTAAAAAGAAAGCCTCAAAAAAATATTTGTGGAGTTCCGTTAACCCGTTGCCGCCCAACAGCTTTTCACAGATTTTTTCATTACTTTACTCTTAAGCAGAAACGGTTTGACCACTTGAATGTTAATTTTGTATGCGTACATGTATAAACTTATCATTCCTACGATTATTCAAAAAAAAACTTTTTGTAAGTAAATTACGTCCAATTTTTGAATGTAGGTACAACTTCTTTGAATTAGGGGAATGTTTAAAAAAATGTTTTGTCGAGTTCTTTTAACCGATTGCGAAAGAAAAACTTTAAAAAACAGTTTGCAAAACAATTTTAACGATTATTTCTAATTTTTCTATATGTTTTTCTTCTGCTTCTTGACAATTTGGTGCTGCTTGAATTTTTATTGTTAATTTTTAATAATTATGAAAAGTTTCAAGTGAAATTTGATAAATTTGTTGAAAAATGACTAAAAAACTCGTTTAAAAAAATTGCTTTATTACATTTTAAAATTAACATGTATACCATTCTTGTGTTAACTTTTTTCAATAACACAACTTAAATTAAAACTCCATTGAGAGGTCAAAAGGGTAGTTTTAAGGGTAGGTAAGTAAATAGTAGTTTACTGCCAGCGTTTGAATAAAGTATAGTCGATGGTTTAGAAAAGATTTAAAAATCTGCTCTTTAACTTATATTTTGTTTTGTACTTACCTGAAAGCTCTACTACGCTCTTCCTTGTTTGTTTATGATTTTAAGAGATTAAGATATTTTTAAGAGATTAAGCGATTTTAAGAAAGATTTTAAGAGATTTGAGAGAAATGTAGGCTTCTTTCTTGGAAAAACTGTTTTAAAATACTATGTATTTAAGCATAATATATACGAAATTGAATTTTTTTTGATTGTTAGATTTTATTTGAAGAAAACTGCAATTTTACACTTTTTTTAAAAAACAACAACTGCAAAGTAGATAAAAACAAAGACTTAAGAAAAAATGTAGAGAAGGAATATGTTACGTTATTTAAAATTAAAGATATTATTATTCGGATTCTTTATTAGCTTTATTTTTTTTATTATTAATATTATCTCTTTAGCTTTTGCACTATTTGAGACTATTTCAGAGCAAACAAATTAGTATTATTAATTAAGTGAACTTTTGGAATAAAGGTTAACTTGTGTTAATACCAAAAATTGGAAAATTTTATTGAATCATTGGTAAACAGGTCAAAACCAAATTAACCCTGCGGGTTTTTATAATTAAAATGCTGTCCTAAAACTTTTTGCAGGCTCTCTTTTGGACTGCCAAATCAACCTGTAAAATTGGACACAAATCGGAAAAACAATTTTTTTTGGAAGCCCGCCAGCACGAAATCGGTTAATTCATTCCAACCAAATTTATACAACAAATTCCGGTTGCTAAGAGGAACATTTGTGCACAATTTCAAGTCAATCGGTCAAACCTTTTTGATTCGACATCAAAAACATTGAAAAAGCTTCATTGGGCCCCCGTGCCCAAACGGTTTAACCGAACTCAACAAAAATTTGTGTCAGCCTCTCTTTTCGACTACAAAATCACCCTGTAAAATTGGACACAAATCGAAGACACAAAATTTTTTGGAAGCCCGCCAGGGCGAAATAGGTTAATTTATTCCAACCAAATTTGATAACATTTCAAATGATAATTTTTCTACGCTGAACACGATTTCTTAAAAGTTTGTTTATTTCTCTCTGGCTTTGGATGAGACAACAGATATTAAAGACACTTGCTATTTTTATTAGGGGTGTTAATAGTGAAATGAGTGTAACTGAAGAACTTCTGGATGTTATGAGTTTAAAAGGCACAACTACCGAGAAAAATATACAAGAAGCTGTCGTTAAATGCACAAGAATGATCATGGTCTGAGTTTATCAAACTTAATTGGAATCACCACTCCTCAATGGCAGCCTCAATGGTCGGTAATTCAATGATTGGAGCAGCAAAATTAATTCTTCATTATAGAAATGCCATGGAAAAAGCCTCGAGAAAGAATTTTGTATAATAAAAAAATGCAGCCCACATTATATTTTTATGTTTTGTTTTGGCCCAGTAACCAATTTCGGTTGGACACCACTGGTCTACATTATTAATATCTACATAATGTAATTTGTTTTCAAAATTGTTGCTAAATTATATTTTTCCTCAAAATTTCTAAAATCAATTCAAGTATTTGTTGTCAACATTGTTTCATTACGGCTTTGAATATATGTTTTAATTTTTAAAGCAACCTATACCAAGGTATCTATAATTTATACATATACATACATTGCATATCAATACAAATCAATAAAATCATTTTGTAACCGTTACATTTTGTGTAACGTATTACAGATTATGCTTCGATTCTAATATACACATACAGAAAAAGTAAACAAAAACAAATGACTGATATATAATTTGTTGTTGCATCTTAAAAATTTGAAGATGAATAAGTTATGTATTTAATTTCTGCATGTTTCGTATTTTAAAACATGTTGGGGTCGTTGGTTAATAAAAAAAAAATTTTTATCTTTCAACGAGGATCGAACTCACGTCTTCTTGTACTCCAAGCCGAAGTACCAATGCACCATACAATTCTTATGAATTTATGGTCAGATTTCTAATATTAATGTATCCCTAACTTGCAGAATGAAAAATAAACCCACAGACGCGGGCAAGTTAATATAAACGTATATAATAAATAATTACTGGTTTCGCAAAAACATGCTATAACAATTATTTGTAAACATCGGTTAACACATACTCATGAATTATTTCTTGAATTGGGTTCCTACCTATTAGAAATTTATATTTTTATAAGACGCTAAAATTTTTTTTATTAAATCAAATTATCTAAATGTCAGATGTAATCCTACATACAACATAAGTACTAATAATAGGGGTTTGGTTAATATAGCGCGTTTTAAAAAAAGAACATTATGCGCGGGTTATGTATGAGCCTCCTAATGTAACGTTAGCTGAGTCAACTCAAGATTCACCACCTGAAGTTGTGATTGCAGCTAAAACAAAACAAATTAATTCTAGTATATTTTAAGTTTCTTTTTATTTTTTCTTTATTGCGAAACTTAATTTAAAATTAAAAAATTTATATTCATATGAAAAATTTCGCAAATATCTAAAACTGCTGACTCTAGATTATTCTTGTTTTTATTTTCTGTTTCAAATTAGAAAACCTTGAACTCTTCAAGTTCAATGTTGTTAAAACTTACAATTTTACATTAGCAACTTAGTTAATAAGAAATTTTTTAGTTTTTTTAAGTTTAGTTTAAGTATTGATAAAACGATGAAAAATAAAAAAGTTAGTTGGTAATTACTGTTCAATAAATAAAGTAAAATTTTAGTGAAGTTTTGTTTTACTCCATAAAGACATTTATAAAAAACGTATTGGCGTAGTCAGTAGGATCTCTATCAAAAGAAAAGAGATCTAGTGAAACGAACAATTATTTAAAGTGTTAAAATTTAAAAATAATATATAAAGGAGAAATTTATTTGATCAACAATGTAACTATGACAGAACAAAATTTTTTTCGTATTGAACAGTGCTTAATAGCTCTAACTCAGCTAGTAATGCAAACCAACCAACCACAAAATTAGAGATCAAAAATTGAAAAGGAAATTCAATATATTCCAGTTTCCAAAGGTGAGCCAGGTACTTTACTGTCTTTCATCGATTCAGTGACAAGAGTATTGGCTGATCATGTTGCGGAAGCTGACCAGGTTTTCACTGTTATTTACAACCTAAAAATCGAAGGAAATGCAAAAAATCTACTCAATATTAGCCGAGTAGCCGAGTGGAGTGGATTAATGGAGTGAATGTATAGAAAAATTAAAACAATATTACAGAGCATCAAAAGACCAGATGACAATTACAAGAGAAATTGGAGCTTTAAAAGTAAGTAGCATTAAAGATTTAGATAATAAGTTAAAATTATTGGTAGAAGATATAACAGAATATACTGCTTTTGTTGATAATAGTCAAACAGTAGTTGCTGTATTTAGTGGAATGATATTACGAAAAGTTAAAGAAATTTTTTCAGGATCGTTAGCTTATGCAGTAATGTCGAAACATAATTTGACTGAAATTAGGAATATAGTAAATAGTTTTATAGGTTTAGACGACAGTAATCTCAATACATATTTAACTAAAATTTTAATAGATATAGTGAAAGTAAAAATTTTCTTAAAAATAATAATAGAAATAATTCTAATTATAATAATAACAATAACAGTAGAAATTTTAGTAATAAAAATGATGAAAGTAGAAATAGATTTAATAATAACAGTGTTTATAACAGTAATAGTCTGAATTTTAAAAATAATAATAATAATAATAATTTCCAATCCCGAAGAAATGATAATTTTTATCAAAATAGAAATAGATCTTCTCAATTTAACCGGCAATATAATAGATACAATGACAGACAAGAAACTAGATCAATGGAAGTTGATCTAAGTAGACAAACTAATAGATGAATGGAAGTTGATAACTTAGGTAAAAAAAATGAAACTAATACAGTTGAAGAAATTTTTTTAATAAATTAGCCTAGGATTACAATAAAATTTTTACAATTTAAACAATAGATGGTGGAAAATTTTCAGCCTTATTAGATACAGGCTCAACAATAAGCATTTTTAAATAAAAATAGGGTTTGTAATTCTAAGTTTAGTGTAATAAATTCAACTTCAATATCTATCAATACAATTCAAGGAGAGGTAAGTAAACCTAATAGTACTGTTGCTACCTTATCTCCAACAGAATTTAAATACCATAAAAATGCAAGAAAGAAATTGGATTGCTATGAGATTAGATAAGTCATATGATTTATTATTAGGCATGGATTGGATAACAAAAAATGCAAAAGATATCAGCATAGAAAATCAACAAATTGACATGACTAATGGAGTGAGTCTTCCATTCTTAACTAAAATTATTCAAAAAGAAGTTAATGTATTAAAAGTAAGTAAAGTTCAATATCTCCAATTAGATCATCTAAATTAAAAAGAAAAATATATAATTTAAAATTTAATTTCGAAATTTAGTAAACTCTTATATAAAGAAGGCGATATTTTGACCTGAAAAGCCCAATATTTTAGTACATTAGATTTAGCCAAAGAATACCACCAGATATTAGTAGCTCAAAAAGATATTGAAAAAACAAAACTGCTTTCGTTACTCCAGCAGGTTTATATGATCATATGTACGTATGCCATTTGGATTGAAAAATGCACCAGCAACGTTTCAGAGATTGATGAATGAAATTCTTCGAGAATATATAAATCAAATTTGTGTCGTATATCTTGATGATGTATTGATCTTTTCAACAACATTAGAATAACACGAGAATTCTTTAACTTCAATATTTAAAAGATTACAAGAGCACAATTTGAAAATTCAAGTATGTAGTTTTCTTAAAAGAAATACAGAATTTTTAGGACATATTTTGACAAAGGATTGGATAAAACCTAACCCTGAAAAAATAAAAAATATTCAAGAAATACAAATTCCAAGAACCGAAAAACAATTAAAAGGTTTCCTAGGAGCAACTGGTTTTTATAGAAAATTTATCAAAGATTATTCTAAGGTTGCATATCGTATGATTAAATATTTAAAAAAAGATAACAAGACTAATATAAATGATTCACAATACATAGCAGCATTTGAAAACTTAAAGAGATAACTTCACATCCAATTTTAAAGTTTCCAGAATACGATAAACCTTTTGTTGTAACCACAGATGCAAGTGATCATGCTATAGGACCAGTGTTATCTCAACAAGATCATCCAATTTGTTACGCTTCGAGAACACTAAACAATCATGAAAAAAATTATTGTACTACAGATAAAGAGTTTTTGGCAATTATACATGTAGTAAATTATTTCAGGCCATATTTATATGGAAAACAAAGGAAAAGAATTTTCACAAAGACATCAAAGATTGCTATTAAACTTCAATAATATAATTATAAGATTGAATATTTCCAGGGTAGAGAAAATAAGGTAGCTGATTATTTAAGCAGATTAGAAAATAAAAAGAAAATTAATGAGGAAAATGTTACAGCATCAAATTTACAATTATCTAATGAACAACAATTAGATACATTCTGTAGATGAACAACAATTAGATCACATAGGAATAAAAGAGGATATCGTAAATAAATATAAAACACAAATCATACTCACTTACAGTCCTGAAGAGAATATAACAACAATTCATAATAGAAGAATTATTGAAATAAATCCATTAGAAAATGAAAATCTAATGAAAGATATTTTAAAACTGTATATTAAAAAAGGATATACAAGCATTTATTCTGAAGTATCTGATACAGACTATCATAAAATTCAATTGATTTTAATATCAATGTTTTCAGCTGATTTAAAAATAAAATTTATACGAAGTACAAAAAGAGCTAAAAAAATAAAAACTGAAGAAGAATTACATAAACAATTATCTCTTTACCACACTAAAGAATTCATGTATAGTGGAATAAATAAATGCTACCACAATTTAAAAGACAAAATTTATTTTCCCAAATTAAAAGATCATATTAATTTAATTATCAATAATTGTACAAAATGTCAACAAATTAAATATGTTAGAAAACCAATAAAACCGAAATACGAACTTACAGAAATACCTAAAGAAAAAAACGAAATTATACATTTGGACATATTTCATTTTAAAACACAAGCCTTTGTTACAGTAATTGATAAGTTAACAAAATTTGCCACAGCATACTGTATAAAAGATCGAAATTGCAGAGTAAAGAAAACAATTATAATGGAACATTTTGCAAAATTTGGTAAACCAAAAAAAATTATTATGGACAATGAATTAAGAGCTGAACAATTATTATGAACGCTTACTACTATTTTAATCATACTTTTAAGTATGTATTAATTTCAAAATTTTAATTAATTTCAAAAAATTTACAAAGGCAATTTTTACATTTTTTTTTTTTTTTTTTAATAAAACCCTAACCTAACTTACCCTATTCTTGAAACTAATTAAAAAAACTACTTATAACTAGCATGTATTACTTTAATATTAAAATAACACTAATCTAATAATTCTTTTACACTAATTTTTTTTTATGACGTGCTTAACCACCACTAATTATTTCTTTTTGATTTGTCTTTATCTGGTATGGACATGTGATATTTCATATTATCTGGATTGATGTTACCTGGATCATATTCATTTTTTTTACATGTAGCCCGTCTACTATAATGAAATAGTATAGGGACATGATTTTGTATATAACCATACTTGCCTAAGAAGATGAAGTGCTCAGGGGCTATGAAGCCCGTGAGCAAAGTCTTCTTGATGTACTCCTCATTGTGATAAAATATATGCTATATAAGATATTAAACCGTTTTCTGGAGTATTTAATGCTCTATCATAGTGATTGCGAATTAATTTTATAATAAAATTATCAACTTTTATGATTTTTGATTCCTTTTACAAATATTTGTTGGAGTAAAACGGTTTGTACTCGCACTCCGGTTTTTTATGTTTATTGATGCAAACTCTTATGCACTTTCTTTCGAACATGCGAATTTTTTCTATTAGACTTGCACTGATGTTGTACTATATGGGTACACCACATACAAACGTAGGCCTTATTAATGTTTGGTAGCATTTTATTTTGACTCTGTTACTAATATTTTTATTGTAAAAGAGGTTTTTTGCTGCCATAAATGATTTATTACCTTTTTCTTTTGTATATTTTATATGATCTATGAAGTTCAGATTTCTATGAAGGTGAACCCCAAGATATTTAACGACTTTTTTATTTGCGAGAGGTGAAATAGGCGATTTAATGCCAAATTTTTCCAATTTTTCCTAATGTCTGAACTTGTTTTGTCTACCGTGTTACGGAATAATACGGTTTCACATTTAGTTCACTTTTAATTTCCAAATTTTGCAATAATCTTGTACAAAGTTAAACGTATTTTGAACAGTATACTGAATGCTGTTTACAGTGTCATTCGGAGAGTATATTATTATGTCGTCTGCGAACGCTAGGGCATAACTATTACCCTTTACTCGGTCTAACCAAAGCAAAAGATTTGCTATGTAGATCGAGAAAAGAATTGGCGCGTTAACAAAAATGTTTTGTTAGACATATTATTTTGGCTATGTACTAAAAATTTGTTATTGTATAACGTATTTTTAATAAGTACTATTAAGCGTATTTGAAATTTATATTTTATTAATTTGTATATTAAACCGTCCAACCAAACCGTGTTGAAGCCTTCTCTGAATCAATGAGACAGGCACCAACGCCGTAGTTTATATTTATAAACCAGCAAATATCAGAAGTTAATTTAGTTATAGTGTTAATTGTACCGTGTTTGTGTCTGAACCCAAACTGGTTATCAGGCATGAGGTTTTTTGAGTGTGCAATGCTCGAAATTTTATCATTTAACAAAGTTTCAAATATTTTACTAATGTTTGGCATTAAGCTTATTGGCTACAGTTGCTGGGGCTGGTTGGTTCTTTCCCAGGTTTCTTTAGCAATATGGTTTTCGCTATTTTCCAATTTTTAGGAAAATACGAATTGTTTATTGCATTATTAAATAGAATAACATATTTAGATATAATAAAGCTGCTTAAATTTTTTAGCACTATATTTGGGATATTGTCGATACCAGAAGAAATTTTGTTTTTAAGAGCTTTTGACTCACCACTCTGTTCAGATGATTTATTTGTGTTAGAGAAATTCGAAAGAGAAATATTTTCATCTCTCACATGTTTGATATAATTATTGAATCGTTCTACTCGGTTTATTATTTTATTATGTATTCTTCTCTCTGATGTTAATGGTATTTTGTGAGTATTTTCTAAATAAGAGCCCATTACATTGTATATTTTTGATTGATCTTGTATTAAAAATTGATTTGTTGTTGTTTTTTTTCAAAGTATTAGTATTTATATTATTTTGGAAAAGTAAGTGCATATCAATTTTGTTCAACATGTACCCAATTTTAAAATTTGGTTATATGATTTTTTGCGGAATATTTTATTAATCTCGGGAAACATATTTGAGCGATTTTTTGGAGAAATTTTTTGGAGACGGAATTTCCAATATTTATTTACTTCTATTTTTATTTGTTGTTTGATTAAGTTATTAACGTTGCTTAGAAGGCTTTTTAGAAGTTGTTTGGTTTGAATTGAAATATTAAATCTTTGTTTATGAATTTTACATATGTCTTTCATTAGGCTATGTTTTTTATTTAAAAGAGTTTTTAATTTTACAGAGTAGAATTTTGTTAAATTACTATGATTTTTATGCTTGGGGATAACGTTATCCAAAAATATTCGGAAAAAACTAGATCAATATAAGATTTTGCACGCGGAAGTGTTGGCGCATCATTTAAGAGCAAATTACGTTTATATATAATTTTGTTGTCTTGCAACCATTTGTTAAGTTGTACTCCCCTGGTATTGTTAATTGTATTAAGCCATGTTGTATGTTTGGCGTTGAAGTCGCCAGTTAATATATAAAAGTTATTAATAATCGCTAAATTCAAAATTTCGAATATTTTTTCTAATTCTGTTATAAAATTATGTGAATTTCTATTCGATGTATAAATAGAAATTATGAATAATTTTTTCTTTTCTTTAATTGTATTGAAATAATGCATGTTTCGATACATAAAAAATTATTGAAAATTCTATTATTTATAAATTCAAATTGAAAACAATTTTTAATGCCTATGGCAACACCTCCGCCTTCTAAATCAAATTTTCTATCTTTTCTAATTATTTTATAGTTGTCAACCAAAAGTTGGTTTTAGTTTTGTCCCGCTCATACATATTATTTCAGGTTTGTTGTTTTCTAGAAAGTGCATAAAAGAGAATTTTTTACTGTATGATATTGACATTGACAGAAATAATTTTAAAATTAATGTGGTTAGTCGTCAATTGTTATTGTTAAGTGAATTAAGTGATTCATAAATAAAATTAATTTTATTTCTATTTTCTCTAATTTCTATATGTAATTTTTTTTCTAAATTTGTTATTGAATTTTTTATTTCTAATAAAATATTATTATTTAAATCTGACGCATTTGTGTTATTTATTAAATTAGTGTTATTTAGTGTTTTGTTATTAGTATTTGAATTATTTTTTACAATTTCAGAAAAAGAAATGTTTTTATTTACAAAATTATTATTAGTAAAGTGCTTACTTAAGATTTTTTTTAAGTGCTTCCTTCAGTTGTTCCATTTTTTCAATTTTTTTTTTTATGATCTGGGCATTTACTAAAAGAAGCTGGGTGTCCATTCTGCATCTGGTACATTGTAGAATGTTTGGTTTGTGGATTTTTTTCCAGTATACAAATTGGTAATCCAGTGCGGAAATATTTCTTATTTCGTTAATGGAGCTTTCGGGTGCAGCTTGAACGATGAAATATGGCGAAGCAATATTCATTTTAATTGAATGTTTTGTAATTAGTCTGATAACTTTTTCAAACTTGGTTGCAGTTGACTCATGCGCTTTCAATAATTAGAGCACTTCATCTGGTGAGTACGCATTTTCTAGACGCTTTAGAACTAATAATACTTTTTTTTCTTCTTTTGGTGTGTATGAGTAGTGCTTCACTTAAAAAATCGCGTGATTTTTTATAATCTTCAATATCGTTTGTGTATAAGATTGAATGATTATCATTCAATTCTTTAATTAGGAAATTGTCAACTCCTAATTTTGTTCTCATTAGGCTTTTGAAGTAGTTTACCTTTCTATCAAAAAAATTGATAGGCGGCATTTTGTTGGTTTTTAGTATATTGTTTCCACAAGGTTTTTCATTTGTTTTTTTTTGCTTTTTAGATTTTTTGAGGTTATATTTGTCCTCTATCAAATTTCCTTCTGTATTCATATTTGCCGTTGTATACTTCAGTAGTAATTGCTGATTCATCATCAGAAATATCTTCAATTAGGTCTATATCTTCTAGACTTGAATAATAGTTATTATTTTTTAATTTTTCATTGGATGACGGCTGATATTTTTTAGTTCAGTTTGAGTTCTTCATTTTGTTTTAAAATTTTTTCATTTATTTAGTTATTTTTTCAACTAAATTTTTTAACTCACTTATTTCACGAGCGGTTTTTGAGTCTATTATTTCATTTTTATCGACTAAATCGCACAATTTTTTATTAAAAGACCTTTTTAGTCTATTTTTATTTTTTTCAATGTTTTTGGTCGGCATGATTGCAGCCCTTTATTTAAAGGAACACAATCACTTTCGCACCTTTTTTTTATGTTAAAAGATTTATATAAAAAAAATAAATGTTTTCTGTTAATTTAAGTCTAATTATTCAATCACAATTTTTTAATATTTAAAATAATATATGTACGCATTTATATTTTTTATTTTTATTTCGAGTTAGTTTTTTTTAGAATTTTTTGCTAGTAAGACGGCCGTTCAACACGAAAGTTATGGATTAATCTCTTAGCATTTAAAATTTAGTAAAAACTGTATATTTAATAACAAATGTAAATTCAGATATAATAACAAAACTAAAATAGAAATCGTAGATGATGAAACTTTATTAATAAAAAATGCTAAAAAAACCGAATTAATACAAAATTGTGACGATAGAAATTTAACTTGAATAAAAATTATTTTATTAATTTTTATAATTGTGAAATTAAAATAGAAAATGAAATATTTTATAACCAAAAGAAAAAGAAATATTTTATAACTATTCAAGATAAATATTTTTACCCTAGTAATAACTTTAATTATACCTATGTAAAACCAATTAATTTTGACGATATTGTTTTAAAAAATTTTGAAAATATTAAAGAAATTAACGAATTAAAATATCATAAAGCTGTTTCATATGGTATAAATATATCTATTATTGTAGCCTTAGTAATAAGTATTACTTTTATAATTTTATGGTTAACAAACAAAGGAACCAAAATAAAAATTGTAAATAAAGAAATTTCGGAGAATTTAAACTCTAACCGAGGAGGGGTTATGTATGAGCCTCTTAATGTAACGTTAGCTGAGTCAACTCAAGTTTCACCACCTGAAGTTGTGATTGCTGCGAAAACAAAACAAATTAATTCTAGTATATTTTGATTTTCTTTTTATTTTTTCTTTATTGCGAAACTTAATTTAAAATTAAAAAATTTATATTCATATGAAAAATTTCGCAAATATGTAAAAACGCTGACTCTAGATTATTTTTGTTTTTTTTTTTCTGTTTTAAATTAGAAAATCTTGAACTCTTCAAGTTCAATGTTGTTAAAACTTATAATTTTACATTAGCAACATAGTTAATAAGAAATGCTTATTTTTTAGTTTTTTTAAGTTTTGTTTAAATATTGATAAAAAGATGAAAAATAAAAAAGTTAGTTGGTAATTAAATTACTGTTCAATAAATAAAGTCAAATTTTAATGAAGTTTTTGTTTTACTCCATAAAGACATTTATAAAAAACATATTTCGCGTTTTCATGACATAGTTGCTCCTAAAACTTATAATAGATTATTGCCATCTGATATAAAAAATATTTGAATTTTGTCTACATTTCTAAGTAAAATTAAAATCTGGCTTTTAAACTATGATTTGGTAGATATTGAATGTTTGCTTAAAGTGATTAGATAAGAATAATACAGTTCTTCCTCTGGCTTAAACTTATATATTTAATGTATATTTATCTAGTTTTTAACTTTAACTAATGAAAAAAATTTGAAACTATGTATAGAAAAAGTGTAAAAATATTTGAATTAAATAAATAAAATTAATAAATTATTAAGTTTATTTGGTTAGCTATGTCTTACGATAAAACTAATAAAAGCTTTTATGGTTTTAAAAAGACCTATGAACTTCTCATTAAATTTAAACCAAATAGGTGTAGAGTATCTTGATCACATTTTAACTGTAGGTTACTAATACTTAAAGTACGGTGGGGATTGCATATGGACGAAATCGGCCTATGAGTTCGGATTCTGGACCTTTTAATTGTTCTAAGGGCCAATGAACATATAAAAAAAATAAGGATAACTCAATGTCGCTATAATCATGAATTTTGTGGTGTAGGTTACTGGTAATAAGACTACGGCAAGGACTGCATGCGGTTGAGATCGGACCATGGGTTCGGATCCTAGAAGTTTTTGATCGAATTTTTAATTAGACCAAACAAGCATAATCCCGAAACCAATGAAAATAAAACCTTCAAATTTGGTATCAGTGTGCCTCCTCCTATGTCATTAGAGTTCTTGAAATTTAGGACCAATTGGAGTAGTGGGTCGGGGACCATCCACATAGTTTCGAAGACCTTAAAGCATATTTTCGAAAATAATAAAGATAGTACTTCAAACACATTAGAAGCTTCAAATTTGTCGAAAGGGTATTCTTTACTATTTCCTACATGTTCCCTTAATTTATGATCAATTGAAGTGCTGGTTCAGCTAACTCTCTTAGACATCTAAAGGTTTAAAGGCTTATTATCGAAATTAATAAAAATAGTAACTTAAGATTAATATAGAATGTTCCAATTGTGTACAAGGGTTAACTGTATTGAAAGTAAGACGGGGACTGCATGTGGGCGAAATCGTAACATGGATTCGGGTTTTGGAACGTTTGTAAAGTTCAAATGCTAACAAACTAACATTAAAAACCATGAAATTATAGAAACTTTTTTATTTATATTATTACAAATTAATATACCTCGAATAACTTTGAGTTTAATCATATAAAACATTAAAAAATAAGTAAATTAAAAGAATAAATTTAAAAATTATTTAACATTGAAATAATTAATCAAAATTTTTTACTAAATCATTCAATAGTAAATGCACTACTGCTAAAAATCCTGAAAAGAAGTAATTGCTGCATGTGTGTAAAATTTTATGGAATTGGATAAAAGTTTTAAACATGTAATTTTGTAATTGCATTTTACGAATCCGTTTATCTAAGTTTATCTATCATTTATCTAGTTTATTTGTTATTTAATATTTTTAAATAGATAAATTAATAAGAAATTTTAATATTTTTGAATTGAAAAAATAATTAGAAAATGTTTTTAGTATTATAAAGAAAATTTGATAATAATAAAAGCTTTTATGGTTTTAAAATGACTTATAGATTACTCAAAAATTTTAACCAAATGGGTGTAGGGTATTTCTAAGTCGGTAGCACCGACTAACTGTTTCTTTACTTGTTTTCATTAATTTTTGTCTTAGATGTAAAGTTGATTTATTATTGATTCTAAAAAACTTGGGAAATTTATCTACACGTGTGATAAATTTTTCTTTTTTGATTTCTATTAAATCACAGTATAAGATCTCGGATGGATATGTTGGTTTGGTGCCTCGGATAGTTGTAGATTATTGCGATGACGGCCGTATTTGCTAGTGGAACATATTTCGGAATTGGATGTGGATCTTTTTATGAGACTGCCCACTTGCGCTACGTAAAATGTTTCCATTATTTGTTCTTTGTTCTCCTTGCAGTTCCTATGCGCTCATTTGTGTTCGTGACTAATTATCTGATGTTTGATTTCTTCATTAGTGACATCCTTCACTATTCTTTGTTTAATACGGATTTTGTAGTCTGTTAAATGTTCCCTGTATAAACTTTGCAATTGTTGGATTCAGGTTTCTGGGATTTTGATTCCATTTACTATTGTTGGTGACAGTATTTTCTTCTGGCTGGCGTAGTATCGTCTTGATAGCCCATATAACGACTATAATAGTTAGGATGAACATTTTCATATGCAAAAGCAAAAGCTCCTTGTGAAATTATTATTTGGTTCTGAAAAACATTCAGTGGGGCTTCGTAATGTGGTATCAAATCGCTACAATCTTCTTCGACACTGTGGGCAGTTCCGGTTTCTGAAGTGTTTATTTGTTGTTTTTACGTACAAAACTGAATTTTATTCGCTCTTTAACCCGAAGCGCGTAAATTCATATTTACCATTAAGGATGGAGAATGATGTTTATATTATATTTTCGTTTTTCATTTTTATTTGATTTTGACTTTCCCAGGCTGACTATTGCAAGCGGCATGTTAGGGGTCGGATTACCATCCGAAATAGTCACGGTGTTGAGTTTCTTGAAGTCAACGACCATCCTATACTATTTTGTTCCTGAGGAGTCCATTTTCTTTTCGACTTCCATTTTCTTTCTTGGGATCAATGAATGCTTCTAACTGTTTGAGCGTGTCGTCGCCAATAATACCGTCGAAGGATTTTAGTCCAATATATTTTATTTGCCTATATATTTTAGATCTTATTCGTTATTTGAACCTTGCGATACTATTGGTTGACATGTACTCTTTGAGTTTCGTATTGATATTTTTTAGCTTAGAGCGTTGATAATTGCGATAAGCCTACTGCGGTAAAATTAATATCACTTGCTGATCCTTGAAAATTGGATTGCTATGTTTCCACAGTGATAGCTTTCTGTAGCTCCTCCAAGATCTGTTTTATTGAATTTTTCAACTCGCTATGTTCCCACGGTGATAACGTTCGGTGAATTTCAATACTGCTCGGGCGCCGGACATTAGTCCTAAAATATTTTTAGGACTAATGTCCACTTTATTAATAGTAATTATTAGTTAAAAGTATAAAATTAACATCCGATTTAATGGCTTAATCTGACTTAATTTATAGTAAATAATTGCTTTCTAAGCATTTATTAGTATTGTGGGAATTATTAAAATTTACTTTTCACAGTTGAATATTTAACAATAATAATATGCTGACCTAAGCGTCTGGATAAAGACATGTAGCAAGTACATTTGAACACAATTTAAATATCGTACACAATTCCTTAATTATGTATAACCTATGGTAATAAATTAATAAAATATGGGATATAACAAAATTTAAAACAAAAGAAATTCAGTTGTTTATTAAAAAAAAATTTTAGTTTTTATTTCATAAAATATAATACATAATTGGTTCTATATGAATGAAAAGATATAATTAACTTTTGAGCCTTTTTAAAATATAAAAGTGTTAAATAAGAAAGCAAAAAGGACCAAACACTCGTGGTGCAAATTTCAGTTTTCTATCTTTATGAATTTCGAAGATATGCTTACTAGAGCTTTGTGAGAGTGTGGAAGGCACCTTATGTGTCTCCCCTAAATAATAAATCCCCTATGTTAGGAACGTAATAAAAACAGGACAAAAAAATCAAATAATTACTTCACAAGGGCTTATTGCTTCTGCGTATTAAACGCCACATCCAAACTATCTTCGGCACTATATTGGCCTTAAGGACATCACCGGATCAACCTTGTTAGGAGCACTTAAGAAAACCTTATCACCAGTAATTCTTAATGGTACCAAAATTCCGAAAAATCAAATTCAACTACTGCAGGATCTATACAGAGAACAATTGCGGGGATATAAAATTCGGATCACACAAAGAATCGTGCAGGATATTGTCAAATGGAAAACAGACACCAAATAATTGCTCACGAAAGAGAACGAGGAGCAAATAATTGAGAAATACTACTTTCCGGAAATGGCCAAATTTATTAAGGAATAGACTTCTAAATATGCGATATGTCACATCAGCAAGTACGACCATCACCCTAATAACCCACATTTATCCGAAACACCGATACCCACATACCCAGCCGAGACCCTACATATTGATTTAATGGAAATAAAGAAAGAATAATGTATACATGTATATGTGTAAACATGTGTGGATAAATTTACGAAATTCGCCAAATTCTTTAAAATCAAGTATATGTCAGCCGTGCATTTAAGGCAGAAAATAACAAAAATCATACACTACTATACAACACCTCTTATGATAGTCTTCTTACTTATGATAGAACATTGAGAATCGAAATATACGTCACCCCATCACAAAGAAGTGAAGTAAATGGCACTATTGAAAGGGTCCACTCCACAATAGAGGAAATAACCAGATGTTTACAACATTTTAAAGGACCTTAAAGGAAATAGTTAATATAGCAGTTGACCCCTATAACAATACCATTCCTCCGTTACTGGAAAAGAAACCTTCAGATGTTTTCTATGGTAGAACGCAATGGATTAATTACCAAAACCTACTATTTCCTGGAAAAGGTTCAGGAACATCTCGTACAAAAAATTTGACAAAATCAGAATTACAAAAAGATAGGGAAAAATTTAAAAAAAAAATACCCAAATCATATCAACCTGGAAAAATCATTTTTGTTGTTAATAAACAAATAAAAAGCAAAAATAAGAGAGGCTTGAGACAAAAAAGAAACAATCGGAAGCGATAATAAAGTTACTGTAATAACAGAAAGCGGAAGAAAAATCCACAAGGCACACATAAAAAATTCATCCACCTAACAAAAACCTTTTTCTTTTCAGCTTTTTCATTAGGGTATCAACCAAAGCTCTTCCAAGTGCCAATTGGTTAAAATAAAAGAAGGCGTAGGACATGTACTAAATGGGAACTTAAAACTAATTCACAAAGTTAACCTTAACAACGATACATAAATATTGCAGAGACTAGAACTGGAAGTCAATCAAACTTCATCAAGTAATTTCGTTAAGACACAGCCTACATTTCAAATTCAGCAAACCAAAAAATTTATCATCGATGTTAAAAAACATCCTTCAAAAGCCTCAATAAACTGGATTGGCAGCGCATGGAAATGGATAGCCGACAATCCCGACGCCACCGACTGGGATGAAATACTCAGAAGTCACAATAACTTAATCAAAAATAACAACCGGCAATATAAAATGAACCAAATTCTAATAAACACAACCAACCACATCCTTATGCAGTACAATAAAATCATTCAAAGGTTCAACCACAAAACAAAAAATTTACCACAAAACTCTCTTTAATCAACTGGATATGGAAGAAGAAGAAATAAAAGAGATAATAAGAGCAGTCCAAATGGCAAAAGGGAAAATTGTGAATACAAATTTACTAAATAAGGAAGAAATCAATAATATAATAATAGGAAGAAATTAATAATGGAAATAGAAACTTTACGAGTTAGTAACCACAATTAATTTTTCTTTTAAATTTGTGATAGTTTAATTTAAAATTAGTATAATAAAAAAAAAAATGGGTATAACTTTAACTACCAAAAGCTTATCTATTGAAAAGTATATATATTTGGGACCAGTGCCGCCTCCAGAGTCGGTTTCGCGATGTCCGTTCATCTGTAGATACGACAATTCAAAAACTAATGACGCTATTTTGATGAAATTTATACTGTAGCTTACTAGTAATGAAAGTACGGCGGAAATTGCATATGATTTAAATCGGACGATGGGTCCAGATTCTAGAAGCTTTTGTCCGAATTAAGGCAAAACGAGCATAATTCTTAAACCAATGAAGATAGAACCTTCGAGTTTGATACAAGGATGTATCTTCCTATTAAGTTTGTTTCCTTGAAAGTTGAGGTCGATTGGATTAGTGGTTCCGGTACCACCTACACAACTTCCAAGACCTTTAAGAATACCTTCAAAATAATAAAGATAGTAACTTGAAATAAATGTAAAAGATTAAAATTTAAAGGCAGGGTGTTCGTAATTATTTCCTTGGTCTTGGGATTCTGAAGCTTTTAAATGAATTGAGACCAAACGAACATAATTCCGAAATTAATTAAGATATCATTTTCAAATTCGCTACGAGGGTGTTTCTTCCTATTTCCTTTATATTCTTGACTAATTGAAGTACTGGTTCGAGTACCACCCACACCAATCAGAAGACCTTAAAGAATATATTCGAAATTAATTAGGATAGTAACTTTTATAAATGTAGAAGCTTCATATCGGATAAAAAGGTCCTCTTTAATATTTCCTTTGTGCCACCGAAATCTGGGCTTAATTGGAGTTTTAATATTTTAAATATTTTACTGAAATATTAGCAAGTAAAATATAAGTACGTAAATGTGTATTACACATAAAATATTTTCAATGCCTACTAAATGTACGTATACGCTGCACATATATAAATTAAATAAATTGAGTTGGGGTCGAAATTTCGATTTAGTAAATCTCGTTTTCACATAGAAAATCTCGTTTAGAAAATCTCGTTTTTAGAAAATCTCGTTTTATAAAATCTCTGTTTTTAAAACCTTGTTATTTCTTTTTTTATTCTGGAAACACTTGATATTTTTCATAGTATCTATTATATATTCCATGTTTTAAATTTTTCAATCAGATAAATTAGTACATGTACTAAAAATTTAAGTTACTATATTTATAAAAATGGATGTACTAAGTAATGCGATACAAAGCTAATAAGAGCATTAATGTTGTTAGTTTATTTTAAATACGAGTATGAAACAAATATATTTTATTACAAGTTACAATTTCTTAAAAATTACGTTCAATTTCAACGTATGTGTCATAGATAACAGTTGTAGTCTCATCTCTTATATTTACGATAAAAGATGTTGGGTGCTCCGGTTATTAATAGTCATAATAATAATAATAATTGTATAATAAGGTAATTGTGCACGATTCTTAAATTGTGTTCACTGTTTATTAAAAATATTTGTTCCATGTATGAAAAATTTGGTTTTATATTTAAATGAATTACGAAAAAGTTTCAAATTTGTCATTTGTATTGCATATTTAACATTTATAAGTCTTTCTAATATATACAAAATCTAGAAATTTAAATTATTTTGAATTTTAAAAATTTAAATTACTAAATTATGTGACAAAAACCTAAATTTGTAGAAACTACTTATAAATTAATTTTTGTAAAAACTACTTATATATTAAGAATATATTTTAATCTAATTTATTTTAATACTATTCAGCTTGACTTCTGAGTTAAAAGTGTTCGTGCTTTTAGAAACTTTAGCTGGTGTTTTTAGAACTTCTCCCGTTTCTTTTGTTAAATGAGAGAAAGTGAAAGAAAAAAGGGAAGAAAAAGAAAAGCATTTTATTTTGTTTTGTTTTGGAACAAATAATTAAGTGTTATATATGGGTGTTACCGTTCCGTTATTTTCAAGATCCTATATTCGGTTCTCTTGACTCATCATGGGACCCGAATGATGAACACAATTTCTTCATGAATTTAGCAACGAAAAATGTATTCTGAAGCACTTCTAGCTCGCTTAATTTTCGGCTTGGTACCGACCATTGTTAAGTATTTCAACGACTTTGTACGGTCCCAGAAATTTTGGCTTTAATTTCAAACCCGAAACATATTGTGTACGTTTAATCTCCACTAGGTCGCCAATTCTGTAATAATTTTCCATATTGCGTTTAGCAATAAAAGTTTTAAAAACTCTTTCTCAAATTTTAATAATGTTTTCTCGCACCTCATGTCTAGTATTTTCTCTTTCCTGGTCTAGTTCTCCCAATACGACCTCATCTAGTATACGATGAAACTTCAAGTCTTCTGGTCTACGCATTTCTATTAAGCTGTGGGTGAAACTGTTGGTCTTCAGAGTCCTTTTGCAACAAAAGGATTTTTCCTTTAGAAGAGGCGTCTGTGTGGACCTCCGTTGAAGCCTTTGGATTATATAGGACTGGTGCTTTTTGCTAGAGCCGACTTTAATTCTTCAAAAGTTATTAGTTGGTCCTCTTTTATGTTGGATTGTGCTTCTTTCTTCAATATATTTGAACCTGAGCAATCCCTCAGAAATGCGAGATGTGATCCAGAAAACTTTGTAGTGTTTTACAGTTCGTAGGACTTGGGATTTGAAAACTTTTTCAATCGGGTTTTTTTTCTATGACGTATTCCAAAAACTCAACTTTCTCTTTTCCTATTTGATTTTAAAACCCTTTACTTCCGTCACTCGATGATTATTATATCGTCCATATGAACGGCAATGGTATCTTTTTGAATTTAACTTTTTAACGATGCAAATAGGTGCTCCCTTTGCACTCTATAATGTACTCTTTAATAATATAAATCCTAGCTTTGCAACTATAATGGGAACCTTCTAAAACCTTTATTAATTATTTTTTTAATTGATATTCACGGATCCTCTCGATCGAACTTATACAATTTGTTTTAAAAAAATTGTATACAAACGCTTTACTCTTACATCCACAAATATAGAACTTTCGGATCGGAAATCAGGATCGGCAGCTGGATATAATAATATCTCTGCCAAAGTGCTGAAAAAATTTATCAAGCTCAATTTTAGTTTAATTTATAATTTAAGCTTTCTGGATACTTCCCCAACCCTCTAAAGATTGCTACGGTGACACCCGTACATAAAGCTTTGGATAAAGCTCCTTCTGTTTTATCCTAACATTAAAAGTAGAGCGCACCTTGAACCTTTATAAACGCTCCGGAACAGCATCTATAAGGACCGTAGGGAATTTTTCCCTAACAATCTTCTTGTTGATATTAATCGCCTAACCTTAGAATAATTTTATTTATTTATTTTATTTATTTTAGTTGAACCAAAACAAGGTTTTTACAAAAAATTCTTATAGCTAAAACTTAAAATTAACACGAAATTTAATTACAAAGCATAAATTTAAATACATTAAAATCAAAAGTTTATTTATTTTTTTTTTAGATTGTAAAAAATGCATACATATCGAAAACACATAGTACCAATATGAATTTCTTCAAAACTAATTATACTTAGAGGATGAAAATTACACAAATTTAGTTTTATAATGAATCAAGCACTTATGTGAAGTTTCAAAATGTTAGGGCCCCATTTTCGGGGGCTGCCATACAACTTCTTTGCACCAATATCAATTTTTTCAAAACAAATTATAATACGCGGATGAAAATTTCACACGGTTAGTTATATAATGAATCGAGCACTTATATGATGTTTCAAAATGTTAGGGCTCCATTTTCGGGGGCTGCCATACAACTTCTTTGCACCAATATGAATTTCTTCAAAACTAATTATACTACGAGGATGAAAATTACATACGGTTAGTTATATAATAAATCGAGCACTTATATGAAGTTTCAAAATGTTACGGCCCCATTTTCGGGGGCTGCCATACAAAGTTTCCGATTAAATAACTGTGAGTCTAATGGAGCTACGGGGTTAAAATTAAAATTGGGCAGGTTAAGTAACAGGGCAAGTTACTTGGCAAAGTTGTACATCACTCGGGCCACCGGACTTTTAGTATGGTCCAATTTTTTTTTGGTGTTATTTTTTTTTTGTTTAAGCAAAACTTATGGGATAATAAATTAAAATTTTTTTTTGTTTTTTTATGGTTGTTTTTGGTGTTTATTTTTTTTTTTTTTTTTAAGCGAAAATTATGGGACAATGAAATAAAAATTATTTTCTTTTTTTTTTTTTTCTAAGCCAAAATTATTGGATTATGAGTTAAATGTATAAGGGAAGTAAATTTACGGTATATTTTATACACCATAGTGGGTATGCACGGGTATCTAAAAGTTGACAAGGGCAACTAAAATCTTCCTCGTTTTTTCCATATTTAGTTCTAAAAATATTTCCAACAAAATATTTAGTTCTTCTCGTATTTCTGCCCTCATTATTTATTTTAAAGTTATCTGCTTAAAACTGAACGTCAATGTTTTTTCTTAAGACGTCAAAAGTAAAGCAGGAAGAAAGAATTTGCCTGCTTTGTGTTCTATTTGTAATTTATTTATTTATTTATTTATTAGTTTAACTCAAACTTTACAAAAATTTTAACAATTAGTATTATACAACATATAAAAAAAAAATAGCTTATAAATTAAGTTACAATTTCATATTTCTTAAATTAAAATTTAAGTGAACAATAAAAACAACTAAATATATATAAAAAAAAAGAATTTATATTTCTATTTATACAATTTAAGTTTTTGTGTTTGTTTTGAAAGTGTGAAATCGATGTTGTTCTTGTGTTTATTACCCATTATCAACATCCTATGAATTGGTTCATAATTGCCATAATTTGTTCTATGAAAACTCAACGTAAATAAATTAGTATTACGTAAACGATTATTTGAATTAATTTTAATGTTATTAAGGATTTGAGGAGAAGAAATGTTACCTTTTATAACTTCAGTAATAAAAATAACATCAGCAACTTCTCGTCTTAATTTTAAAGTTTTCAAGTGAATTAAATTCAATCTATTTTCATAAGGAGGTAGGATCAGCGGGTTTGACCATTGAAAATTTCTCAAAGTAAATCTTAAAAAATTTCTTTGCACCGCCTCTATCCTATTAATATGTACCTTGTAAAATGGTGACCAAACTTGGCTAGCATATTCTAAATTAGGTCTAACAAGACAAGAGTATAAAGATTTAAGAACATAAGGATCATTAAATTCTTTAGACCAACGTTTTATAAAACCAAGCATAGAATTAGCTTTATTTATAATATAACAGAAATGAAGTTTAAAGTTAAGCTTATCATCGAAGTAAACGCCTAGGTCTTTAATAGAATTCGTTTTAGGAATACTAATTCCGTTCAAGCAGTAATTAAAACAAATCGGATTAAGACGACGTGTGAAACACATAAGTGCACATTTATTTACATTTAGAAGAAGATTATTATTTTTACACCAAATAAAAAAATTATCTAAATCATTTTGTAAGAGTAAAGCATCATTTAGTGACTCAATTTTCTTAAAAATTTTCATGTCATCCGCATATATTTGAAGCTCACTATTAACAATAACTGAAGAAACATCATTTACCGAAATTATAAAAAAAAGAGGACCTAAGTGACTGCCTTGTGGAACTCCGGAATTGGCGTTAAAAGGTTTAGAAGTAATGTTTCTAAATAAAACACTGTAGGTCCTATCAGATAAATATGAGTCAACCCATTTCACAAAAATATCTGGGAAACCAAGTTTTCTTAGCTTTATCAGTATTATAGAATGTGGTAAAACATCAAATGCTTTACTATAATCTGTAAAGATAACATCTGTTTGAAAACCTTCTTCCATATTTTTTGTAAAAGTTGAAACTGACTCAACAAGATTAGTAACTGTTGATTTTTTATCCATATATCCATGTTGATTATGAACTAAAAAAGATTTACAGTGACTATGAATAGAATCATACATTATTAATTCGAAAAGTTTTGGAAGTGAAGAAAGTTTCGCAATTGGTCGATAATTAATAATTTCATTTTTGGCATTTTTCTTATGAATAGGTCTAACATATGAGTGTTTCCAGATAGACGGGAAAACTCCTGAATTTAAAGAAGAGTTAAATAGTATTGAAAGGGGAATAGCTAAAGCACTTGAGCACTTTTTGAGTATAACTTCCGGAATACCATCAGGTCCAGGAAGAGTATTATTCCCAAGTTTATCTAAATACATTTTAATTACACCTTCATTAATATTTATATTAGACCAAGTAGTTTTCGGAAAAGTATCCAAATGAGAGAAATCATTATAATTTGGTTTAAAAATAGAATTACTATAAGAAGAACAAAAATATTCACGAAAGAAATTAGATATTATTTTAGAATCATTACTTGAAACACCATTATACTTCATATGGGAGGGAAACTCGTCACTTTTCCTCTTGGAATTAACAAATTTCCAGAAGCATTTTGGATTTGATATTAATTTTGAAGATGTACTAGAAATAAAATCATTATAAAGTAATTCAGACAATAATTTAAATTCATCAAAAAGAATTTTAAATCTATTATAGTCATGCGAATTCTTCGATTTAAGATAACAACGCCAAGCTTTATTCTTTTTATTTCTGAGTTTTCTCAAATCCGAATTGAACCATGGCGGACTTAATAAAGGGTTTCGGTTCTTAGATTTTGGTACAAATTGCCGAAAGCCTTCAAAAATAACTTCATAAAACCTTTTTGTCATTATATTAACATCTGTATTATTAAATACAGAATAAAAATCAAAGGAACTAATGAATTCATTTAAAGCAGCAAAATTAGCTTTGTTAAAATTAAAACTATAAGAATTAGAATAATCAGAATTTATTGGTGAATTAACACAAAGAGTAAAACTTAGTGGTGGATGAAACTTATCAATACCTATTAAAGGGAAGGTATTTTCGCAGAAAATTAAATTGTTCCATTCAGAAGTAAACACTAAATCAAGTTGTTTACCCTGAACTTACAAATTTCTGAGACTTGTTGCAAATAATTAGTATTTAATTTATCAATAAATACATATTCACATTCGGTCCTAATATGTTTCGGAATCATAAAATGTTCCTCGTCATGCTTTACCCATTTAAGATTGGGTAGATTAAAATCACCACATAAAATCAAATCATCTTTAGGGCTAAAGTCATTGCAAATAAAATCTATCGTTTTACCTACAGAAGTATAAATATCAGAATCAGACGAAGGAGGAATATAGCAGTTAACAAGGTATAAATTTTTAGAAGGAAGTTCAATTTTCACAATAATAACTTCAAGGTCTTCTAATCCAGGGACATTGACTTGATTTGCATTAAAGTTATTTTTTACCGCAATTAAAACTCCACCCCCTTTAGGAATTACACCTTTTGGGTAATCGGATGGATCAGAATATCTATCCTTCCTAAAAACTGTATAAGAGTTATCAAAAAGTTCTAAGTCCAATATGGTTGGATTTAACCACGTTTCAGTTAATGCAAATACGTCAAAATTTAAAATAGATGAATTTAGAAAAACATCCCTAGTCTTTGTTCTCAAGCCTCTAACATTTTGATAATAAAAAGACATATTATCTTTATTTAAGTTACGGTTGATAGATACCTTGAGAAGATTATTTCGAGGCACTGGGGAGAAAAAACTTATTGTAACTTTCACGAGCTGAGTTTAAATGTTTATAATAATTACTCTCACAGTGACTTCGATAAGATTTAAGATCTTCTTTTACATCTTTTTCCGAAACATCTATAGAATTGTGAAATTTAATATATAACTTATATAGGTCTTCATATTTAGTTGGGAGTCCTTCATTATTAATTAAAACTTTAAGGTTAGTACGAGTTTTACCTTCTAAGGTAAGCTAAAAATAACCTAACGTTATTATAAACTCGTTCCTCCCTAAATCTTGAAAGAGCATACGCGCCCTCTCCGAGTAGTGATTCATGAGTCATTCTAGTAATGGGTGGCATAAGAGGTTTAACAAACGACTTTTTTATTGTACCATCATTTACAGTATTAGAATGACTTTTTTCAAGTACATCTGTAGGTGAAACCGAATTAATGGCTACATTTGCATAGCTAGTAATATTATTACCATTGTCAATTTTACTACTGTGGATACCACCATGTACAAAATTAGAGTACTTATTTTTATTTTTATCAATAGAAGAAGTTGAATAAGTTATTGAAGTTAAAGAACTATTATTATTCGAAGTCGAATAAGTTAAAGTATTTAAAGAGCTAGTATTATTATTACTATTGTCTGTATTGCTATTATCAGTACTTATAATACTATTATCATTATTTATACTAATAGTATCAACACTATCATTAACAACATTATTAATATTATTGTTAATCGGTAACATTAAATTAGTACTAAAAAATGTGGATTTGTTGAAAGAAGGTAGTAAACGGTGTTTTTCATAGTGTGGTGAGGTGCGGAAAGTAAAATTGTTATCAGATAGAATAGAAGTATTCAAATTAGTGTTGTTTTGTTGTGAAGTTGTAAATAATTCTGTATGAGTGTTTGTTTCATTGTGGTTATTAAAACTAACCTGTTTCTTATTAGGACTAATTTTAGTATTTTTATTTTTATTTAATTTATTATTTCTATTTACTATTTTATTTTTATTTTTATTTTGGTTTGTTATTACATTTTTAGAATTTAAATTTTTGTTTTTATTTTTTTCATTTTTTTTATTTTTATTTTTTGGATTTGAATTACTTTGTTCTACTTGTTTATTTTTACTTACAATTTTCTTTCTTGAATCCTTAAAATCCGTCACTATCGTACCTGGTTTCCATGCCTTAGATTTTTTGATAGCCTTCATCGTTGATGATGGAACGCTGATTGTATACGTAAAATATTTCGGCTGAAATTTTAACCCTCGTGGAGTAATTGATTTACAGCAAATATAGGAATAATATAGGAGAATATCCAGTAAAGAAAACAGCCCGAAATACCTAAAGCTGCTAGTTTGTTTAGTAGAATTTTGTGAACAATAGGATCGAATGCTTTTATTACCATAGGTAATAATATATAATTAAGAAATTTTGTACTATACTTAAGTTGTATTCAAAAATATTTCCTGCATGTATGTAAAATTTATTTTTATATTTAGTTCAATTAAATCAAAACTTCAAAAATTGTCATTGTATTTTAGCAATACATTTTTTGCATATTTTTTTTTGCATTTATAAGGTTTTTTAATACTCGTAGGTGCATATACTATTTATTTATTTTTTCAATTTTGAAAAATTTGAATTATTTTATTTTGTGATTGTTTTTCAATCATTCCAAATTTTTCCAATTTTGTAACTGAGTTCTAATAAATGAATTCAAGATTTATTTCAAGTTTTCTTGATTTATAATATTTTTAAATACGAGTAGATAATTAGTAAGAAGTTTTAACATTTTTGAGTAGATAAAATAATTAGAAAATATTTTTAGTATTTTAAAGTTTATTTGGTTAGCTAATATTGCGATCAACCTAATGAAAGCTTTTATGGTTTTAAAATGACTTATGGACTTCTCATTTAATGAACCAAATAGGTGAAGGGTATTTATAAGTTGGTTACACTGACTGACTGTTTATACCCGTGCATACATATATGACATCGGGTATGTTAAAATTGCTCCTCCGTTTGTAACGCATCGATCTATACGAGCTAGATATAGTGCCAAGGGTACGAGGATAAAAATTACACACAATTAGTTATATAATGAATCGAACCCTTATATGAATTTACAAAATGTTAGAACCCCATTTTTGGGGGGTTGCCATACAACTTCTTTGAACCAATATGAATTAATTCCAAACTAATTATGCTACGAGGATGAAAATTACACACGGTAAGTTATATAATGAATCGAGCACTTATATGAAGTTTCAAAATGTTACGGCCCCATTTTCGGGGGTTGCCATACAAAGTTTTCGATTCAATAACTGTGAATCTAATGAAGCTACGAGGCTAAAATTAAAATTGGGCAGGTAAAGTGATAGGGCAAGTCACTCAACAAAGTTGAACATCACTCGGACCACCGCCAATTTTTTTATTTTTTTTTTTTGTTATTTTTTTTTTTTTATTTAAGCAAAACTTATGGGATAATAAATTAAATTTTTTTTTTTGTGGTTTTTTTTGTTGTTTTTTTTTTTTTTTTTTTTAAGCTAAAATTATGGGATAATGAATTCAAATTTTTTTTTTTTTGTTTTTTTTTTTGTAAGCAAAAATTATGGGATGATGAATTAAATTTTTTTTAAATATTTTACTTTTTTAAATTTTTTTTTTAATATATATATTAGCTTAAAGGGAAACAAATAACGGTTTGTTTTGTTGTATACATCATAGTGGGTATGCACGGGTATCTAAGAGTTGACAAGGGCAACTATAATCTTCTTTGTTTTTTACCTGTTTTTTTTTAAATCTAAATTAGATGTGGTTTTGCTTTGTGTGATTCTGCGACAGTTATTTCGTTCAATAAGGGCTCATATAGTGTTTCGCCATTATATCGTGAAAATTAAAAACTGTTAAACTTTGTCGTTTTCTAATTTAAAAAATTAAAGTAGCAAACGAAAGTGATAGCTATTATTAACAAAAGCTTTGGCTTTTCAGCACGTTACAATAATCAAACACTGAACTATAAATAGTGCTTTTTAGCACATTTTCAAATTTGTTTTTGAAAATGTGCCTATATAGCTTCACTCTGTCCGTCCGTATGTTTACAAAACTTTTACACCGTGTGAAAAAGAGAAGAAAATCCAAAAAAAATTATTTCGTAGAAGAACTTTTTTCTGTAGCCCCATCCGTTACGGAGCTACAGCCTCCGAAGTTGGAAAAAGCCCACTAATTAAAATGTTATAACAAGAGTTATGTTAGGTGTATTTTCAATTTGAAAACGGAAAAAGATAGCTGGTTTTATAAAATTTACAAATTTTTTAAAGGCAAATGGTTAGGGTTGCCATACGATACTAAAATTTACTACTATGCAAAACTCAATTTTTGCAAAATTTTTGCCCACACATATATTTTAAACAGTTCAAGCTAGAGTCTTGAAATTCTAGGAGCAGTTAGATCGTCAAAAATTAGCAAGGGTCGGTTAACAAATTTTTTTATCAAGCCCCTATAGGACCTATAAGGGCTATTTTATGTATGAATGAAATTTTGCTATTTTTAAACACCTGTAACTTGAATACCTGTACTTTTTAAAAATATACAAAATTTAAAGCTGCAGCATTATCTTTTACCATAAAGGTTTTGTTTTTAATTTAAATGGGATTCTTTAAATTGAAGAAATTGTCTCTTAGTTTTAGCCATTTTTGCTTAGATAATAAATTAGAGATGAAATTTCAAATTTGGTGGAGTTCACAATTGATTTCCTAGAACCTAAAAAACTGGGTGGGTGGGGACAGGAGGGGGATGCGCAGAATCCAAAAATTTGGGAACCTTCCCTATTGAATGGCTACTAGGTCTTAAGAATTAAATTGTTTATGTTTTTATAAAATATTAAGTTATTCACAAGTACATTTTTTTTCCTAAATTAAACGTTAACATTGAAGTTAAAACATTATATTTTGCACTTGTTAACAGGGATTGTATTCTAAGTATTGATTTCCCTCTTATTTATAATTAATAAATTTATGAAATAACTAAATTATAATATTATCATATTTCTATACATACTATATAAATTTCTACAAAAATAAATGATAAAATACTCAGTTAGAAACCCTATATAATTTTGAAAATGAACCCTTGGTTTTTTCTTCACTTGTTTTTTACTATTTATGAGCAAAGTAAGAAAAATCTTTTACTGAGAACTAAAGTGCTGCAAAGGTTATACATATGTACTTAGTGCATAAGGTGCATAAAAAATAAAACGTTAAAACAAAAATTAAATCAAATCACACACTCGAAAATATAATACAAATATAAACACTACACACTACAAATAAACAAATTATAACGATTACAGAATTATAAGATAAAAAAAATTTCAAATGCATCGATAGCAGAGCAGTCAAAGCAACATAATATGATTTTTTTCTGCTACTCACCAAAAACTTTTCGTTTGACAATTGCTTTTTAAAAAAATATATGAAAAGCTTTTACTGCCTTTTGCTTTTTAAAATGGTCGCAGCATAGCATAGCAGAAGCAATTCCTTTACTATATATATATAAATTCCTTTACTATATATATTCTTTGAAAATTGCCAAATTTTGTATTAATTTTTGTAAGTTGCAGACGAATTTGAATGGGAATAGAATCCGATTTAAACTATTCAAGGCCAGCTATCCTAGCCCTTTGTGAAACGCCAAAATTAATTTTAGTATTAGAGGCTACACACTTCGTCCCTAAAAGCATCATAATCTTTATTAAAAATTACATCGTTTTCAACATCCTTCATAATATAAAGCAACATATAAAGCTTCTAGCTCAACCTTCCATTACATGTGAGTCAAAATTCTCGTTATTTCTTACATAGATCACTCAACTCAAATGAACATGAAACTGCTACGTAGATTGAAAATCTCTCTAACCAAATCAATGAAATTTTGGAGTCATGCCCAAAAACTGAAATAGTTCTGGCTGGGGATTTCAATGTCGATAAGAGAGATTAGTTTCATTTCTCAAGTAATTATTCTTTGAATCAAAACTCAATTCGGAAGCAAGTTGAACAGTTTTCTTCAATGTTCCACCTTTCTCATCTTGTCCAAAATCCCACTAGGGTCCCCGACCGTGTTGATCAAGAAGGTTACCTCTTGGATATGTTTCTGACTACACATCCTGAAAAGTATGTGGTTTCAGAAGGTTGCCCCCTGGGGGGTTCCGACCATTGTTTTGTGAAAACAAGCTTCCATATTAGTACAACGATGAATAGAAAGAATTGGTATAGAATTATAACGGTGCCAACTGAGAAGGTTTAAACAACTTTTTTAAAGCTTTCGATTGGCCAATGTGCTTTCGAAACTAGAATGTTAACTTTGCGATTAGTGAAACCATCTTGCTTGGAATGAGGTTGTTCATACCTCACTCCATGAGAAGTATTCAACGTAAACCGAAGGCATGGTTCATTTATATTTGCAGTAAAACCATTCATAATAAGGGGGATCAAATGTTATCAACACAATCAGTCGAGGTCTCACAGGGCCAACTAGTGGACAAAGAACAGGTACTCATCCATCCAATGGAAGATTGCAAATGTTTTTCCAGTTACAAAAAAAGGCAACAAAAGCGATCCCTCTAACTACCGTCCTATGTCTATAGCCTCGGTCCTTTCCAAAGTAATGGAAAAAATTATAAAAATAAAGCTTCTGAAACACCTTGATGGCAAGGGTGATCTCATGACTATCTTTACAAGAAGCTAAATATTAGACTTTACCAATCTGGTGAATCTGATGTTGTGGCATTGGATATATATAATGCTTTTGACCGTGTGTGGCATGATGCTTTAATAGCGAAATGCGAAGCTTTAAGTTTAGGTAGGGTTTTTTAAAAATGAATTGGAGATTTTCTCTCAAATCACACGATTCGAGTACTTGCGGATGGTTATAAATCCAACCAATTTTAAACAATGCTGTTGTCCCCCAAGGAACTGTTCCGTCCCCTACTCTTTTCTTAATATATATTAATGACTTACTTTCAATAACCTCCAATCGATTTCCCAGTTTCGCAGCTAACAGCACTTTTGTGGCTTCCTATGAATTAGCCCCATCCGTTACGGAGCTACAGCCCCCCAAAGTTGGAAGAAGCCCTATTTTTAAATTGTTATAACAAAAGTTCTGTTAAGTGTATTTTCAATCTGAACAAAAGATGGCAAAAGATAGCTGAATTTATAAACTTTATAAATTTTTAAAAGACAAATGTTTAGGGTTACCATACGGTACTAAAATTTACAATTATGCAAAACTCAATTTTTGCAAAAATTTTTGGCCACACATATCTTTTAAACGGTTCAAGCTAGGGGCTTCTCTAGGGGGAAGTTAGACCTTCAGAAACTAGTAGGAGTCAGTTAACAACATTTTTTTGTCAAGCCCCCTGTTTAGGAGCAATAAGGGTTCGAAAATTGAAATTTTTCTATTTTTAAATACCTGTTTAAAAATTCTTTTTACAAATATAAAAAATTTAAAGCTGCAGCTTTATATTTCAACATATGTTAAAGGTTTTTCTTAAATTTGAAAGAGTTTTTTTAAATTGAAGAAATTGTCTCTTAGTTTTAACCATTTTTGCCTAGATAATAAAATTTTAGGTAAAATTCCAAATTTTGGTGGAGTTCACGATTGATTTCCTAGAACCGAAAAAAATGGAATGGTAAGGACAGGAGGGGGGTGGGCACATCCACATGCGAAAGGAAAAATGTGGGTACCTTCCCCATTGAAGGGCTACTAGGTCATAAAAATTAAAACTTTTATGCTTTTATAAAGCGGTAACTTATTCACCAGTGTTTGTTTTTCCGAAATTAAATGTTAACATTGAAGCTACAACATTATATTTCGCCCTTATTAACAAGTTTCCTTGAGTGCGTTGGGGTTATATTCTAAGTATTTCAATGTTAACATTTAATTTCGGAAAAACAAACACTGGTGAATAAGTTACCGCTTTATAAAAGCATAAATGTTTAAAAAATTAATAAATTAATGAAATAAATAAATTATAATACTATCATTAATTTTTATATATATTTTTATAAAAATAAATGATAAAATACTCATTAAGAAACCGTATATAATTTTGAAAATGTGCTTTTTAAAAACCCTTGGTGTTCTCCTCACTTGTTAAAAATATTCTTTAATGCAATAGGAAAAGGGTATATTAGCTTTGGTATGGTGTTTGTAACCAACTAAAGGAAGCGAGCTAGATATGGAAAAGTATAAATATTTGTGTTAAGCGTGACCGCCTGAGTCGATATAGCCATGTTCGTCCGTCTGTAAAAAAATCCAAAAGCCAAAATCCACAAAAAAAAAAATCCAAAAGCCAAAATCCACAAAAAATAATTCACAAAAAATATTATTTATGTAAATTAATTATGTAATATATTTACGTGATATTTATGTAAATTATGTATACGTGAAATTCTGAATTAGAATGGATTTTAGAGTTGGATTCAAAATCAGGATTGCCGCTTTTTCCAGAATATTTATATAAATGTGAGATTATGAATTAGGAGGGATTTTATATTTTCAGCCCCCGATATTAAAATTATTGAAGCTAGATTTCGCATGCAACACTAGAATCAATAGAATGGTATAAGAATTCGGCATACGTATTTCATACAAAAAATAATCCCTCCTAATTCATAATCTCACATTTATATAAATATAAATATTCTGGAAAAAGCGGCAATCCTGATTTTGAATCCTACTCTAAAATCCATCCTAATTCAGAATTTCACTTATACATAATTTACATAAATATCACGTAAATATATTACATAATTAATTTACATAAATAATATTTTTTGTGAATTTTTTTTTGTGGATTTTTTTTTTGTGGATTTTTTTTTTGTGGCAAAAGTCATTATGGATTTTGTTTTTTGTGGATTTACTCACCAACCCACTAAAAGAGCTATCTTGATGAAATTTTTACTGAAGGTTATTAGGACTTAAAGTACATCGGGGATTACATATGGGTGAAATCGTTCCATGGGTTCAAATTGCGGACCTTTCAATCGTTCTAAGAGCTAACGATCATATAAAAACAACTAACTAATGGTGCAACCTTCATGAAATTTACACTGTAGGTTAATAGTAATGAGACTATGGCGGAGATTGCGTTCGGTCGAGAACCATGGGTTCGGATTCTAGAACTTTTTGATCGAACTTAGGCCAAATAAACATAATTCCGATAACAAAGAAGATAAAACCTTCAAATTTGGTAACAGAGTGCCTCTTCCTATGTCCTTAGAGCCCTTGATTTGGGACCAATTGGAGTAGTGGATCGGAACCATCCACACAGTTCTGAAGACCTTAAAGCATATCATTGAAATTAATAAACAAAAGACACTTAAAATTAAGATAGAACGTTCCAATGTGTACAAGGGTTCACTAGTATTGAAAGAACGGCGCGAACTGTACATAGACGAAATCCAACCATGGGTTCGGATCCTGGAACTTTTCATCGAATTTAGGCCAAACGAGCATAATTCCTATTCCACAGAAGATAGAACCTTCAAATTTGGTATCCAGGTGTCCATTCCTATTCGTTTAGTGTCCTCGAAACTTGGAACCAATTGGAGTAGTGGGTCGGGGACCATTCACATAGTTTCGAAGACCTTAAAGCATATCTTCGACAAAAATAAAGATAGTAAGTTCAAACAAATGTAGAAACTTCAAATTTGGCACAAGGGTTTCTTTACTATTTCCTACGAGTTCCCTTAATTTATGATCAATTGGAATGGTGGTTCAGGTGACTCTCTCAGACCTACCAAGGTTTAAAGGCTTACCATTGAAATTAATTAAAAGAGTCACTTAAAATTAAGATAAAACGTTCCAATTGCGTACAAGGGTTAACTAGTATTGAAATATGACGTGGACTGCATTAGCGAAATAATGTACAATGCTTTCGGGTTCTGGAACCTTTGAAAAGTTCAAGGGCTAAGAAACAAATATCTTAAAAACACCATAACTCAAAAACTAATAACGTTAGTTTGATGAAATTTAAATTCTAAGTTACTTGTAATGAAAGTACCATGGGAATAGGTTCTGGTCGAGTTCGGACAATGAGTTAGGATGCTAGAAGCTTATGATCGAATTGAGGCCAACCGAGGATTAATTCGAAATTATTTTTTTTTATTTTTTTATTTTTATTTATTTGAACCAAAACAAGGTTTTTACAAAAAAAATTCTTAAAACTAAAACTTATAATTAACATGAAATTTGATTACATAGCCAAAAAATTTTTAAATACATTAAGAATCAAAAGTATAATTATTTGTTTATTTGTAGAAAATGCATACAAAGCAAAAACACAGTTGAAATTAAATTTATGAATACTAACTGTATTAACTAACTGTATAAAATAACTAAATTAAAAAAATAATATGAACTTGAAGTGTAATATGATATAATGAAGGTTAAAATTATTGTCTTAGGTCATGAATGAATTTTAAGTTTAAATTATGTTTAAAAGTGTATCGAGAAATTTGTGTAGAATGAAGATGACTGTGTTTATTGAATGGTTCATTTTTTCCATATTCAGTTCTATGAGTATTTTCAACTAAGTATTTAGTGCTTCTCGTATTTCTTGCACCATTGTTTATTTTAAAGTTATCCAATAAATACCGAACGTCAATGTTTTTTCTTAAGACGTCAAAAGTAAAGCAGGAAGAAAGAATTTGCTTGCGTGAGGATAACGTTAACATATTCAATAAATTAAGTCTTACGAGATAGCTAGGCAGAATTGAATAATCTCTAGGATTATATTGATTTCTTAAAGCGAAAAGAAGAAATTGCTTTTGCACGGATTCTATTCTATCAGAATGTATTTGAAATGCAGGATCCCACACAATATTACCATATTCAAGAATAGAACGTACTAAGGAACAATAAAGAGCTTTAGTTACAGCAATGCTGCTAAATTCTTTAGCTCTTCTTTTTATAAAGCCGAGCATTTTGTTTGCCCTGGAAATCATATACTCATAATGGAGATGGAAGTTCAGTTTATCGTCCAACAGAATCCCTAAATCGGTAATGCTTTTAACCCTTTCAAGGGTTACATTATTTATATTATAACCGAATGAAATGGTAGATCTCTTACGTGTAAAACTTATAACCTTGCATTTTTCAATGTTTAGTCCTAGTTTATTAGAGAAGCACCATTCGTGTAGAGAATTAAGATTTGTCTGACGTAATGCAATATCAGAACTATTTTTAATTACATGATAAATCTTGAGATCGTCAGCAAATGCAACATGTGACACACCGAAAAGTTTACTAGAAATATCGGAAATGAATATATTAAACAAGAGTGGTCCTAAGTGGCTACCTTGTGGTACTCCTGATGTAACATTAATTGGGTCCGACAAAAATCCTTGAAATTTGGTATTTTGCGATCTATTTGAAATATAGGAGAATATCCAGTAAAGAAAAGAGCCGTAAATTCCTAAGGCTGCAAGTTTGTTTAGTAGAATTTTGTGATCAACACGATCGAATGCTTTGCTAAAGTCCGTGTAGATAGCATCAACTTGGTGCCCATTTTCCATTTCATTAAGGATTTCAGAAGTATAAACCAAAAGGTTTGTTGTTGTGGAACGACCTTTTCTGAATCCATGTTGTTGTTCGTTTAGTTTTGTATTAATGATGGGCGTAATTTTGTTAACAACCATTTTTTCGAACAACTTTGGAATAGTTGATAAAATAGCAATGCCACGGTAATTTTCGACGAATGATTTATCTCCCTTTTTATGAATAGGGGTAAGATAAGAAGATTTCCAAACAAGAGGGAAAATACCTGAAGAAAGAGATTTATTAAAAATACAATGAAGTGGATAAGTTAGATAACTAACACAGTTGTATAAAAACGTCGGTGGGATTAGGTCAGGTCCTATACCTTTTTTAGTATCAAGTTTAGTGATTGCTTCAAATATTTCAATTTCGGTAAGATATAAGTCCGTAATAATAGGATTTGAATTATTAATTAAGTTAGAGAAATCGAAATTAATTGGAGACTCGTGTGGACGATAAACTTTTTGAAAAGACTTAGCAAAGAAATTGCAGATCGTTTTAGGACAATTAGAAAACGTATTGTCTTTTAACATTAAGCTTGGATAACCATAAGTTTTACGTTTTGTGTTAACGAAGTCAAAAAACTTTTTAGGATCTGTAATTAATTTGTCGCCTACGTTAGTGAGATATCTATCATAAGCCAAATTAGATTTTTGTTTAAATTCAAAAGCAAGATCCTTGTACTTGTTTAATAAGTCATTATTAGGTTCTTTTGAATTTTTAATTATTTTGTATAGTTTATTGCGTTCGTTACGCAATGTCCTAAGTTCACTGTTCAGCCGAGGTTCGGTTGTCTTGTCCTTTTTGCGAATTTTAGGAACAAAGGAGTTAATTATCTCAAATAACTTTGCATAAAATTGAGAGATAATCAAATCAATATCCTGTTCGATTAACAGGTCGTCCCAACTGATGACTGATAAAGCATTATTAATGCTTTGATAATCAGCATTAAGAAAGTCATATACAAAAGTATTATTGTAAGATTTGGTAAAAAGAGGTATAGCAGTGGAAAATTCGAAGATGATTGCGTTATGATGCGGAGTGCTTGTAAAAAGGTTTTCTGAATCATCAGCGAGCTTTACCACCACTTTATCATATGCATTCGTGAATGCAAGATCTAACCACTTGTAATAATTATTCGGAAAGCTGATAATTTGTTGTAAATCATTACCATAAAATACATTAATGAGATCGAAATCTATTTCGTCCTGAAAGTTGATTGGTAGTAACAAATTATCAGATTCGTCAACAATAAAAGATAAAGAAGGACGGTTAAAGTCCCCTAAAATTATAATTGAATCATCCTCATTCATATTTGATATAACATGCTGGTATATTTCGAAAAATTCCGAATAAGAGGAATTGTCAGAATTAGGAGGAAAGTAAACAATACCCAGGTATAAAAAATGATTACCTAAGTTAACTTTAATAAATTGGTGATCAAAAGAGTGGTAAGTCCTAGTGATTAATGCCACACTAGATAAGGTATTGTTTACTGCAAGTAGTACACCACCACCACGGGAGCAATTCGTAGCAAGATAATCCCGATCTTTTCTATAAATCGACCAAGTACTGTCCAAGATTCAATTAAAGAAGATTGAACCTTATATTTGGGGCACAGGTGTTTCTTCTTATTTATTTTGTTTACATGAAATTTTGGATGAATTGGAATAGAGGTTTATGTAACTACCAAGACTTTAAAGTATATATTCGAAATTAATGAAGATAGAAACTTCGAATTTGATACACTATTTCCTATTTCCATTCTTATTTAACAATTATATATTTGTAAAAGGCTAAGCGTTTTACTATAAAACATATTATGAATTATATTTTGTAAATTAAACACAAAATATTTTTTAATAAACGCCGAAATTTTTTTTGTTTTAATTTTTATTACATCATATGTTTATTTTATTGATTTATTACCATAATTAATATATAATTAAGAAATTGTGTACGATACTTAAGTCGTAAAATTTATTTTTATACTCAATTGAATTATATGAAAAGTTTTATATTTGTCATTGTATTTAAGAAATACATTTATTGCATATTTTGATTATTAAATTTTGTGATAAAAAGCTAATGTAACCATTAATAGTTTTCTTCTTCTTGTGTTGCATATTCTTTACAGAATGTTAGCGTCATATGATAGTTTGTGTGATTTGTTTGTATCGCTCCCTGTCCCTTGCTGATTCTACCAGTGCACCAATTTCTGATATGCCAGTCCAATTTCTAATATTTCGGAGCCAAGACAGTTGTTTTCTACCAACTCCCCTTCGCCCTTCGATCTTCCCCTGCACGATGAGCTGCAACATCTCGTATTTCGCACTCCTCATTACATGGCCAAAGTATGCTGTTTTTCGACGTTTGACAGTTGTGATTAGTTCTCTTGTCACGTTCATTCTTCTGAGAACCTCCTCGTTCGAGACACGGTCTACCCATGAAATCTTGAGCATTCTTCTGTATGTCCACATTTCGAATGCTTCAAGCTTATTCATATCTTTTACTTTTACTGTCCATGCTTCTACACCATATAATAAAACAGACCAGACATAACATTTAACGAAACGTATCCGCAGTTTCATGCTGAGGTTCCTGCTGCAAAAAAGCTCCTTATATTTAAGAAATGCCTTCCTGGCCATTTCAATTCGGCATTTTATTTCCCCATTACAACTCCAGTCTTCGTTTAGCCAGCATCCAAGGTACTTGAAAGTGGACACTTTTTCGATTTGACTGTTGTTAATTGTAATAGTCGCACCAGGATATGGTTTTCTATTTCTGCTGACTATCATAAATTTCGTTTTTTGAGTGTTGATGTTAAGCCCAAAATTGTTACTGTAGTGGTTGACTCTATCTACTATATGTTGTAAATCGATAATATTATCAGCTATTAACGTTGTATCGTCAGCATATCTTATATTATTTAAAAACGTGCCGTTGACTTTTATGCCTACTTCCACATCAGATAGTGCCTCTACAAAGATAGTTTCCGCATATAAGTTGAAGAGCATTGGTGACAAAATACAGCCCTGACGTACACCTCTTTGAATTGCAATGCTATCTGTTAAGCCATGCTGAGTTTTTACGTTAGCTGTTTGGTTCCAATAAAGATTTCTGATACAGTTTATAGTTTTTTCTTCGATATCTAATGCACTTAAGATTTCTATCAACTTTTCATGCTGCACCCTATCGAAAGCTTTTTCGTAATCAAGAAAACAGAGAAAAACATCCTTCTGAACATCTCTGCAGTTTTGTACCAATATATTTACGCCAAAAAGAGCTTCTTTCGTGCCTGTGCCTTGTTTAAATCCGAACTGCGTTTTTCCCATATGTGCTTCGCACTTGGAATACATTCGACTTTGCAGTATTTTAAGAAAGATTTTAAGCGCATGACTCATTAAACTTATCAGACGATGATCTTTACAGCTTTTAGCATTCGCTTTTTTCGGGAGTGTAATAAATGTCGACTTTAGCCAATCTTCTGGGAAATTACCTGGGTCATATATTTCATTAAAAATTTTGACCAATATATCTAAATTATCATAATCTATTAATTTTATTATTTCTGCTGGTAAATCATCCGGGCCTGTAGTTTTATTGTTTTTTGATGACAATACTGCCTTTTTAACTTCTTCTTTTGTTATTGGGAATCCAAAAGGTAGTGTGTTAGTGTTATTGTTAGTGTTATTGTTGTTTATTGTTCTGCTTTGATCTTGAAATAACTGTTGAACATAATTTTCCCAGGTTTTTTGTTCCTCATTTACATCAGCTATAAGTTGACCTTGTTCGTTTGTTAATGCAGCGGTAAGTTTTTTACGATTTGTACCCGTGATTTCTTTAATTTTTTTGTGGACATTGAAATCATCATGTAGATGTTGCAGTTTCTCTAATTCGTCACATTCTTTCTTTAACCAGTCTTGCTTGGCACGCCTAATTTTAGCTTGGATATCTCGATGAATACGTTTATACTCCCCAATATTATTGTTTTTGTATTGGCGCCTTACATCCATCATATGCAAAATCTCGTCTGTCATCCATTTCTGTTTAGGGAAATACTTTTTTGTACCCAGGATGTTTCGTGACTTTACTTTAAGGATATCCTTTGTTTGTGCCCATAGATTTCTTGTATTTCTCAAATTTCGTACCTGATTGTTGATCTCTGCTGCTAACCGATCTCTTATTTCACTATTTTTCAGCTTTTCCATATCCAATTTTGTTTCTCGGTTGGATCTCTTTGGTCTTGCCAATTTGATGTTTATTTTGCCCACCAAAAGATTGTGATCCGATGGAACGTCGGCACCAGGGTATGTGCTTACTTTCCTAATGGATGAGCTAAATCGTTTATTTACAATAATGAAGTCAATCTGGTTTCGCACTACATGTTCACTTGAATCTTGTGGAGATCTCCAGGTATATAATCTTCTTGCAGGTAAACAAAACCACGTATTCATAATTTTTAAATTTTCTTCCTGGCAAAATTGTACCAAACGATCACCCCTTTCGTTTCTAGTTCCTAGAGCAAAATTCCCAACTACGTCTTTTACTCCTCCGGTACCAACCTTGGCATTAAAGTCGCCCATTATGATATTCAGGTCGTGAGGTTTTGTTTGTTTTAAAAGATATGTTATGTGTTCATAAAACTCCTCTATCTCATCGTCAGGTTTATCCGCTGTCGGTGCGTAAATTTGTATAATATTAATTGCGATCGGTTTTGAATCTAATTTCAGTAGCATGGCTCTATCCGAAAACGGCACGAAGCCGGAAACATGTTTTGCGATTTCTTCAGACAATATTATACCGACGCCATTCCTGTGCCTTGTGTTGTTATTACCGGAATAATAAAATTTTGTCCCCTTTACACAACTTACTCCGTTGTTTGGCCACCAGGTTTCGCTGATACCAAGTATATCAATTTTTAAACGATTCATTTCTTGAATAGTGTTATAGATTTTTCCTGACTCGAACAGACTGTTGACATTCCACGTTCCTATTTTTATTGTAGCTTTGGTTTTACCTCCGGGGATTCTTAGCACCCTCTTTTTGCCGGAGACTGAGGGCCGTTTGTTTTTTGATGTATTCATATGATATTTCTAGGGATTATTACTCCAGTGGTTTCCCATTGCCTTCTGGAGAGTTTACGGTAGTTTTCTTTCTTTTTTTTTTTTATCAGCCGCTCTTTAAGAGTACAGACGCTGTTTGCAGCCGCCTACTATAGGAACAGACGCTGCTATTTCTTGGCCCTTAAATCTAAATGTAGAAGTGGCCCAAAAGAAACCGCCAGTTTTGTTTGTTGCTGACTCACCTACACCACCAGGGTTGGTTACCTGATCTTTCGACTGAGTTGCTCAGCGTAACAGGAAGGACCTCGTGAAGGTAAAACTTGGCGTGGAGATAGCATAGGCTGTGGTTGATGTAACTGGAACCCATCAAGCTAAGTTCCGCATACTATCCCGTTCCCCCCCCAAATTAATTAAAAACATTTTAATTAACATTAAAAACCATTAAATTATACTAACTTTTATTATTATATTATTACAAATGTGTACGTGAAATGTTGGATGAATTGGAATAGCGGTTTGCGTACTTCTCCATTACTAGCAATACCTTATAACATATATTCGATATTAATAAACATTACTATGTACTTAAAAGAAATATAGAACCTTTTAATTTGATATAACGGTGTTTTTTTTTGTTATTTCCAAATAGGTGTAGTGTATTTATAAGTCGGTTGCATCGACTGACTGTTTCTTTAATTGTTATTATTTTCGAAGATATGCTTTAAGGTCTTCGGAACTGTTTGGATGGTCCCCGACTCACTACTTAAATTAATTACAAATTTCAAGGGCTCAAAGGACATAGAAAAAAGCATACTGATAGAAAATGTCGAAGGTCTATCTTCATTGGTTTCGGAATTATGCTCGTTTGGCCTAAATTCGATCAAAATGTTCTAGGATCCAAACCAATAGTCCGATCAATATAGTTATATTAATTTTGGAGACGGACGGACATGGCTATACTGACTCAGAAGTTCACGCTGATCACAAATATGCTTTTCCATATCTAGCTTACTTCCTTTTGGTGATTACAAACACCATACCAAATTTAATATACACTTTTTCTATTTCATAGGTGTAGGGTATAAGAATATTAATTAAATGAAGAATTTACTTTTTATAATGGCACACAAAAAAAAATTTAGATAATGAGATAAAAAGTGAACAAGAATTACTTGAAGAACTTAAAATAATATTAATATATAAAGAAGAAAATTTGATTGTTTGTTCGTCCAGGATTCACGTGAAAACCACTAGTAAGATTATCACCAAATTTTACGGGAATTACTCTGAGAGCCTGGGGGTAACATAGGATATGTGAAGTTGTTATAAGTCAACAGATTGCAAAAATTTTAGTTGAGATTGATTAACCCGTTTTCCACGACAACGCCATGAATTTTCTTTAAATTTTATTTGCTTAAACGGTAAAATGAATTTTATTGAAAATTTTGCACCAGCGTTGATTTTAATTATAGAAGCCCACCGGGTTAATTTGGTTTTGACCTGTTTACGCGTTTTGCACAAAGATCCAATTCAATTTTCGAATTTTTGTTATTAACGCAATTTAACCTTTATTAGAGAAGCTCTTTTTATTACGAAGCATAATGTTTTTGCACTCCTCAATTAGTGCAAAAGCTAAATAAACTTTGATTGCAATATAATAACCCGTTTGGACACGATACTTAATAATTTTTTTTAAAGATTTATAACAATATTTTTAGAACTCTTAACTTTTGTAAAGTTGTTATTCTATAAAAAATTTTAAATGCAAATTTCTAATATTAATAATAATAAAAATAAAGCTAATAAAGAATCCGAATAATAATATCCTTAAATTTAAATAACGTTACAAATTCCATCTCTACATTTTTTCGTAAATCCTTGTTTTTTATCTACTATACATTGGTTGTTTTTTAAAAATAGATTTTCAGTTTTGTTTTCTTTTCTAATAAAATATATATAAATCAAAAAGTTTAATTATTTTTTTTTTTTATTTATCAATTCATTATCTCTAAAGGTGCTTAAGCTCATACAGAGTCTGTACATTATAAAAAAATTTATTATAAAATCAAGTTCAACAAGTAATAAATTTACGCAAGAAAAAAAAAGTCTTATGAACTAATTAAAAATTAATATTTTTATTAAGCAGAAAAATTAAATTGAGAATCGAAAAATTTAAAACGAAAAAACAATATATATATTATGTACCTACATTTCAAATTATTATTATTACATACCTACTTAAAATTAGATTATTTTTATGTATTTGTTTTACATACCTACTTAAAATTAGATTTTTAATTTTTGTTCATAATTTTTGATTTTTTTTTTTTTTTTTTGTATTAATTTTTTTTTTATCTTAATTTCAAATGTCTACTAATTTATTGCCTTCTAAATATTGAGTTCGTTGGGTGTTCCCGTACGTTTCTATGATTTTGCTGAATATGGACGCAACTGATATCGGCCTGTAGTTATTGATGTTATTTTTATCTCCATTACCTTTGTAGATTGGAACGATCTTGCTTATTTTTAATACTTCTGGAAAGACTCATTCCTTTAATGAATCGTTAATTAGATCTGTTATAATTGGAGCCAGTTCATCTTTACATGTTTTGATGACTTTAGTTTTGATACCGTCATTCCTGCTGCACTTGTGTTTGGTAGTTTATTTAATTATTTCTTTGTTTCATAGATTTCTATCATTTTGAAACTAAATCTATTTGTCGCGGTTCCATGATAAAACAGAACAAGATAAAACAGAACATGATAAAAAAGAACACTATAAAAAAGAACATGATCAAACAGAACGATGATAAAACAGAACAATGATATAACAGAACAGTGATAAAACAGAACAGTGATAAAACAGAACATCTTAAAAAAAAAATATATTATATATATCTATATATATAAAAATGGAAGTTTATTTATTTGTTTGTTTGTTTGTTTGTATGTTTGTTTGTAGCGAATAGACTCCTAAACTGCCCAGCCGATTTTCATGAAAATTTGTATATAGGGTTTTTTGGGTACGGAAGGAAATCGTGGCCCAAAAATTTTGCTCTAACGGACCGCCAAGTTGGGGCTGTGGTGCAAGTATTTAAACTTCTTTGTTCTAAAATGAAAACGGTTTGACCGATTGACTTCAAATTTTGTATACGTGATGCTCTTTGAGAATTGAGTAGACGCTATTAACAGTTTTGGAATTTGTTAACCCATGTCGGGCCGACGGGTGGTCAAAAAAAATTTTGGGTCCAAATTTTGTCCGATTTTATGAAATTCAGCTTTGGCTTAAAAGCAAACCCCAAAAAAAATTTTGGTGAGTTCCATTAACCCATTGCGGCCCAACAGCTTTTTATAGGTTTTTTCAATACTTTACTCTAAATTCGAAACGGTTTGACCGATTGACTTCAAATTTTGTATACGTGATGCTCTTTGAGAATTGAGTAGACGCTATTAACAGTTTTGGAATTTGTTAACCCATGTCGGGCCGACGGGTGGTCAAAAAAAATTTTGGGTCCAAATTTTGTCCGATTTTACGGAATTCTGCTTTGGCTTTAAAGAAAGCCCCAAAAAAAATTTTGTTGAGTTCCATTAACCCATTGCGGCCCAACAGCTTTTTATAGGTTTTTTCAATACTTTACTCTAAATTCGAAACGGTTTGACCAATTGATTTCAAATTTTGTATACGTGATGCTCCTTGAGAATTGAGTAGACACTATTAACAGTTTTGGAATTTATTAACCCATGCCGGGCCGACGGGTGGTCAAAAAAAAATTTGGGTTCAAATTTTGTCCGATTTTATGAAATTCTGCTTTGGCTAAAAAGAAAACCCACAAAAAAATTTTATTGACTTGCATTAACCCATTAGGGCCCAACAGCTTTTTATAGGTTTTTTCAATACCTAACTCTAAATTAAAAACGGTTTAACCGATTTTCTTCAAATTTTGTATACGTGCTCCCCTGTGAGAATTGAGTTGACACTATTAACAGATGTGGAATTTGTTAACCCATGTCGGCCCGACGGTTGGTCAAAATAATTTTGGAAGATAATATTGTCAAAATTTGCGAAGTACTGCTTTGACTAAAAAGAAAGCTTAAAAAAATTTTGTTGAGTGATTTGGAAGCAAATTACGTCCATTTTTGCGTAATACTGCTTTGCCCAAAGAGAAAGTGTAGTTCCGTTAACCCAGTGGGGCACAGTGGCTTTTAATAGATTTTTGCGTTACTTAACTCTAAATTAGAAACGATTTGACCGGTTTTCCTCAAATTTTATATGTGTGAAACAACTTGAAAATAGAGTTGAATCTGCTAACAGTCGGTTTTACGATTGTTCAAAAAAAATTTTTTGGAAGTAAATTACGTCAAAATATGGAAAGTAGTTTGTACTGCTTTGAATTACAGAAAGTTTCAAAAATTACTAGAACATTATTCTTTTTAAAACCTAGAAAAATGGTTTTAAAAAGATTGCTTTCATTCATTTTAAAATTTACATGTGTAAACCGAGTGTAATTTTTGTGTTAACTTTTTGCAGTAACATCAACTTCAATTAAACCTCCATTGAGAGGCGCAGCAACGCGCACCGGGTATTAGCTAGTTATATATAAAAATAAGATGTTATTATTTTTAACTAAAAAGGCACGAATTAAATTTTATTAAAATTGTTTTATTATTTAATAAAGTGTTTATTATATTATATTTATACGTAATATATGAAATATATTATATATATTTTTTTAAATATTTTGTGCATAAATAAATAAATCATCACCATGGAATATTCACTCACAAATAAAAAAAATAAATGTGTATTGTACCAAGGTTATGAATATACAAAGTATAGGGAAAACGGAAGCGGAGTCATCACCTGGAGATGCAGAGACTACTTTTCCACGAAATGCCGAGCATTCTTGAAGACACACGAAGAAATCATCGTTGGAGAGGTCGCACAACACTGCCATCAATCAAATCTTCAAAATACCATCAATCAATACTAAACTTACTTGATATAAATATTTTACGAAAATGTTCGCAATAATCTTTTAAAAATGTACTCAATTGTTTATTACATTCTTTTTCGTCTTTTTTTATAATAAAAATTTGTGCACCTTCTGACCAAGATATAAATAATATTATAATTAAACATAATATATAAAATAAAATAAATTGATTGCATAATAATTTATTGATTGAAGCAATTTTTTTTTACTATTATAATTAACGAAGAAAAATTTAATTTACTAAAATCTATAACACTTTTGTTTTTGTATATTAAAATTTATATTTCTATTTATTATTCTATTATTATAAAACTTATTAATTAAATAATATATTTATATACATAGTTTTTTTTTATTAAATTAAATAATGAAATTTCATAAATATGAATTAAATATTAATTAATAATATTCTTTTTTTATATTATTTCACTCTTTTATTTTTTTTTAAACTATTTTATTAATTTAAACTTATTTATGTTTTGTTTGTAATTATATTTTGTTTTTTTTTTTTGTTATTTTATAATTATATATTTATTTAAATTACATTTTAATAGTTTTAAATAACTTTAATAGTTCATAATTGTTTTAATTTAAAGTTTTAGAATTTATATATAAAGTTATTTTAAAATTCAAACAATTGATATCTAATTTTAAATAATAGTTTCGATTTAACTGTTGAAAAGTTTTTGCATCAAAATTTCTTAAATTATTTTCCAAATGTTCTGTTTAATCACTGTTCTGTTATATCATTGTTCTGTTTTATCATCGTTCTTTTTATCGTGTTGTTTTTTATCATGTTCTTTCTTATTTTGTTCTGTTTTATCTTGTTCTGTTTCATCATATTGTTTCCTGCCACTCATATAGCTTTTAACCCACACATATTCTTTATTCACAATTCCATATTCTGATAAAATCCTGAGTAGTATTAAATGCGTTTGTAAGATCAAAAAATACTATTGAAATTTTTTTTTTGTTGCGTATACCATTATGTATATACGTGATCAAATCGAATAAGGCAGCATTTGTATTTGAACCTTTTTTGAAGCCATATTGTCGATTATCTACTAATTTATTGCCTTATATTTTTATATTTTGTTTTTTTTTTTTGTTATTTTATAATTATATATTTATTTAAATTACATTTTTTGTATTAAAATTTATTTTTATATTTAAATGGATTATATGAAAAGGTCTAAATTTGTAATTGTATTTTAGAAATACATTTATTGCATATTTTGCGTTTATAAGCTTTTCTAATAGGTACATAAACTAGCCATTGAAAATAATTGCAATTTTGAAAAAGTTTAATTAATAAATATATTAGCTTTTTATCACAAAATTTAATATTTCAAATTTTTTCATTTTGTAATTGAATTGGAATAAATATATTTTCACTTTTTTCAAGTTGTTTTGTTTTTTAATATTTTTAAATAGATAAATTAGTAAGAATTTGTAATATTTTTTAATAGATAGTGTAATTAGAAAATAATTTAAGTATTATAAAGTTAATGTCTTACGATCAAATTAATAACAGCTTTTATGGTGTTAAAACGACTTATGGATATATCCTTAAATTTGAACCAGGTGTAGGTGTAGGGTATTTCTAAGTCGGTAGCACCGACTGACTGTTTCTTTACTTGTTTATATTAAGAAAATCAGTATCATATTCCTCCAACCATGTTTCTGTAATCAAGACTAGATTTATATCCATTTTTAAGTCATCCAATATGAATTACACATTTTCAATTTTGTTTTTCAGACTTCTGGCATTAAGATAGAGCATTTTAAGTGAGTTAGAGAATTGAAATTTGACTTGTGAGACATAATCACAGGTGTTGTTTTCATGGGTTTTAATTGGTAAAATAAAGTTTTCGTTAGTTGACATTTAAATTTTTTTCAGACAACACTCTAATAATTTTGCTTGTTTCTGTCTTTCTAATCATTATTTTACCAGTTTTTACCCATGCATATTTAATGATATTACATCTTTTTAAATCTCTTGCTTTTTTAAATAGTAAGCTGAAATAAGATGCCAGTGCTTCGCTAATGAATATTGCCTTACCTTTTGCTTCCGATATGTTTGGATTAAATATTTTCATATTTAGTTTTACATTTTTTTTATTTTGCATTATTTAATTTTTCAAATTCTCACTATTAAGATGGACTTTTTGATGGAGATTTTTGATGGTTCGCCGGAATTTGTTGAACCTATTCTTTGTTTATATGAACATTTTATATCATTATCTTCCACATTAATTCCCAATTTAGTGAGTACTGTTTTAACAATATCATCTGCAAATTTACCTTGCATTTCATCAACACCAGTCAGCTCCAATATATTTCTTTTTTTTTCTTTTTTAAGTTTTTCGACTTCGATTTGATTGTAACCGACTCGTTCCTTTAGAATTGCATTCTCATTTCTTAACTTAATATTTTCTTCTAATAAGGAGTCTATTTACTTTACAGTTCCTAAACCTTATTTTTTACATCAGTTAATTGGTTTTCTTGTGAACTTACTTTCCTTAGTATTTCATTAAATTTTTCCATTATTACTTCGTTATTATCTTTAATGTTTGTATCCAATATACTCTTCGTTGAATTACTCACGGCAGTGTTTTTAACTAAAGATCGTCTCTTTCTCGAGAATTTTTGCATGTGAGACAAAACCATAGTTTTTAATCATCCAATTTGTATTCATTGAATTCATCATCCTCCAGCCCTGAGCTTTGGTCAATGAAAAATTTCCTACACTCTCACTTCTTCACACTCTATTGCTATAAATTTTTTTAAATTAAAATTTTTTTTTTGCAATTGAAACAATTTACTACTTTATTACTGACATTTTTGACGTTTGTTTCGTAGATATTATGCTTAAATACATAGTATTTTAAAACGCTTTTTCCAAAAAACGCCTACATTTCGTTTATTAAAACAAAACAAAAAACGAGGAAGAGTGTAGTAGAACATTTAGTTAAATACAAAACAAAATATAAGTTGAAAAGTAGCTCTTTAAACCTCGTCCGGTACATCGACTATATTTTTTTCAGGCGATGGCCATTCAAGTTAACTACTATTGATATAGGGTAACCCTAGGTATACACTATAGAGTAATGCTATTATAAATAAATAAATTGTATGGCGACTACCCGTACCTACTGCAGTATACCAACCAAATGTTAACTCGTGGAACTAACTAACTAACATACAGACATATATAGCTAGATCGATTCACTTTTCGATTCTGATCCGATCCATACCTTTGAGTCTATACCTACTCCTCTTTTTCTCTCCGCTACAAACATAATGGCAAATTTAGTATAACCTTTTGCCCTATAGTCATACAGATATAATAATACTTACAATTGATCATAAATTAGGGGAACACGTAGAAAATGGTAAAGAATACTCCTGTACCAAATTTGAAGCTTTTACATTTTTTGAAGTTACTATCTTTAATAAGTGCAATAATATGCTCTAAGGTTTTCGGGATTGTGTGGATGGTTCCCGACCCACTATTCCAATTGGTCCTAAATTTCAAGGACCTTAAGAACTTAGGAAGAGGCAAGCATATACTAAATTCGGAGGTTCTATCTTCTTTGTCAAAACCATAGTTTCAACCAAAAAATTCTAGGACCCGAACCCATGGTCCGATTTTGATCGTACGCAATTTCCGCCGTAGTCTCATTACTTGTAACATACAGCACATATTTCATGAAGGTAGTGCCATTAACTGATGAGTTATGCTGATTTTTTATACACACCTATGAAATAGGAAAAGAGTATATTAACTTTGATATGGTGTTTGTAACCACCTAAAGAAAGCGACCTAGATATGGAAAAGTATACATATTTGAGATCAGCGTGACCTCTTGAGTCGATATAACGATAGCTCAAAAACTACTGGAACTATCTTCATGAACTTTAACTGATGGTTACTAGGACTTAAAGTACGGCGGGTATTATATATGGGTGAAATCGGCCCCCGGTTTCGGATTCTAAACATTTTAAACGTTCTAAGCGCTAACGAACCTATAAACAAGTAAAGAAACAGTAAAGTCATTTTAAAACCATAAAAGCTTTTATTAGTTTGATCGTAACACATAGCTAACGAATTAACTTTGTAATACTAAAAAAAATTTCTAATTATTTTTCCAATTCTTACTAATTTATTTATTTAACAAGTAAAGAAACAGTCAGTCGGTGCAACATAGCTAACGAAATTAACTTTGTAATACTAAAAAAAAATTCTAATTACTTTTTCAATTCTTACTAATTTATTTACTTAACAAGTAAAGAAAATGTCAGTCGCTGCAACCGACTTGGAAATACCCTACACCTATTTGGTTCAAATTTAAAGGGAATTCCATAAGTCATTTTAAAACCATAAAAGCTGTTATTAGTTTGATCGGAAGACATAGCTAACCAAATTAACTTTATAATACTAAAAACATTTTCTAATTACTTTATCTATTCAAAAATGTTACAAATTCTTACTAATTTATATATTTAAAAATATTAAAAATCAAAAAAAATTTGGATTAAATGAAAATATATTTATTTCAATTCAATTACAAAAGTGAAAAAATTTGAATTATTACATTTTGTGATAAAAAGCTAATCAAAGCATAATATATTTAATAATGAAAAATTTTTCAAAATTGCAATTATTTTAAATTGTTAGTTTCTGTACCTATTAGAAAAGCTTATATGTAAACACAAAAAATGCAATAAATGTATTTTTTAAAATACAATAAAAATTTTAAACTTTTCATTTAATTCATTTAAATATAACAATTTTACATAAATGCAGTACCTTTAAATATAGCTTAAGTATTGTACACAATGTCTTAATTATATACCATCTATTGTAATAATTCAATAAAATATATGGTATAATAAAAATAAAAAAAAAATAAATTTAATCGTTTATTAAAAAAATATTTTGTTTTTGATTTATAAGATATTATACAAAATATGTTTTATGGTAAAATTATTAGCCTTTTAAAAATATAAAAGTGCTAAATAAAAACGGAAATAAGAAAGAACCCTCGTGTATCAAATTTAAAGTTTCTATCTTCATGATTTTCGAAGATAAGGTTTTTAATTTTGGGATTTCTTAGGAGCCTCCTGAACCACCACTACAATTAGGTCTAAATTTCGGGGACACAGAAAATAGGAAATATATACTTTGGCTTCGGCATTATACTCGTTTGGCCTCAAATTGATCAAAAGCTTCTAGAATCCGAACTCATTGTCCGAACTCGACCCGAACCAATTCCCATGGTACTTTCATTACTAGGAACCTAGATTTTAAATTTCATCAAAATAGCGGCATTATTTTTTGAGTTATACTGCTTTTAAGATATATGTTCGTTAGCCCTCGAATTTTTCAAAGGTTCCAGAACCCGAAACCATGGTACGATTTCGCCTATATGCAGTCCCCGTCATACTTTCAATACTAGTTAATCCTTGTACGCAATTGGAACGTTCTGTTTTAATTACAAGTTACTATTTTTATTAATTTCGACGATAAGCTTTTAAACCTTGGGGTTCTAAGAGGGGTACTGAACTACCACTCTGATTGATCCAAAATTAGGGGAACGCGCAGCAAATAGTAAAGAGCACCCATGTGCCACATTAGAAACTTCTAAATTTCTTTGAATTTACTATCTTTGTTAAATTCGAAAATATGCTTTGAAAGAAAGGGACACCCTGATACCAAATTTGGAGGTTCTATCTTCATGGATTTCGGAATTATGCTCGTTTGGCCTAAATTCGTTTAAAAAGTTCTAAGTTCCGAACCAATATTCCATTCCCCACCGTACGCAATCACCGCCGTTGTTTTATTCCCAGTACCCTACAACACAAATTTTATGAAGATAGCGTCATTAGTTGTTGAGTTATCGTAAGTATTGAAAAAGTACCGGAACAGTGGTTTGGAGGCTCACAGGACAAACTATATAGTGGTTCGGAACAGATGTAAGAGAGTTATCAACAAGTAAAAATTCTTGTTCAACCAAAAGTTGAAACGAAAACTTATACACATGCCCAAGAATAGCAAGTCCTTTTGGACTTTTGCAAAAAATCTAAAAGATGACAATAGCGGGTCTTCGTTTCCTCAATTTGTTGATATAAACCCCACATCGTGTCAGATTCAAAAGAAAAGCGAATTTGTTTGGCAAACAGTTCGCTTCTAACTCATCACTGCCTCAGTCAACTCAAAGACCTCCATCTATTCCAGAAGTTGGCTGCTCCTGTGGTAGAATATTCTTTAGGACGAGAGCAGTGATGAAAATCTTGAAGTATCTTGATACAAGAAAATCAGCCGGTCCGGACGGTATTACAATTACCGTCCTCAAAAACACATATACTTCCATTTCAAAACCTGTGCGCAACTTTTTCCATCTTTCCTTTACTTCGGGTATTCATCCTACCCAATGGAAGGTTGCACATGTTTTTCCAATTCCTAAAAAAGGCGATAAAAGCGATCCCTCTAACTACCAACCTATTGCTATTACGTCGGTCCTCTCCAAAGTAATGGAAAAAGTTGTAACTATAAGCTTTTGAAATATTTAAATCGTAAAGGTATGCCTCATGATCGACAATACGGGTTCAGAGCCCGTCGTTCAACTGGAGATCTCATGACCTACCAGGCGAAAAGCTTAATATCAGTCTTCACCATTCTGGTGAGTCTGATGTTGTGGCTTTGGATATTTCTAAAGCTTTTGATCGAGTTTAGCATGATGCTTTATTGGCAAAATGCAGGGCTTTAGGTCTAGGTAGGGTTTTTGTTAAATGGATTGGAGATTTCCTTTCGAATCGCACGATTCGTGTTCTTATCGATGGATATTAATCCAAAGATTTTAAAATAAATGCTGGTGTCCCTCAGGGATCTGTTTTATCCCCCAGCCTTTTTCTAATATTTATAAATGATACTATCATACTATCAATAACCTCCAATCCAATCCATAGCTTCGCAGACGACAGTACCCTTGTTGCTTCCTATGAATTTCATAGCCGCTGTAACATTAATCATCAGATTAACTCAACAACAAAAAATTTCACTATAAGTGAATTAAACAAAGATTTATTTAAAATCCAAAAATGGGGTGAAATCAACAGATTTAAACACCAAAAAAACCCAATGCTGTCTAGTCTCGCGAAAAATAGCAACAAATATTCCGAAACTTTTTTTTCAAGGAGAGGCTTTGCAGAATACGAAAGACTTCAACATTTTGGGGATTGAGCTAAACCAAAAATTGACTTGGTCAAATCATATTTTTGGAGTAGCTAAGGACGTTGCTAAATGTTTGGCTTTCTTGTATCGCTGCAAAACTTACTTCTCATCCTGTGATCTCCTTAACATCTATAAAACTTATATTAGGCCGAAAATGGAGTATAATCCCATTACGGCGCTGGGATATCTCGATAAAGTGCAAAACAGAGCTATTCGTCTTATAAATGATCCCAGTGTTACCTCAACGCTCACTCCACTCAGCCATCGTCACTCTGTTGGGTCACTGACTTTGTTTTATAGATATCTTGTAGGGACTAACACCTGTTCTAAAGAAATCAAAAAACGTATGCCTCCATTCAAGATTTTTCAAAGAGAAACAAGGAGGACAACAGATGCTCATCCCTACACAGTTGAAGTAGCTAGATGGCGTAACACAGCTTATGGAAATTCGTTTGTCATGCGCTCATCTCGCTTATGGAACCACATTCCATCAAATGTGTTCCCCAAAGTTGATAATGTATATTTGTACGATTTATCCAAATTTAAGAAGATCATTAACATCTTTCTTCTAAATATCCCATCCAATTTTCCCCATCCCCCATAATCCAAATATTCCATAATAATATTCCAAAAAACTTCCGCCATAATCCTAAATCCTTCCATATGCTCATCCCTGTAACCAAACCGTACATTTGAATTACAGGTTCCCTCCTAAAGTTTGGTTCAAAAAGGGTGTGGTTTTGGTGTGTTAAAATCATACACTACCCAAAGAAACACCGCATAGTTTCAATAGGTGGCTGTCGAGGTTTCCATTCCCACGTAAAAAAAAAAAAAAAAAAAAAAATTTTTTTATATCTGTTCGTTAGCCCTTAGACCGATTAAAAGGTCCAGAATCCGAACCCTTGAACTGATTTCACCCATTTGCAATCCCCGTCGTACTTTCAGTCCTGGTTACCTACAGTTAAAATTTCATCAAGATAACTCCATTATTTTTTGAGTTTTCGTGCATACGGACGGACGGGCATGGTTATATCGACTCAGGAGGTCACGCTGATCACAAATTTATATACTTTTCCATTTTTTAGGTGGTTTCTAACACTATACCATGCCTATTCTACATGTAAAGGGGTATTTTAACTTTGATATGGTATTTGTAACAACCTAAAGGAAGCGAGCTACATGTGCAAAAGTATATATATTTGTAATCAGCGTGACCTCCTCTGTCGATATAGCCATGTCCATCCGTCCGTCCGTCCGTTTGTATGCACGATAACTCAAAAACTAATGGAGCTATCTTGATGAATTTTAACTGTAGGTTACTAGCACTAAATGACGGGGTTTGCATATGGGCGAAATCGGCCCATGGGTTTGAATTCTGGACCTTTTAATTGTTCTAAGGGCCGAGGAACATAAGGATAACTCATCAACTAATAGCGTTACAATCATGACTTTTATGATGTGTATATTTCAGTAATAAGACTATGGCTGGGACTGCGTACGGATCCTAGAAGTTTTTGATCGAATTTAGGCCAAAAAAGCATAATTCCGAAACCAATGAAGATAAAACCTTAAAATTTCGTATCAGTGTGTCTCTTCCTATATTTTATATTTTCAGCATATTTTCGAAAATAATAGAGATAATAACTTCAGAAAAATGTAGGAGCTTCAAATTTGACTCAAGGCTGTTCTTTACTATTTCCCAAGTGTTCCCTTAATTTATGATCAATAGGAGTGGTGGTTCAGGTAATTCTCTTAGACCTCTAAAGGTTGAAAGGCTTATCATCGAAATTAATAAAAATAGTAACTTAAAATTAATATAGAATGTTCCAATTGTGTAGTATTGAAAGCATGACTAAGACTGCATATGGGCGAAATCGTACCATGGTTTCGGGTTCTGGAACCTTTGAAAAGTTCAAAAGCTAACAAACGTATATCTTAAAAACAGCAAAACTCAGAAACTAATTACGCTATTTGGATGAAATTTATATAACCCCCAACTCCCAAGACCTTAAAGCATAATATATTCGAAGTTAATAAAGATAAAAAAATCAAATTTGATATACTATTTCCAATTTCTGTGCCGATTTAACACTTTTATATTTTCAAAAGGCTAAGAGTTTAGCTATTAAACATATACGTATTATATTTTATAAATTAAAAACTAAATATTTTTTTAATTTTTATTATATCATATCTATATTTTATTGAATTATTACCAATTATTACCAATTGTGAACGGTACTTAAGTTGTAAAATTTATTATATCCGTATGACTATATAGTCAACGGGTATAATAAATTTGCCATTACGTTTTGCAAAAACTAGTTTAGTGTAATGCCCAAAGTTACTGCAAAATTTGGTTGGTCTACTGCAAAGGGTTCGAGTAGCTGCCATAACTCCTTCTTTTATATGAGCATTACTCTACACCTAATAAAGCTGAATATTTGAAATTTTGCCAAAAGTAAATAACCGGATGATATAATGTATATGTTACGGTCATGCGGGTATCCCAGAGTTGACACAGTCTACTCTACTACATTCTTCCTCGTTTTTGTATTAAAATTAATTATATGAATAATTCTTAATTTATCATTGTATTCAGATATACATTTATTGCATATTTTGTTTATTAAATTTTGTGATAAAAAACTAATGAAAGCGTTAATGGTTTTAACTAACATTAAAAACCATGAAATTATATAAACTTTTATATTTATATTATTAGAAATTAATATTTCTTTCGAATAACTTTGAGTTAAATTGTATAGAATATTAAAAAGTAAGTAAATTAAGAGAATAAATTTAAAAATTATTTAAAATTGAAATAATTAACCAAGGGTACTAAATCATTCAATTATTTTCAAATTACTCAATTGAATCACACGCTTTTCGCGAAATTACGGTTTATATTAATTATTTAAATAAAAAGAAAACAATAGTGTCTTTTTTTTCTAATTAATTAACTTTTTTTTCTAAATAAAAAAATAAAATTTTAATGTGGTGCAATTGTTTTCATATGTAATTTGATCACTCATAATTTATATTCCTTTTTTTTAAAGAACAATTTAATAATATACTAAAGAAAAAACTTTTGTGTACTCTTATTTATTTCTTTTGGCTTTTGCTTAATCTTAATTTGATCACTTTGATTAAGTAATTTAAATTAAAATTAAAAATAAAATATAAAAAAAAGAAACTTAAAACTTAAAACTTTTAAACTTTTTATTTATAAATTAAATTATTGAAGTAAATAAACTTAGTTAACCTTCGTTTCTTTTTCTTTTTTTGTATAATTTTTTACACAAATTATATTTAAAATGAGTTACAAATGTGATTTAGTAAATTGTTTCGATTTTGACAAGAAAAACAAATTTGTTATTTGCAAAGCGTTTTGTAAAAGAAAGTTACATGGAGTTTGTATGGGTTTTAGCAGAGATTGGTACCATCCATCTCTTGACTCATTTTTCATTTGTGAGGATTGTCAAAACCATAAAGGCTTGTTGCGTGGTATGTTTGACAATATTCATAAAACAATATCTGATCTTGCCAATGAAAAAACATCACTATGTAATAAAACTAACAACACCATTGTGAGTAATACAAACGCTTTTCAGGACATGGCGAAGTCGTTCTCAGGCCAAAATAATAATGACAATGCTATTGAAAAAATCAAAGCAGAAGTTCTCGCACATCTGCCTAAACATTTTGGCAATCTAGAAAACAACATTAAAGATATCATCGAAGCTGGTTCTAGTCGCCAACATGTTGATTTATCTGCATTTAACAAACTGTTAGCTTCTCAAAAAAATTCTCTTGTGGAAGAACTAGAACAACTACAAATTTATTTTTATTGGAGCTGCTCACAAACCTTCAAGATTCTAACTCCAAAAGGGTTGAAACTTTTAATAAAGGAATCCAGAGTTCACTTACAACATGTGAAATTGGTATTCAAAATACTCTGGAAACTTGTGATATTGGTATTCAAAAGGATCCAATAATTGTACATAAATTTGGGACTATATGGACTGAAGATGAATGGGATCGTAGAATATCGAAACTACACAATTTTAACCTCTCTTCAGCTAATATTGAGAAGTTAAAAAATTCATCTATTTGTATTAACGGAGCTCCACTTTCCTTTGATTGTATTAAAATGCTTCGATTTATAAAAGATGAGTTTCGCGTCAATTCAGTTTCCTGTCTTAATGTTACTCCAAATCGTATTAAAAGAAAAAACATTAAATTTCGCTGTTTTAAATTAACTGGCTTATATAGTACAATGCTGTTGTTACTGGATCCCAATAATGGTTATATTTGGCACAAAATTGGAGCACATACTACCAACTGGACTTCGGATGCAGTTATTTTGACGTCAAATTGACCGGTTAAACCAGAGCAACTTGTTAAACCTAAGCGACCTCTTACACCACAGCAGCTAAGGACTAAAGGTAACCCCAAATTTTCGATAAATCTGATAGATGCAAATTCTAATCTTTCTAAACCTAACATAGATACAACTAAACCTAACCTACATTCCACTAACGCTAATAATACTAATAATAATTTTGAAAATTCAATTAACCACTAATAACTGATACTTCTACAGATGTTAATAATTCTAATACAGTTAAATTAAACAATGCAGATAATGATTTAATTAATCTTTTCGATGTACCTATAGTTCCTTCTAGTGATACTTATACACTTAATTTCACTGCTAACACAAACTCAAAAGTAAATAACATTAATAGCCTTCTTGAACTTCCAATAACAGCTTCTATTTGTTATGATAAAATTAATCGATTAAACTCTAGCAATAATACTAATAACTCTTTACAAAATATTAATCATATACCTCTTAACAATAAAAAACAAATTAAATCTAAATCTTCACTTTCAAATGATCCAAAATCCTGCTTAAATAAGCATGTTAGTGATTCTTTTCTTAAAACTAAAATTTCTAAATTTAAAAAATCTCTTTCTTCTACTTTGACTAAGTACCATAACTTTGTTCAAGGTGAAATCTTAAATCCTCATGTAAAATCTTCATTACCAAAAAATCTGAAGTATTAAAAGCTTCAAATTCATCAAATGTTTCTAATTCTATACCTACACTACCACCGGTGCTAGACCCTCTTTTGCCACCTGTTGTTAAGGTCACACTTAAATCTTTAGAAGATAATAATAATAGGAGGTATGTTTTAGCCAGCGTCAGGGATAGCAGAATTTTTGAAAATGTTAGACTTTATCTAGCCTATCTTCATAATAAGTCTAATGATGTTTGTATAGGTGGAAAAACTAATACATCACTGAAAATTGCTATTCAACAAGAAGGATTGCCAACTGATGTTAATGAATTGGTTGATATTTTTATTAGATATCATGACACATTTGGAATTTCTGCGGTAAATGCCTTGAATGATTTTAAGTCATATGCTTCTCATATTTCGTCTAACAGAATTAATTATCTTCAAAGGGTAAAGGAAAATCATTGATAAGTACTTTCGTCCGCTCCCAGAAAATTTAATTAACATTAATTTATCTCCTCTTACTTTAGTTAATCCTTGCAACACTTTACCTAAATTATCTATCTATTACCAAAACGTAAGAGGTTTATGTACAAAAACGAAAACGGTTCTCTCTAATTCAACCCTTTTAAACTTTGATATTTTTATTTTAACTGAAACTTGGCTAACTTCTTCAATTAACAATTTAGAACTTTTTTCTTCATCTTTTAATGTTTTTAGAAAGGATAGATATGTTAATATGGATAATACTTCGAGGTGGAGGAGTATTAATCGCAATAAAAAATTCATTTTGTTCCTCAGAATTGACTAGTTCTCAAACTGAATTAATTGAAAATACTGAAAGTATGGCTATTAAAGTTGAACTGATATCCAATAATTTATTCATCATTAACTGTTATATTCCACCAGCTTCTAACTTTGAACTTTATTCTAAATATTTATCAGTAATTGAGTCATATATTAGCAAGATCAACGCAAATGACGATATCATTCTATGTGGTGATTTTAATTTACCCAATATCAGTTGGATTGCTCATGATGAAGAACCTTACTTCGTACCAAAAGAACTGATTAGTAATATTGAGTGCTTAGTAATTGATTCTTTAAACTCCTTTAACTTTCAACAAGTATCTTAGATATTCAATTATAGAGGTAATCAATTGGATCTTATTTTCACTACGAACTCGAACGATTTGATTATTCTTGATTGCCCTATTGAATCGATACTTACCACCCCCCTATTTGTTTTTCCTTTTCTTCTTTTTCCCCTGCGAAAGCTGAATCTACTTTATCTCATCGTTTTAATATTCTAAAAGCCAATTTTGATGATATTAATAATTTTTTGACCTCTTATAATTTTTCATTTATTCCTTCTTCTAATTTAAATGATTCTGTTAATAACTTCTATGGAATTATTCGGTCTTCTATTTCCTAATTTGTTCCTCTTGTAATGATACTACGAATGCATCCACACCCTGGTTTAAGAAAAATCTCAAAACATTAAAAAAATAAAAAAAATAAAGCTTGTCGTACATTTGTCAAAAGTAACTTGAATTCTGACTATAACTATTTTCTTACTCTGTTTAATGAATTTAAATTTTTGGCTGATAATCTTTATTCAAATTGTGTTCGCAATATGTCACCGAATATTAATCCAAAATAATTTTGGAAATTGGTAAACTCTAAAAGAAAAAGTGATCAATATCCAACCTTTTTCAATTATAAAAATTCTGTTAGTAATGACTCCAAAATCATTTGCGAATTTTTTCGTGAATTCTTTTCTTCTAGTTACTCTACTTCAACCTTTTCTGTAAATGAAGCAAATTTCTTTCACCTTGAAAATTTTCCGAAAACTACACTTACAAATATTAATATAGACTATAACATGGTATTGAATTACATAAATAAAATTGATGATAATCCTAGTCCTGGAAGTGATGGTATCCCTAACTTATTTTTAAAAAAAATGCGCTGCCTCTTTGGCTGGCCCACTTTCCACCATATTAAATTGCTCGTTAGCTACTGGAGTTTTTCCATCTATTTATAAAAGTGCTTCATTAGAAAGATCATAAAAATGATATTACTAATTATCGACCGATAGCAAAAATATCCTCGCTTCCAAAACTTTTTGATTCTATTTATGATCACTGCGTCATCTTTTTATCACCATATTAACATGGCTTTGTGAAAAATAAGTCTTAAGTCTACCGTTACTAACCTTGTTGAGGCTACATCAAATTTTCTTAAAAATATGGAGGATGGCTTTCAAACTGATGTAATTTACACCGACTTCAGTAAAGCATTCGATCTTCTTCCCAATAATATTATCATTTTTAAGTTAAGGAAATGAGGTTTTCCCTCATACTTTATAAATTGGATTTCCTCATATCTTTCAGATCGAAGTTATTCAATTCTATTTAGATTTATAATTTCGACCCCATTTTTGGCTCTCACTAGGGTTCCTCAGGGTAGTCATCTTGGCCCTTTATTGTTCAATATTTCGATAAATGATGTTCCTTCATTAATTTACAATAGTCACATTAAAATATATGCCGATGATATGAAAATTTTTAAAAAAATTAAATCATTAGATGATTCGTTAGCTTTACAAGATGATTTAAATCGTTTTCATAACTGGTGTGTTAATAATAACCTTTTTCTTAACATAACTAAATGTGCTTTTATTTCTTTTACGCGTCGTTTAAATCAATTATCATGTACTTATTCTTTTAATAACCAAACTATTCTATCTGTTGCTTCAATTAAAGATTTGGGAGTATTTTTTGATAGTAAACTCTCATTTCAACCTATATATTAAATAAAGCAAATTCTATGCTGGGTTTATCAAGCGTTGGGCAAGAGAATTCGAAGACCCCTTTGTTCTTAATTCTCTTTATACTTGCTTGGTAAGACCCAATTTGTAATATGCCAGTCAGATATGGAATCCATTTTATAATAGGATTGAATCTGTCCAAAAGAAATTTCTTAGATTTGCTCTTCGTCATCTGCCCTGGGAAGACCCGTTCAATCTTCCTCCGTACGAGCATCGGCTAAATTTAATAAATCATAACACTCTTGAAAAACGTCGTGAGGTTGCTGATATAATATTTTTAACAGACTTACTTAAAGGCAACATTATTCTACGGAATTACTTGATAGGGTAGTCTTCTGTCCAGTTTCTAGATTAAGAACACATAACATGTTTTATCTTCAGTTTTACCGTACCAATTATGGTAAATACGAACCTCTTAACAGAATGATGGCTTTATGTAATAAATATAAACCCTGTATTAACCTTCAACTAACCAAATTTACTATAAAGAAAGATTTATATTTGCATCGTTAAAATTTTGGGATTATCTTTAGTTTATTACTGATTTTTGTTTATTATACCCTACACCTATAGAATAGATAAATGGGTATATTAACTTTGGTATGGTGTTTGTAACCACCTAAAGGAAGCGAGCTACATATGGAAAAGTATATATATTTGTGATCAGCGTGACCTCCTGAGTCGATATAGTCATATCCGTCCGACCGTCCGTCCGTCCGTAGGCACGATAACTCAAAAAATAATGGAGCTATCTTGATGAAATTTTAACTGGAGGTTACTACGATTGAAAGTACGGCGGGGATTGCATATGGGCGAAATCGGCCCATTGGTTCGCTTTTGGACCTTTTAATCGATCGAAGGTCTAACGATCATATATAAAAAATCACAATAACTCAACAACTAATGACGCTTTCTTCATCAAATTTGTGCTGTAGGTTACTAGTAATGAAACTACTTCGGGCATTGCGTAGGTTCGGGATTGGACCATGGGTTCGGAACCTAGAACTTTTTGATCGAATTTAGGCCAAACGAGCATAATTCCGAAACCAAAGAAGATAAAACCTCCAAATTTTGTATCAGGGTGTCCTTTCCTATTTCCTTAATGTCTTTGAAATTTGGGCCCCATTGGAGTAGTGGGTCGGGGACTAGCCATACATTTCCGAAGACCTTAAAGCATATCTTTAAAATTAATAAAGATAACAACTTAAAAAAGTGTAGAAGCTTCAAATTTGGCACAAGAGTGTTCTTTAATATCCCTTGCGTGTCCCCCTAATTTGGGATCAATTGGAGTGGTGGTTCAGTATCCCTCTTAGACCTCTTAAGTTTTAAAAGCTTATAATCGAAATTATTAAAAATAGGAACTTAAAATTAAGATAGAACGTTCAAATTGTGTACAAGGGTTAACTAGTGGTTAAAGTTAAGCGTGGACTGCATAACGGCAAAATCAGCCCAAGGGTTCGGATTCTGGACCTTTTAATCGGTTTCAGGGCTAACGAACATATATAAATAATCACGATAACTCAACAACTAATGACGCGATCTTCATGAAATTTGTGCTGTAGGTTATTGGTAATGAAACTACGGCGGCGATTGCGTACGGTGAGGATTGGACAATGGGTTCGGAACTTAGAACTTTTTGATTGAATTTAGGCCAAACTAGCATAATTCCGAAACCAATGAAGATAGAACCTCCAAATTTGGTTTCAGGGTGTTCCTTTCGATTTCCCTAGTGTCCTTGAAATTTGCGCCCAATTGGAGTAGTGCGTGGGGACCAGCCACTCAGTTCCAAGGACCTTAAACATATTTTCGAAATTAATAAAGATAGTAACTTGAAACAAATGTAGAGGCTTCAAATTTGGCACATGGTTGCTCTTTACTATTTCCTGTGTGACCCACTAATTTTGTACCTTTCTTAGACCCCCAAATGTGTAAAAGTTTATCATCGAAATTCATAAAACTAGTAACTTAAAATTAAGATAGAACGTTCCAATTGTGTACAAGGGTTAACTAGTATTGAAAGTATGACGGGGACTGCATATGGGCGAAATCGTACCATAATTTCGGGTTCTGGAACCCTTGAAAAGTCCAAGGTATAAAAACAAAAATATATCTTAAAAACACCATAACTCAAAAAATTATGCCGCTATTTTGATGAAATTTAAACTCTAGGTTACTAGTAATGAAAGTACCATTGGAATTGGTTCTGGTCGAGTTTGGTCAATGAGTTCGGATTCTAGAAGCTTTTGATCGATTTGAGGCCGAACGAGTATAATTTCGAAGCCAAAGAATATATTTCCTATTTCCTATGTGTCCCCGGAATTTAGACTTAATTGTAGTGGTTCAGCTATGTTCAAAGGTGCTGCATTTATGTAAAATTTATTTTTATATTTAAATGAATTATATGAAAAGGTGTAAATTTGTAATTGTATTTTAGAAATACATTTATTGCATATTTTGCGTATAAAGTTTTCTATTAGGTATATTAACTAGCCATTTAAAATAATTGCAATTTTGAAAAATTTGGATTATTAAATATATTATGCTTTCATTAGCTTTTTATCACAAAATTTAATAACTAGAATTTTTTCATTTTGTAATTGAATTGAATTGAATTGAATTGAATAAATATATTTTCATTTATAACAAGTTTTTTTGTTTTTTAATATTTTTAAATAAATAAATTAGTAAGAATTTGTAATATTTTTTAAGAGATAGTGTAATTAGAAAATGTTTTTAGTATTATAAAGTTAATTTGGTTAGCTATGTCTTACAATCAAATTAATAACAGCTTTTATGGCGTTAAAATGACTTATGGATATGTCATTAAATTTGAACCAAATAGATGTAGGGTATTTCTAAGTGGGTTGCACCGACTGACTGTTTCTTTACTTGTTTTTTTTTTATTTTTCATATTCAATTTTATTCTTAAATTTGTTTAATAATTTTGTTTTTTGATAAACCTTTAATTATTATTATAATGAATATTGTTAATTAATTTTGTTTCTAATTTTAATTAAATGTTCTATTTTCTTTTTTTTTTGTATGATTTTTTATATAAATTTAGTTTTGCATTAGTTAGTTTTATAATATTTAATATCTTTTATTTAATATCACTTTGTTAGTTTTAAGTAAAAAATTTGTAACGTGTTTGAGTTAAGCATGAGTCAAATAAATAAATAAATAAACAGTAAATGCACTACAGCTTAAAATCCTGAAAAGGAGTAATTGCGGCATGTGTGTAAAATTTTATTGAATTGGAAAAAAGTTTTAAATATGTAATTTTGTAATTGCATTTGACGAATTGAGATAAAAATCTCAATTTAATTTGTTGTTTAATATTAAAATAGATAAATTAGTAAGAATTTTTAATATTTTTGAATTAATAAAAATCTCAATTTAATTTGTTGTTTAATATTAAAATAGATAAATTAGTAAGAATTTTTAATATTTTTGAATTGATAAAATAATTAGAAAATGTTTTTAGTATTATAAAAAAAATTTGGTTAGCCATGTCTTACGATCAAACTAATAAAAGCTTTTATAATTTTAAAATGACTTATGAACTTCCCATTAAATTTGAACCAAATAGGTGTAGGGTATTTCTAAGTCGGTTGCACCGACTGACTGTTTCTTTACTTGTTGTACGAAAGTTATATAAAAAATAAAATAAAAAACAAATAACTTTTTCTTTTTCTTAGAAAAAACTGCTTAATTTTAAAACAGTATCTTGTATAAATTTAAGTGTATTAAATTTTATTTTAGAATTTATTATAATAAACTGCTAATACTAACATTTTTTAAATTAACATTGATCTAACTTTAAAGTGTTATCACTTAATAAATATAAAGAAAGCAAAAGAAATTAACCAATTAATTTTTTAATAACTAGTTATAATCAAAAAAAAAATAAATAACTTACAATCAAAATGTACAATGTAACAATTTCTGTAAGAAGCGCTTCCATGGAGTTTGTTTAAATGCTCCCAGAGGAGGCTGGTACTCTGCATTTCTGGCTCAATATTTGGTATGTGAGTCATGCTTGGATTTTCATTCAAGCATCAAAATGATTTTAGATGATGTTAAAATGTCATTTAAAAATATTAAAGATGAATATGTAGGACTCGCATCAAAATATAATGACACAATCAAATGTAATTCGGCGTCATGTAACGAAATGGCAAAGGACTACGAGTCCCTTAATGCGTCTTTGAGCAGAACGTCTGACAAACGAAAAGCTTCTTTGTCGCAGCAATCAATTCAAAAAATAGATGAACTTCTTACCATATTACATAATACTAGTGAATCAGTAAAAACTTTGACGAGTGAGCTAAAATCTTCAACTAATCTACAACTTCAAGAACTCTTCTCCTCAAAGTTCAGCCAGACAAATGATTTTTCAAAGAATTTAAATGGAGAAATTGGATCACTAAGAAAAGAAATTATCAATATGGGTGTCAAACTAGATGCTAGTTTGGATAGATCTTTTAATACTTTTAGATACAACCAAATGCATCTATGTCAAAATTCAAAAGATGTATGGACACAAACGGATGAACCAGTTCAATACAGTAATTTTCAAAATGCTTCCAACCCGATTAATTCTAAAACGGTTGGATATTCAAGTAATTTGACGCATGATGTTATAGATTCAAAATCTATTACATCCTTAGATAATTCAAAAGCAGTTAAAGAAAATAATTCCTTACATGATGAATTACTACAATGCGGTTCCTCCGTTATTTTGGACCCAATACCTGCTTCATCTGCATCATTTTCATCTCCATTAATTTTATCAACTAAACTAGTTGATCACAATTCAACGTCTACTTCAACATCAACGTCATCATTATCATCATCATCATCATCATCATCATCAACATCACCATCACCACCATCATCATCATCATCTTTATCTAATACTTCTGTTTCAAAGTTAGTAGCCAATAAAGTTCGTTTTGCACTACAACTTGACCAGGAAGTTAGTACGAAACAAGGCTTAAATCAATTAAGATTATAAACGAATGCAAAATGGGTTTGCATTCATTGTACGTTACAAAATTGGCTGCATCAACAGCTCCAAGTTACCTCACTAAGTTTTTCAAAAATACATTTAAGTTAAACAATAATAAAATACAAATAACTAATATTACTTCTAAAAATTTTAGACTTAAACCAAAATATAGGTCTTTTGAAGTTATGGTACCCGAATCCAAAATTTGTGAAATAATGAACTACAAAAGATGGAAAAAAGGCACTATAAAAAGACTTCCAACACAATTTTAAAACACAATAATAAACTTTCTACTCCACAGAAAACACTTCTTTTAAATCCGTTTGCGGTTCCTTTTAATATTCATACAAAAAAACATTCCCTAGTCAAAACACAACAACTGATTGTTCTAAATACAAAAACTTTACTAGAGGAGAAACTTTAAAGCCAACTTCTTTTAATATTATTAATAATGCTAAAAATAATAATAATAATATTAATAATAATGACAATAATAATAATTGTAATAATAATAATGTTAATAATGATAATACTAATATTAATAATAATAATAATAATAATAATAATAATAATAATAATAGTAATAATAATGATAATAATAATAATAATGTTAATAATGATATTACTAATACTAATAATAATAATAATGTCAATAATGATATTTCTAATACTAAAAATAATAATAATAACCTTAATGCTAATTTCTCGTTAAACCCTCTTTAATAATAATAACCTTTATGCTAATTTTTCGTTAATTGGAGGTAAAAATTGTAAGAATGACTCAGAAATCTCTAAAGGAAGACTGTACCTACGCACTTTCCAGATTTAGAGATGAAAAAATTTTAAGAAATTTTTTGACTTCGATAACACAAAACGTAAAACTTACGGTTATCCAAGCTTAATGTCAAAAGACAGTACGTTATCTAATTGTCCTATAACTATCTGCAATTTCTTTGCTAATTTTTTTCAAAAAGGTTGTCGTCCACACGAGTCTCCATTTGATTTTGGTTTCTCTAACTTAATAAGTAATTCAAATCCTATTATTACGGATTTGTACCTTTCTGAAGTTGAAATATTTGAAGCAATCACTAAACTTGATACCAAAAAAGGTATGGGACCTGACCTGATTTCACCGACTTTTTAATATAACTGTGTCAGTTATCTATTCCCTTTCCTCAGGTATTTTTCCCCTTTTGTGGAAATCTTCTTATTTTACCCCTATCTAAAAAAAGGGTGATAAATCATATGTCGAAAATTACCGTGGTATAGCTATTCTACCAACTATTCCAAAGTTGTTCGAAAAAATTATTGTAGACAAAATTACATCATAAATACAAAACTAAACGAACAACAACATGTATTCAGAAAAGGTCGTTCCACAACAACAAACCTTTTAGTTTACACTTCTGAAATCCTTAATGATATGGAAAATGGGCACCAAGTTGATGCTATTTACATGGACTTCAGCAAAGCATTCGTGTTGATCACAAAATTCTACTAAACAAACTTGCAGCTTTAGGTTTTTCCGGCTCTTTTCTTTACTGGATATTCTCCTATATTACAAATAGAACGAAAAATATCAAATTTCAACGATTTTTTTAGGCCTCAATCAATGTTACATCAGGAGTACCGCAAGGTAGCCACTTAGGTCCCTTTTTGTTTAATATATGAATTTCCGATCTTTCTAGTAAACTTTTCGGTGTGTCACAAGTTGTATTTGCTGATGATCTCAAGATTTATCATGTAATTAAAAAAGGTTCCGATGTTGCACTGCTTCAGACAAATCTAAATAGTCTGCAAGAATGGTGCTTCTCTAATAAGTTAGAACTTAACATTAAAAAATGCAATGTTATAAGTTTTACACGTAAGAAATCTACCATTTCCACTTTCGGTTATAGTATAAATAATATAAACCTTGATAGAGTCACAAATATTACCGAATAAGGGATTCTGTTGGATGATAAACTGAACTTCCATCTTCACTATGAGCATACAATTTCTAGGGCAAACAAAATGCTTGGGTTTATAAAAAGAAGAGCTAAAGAATTCAGAAGCATCGCTGTAACTAAAGCTCTATATTGTTCCTTAGTATGTTCCTATTCTTGAATATGGTAACATTGTGTGGGATCCCGCATTTCAAATACATTCTGATAGAATAGAATCCGTGCAAAAGCAATTTCTTTTATTTACTTTAAGAAATCAATATAATCCTAGTGATTATTCAATTCTGTCTAGCTATCTCGTAAGACTTAATTCATTAAATATCTTAACGTTATTCACACGCGTGCAATTTCTTTCTTCTTGCTTTACTTTTGACGTCTTCAGATAATTTTAAAATAAAAAATGGAGGCAGAAATACGATAAGCACTAAATATTTCGTTGAAAATACTCATAGAACTGAATATGGAAAAAATGAACCAATAAACAGATGTTGCATTACATTCAATAAACACAGTCATCTTTTTTCAACAGATATATCTAAAAACACTTTTAAATATAAACTTAAGCAAAAATTTTTAAATGAACCTATTTTGTAAACTTAATAATAATTTCAAGTTCAAGTACATATTAACATATTATATGAATATTATATCATAAGTAATTACGTTCATACAGTGCTTTTGCTTTTTTGTTTTTGTTCGGTAAGCATTTTTTGTTTTTTTTTTAAATTTTTAATATTTTGTAATTTTTAATATTTTAAACTTTATTATAGAGTACAACGGGGGCACCTATTTGCATCGTTAAAAAGTTAAATTCAAAAAGATACCATTGCCGTTCATATGGACGGTATAATAATCATCGAGTGACGGAAGTAAATGGTTTTAAAATCAAATAGGAAAAGAGAAAGTTAAGTTCTTGGAATACGTCACAGAAAAAAACCCGAGGGCACCTGAAAGTAGCTTCTAATAAACAAGTTTGTTTACTTGGTTTAAAGTAATAGGTGCACATGAAAAACTAGTAAGAAAATATGTTTCTATAAAATTGGAAGAGCAAAATAAAAAAAATTTAAAGGTGCATATTAGGTACAACTTTTTTGATTAGGTACATAAAGAAAAAGATAAACAAATATTTAACCTTTGCAAAAATTTTTTATACCCTACACCTATGAAACAGGTAAAGGGGTATACCAACTTTGGTATGGTGTTTGTAACCACCTAAAGGAAGCAAGCTAGATATGGAAAAGTATATATATTTGTAATCAGCATGACCTCCTCAGTCGATATAGCCATAACCATCCGTCCGTCTGTAGGCACGATAATTCAAAAACTAATGGCGCTATCTTCATGAAATTTTAAATGCAGGTTACTCGGACTGAAAGTACGGCGGGGATTGCAAAATGGGCGAAATCGGCCCTTTGGGTTTGGGTTCTGGACCTTTTATTCGGTAGAAGGGCGAATGAACATATATAAAAAATCACGATAACTCAACAACTAATGACGCTATCTTCATAAAATTTGGTTACTAGTATTGAAACTATGGCGGGGATTGCGTACGGTCGAGATTGGACCATGGGTTCGGAACGTAGAACTTTTTGATCGAATTTAGGCCAAACTAGCATAATACCGAATGAAAATGGAATTTCCAAACTTGGTATCAGGATGTCTTTCCTATTTACTTTCCGTCCTTGAGATTTGGGACCCATTGGAGTAGTGGGTCAGAGACCAGCCACACATTTTCGAAGACCTTAAAGCATATCTTTAAAAATAATAAAGATATCAACTTGAAAAAATTTAGAAGCTTCAAATTTGGCACAACTGTGTTCTTTACTATTTCTTGTGTTTCTTCCGAATTTGGGATCAATTGGAGTAGCGGTTCAGAACCCCTTATAGAATTCCTAAGGCTTAGAAGTTTATAATCGAAATTACTAAAAATAGTAACTTAATAAAAAATTACTAAAAATAGTAACTGCAATAGCAATTACTACAATCACTTATATCAATCTCGTGAAAATTATAATAAGTTTTTTCGGCAGAGCAGCAAATAACAATTTAAATTCAAAATTTTATATCGATTCTTACACTAATTCCAATTTAGTCACACTGTCTAACAATAGCATCAAAAATAAAAATAGCGTTAGATCCTCTAATAAACTGAAATTGTTGTACCACAATTGCAGTGGTATGAGGGAAAGCTTAAGAAATTATATGTTGATGCTAAGTCATGTGAATTTAATATTATTGCTATCACTGAAACATGGTTAAACGATTCCTTTGTAAATGAAGAAATTTTGGACAGTACTTGGTCGATTTATAGAAAAGATCGGGATTATCTTGCCACAAATTGTTCCCGTGGTGGTGGTGTACTACTTGCAGTAAACAATACCTTATCTAGTGTGGCATTAATCACTAGGACTTACCACTCTTTTCATCACCAATTTATTAAAGTAAACTTAGGTAATAATTTTTTATACCTTGGTATTGTTTACTTTCCTCCTAATTCTGACAATTCCTCATATTCGGAATTTTTCGAGATATACCAGCATGTTATATCAAATATGAATGAGGATGATTCAATTATAATTTTAGGGGACTTTAACCGTCCTTCTTTATCTTTTATTGTTGACGAATCTGATAATTTGTTACTACCAATTAACTTTCAGAACGAAATAGATTTCGATCTCATTAATGTATTTTATGTTAATGATTTACAACAAATTATCAGCTTTCCGAATAATTATTACAAGTGGTTAGATCTTGCATTCACGAATACATATGATAAAGTGGTGGTAAAGCTCGCTGATGATTCAGAAAACCTTTTTACAAACGCACCGAATCATAACGCAATCATCTTCGAATTTTCCACTGCTATACCTCTTTTATACCTTTCCGAAGTTGAAATATTTGAAGCAATTACTAAACTTGATACCAAAAAAGGTATAGGACCTGACCTGATTCCACCTACTTTTTTATTTAATTGTGTCAGTTATCTCACTTATCCGCTTTACTTTATCTTTAATAAATCTCTTTCCTCAGGTATTTTTCCTCTTTTCTGGAAATCCTCTTATCTAACTCCTATATACAAAAAGGGTGATAAATCATACGTCGAAAATTACCTTGGTATAGCTATTCTATCAACAATTTCAAAGTTGTTTGAAAAAATTATTTTAGACAAAATTACACCCATCATAAATACAAAACTAAACGAATAACAACATGGATTCAGAAAAGGTCGTTCCACAACAACAAACCTTTTAGTTTACACTTCTGAAATCCTAATGAAATGGAAAATAGGCACCAAGTTGATGCTATTTACACGGACTTCAGCAAAGCATTCGATCGTGTTGATCACAAAATTCTACTAAACAAACTTCAGTCTTAGGAATTTCCGGCCCTTTTCTTTATTGGATATTCTCCTATATTACAAATAGGACGCAAAATATCAAATTTCAAGGATTTTTCTCGGACTCAATCAATGTTACATCAGGAGTACCGCAAAGTAGCCACCTGGGTTCACTCTTGTTTAATATATTAATTTCCGATCTTTCTAGTAAACTTTCCGGTGTGTCACATGTTGCATTTGCTGATGATCTCAAGATTTATCATGTAATTAAAAAGACTTCCGATGTTGCATTACTTCAGACAAATCTCAATTGTCTGCAAGAATGGTGCTTTTCTAATTAGTTAGAACTAAACATTTAAAAATGCAAGGTTATAAGTTTTACACGTAAAAGATCTACCATTACTTTCGGTTATAAAATAATTAATGTAAACCTTGAAAGAGTTAAAAATATTACCGACTTAGGGATTCTGTTGGATGATAAACTGAACTTCCATCTTCATTATGAGTATACAATTTCGAGGGCAAAAAAATGCTTGGGTTCATAAAAAGAAGAGCTAAAGAATTCAGAAACATTGCTGTAAGTAGTGTTCTTAGTACGATCTATTCTTGAATATGGTAACATTGTGTGGGATCCCGCATTTCAAATACATTCTGATAGAATAGAATCCGTGCAAAAGCAATTTCTTTTATTTGCTTTGAGAAATCAATATAATCCTAGCTATCTCGTAAGACTTAAATCATTAAATATCTTAACTTTATCCTCACGAAGGCAAATTTTCTCTTCTTGCTTTACTTTTGACGTCTTAAGAAAAAACATTGACGTTCAGTTTTTAGCAGATATTTTTAAAATAAATAATGGGGGCAGAAATACGAGAAGCACTAAATATTTAGTTGAAAATACTCATAGAACTGAATATGGAAAAAATTAACCAATAAACAGATGTTGCATTACATTCAATAAACACAGTCATCTTTTTTCAACACAAATTTCTAGATACACTTTTAAACGTAAATTAAAATTAAAATTTCTTAATGACCTACGACAATAATTTTAACCTTCAATATCTTATACTCATATTACACTTCAAGTTCACATAATTTTATAATTCTATAATTTAGTTATTTTTGTATTTTTTTTACTTTATAAATTGCATTTTAACTGTGTTTTCGCTATGTATGCATTTTTTACAATCTACAAAAAAAAATAATAAAAAAAATAAATAAACTTTTGATTTTTATGTATTTAAATTTATGTTTTGCAATCAAATTTCATGTTAATTTTAAGTTTTAGCTATAAGAATTTTTTTTGCAACAACCTTGTTTTGGTTCAAAATAAAATAAAATAAAAAAAATAAAAATAAAATAATAACTTAAAATTAAGATAGAACGTTCCAATTGTGTACAAGGGTTAACTATTATTGAAAGTATGACGGGGACTGCATATGGGCAAAATAGTATCATGGTTTCGGGTTCTGGAACCCTTGTTCAAGAGCTAACAAACAAATATTTTAAAATCAGCATAACTCAAAAAATAATGTCGCTATTTTAATGAAATTTAAACTCTAGGTTACTAGTAATAAAAGTACCAAAAGAACTCTGGTCGAGTTCGGAGAATGAGTTCCGATTCTAGAAGCTTTTGATCGATTTGAGACCCAACGAGTATCATTTCGAAGCCAAAATATATATTTCCTATTTCCTATGTGTCTCCGAAATTTAGACTTAATTGTAGTGGTTCAGCTATGTTCAAAGGTACTTGCTGCATTTATGTAAAATTTATTTTATATTTAAATAAATTACCTAAATTATCTAAATTTGTAATTGTATTTAGAAATACATTTATTGCATATTTTGCGTTTATAAGCTTTTCTTATAGGGACACTAGCAGATTTACCCGGCGTTGCCCGGAAGCTTGCAAATTGTAAAAAAGCAAGTTTCAGGCAATTTTTTGAAATACTACTTTGCCTATAAATGCCACAAAAAAATATTTGTGGAGTTCCGTTAACCCATCGTGGTACAACAGCTTTTTATAGGTTTATTCGTTGCTTTGCTATATATTAGAAATGATTTAACAGATTAACTTCAAATTTCGTATATGTGTTCTTCTTTGAAAATGAAGTTCAATTTACTAACAGACTTGGAAGTTGTTAACTCCTGCCGACCCGACGATTGTTCAAAAAAAAATTTTTAAGTAAATTACGTCCAATTTTTGAAAGTAGGTACAACTTCTTTGAATTAGGTGAATACTTAAAAAAAAGGTTTGTCGAGTTCTTTTAATCGAATGCGAAACAAAAACTTTAAAAAACAGTTTGCAAAACAATTTCAACGATTATCTCTAATTTTTCTATACATGGTGCTTCTTGACAATTTGGTGCTCCTTGACGATATACTTGAGGATGGTAGGTTTCCGGTGAATAATGTTAACTGAATTAAAATGACTATAGGTCAAAAGGGGATTTTCTTGAATTGCCAACGTTTGAATAAAATATAGTCGATGGTTTAGAAAAGGTTTAAAAATTTGCTTTTCAACTTATATTTTGTTTAGTACTCACCTGAAAGTTGTAATACACTCTTCCTCGTTTTTTTATGATTTGATGAGAGAAATGTAGGCTTATTTTTTGGAAAAACTGTTTTAAAATACTATGTTTTTAAGCATTATATATAAGATATTGAATTTTTTGATTTTTAGATTTCATTTAAAGAAAACTGAAAATTTCATTGAATCTTTGTTCAAAACGCACAAAATGGTCAAAACCAAATTAACCCTGTGGGTTTTAATTAAAATGCTGGTACAAAATTTTCAATAAAATACTTTTAATCGTATAAGAAAATAAAATATATAGAAAACTTCATAGCGTCGTCGTGGAAAACGGGTTAATCGAACTTAACTAAAACTTTTTGCAGCCTCTCTTTAGACTGCAAAATCAACATGAAAAATTGGACACAAATCGAAAACACAAAAGATTTTGAAAGTCCGCCAGGCCGAAATGGGTTAATTTATTCCAACCAAATTTATACAACTAAATGCTGTTGCTAAGAGGAACATTTGTGCAAAATTTCAAGTCAATTTGTCAAACGGTTTTGACTCGACATCAAAAACATTGAAAAAGCTTTTTCGCACCCTCGTGCTCAAATGGGTTAACCGAACTCAACAAATATTTGTGCAAAACTTTATTTTCGACTGCGAAACCACCTTGTAAAATTGAACACAAATCGCAAACACAAAATTTTTTGGAAGCCCGCCAGGCCGAAATAGGTTAAATTATTCCAACCAAATTTATGCAACTAATTGCGGTTGCAAAATTTTAAGTCAATCGGTCAAACTGTTTCGGCTCGACATCAAAAACATTGAAAAAGCTTCATTGCGCCCTCGTGCCCAAACGGGTTAACCGAACCCAACAAAAATTTGTGCCAGCCTCTCTTTTTGACTGCAAAACCACCCTGTAAAATTGGACACAAATCGCAAACACAAAATTTTTTGGAAGCCCGCCGGGCCGAAAGGAGTTAATTTATTCCAACCAACTTTATACCATTAATTCCGTTTAATAAGAAGAACATTCGTGCAAAATTTCAAGTGAATCGGTCAAACCGTTTCGACTCGACATCAAAAAAACGGAAAAGCTTAAAACGCTCTGGAGCCGCAACCTGTTGACTTATAAAAATGCGACATAGCCTATGTCACCCCCCGGACTCCCAAAATTATTCCTCTAAAATTTGGTGTCAATCGGACCAGTGGTTTTCACGTGAATCCGGGAGAATTTTTTTCTTATTAAACGGAATTAATGTTATAAAGTTGGTTGGAATAAATTAACCCCTTTCGGCCCGGCGGGCTTCCAAAAAATTTTGTGTTTCCGATTTGTGTCCAATATTACAGGGTGGTTTTGCAGTCGACAATAGAGTCTGGCACAAATTTTTGTTGAGTTCGGTTAACCCGTTTGGGCACGAGGGCGCAAAGAAGCTTTTTCAATGTTTTTGATTTCGAGTCAAAACCGTTTGACAAATTAACTTGAAATTTTGCACAAATGTTCCTCTTAGCAACCGAAATTAGTTGTATAAATTTGGTTCGAATAATTTAACCCATTTCGGCCTGGCGGACTTTCAAAAAATTTTGTGTTTTCGATTTGTGTCCAATTTTACAGGTTGATTTTGCAGTCTAAAGAGAGGCTGCAAAAAGTTTTAGTTAATTCGATTAACCCGTTTTCCACGATGACGCCATGAAGTTTTCTATAAATTTTATTTTCTTATACGATTAAAACTATTTTATTGAAAATTTTGTACCAGCATTTTAATTAAAACCCACATGGTTAATTTGGTTTTGACCTGTTTGTGCGTTTTGAACAAAGATTCAATGAAATTTTCAGTTTTCTTCAAATGAAATCTAAAAATCAAAAAATTCAATTTCTTATATATAATGCTTAAAAACATAGTATTTTAAAACAGTTTTTCCAAAAAATAAGCCTACATTTCTCTCATCAAATCATAAAAAAACGAGGAAGAGTGTATTACAACTTTCAGGTGAGTACTAAACAAAATATAAGTTGAAAAGCAAATTTTTAAATCTTTTCTAAACCATCGACTATATTTTATTCAAACGTTGGCAATTCAAGATAACTACTATTGACATAGTATCTAATATATAAAGAAGAAAATTTGTTTGTTTATTTGTTTGTTTGTTTGTTTGTCCAGGATTCACTTGAAAACCACTGGTCCGATTGCCACCAAATTTTAGAGGAATAATTTTGGGAGCCCGGGGGGTGACATAGGCTATGTCGCATTTTTATAAGTCAACAGGTTGCGGCTCCAGAGCCGTTTTAAGCTTTTTCGTTTTTTTGATAACGAGTCGAAACGGTTTGACCGATTTACATGAAATTTTGCACGAATGTTCTTCTTATTAAACGGAATTAATGGTATAAAGTTGGTTGAAATAAATTAACCCCTTTCGGCCCGGCGGGCTTCCAAAAAATTTTGTGTTTCCGATTTGTGTCCTATTTTACAGGGTGGTTTTGCAGTCAAAAAGAGAGGCTGGCACAAATTTTTGTTGGGTTCGGTTAACCCGTTTGGGCACGAGGGCGCAATGAAGCTTTTTCAATGTTTTTGATGTCGAGCCGAAACAGTTTGACCGATTGACTTGAAATTTTGCACAAATCTTCCTCTTAGCAAACGGAATTAGTTGTATAAAGATGGTTCGAAAATATTAACCCATTTCGGCCCGGCGGGCTTCCAAAAAATTATTTGTTTCCGATTTATGTCCAATTTTACAGGGTGGTTTTGCAGTCGAAAAGAAAGGCTGGCACAAATTTTTGTTGGGTTCGGTTAACCCGTTTGGGCACGAGGGCGCAATGAAGCTTTTTCAATGTTTTTGATGTTGAGCCAAAAAAGTTTGACCGATTGACTTGAAATTTTGCACAAATCTTCCTCTTAGCAAACGGAATTAGTTTTATACAGTTGCTTGGAATATATTAACCCATTTCGGCCTGGCGGGCTTTCAATATTTTTTTTGGCCGTTTGGGCAAGAGAGCGCAATGAAGCTTTTTCAATGTTTTTGTTGTTGAGCTTAAACGAACACTTTTTTCAGCTAATCTTGAACACATTTTTCAGCTAATCTTTATTAGCAAAGCTCACAGGGTTAATTTGATTTTTATCATTCAACCCCTTTTTCACAAGGGTTCATTAAATTTGATCTCCTTAAAGAGTTCAATCTTTAATATAAATTTGTTTTTCTGTTCAAAAGGTTTAATCAATATGTTAAAAAAAAAACAATTGTTCGACTAACACAGTTCAAAGTTAACGCAAACATTGCATTATTTCACAAGCTCACCAAAAAACATGATTGCGCTCTATTAACCCGTTTGGACCTAATGTATTTTTTTTAAGTTTTTGTTGGCCTGCTTAACGGTCGAAAACAATATTTTTAAAACTTTTAACTCATGTCTATTTGTAATTTTGTAAAAGGTTTTGAATGCAAATTTCTAATCTAATATATAAAGAAGAAAATTTGTTTGTTTGTTTGTTTATTTGTTTGTCCAGGATTCACGTGAAAACCACTGGTCCGATTGCCACAAAATTTTAAAGGAATAATTCTGGGAGGCCGGGGGGTGACATAGGCTATGTCACATTTTTATAAGTCAACAGGTTGCGGCTCCAGAGCTGTTTTAAACTTTTTCGTTTTTTGGATGTCGAGTCAAAACGGCTTGACCGATTGACTTGAAATTTTGCACAAATGTTCGTCTTAGCAACTGGAATTAGTTGTATAAATTTGGTTGGAATAAATTAACCCATTTCGGCCTGGCGGGCTTCCAAAAAGTTTTGTGTTTGCGATTTGTGTTCAATTTTACAGGGTGGTTTTGCAGTCGAAAAGAGAGTCTGGCACAAATTTTTGTTGAGTTCGGTTAACCCGTTTGGGCACGAGGGCGCAAAAAAGCTTTTTCAATGTTTTTGATGTCGAGTGAAAACCGTTTGACAAATTGACTTGAAATTTTGCACAAATGTTCCTCTTAGCAACCGCAATTGGTTGTATAAATTTGGTTGGAATAATTTAACCCATTTCGGCCTGGCGGACTTTCAAAAAATTTGGTGTTTTCGGTTTGTGTCCAATTTTACAGGTTGATTTTGTAGTCTAAAGAGAGGCTGCAAAAAGTTTTAGTTAAGTTCGATTAACCCGTTTTCCACGACGACGCCATGAAGTTTTCTATAAATTTTATTTTCTTATACGATTAAAAGTATTTTATTGAAAATTTTGTACCAGCATTTTAATTAAAACCCACATTGTTAATTTGGTTTTGACCATTTTGTGCGTTTTGAACAAAGATTCAATGAAATTTTCAGTATTCTTCAAATGAAATCTAAAAATCAAAAAATTCAATTTCTTATATATAATGCTTAAAAACATAGTATTTTAAAACAGTTTTTCCAAAAAATAAGCCTACATTTCTCTCATCAAATCATAAAAAAACGAGGAAGAGCGTATTACAACTTCCAGGTGAGTACTAAACAAAATATAAGTTGAAAAGCAAATTTTTAAACCTTTTCTAAACCATCGACTATATTTTATTCAAACGTTGGCAATTTAAGAAAACTACTATTGACATAGTATAATGACATAATGGCAAACTTAGTATCCCCATTTGACCAATAGTCATTTTAATTCAGTTAACATTATTCGCCGGAAACCTAACATCCTCAACTCTATCGTCAAGGAGCACCAAATTGTCAAGAAGCACCATGTATAGAAAAATAAGAGATAATCGTTCAAACTGTTTTTTAAAGTTTTTGTTTCGCAATCGGTTAAAAGAACTCGACAAAACATTTTTTTAAGCATTCCCCTAATTCAAAGAAGTTGTACCTACTTTCAGAAATTGGACGTAATTTACTTACAAATTTTTTTTGAACAATCGTCGGGTCGGCAGGGGTTAACAACTTCCAAGTCTGTTAGTAAATTGAACTTCATTTTCAAAGAAGAACATATATAGAAAATTTGAAGTTAATCGGTTAAATCATTTCTAATATATAACAAAGCAACGAAAACACCTATAAAAAGCTGTTGGGCCACGATGGGTTAACGGAACTCCACAAATATTTTTTTGTGGATTCATTTATAAGCAAAGTAGTATTTCAAAAAATTGGCTAAAACTTGCGTTTTTACAATTTGCAAGCTTCCGGGCAACGCCGGGTAAATCTGCTAGTAATGACATAATGGCAAACTTAGTATCCCCATTTGACCAATAGTCATTTTAATTCAGTTAACATTATTCGCCGGGAACCTAACATCCTCAACTCTATCGTCAAGGAGCACCAAATTCTCAAGAAGCACCATGTATAGAAAAATTAGAGATAATCGTTCAAACTGTTTTTTAAAGTTTTTGTTTCGCAATCGGTTAAAAGAACTCGACAAAACATTTTTTTAAGCATTCCCCTAATTCAAAGAAGTTGTACCTACTTTCAGAAATTGGACGTAATTTACTTACAAATTTTTTTATGAACAATCGTCGGGTCGACAGGGGTTAACAACTTCCAAGTCTGTTAGAAAATTGAACTTCATTTTCAAAGAAGAACACATATACAAAATTTGAAGTTAATCGGTTAAATCATTTCTAATATATATAACAAAGCAACGAAAAAACCTATAAAAAGCTGTTGGACCACGATGGGTTAACGGAACTCCACAAATATTTTTTTGTGGCTTCATTTATAAGCAAAGTAGTATTTCAAAAAATTGGCTGAAGCTTGCGTTTTTACAATTTGCAAGCTTCCGGGCAACGCCGGGTAAATCTGCTAGTCATTTATAATATTTTGTTTATTTTGGTTTTCCATTTACATAAAACACTTGAAATTTAAAAATATGATAATAACGTAATGATAACAAAATAATCAAAGTGCACTTTTGATATGAAGATAAAATAGTAACAAAAATTTTATTCTTATCTTCTAATATATAAAGAAGAAAATTTGTTTGTTTATTTGTTTGTTTGTCCAGGATTCACGTGAAAACCACTGGTCCGATTGACACCAAATTTTAGAGGAATAATTTTGGGAGTCCGGGGGGTGACATAGGCTATGTCGCATTTTTATAAGTCAACAGGTTGCGGCTCCAGAGCCGTTTTAAGCTTTTTCGTTTTTTTGATGTCAAGTCGAAACGGTTTGACCGATTAACTTGAAATTTTGCACGAATGTTCTTCTTATTAAACGGAATTAATGTTATAAAGTTGGTTGGAATAAATTAAACCCTTTCGGCCCGGCGGGCTTCCAAAAAATTTTGTGTTTCCGATTTGTGTCCAATTTTACAGGGTGGTTTTGCAGTCAAAAAGAAAGGCTGGCACAAAATTTTGTTGGGTTCGGTTAACCCGTTTGGGCACGAGGGCGCAATGAAGCTTTTTCAATGTTTTTGATGTCGAGCCGAAACAGTTTGACCGATTGACTTGAAATTTTGCACAAATCTTCCTCTTAGCAAACGGAATTAGTTGTATAAAGATGGTTCGAAAATATTAACCCATTTCGGCCCGGCGGGCTTCCAAAAAATTATTTGTTTCCGATTTGTGTCCAATTTTACAGGGTGGTTTTGCAGTCGAAAAGAAAGGCTGGCAGAAATTTTTGTTGGGTTCGGTTAACCCGTTTGGGCACGAGGGCCAATGAAGCTTTTTCAATGTTTTTGATGTCGAGTCAAAACGGTTTGACCGATTGACTTGAAATTTTGCACAAATGTTCCTCTTAGCAACCGCAATTAGTTTTATAAATTTGGTTGGAATAATTTAACCCATTTCGACGTGGCGGGCTTCCAAAAAATTTTGTATTTCCGATTTGTGTCCAATTTTACAAGGTGGTTTCGCAGTCGACAATAGAGTCTAGCACAAATTTTTGTTGAGTTCGGTTAACTCGTTTGGGCACGAGGGCGCAAAGAAGCTTTTTCAATGTTTTTGATGTCGAGTGAAAACCGTTTGACAAATTGACTTGAAATTTTGCACAAATGTTCCTCTTAGCAACCGCAATTGGTTGTATAAATTTGGTTGGAATAATTTAACCCATTTCGGCCTGGCGGACTTTCAAAAAATTTTGTGTTTTCGGTTTGTGTCCAATTTTACAGGTTGATTTTGTAGTCTAAAGAGAGGTGCAAAAAGTTTTAGTTAAGTTCGATTAACCCGTTTTCCACGACGACGCCATGAAGTTTTCTATAAATTTTATTTTCTTATACGATTAAAAGTATTTTATTGAAAATTTTGTACCAGCATTTTAATTAAAACCCACATTGTTAATTTGGTTTTGACCATTTTGTGCGTTTTGAACAAAGATTCAATGAAATTTTCAGTATTCTTCAAATGAAATCTAAAAATCAAAAAATTCAATTTCTTATATATAATGCTTAAAAACATAGTATTTTAAAACAGTTTTTCCAAAAAATAAGCCTACATTTCTCTCATCAAATCATAAAAAAACGAGGAAGAGCGTATTACAACTTCCAGGTGAGTACTAAACAAAATATAAGTTGAAAAGCAAATTTTTAAACCTTTTCTAAATCATCGACTATATTTTATTCAAACGTTGGCAATTTAAGAAAACTACTATTGACATAGTATAATGACATAATGGCAAACTTAGTATCCCCATTTGACCAATAGTCATTTTAATTCAGTTAACATTATTCGCCGGAAACCTAACATCCTCAACTCTATCGTCAAGGAGCACCAAATTGTCAAGAAGCACCATGTATAGAAAAATAAGAGATAATCGTTCAAACTGTTTTTTAAAGTTTTTGTTTCGCAATCGGTTAAAAGAACTCGACAAAACATTTTTTTAAGCATTCCCCTAATTCAAAGAAGTTGTACCTACTTTCAGAAATTGGACGTAATTTACTTACAAATTTTTTTTGAACAATCGTCGGGTCGGCAGGGGTTAACAACTTCCAAGTCTGTTAGTAAATTGAACTTCATTTTCAAAGAAGAACATATATAGAAAATTTGAAGTTAATCGGTTAAATCATTTCTAATATATAACAAAGCAACGAAAACACCTATAAAAAGCTGTTGGGCCACGATGGGTTAACGGAACTCCACAAATATTTTTTTGTGGATTCATTTATAAGCAAAGTAGTATTTCAAAAAATTGGCTAAAACTTGCGTTTTTACAATTTGCAAGCTTCCGGGCAACGCCGGGTAAATCTGCTAGTAATGACATAATGGCAAACTTAGTATCCCCATTTGACCAATAGTCATTTTAATTCAGTTAACATTATTCGCCGGGAACCTAACATCCTCAACTCTATCGTCAAGGAGCACCAAATTCTCAAGAAGCACCATGTATAGAAAAATTAGAGATAATCGTTCAAACTGTTTTTTAAAGTTTTTGTTTCGCAATCGGTTAAAAGAACTCGACAAAACATTTTTTTAAGCATTCCCCTAATTCAAAGAAGTTGTACCTACTTTCAGAAATTGGACGTAATTTACTTACAAATTTTTTTATGAACAATCGTCGGGTCGACAGGGGTTAACAACTTCCAAGTCTGTTAGAAAATTGAACTTCATTTTCAAAGAAGAACACATATACAAAATTTGAAGTTAATCGGTTAAATCATTTCTAATATATATAACAAAGCAACGAAAAAACCTATAAAAAGCTGTTGGGCCACGATGGGTTAACGGAACTCCACAAATATTTTTTTGTGGCTTCATTTATAAGCAAAGTAGTATTTCAAAAAATTGGCTGAAGCTTGCGTTTTTACAATTTGCAAGCTTCCGGGCAACGCCGGGTAAATCTGCTAGTCATTTATAATATTTTGTTTATTTTGGTTTTCCATTTACATAAAACACTTGAAATTTAAAAATATGATAATAACGTATGATAACAAAATAATCAAAGTGCACTTTTGATATGAAGATAAAATAGTAACAAAAATTTTATTCTTATCTTCTAATATATAAAGAAGAAAATTTGTTTGTTTATTTGTTTGTTTGTCCAGGATTCACGTGAAAACCACTGGTCCGATTGACACCAAATTTTAGAGGAATAATTTTGGGAGTCCGGGGGGTGACATAGGCTATGTCGCATTTTTATAAGTCAACAGGTTGCGGCTCCAGAGCCGTTTTAAGCTTTTTCGTTTTTTTGATGTCAAGTCGAAACGGTTTGACCGATTAACTTGAAATTTTGCACGAATGTTCTTCTTATTAAACGGAATTAATGTTATAAAGTTGGTTGGAATAAATTAAACCCTTTCGGCCCGGCGGGCTTCCAAAAAATTTTGTGTTTCCGATTTGTGTCCAATTTTACAGGGTGGTTTTGCAGTCAAAAAGAAAGGCTGGCACAAAATTTTGTTGGGTTCGGTTAACCCGTTTGGGCACGAGGGCGCAATGAAGCTTTTTCAATGTTTTTGATGTCGAGCCGAAACAGTTTGACCGATTGACTTGAAATTTTGCACAAATCTTCCTCTTAGCAAACGGAATTAGTTGTATAAAGATGGTTCGAAAATATTAACCCATTTCGGCCCGGCGGGCTACCAAAAAATTATTTGTTTCCGATTTGTGTCCAATTTTACAGGGTGGTTTTGCAGTCGAAAAGAAAGGCTGGCAGAAATTTTTGTTGGGTTCGGTTAACCTGTTTGGGCACGAGGGCCAATGAAGCTTTTTCAATGTTTTTGATGTCGAGTCAAAACGGTTTGACCGATTGACTTGAAATTTTGCACAAATGTTCCTCTTAGCAACCGCAATTAGTTTTATAAATTTGGTTGGAATAATTTAACCCATTTCGACGTGGCGGGCTTCCAAAAAATTTTGTATTTCCGATTTGTGTCCAATTTTACAAGGTGGTTTCGCAGTCGACAATAGAGTCTAGCACAAATTTTTGTTGAGTTCGGTTAACTCGTTTGGGCACGAGGGCGCAAAGAAGCTTTTTCAATGTTTTTGATTTCGAGTCAAAACCGTTTAACAAATTAACTTGAAATTTTGCACAAATGTTCCTCTTAGCAACCGAAATTAGTTGTATAAATTTGGTTCGAATAATTTAACCCATTTCGGCCTGGCGGACTTTCAAAAAATTTTGTGTTTTCGATTTGTGTCCAATTTTACAGGTTGATTTTGCAGTCTAAAGAGAGGCTGCAAAAAGTTTTAGTTAATTCGATTAACCCGTTTTCCAAGACGACGCCATGAAGTTTCTATAAATTTTTTTTCTTATACGATTAAAACTATTTTAAATATTAAATATAAAAATAAATTTTACATAAATGCAGCAAGTACCTTTGAACATAGCTGAACCACTAAAATTAAGTCTAGATTTCGGAGACACATAGGACATAGGAAATATATTCTTTGGCTTCGAAATTAAACTCGACCACAACCAATTCCCATGGTACTTTCATTACTAGTAAACTACTGTTAAATTTCATCAAAATACCGGCATTATTTTTTGAGTTATGGTGTTTGTAAGATATATGTTTGTTAGTCCTTGAACTTTTCAAGGGTTCCAGGACCCGAAATTATGGCACGATTTCGCCCATATGCAGTCCCGTCATACTTTCAATACTAGTTAACCCTTGTACACAATTGGAACGCTCTATCTTAATTTTAAGTTACTAGTTTTATTAATTTCGATGATAAGCTTTTACACATTTGGGGGTCTAAGAGAGGTTCTGAACCACCACTCCAATTGATCCCAAATTATGGGGGAACGCAAGAAATAGTAAAGAACACCCTTGTGCCAAATTGGAAGCTTCTACATTTGTTTCAAGTTACTATCTTTATTAATTTCGAAAATATGCTTTAAGGGCCTAAGAACTGAGTGGCTGGTCCCCGATCCACTACCCCAATGGGGCCCAAATTTCAAAGACACTTACGAAATAGGAAGGGACACCCTGATACTAAATTTGGACGTTCTATCTTCATTGGTTTCGGAATTATGCCCGTTTGGCCTAAATTCGATCAAAAAGTTCTAAGTTCCGAACCCATTGTCCAATCCTCACCGTACGTAATCACCGCCGTAGCTTCGCTGCCAATAACCTACAGCACAAATTTCATGAAGATAGCCTCATTAGTTGTTGAGTTATCGTGATTTTTTATATATGTTCCTTAGCCCTGACATCGATTAAAAGGTCCGGAATCCGAACCGCTGGGCTGATTTCGCCCTTATATAGTCCGCGCTGTACTTATAGTACTAGTTAACCCTTGTACACAATTTGAACGGTCTATCCTAATTTTAAGTAACTATTTTTAGTAATTTCGATTATAAGCCTTTAAAACTTGGGAGGTCTGAGAGGGGTACAGAACCACCACTCCAATTGATCCCAAATTAGGGGAACACGCAAGAGATAGTAAAGAACACCCTTGTGGCAAATTGGAAGCTTCTACATTTTTTCAAGTTGTTATCTTTATTAATTTTAAAGATATGCTTTAAGGTCTTCGGAAATGTGTGGCTGGTCCCCGACCCACTACTCCAATGGGACCCAAATTCACAAGACACTTAGGAAATAGGAAGGGACACCCTGATACTAAATTTGGAGGTTCTATCTTCATTGGTTTCGGAATTATGCTCGTTTGGCATAAATTCGATCAAAAAGTTCTAGGTTCCGAACCCATGGTCCAATCCCGACCTTACGCAATTCCCGAAGTAGTTTCATTACTAGTAACCTACAGCACAAATTTGATGAAGATAGCGTCATCAGTTGTTGAGTTATCGTGATTTTTTATATTTGTTCGTTAGCCCTGAAACCGATTAAAAGGTCCAGAATCCGAACCCATGGGCCGATTTCGCCCATATGCAATCCCCGCCGTACTTTCAGTCCTAGTAACCTACAGTTAAAATTTCATCAAGATAGCTCCATTATTTTTTGAGTTATCGTGCCTACGGACGGACGGACGGACGGACGGACATGGCTATATCGACTAAGGCGGTCACGCTGATCACAAATATATATACTTTTCCATATCTAGCTCGCTTCCTTTAGGTGGTTACAAACACCATACCAAAGTTAATATACCCCTTTACCTATTCTATAGGTGTAGGGTATAAAAACAAATTTCTAAGTAAATTACGTCCAATTTTTTAAAGTAGGTAAAACTTCTTTGAATTAGGGGAATGTTTAAACAAATGTTTTGTCGTGTTTTTTTAACCGATTGCGAAACAAAAACTTTAAAAAACAGCTTTTTAAAGGTTTTTTCGTTGCAAATAAAATTTATAGAAAACTTGACAGCGTCGTCGTGGAAAACCGGTTATTCGAACTTAACTAAAACTTTTTGCAGCCTCTCTTTGGACTGATAAATCAAACAGTAAAATTGGACACAAATCGGAAACACAAAATTTTTTGGAAGCCCGCCAGACCGAAATGGGTCGATTAATTTCAACCAAATTTGCACAACTAATTCCGGTTGCTAAGAGGAACTTTTGTGCAAAATTTCAAGTCAATCGGTTGAACCTTTTTTCTCGACATCAAAAAAACGAAAAAGTTTAAAACGCCTCTGGAGCCGCAACCTGTTGACTTATAAAATGCGATGTAGCCTATGTCACACCCGGGCTCTCAGAATTATTCCTTTAAAAATTTTGTGACTCATTTGGTTTTCACGTGATCCTGGACAAACACACAATCAAACAAATTTTCTTCTTTATATATTTTAAAAATTAAAAACAAAATATTTTTATAATAAACGACGAAATTTTTTTTTTTTAATTTTTATTATATCATATCTACATTTTATTGAATTATTACCATAGGTAATGTATAATTAAGAAATTGTATACGATACTTAAGTTGTAAAATATATTTTTGATTTAAGTTAATTCTGTGAAAAGTTCTAAATTTATCATTGTATTTTAGAAATACATTTATTGCATATTTTGATTATTAAATTTTGTGATAAAAAGCTAATGAAAGTATTAATGGTTTTAATTAGCATTAAAAACCATCAAATTATATAAACTTTTATATTTATATTATTACAAATTAATATTTCGTTCGAATAACTTTCAGTTTTATTATATAAAACATTAAAAAATAAGTAAATTAAGCGAATAAATTAAAAAATTATTTAAAATTGAAATAATTAATCGGTATATTTGTATCAAAGGTTCCCTCCAAAAGTTTGGTTCAAAATGGGAGTGGTTTTGGTTTCTTAAAATTGCACACTACCCAAAGAAACAAAGCACACTTTCAATGGGTGGCGTTCGAGCATTCCATTCCCTCGTAAAAAAAAAAAGAAAAATATCATAAAGCAGTCTGTGTTGAAGTTAAAGCTGTTCTTTGAGCTTGAAACTATGGTGCTCATACAAACTATTCCGCGATATTTCTACAAGTGTTACCAACATTAGGATTAGAAAAAATAATCATTGGATGTCGAAAGAAATCTTAAAGCTGATTGAACCTAGAAATAACTTGTATTAGAAATATAAGAAGTATCCTAATAATATGGAATATAAGGTAAATTACAATAGAGTAAAAAATAAGATTATTGCAGAGAAAAAACAAGTAAAGAAACAATCAGTCGATGCAACCAACTTAGAAATACCCTACACCTATTTGGTTCAAATTTAATGGGAAATCCATAAGTCATTTTAAAATCATAAAAGCTTTTATTTGTTTGATCGTAAGACATGGCTAACCAAATTTTTTTTGTAATACTAAAAACATTTTCTAATTATTTTATCAATTCAAAAATATTAAAAATTTTTACTAATTTATCTATTTTAAAATATTAAACAACAAATTAAATTGAGATAAATGGATTCATAAAATGCAATTACAAAATTACATATTTAAAACTTTTATCCAGTTCAATAAGATTTTACACACATGCGGTAATTACTCCTTTTCAGGATTTTTAGTTGTAGTGCATTTACTGTTGAATGATTTAGTATCCTTGGTTAATTATTTCAATTTTCAATAATTTTTAAATTCATTCTCTTAATTTACTAATTTTTTAATGTTCTATATAATTAAACTCAAAGTTATTCGAAAGAAATATTAATTTATAATAATATAAATACAAAAGTTTATATAATTTAATGATTTTTAATGTTAGTTTAAACCATTAATGCTTTCATTAGCTTTTTATCACAAAATTTAATAATCAAAATATGCAATAAATCTATATATATAAAAGCGAAAGTTTGTTTGTATGTTTGTTTGTTTGTTTGTTTGTTTGTGTCTTATAAACTTCTAAGCTGCTCAGCCGATTCTTATGAAAATTGGTATATAGGGGTTTCTGGGTGCGAAAGGAAATCATTGACGAAAAATTTTGCTCTAACGGACCGCCAAGTTGGGGCTGTGGTGCAAGTATTTAATCTTTTTCGTCCTAAAATGAAAACGGTTCGACCGATTGACTTCAAATTTTATATACGTGATGCTCCTTGAGAATGGAGTTGACACTAATCACAATTTTGGAATTTGTTAACCCATGTCGGCCGGACGGTTGTACAAAAAAAATTTTTCGTCCAAATTTTGTCCGACTTTCCGAAATACTACTTTGGCTAAAAAGAAAGCCACAAAAAAAATTTTTTTTGAGTTCCATTAACCCATTGCGGCCCAACAGCTTTTTATATGTTTTTTCATTACTTTACTCTAAATTAGAAACGGTTTGACCAATTGACTTCAAATTTTGTATACGTGATGCTCCTTGAGAAGTGAGTTGACATTATTTACAGATTTGGAATTTGTTAACCCATGCCGGCCGACGGTTAGCCAAAAAAAATGTTGGAAGCAAATATTGTTCAATTTTGTCAGAACTGCTTTGACCAAAGAGAAAGTCTCAAAACATTTTTTGTTGAGTTCCGGTAACCCATTGCGACACAGCGTAATTTTTTGGTTTTTTTCGTTACTTTACTTTAAACTCGAAACGGTTTGACAGTATTACTCCAAATTTTGTATGCGCGAAGCACTTTGAAAATGGAGTTGACTCTGTTAGCAGGCTTGGTGTTTGGTAACAAATGTCGGTCCTACGATTGGTCGAAAAAAATTTTGGAAGTAAATTACGTCCAATTTTGGGAAGTAGTTAGAACTTCTTTGATTACAGGAACTTTAAAAATTAATAGAATAATCCTAGCAAAATCATTTAAAAAGAATTGCTTTAATACAATTTAAAATAACATTTACACCATGTGTCATTTTTATGTTAACTTTTTGCAGTAACATAAACTTAAATTAAACCTCTATTGAGAGCGCACTGGGTATAAGCTAGTGTATATATAAAATACAATGATAAATTTAGAACAGTTCATATAATTAATTTTAATACAAATATAAATTTTACAACATAAGTATCGTACACAATTTCTTAATTATATATTACCTATGGTAATAATTCGACAAAATATAGATATGATGTAATTAAAATTAAAAAAAAAATATTTAGTTTTTAGCACATTTTCAAAAAGTTTTGTAAAAATGTGCCTATATAGTTCCACTCTGTCCGTTCGTCCGTCCGTCTGTCCGTATGTTCACAAAAACTTTTACACCGTTTGGAATAGAGTTAAGAAATTTTAACCACGGGTAGATATTACGAAAAAAATTATTTCGTAGAAGGATTTTTTTTCTGTAACCTCACCCGTTACGGGGCTACAGCCCACCAAAGTTGGAAAAAGCCTTACTTTTAAATTGTTATAACAAGAGTTCTGTTTGGTATATTTTCAATCTGAAAACGGAAAAAGATAGCTTTTATAAGCTTTATAAATAATTAAGAGCAAATGTTTAGGGTTGCCATACGGTACTAAAATTTACCAAACTCAAATTTTGAAAAACTCAATTTTTGCAAAATTTTCGGCCACACATATTTTCTAAAGGTACAAGCTAAGAAAATTTTGGGAGAAGTTAGATCCTCCGAAATTAGTAGGAGTCGGTTAACAAAATTTTTTTGTCAAGCCCCCTGAGGTCTCGAAAATTGAAATTTTGGTATTTTTAAACACCTGTAGCTTGAATACCTGTTAACATTTTTTTTTAGTATTATGGTAAATTGAAAGATACATAATTATATTTCAACATGTGTCAAAGGTTTTTCTTAATATTGAAAGGTGCCGAAGTTACAGCCCCAAAAATTTCAAAAAAGCCCTATATTTAAATTACTATAACAAGAGTTCTGCTAAAAGTATCTTCAATATAAAAACGGGAGAAGAGAGCTGTTTTATGGGCTTGAAAAAAATATAAAGTTAAAATGTATAGGGTTGCCATACGGTACTAAAATTTACCATTATGCAAAACTCAATTTTTGAAAAATTTTGGGCCCCACATATCTTCTAAACGGTTCAAGCTAGGGTGTTGAAATTTAGACCTTTAGAAATTAGTAGAAGTTTAGACCTTTAGAAGTTAGACCTTTAGAAATTAGTAGGAGTCAGTTGACAAAATTTTTTTGTCACGTCCCCTGTTTAGGAGCTATAAGGGCTCGAAAATTTAAATTTTGCTATTTTTAAGCACCTGTAACTTGAAAACCTGTTCAAACTTTTTCTTACAAATACACAAAATTTACAGCTGCAGCATTATGTTTCAACATATGTTAAAGGATTTTCTTAAATTTGAAAGGGTTTCTTTAAATTCAAGAAATTGTCTCTTAGTTTTAACTATTTTTGCTTAAAATTCCAAATTTTGGTGGAGTTCACAATTGATTTCCTCGAAAAAAATTGATTGGTGAGGACAGGAGGAGGGTGGGCAGATCCTTCATAAATTTGCTAAGCAAAAATTTGGGAGCCTTTTCCATTGAAGGGCTACTAGGTCTTAAAAATTAAAACTTTTATTTTTATATAAAACAGTAACTTATTCACCAGTGTAAGTTTTTTCCAAAATTAAACGTTAACATTGAAGCTTCAACATTATTTTCCGCACTTATTAACAGGTTCCCTTCAGTTCATTGGGGTTATATTCTAAGAATTTTCCTATTAGTCATATAATAAATAAATTAATGAAATAACTAAATTAATATTATCATTTATTTTTATATATATTTTTATAAAAATAAATGATGAAATATTTAGTAAGAAACCGTATATAATTTTAAAAATGTGCTTTTTAAAAACCCTTGTTTTTGCCCTTACTCGTTAATTTCTAAAATATAATACATAACATGTTTTATAGTAAAACTCTTAGCATTTTTAAAATATAAAAGTGTTAAATAGGAACAGAAATAGGAAATAGTATATCAAATTTGATTTTTTATACCCTACACCTATAAAATAAAAATTGGCGGTTAAAATTGGATATGGTGTGTGATTTTAAACAAAAATTTGATTTGAAAATAAAGTGGGAAACAATTAAGATTTTGAGTTAAAAAATATTTTAAAAACCAAATGAAGTGAAAATACAATATAATATATTTAAAAATTGCCCGAAAATATTATTAATAAGTGTAAAAAACTAAATAAAATAAGATAAAACAAGTAAAGAAACAGTCAGTCGGTGCAACCGACTTAGAAATACCCTACACCTATTTGGTTCAAATTTAAGGACATATCCATAAGTCATTTTAACACCATAGAAGCTGTTATTAATTTGATCGTAAGACATAGCTAACCAAATTAACTGTATAATACTAAAAACATTTTCTAATTACCCTATCTATTAAAAAATGCTACAAATTCTTACTAATTTATCTATTTAAAAATATTAAAAAACAAACAAACTTGAAATAAATGAAAATATATTTATTCCAATTCAATTACAAAATGAAAAAATTCTAATTATTAAATTTTGTGATAAAAAGATAATCAAAGCATAATATATTTAATAATCCAAATTTTTAAAAATTGCAATTATTTTAAATGGTTAGTTTATATACCTAATAGAAAAAGCTTATAAACGCAAAATATGCAATAAATGTATTTCTAAAATACAATTAAAAATTTACACCTTTTCATATAATTCATTTAAATATAAAAATAAATTTTACATAAATGCAGCAAGTACCTTTGAACATAGCTGAACCACTAAAATTAAGTCTAGATTTCGGAGACACATAGGACATAGGAAATATATTCTTTGGCTTCGAAATTAAACTCGACCACAACCAATTCCCATGGTACTTTCATTACTAGTAAACTACTGTTAAATTTCATCAAAATACCGGCATTATTTTTTGAGTTATGGTGTTTGTAAGATATATGTTTGTTAGTCCTTGAACTTTTCAAGGGTTCCAGGACCCGAAATTATGGCACGATTTCGCCCATATGCAGTCCCGTCATACTTTCAATACTAGTTAACCCTTGTACACAATTGGAACGCTCTATCTTAATTTTAAGTTACTAGTTTTATTAATTTCGATGATAAGCTTTTACACATTGGGGGGTCTAAGAGAGGTTCTGAACCACCACTCCAATTGATCCCAAATTATGGGGGAACGCAAGAAATAGTAAAGAACACCCTTGTGGCAAATTGGAAGCTTCTACATTTGTTTCAAGTTACTATCTTTATTAATTTCGAAAATATGCTTTAAGGGCCTAAGAACTGAGTGGCTGGTCCCCGATCCACTACTCCAATGGGGCCCAAATTTCAAAGACACTTACGAAATAGGAAGGGACACCCTGATACTAAATTTGGAGGTTCTATCTTCATTGGTTTCGGAATTATGCCCGTTTGGCCTAAATTCGATCAAAAAGTTCTAAGTTCCGAACCCATTGTCCAATCCTCACCGTACGTAATCACCGCCGTAGCTTCGCTGCCAATAACCTACAGCACAAATTTCATGAAGATAGCCTCATTAGTTGTTGAGTTATCGTGATTTTTTATATATGTTCCTTAGCCCCGACATCGATTAAAAGGTCCGGAATCCGAACCGCTGGGCTGATTTCGCCCTTATATAGTCCGCGCTGTACTTATAGTACTAGTTAACCCTTGTACACAATTTGAACGGTCTATCCTAATTTTAAGTAACTATTTTTAGTAATTTCGATTATAAGCCTTTAAAACTTGGGAGGTCTGAGAGGGGTACAGAACCACCACTCCAATTGATCCCAAATTAGGGGAACACGCAAGAGATAGTAAAGAACACCCTTGTGGCAAATTGGAAGCTTCTACATTTTTTCAAGTTGTTATCTTTATTAATTTTAAAGATATGCTTTAAGGTCTTCGGAAATGTGTGGCTGGTCCCCGACCCACTACTCCAATGGGACCCAAATTCACAAGACACTTAGGAAATAGGAAGGACACCCTGATACTAAATTTGGAGGTTCTATCTTCATTGGTTTCGGAATTATGCTCGTTTGGCATAAATTCGATCAAAAAGTTCTAGGTTCCGAACCCATGGTCCAATCCCGACCTTACGCAATTCCCGAAGTAGTTTCATTACTAGTAACCTACAGCACAAATTTGATGAAGATAGCGTCATTAGTTGTTGAGTTATCGTGATTTTTTATATTTGTTCGTTAGCCCTGAAACCGATTAAAAGGTCCAGAATCCGAACCCATGGGCCGATTTCGCCCATATGCAATCCCCGCCGTACTTTCAGTCCTAGTAACCTACAGTTAAAATTTCATCAAGATAGCTCCATTATTTTTTGAGTTATCGTGCCTACGGACGGACGGACGGACGGACGGACATGGCTATATCGACTAAGGCGGTCACGCTGATCACAAATATATATACTTTTCCATATCTAGCTCGCTTCCTTTAGGTGGTTACAAACACCATACCAAAGTTAATATACCCCTTTACCTATTCTATAGGTGTAGGGTATAAAAATTTGAGTTATGTTGGGGGCTATTATAATTTAAGAAATGTGGGTGATTTTAGGCTACCACTTTATAGAAGAACAAGATCGCAAAATAGCCTATTGTACAAAGGAATGCAACTTTTTAACGATCTACCGGAACACATTAAACAAGTGACAAACTTAATTGGATTTAAAAACCTTTTATTTAAAGAATTATTTTAAAAAATATGCATATAGATGAATCTTATAAATGAAATTTAAAAATTAATTAATCTTGTAAAATAATTGTTTTTTCTTTTTGAATTTTTGTAAATATTTTAAATTTTGGTAAATAATTTAAATTTTTTAAATATTTTAATTTAAATTTTTTAAATATTTTAATATCGATAAATTATCTAAACTACGTATTTTGTAAAGTTATCTAAAACTAATAAATAAAAAAAAAAAAAAAAAAAAAATAAGAAAAGGGTATATTAACTTTGGTATGGTGTTTATAACCACCTAAAGGAAGTGAGCTAGATATGGAAAAGTACATATATTTGTGATCCTGAGTCGACATAGCCATGTCCGTCCGTCCGTCCGTAGGCACGATAACTCAAAAACTAATGGAGCTATCTTGATTAAATTTTAACTGTAGGTTACTAGGACTTAAAGTACAGCGGAGATTGTATATGGGCGAAATCAGCCCATGTGTTTGGATTCTGGACCTTTTAATTATTCCAAGGAACATATAAAAAAAGTAAGGATAACTCAACAAGTAATGGCGTTACAATCATGAATTTTGTGATGTAGGTTACTAGTAATAAGACTATGGCAGGGACTGCGTACGAATGAGTTCGGCCATGGGTTCGGATCCTAGAAGTTTTTGATCGAATTTAGGCCAAACAAGCATAATTCCGGAACCAATGAAGATAGAACCTCCAAGTTTGGTATCAGTGTGCCTCTTCCTATGTCTTTAGAGTCCTGAAAATTTAGCACCAATTGGAGTAGTGGATCGGGGACAATCCACACAGTTCTGATGACCTTAAAGCATATCATTGAAATTATTTTGAAAAATAGCTTAAAATTAAGATAGAACGTTCCAATTCTGTAAAAGGGTTCACTAGTATTGAAAGAACGGCGCGGACTGTATATAGGCGAAATCAGCCCATGGGTTCGGATCCTGGAACTTTTTCATCGAATTTAGTTCAAACGAGCATGATTCCGAATTCAAAGAAATTAGAACCTCCAAATTCGGTATCAGAGTGTCCCTTTATATTTCCATAGTGTCCTCGAAATTTAGAACCAATTGAAATAGTTGGTCGGGGACCATCCACATAGTTTCGAAGACCTTAAAGCATATTTTCGAAAATAATAGAGATAGTAATTTCAAAAAAATGTAGAAGCTCCCAATTTGGCACAAGGATGTTCTTCAAAATTTCCTACGTGTTCCCTTAATGCATGATCAATTGGAGTTGTGGTTCAGGTAACTCTCTTAGACTCTAAAGGATAAAAGGCTTGTTCTGTGAGTTTTAATAACGTAAATGAACTAATTCATGAACATTTAAAATAAATAAAAAAATATATTTACTTTTGCTTTTGTTTTTTTTTTTTATTAAAAATAAATAAAATATTTTTTGGCCTGCTTACGATAATTTATTATATTTTATTTTCTAAAATAAAACACATTCAACAAAATTTTAATATTTTAGTTGTTTATAATTGAACACACCCAACAAAACACATTTAATTGAATGCGTTTGTTACACCTCACTCTAGGCAAATAAATTATTATTAATAGATAAATTAGTAAGAATTTTTAATATTTTTGAATTGATCAAATAATTAGAAAATGTTTTTAGTATTATAAAAAAAATTTGGTTAGCCATGTCTTACGATCAAACTAATAAAAGCTTTTATGATTTTAAAATAACTTATGGTTTTCCCATTAAATTTGAACCAAATAGGTGTAGGGTATTTCTAAGTCGGTTGTACCGACTGACTGTTTCTTTACTTGTTTGTCCTAAATTTCCGGGATTCTAAGGACATAGAAAGAGGCACACTGATACCAGATTTAAAGGTTTTATTTTCATTGGTTTCGGAATTATGCTTGTTTGGCCTAAATTCGATAAAAAACTTCTAGGATCCGAACCCATGGCCGAACTCGTTCGTACGTAGTCCCCGCCAAAGTCTCATTACTGGTAACCCACATCATAAAATTCATGATTGTAACACCATTTTTTCTTATTTTTTTTATATGTTCCTTGGCCCTTAGAACAATTAAGAGGTCCAGAATCCGAACCCATAGGCCGATGTTACCCATATGCAATCCCCGCTGTACTTTAAGTCCTAGTAACCTACAGTTAAAATTTAGATAGCTCCATTAGTTTTTGAGTTATCGTGCCTACGGACGAACAGACGGACGGACTGACGGACATTGCTACATCGATTCAGGAGATCACGCTGATCACAAATATATATGCTTTCCATATCTAGCTCGCTTCTTTAGGTGGTTACAAAGCCCATACCAAAGTAAATATACCCTTTTGCTATTTCATAGGTGTAGGGTATAAAAAAGGGCAAAGCATATTTTAACAGAAATTTTCAAGCAGCTGGATCTAATACTATGCAGATATGGAATGTCTTGAATTGTCAGATTATAAACCCAAAATCAGATTGTAACAAATAGTTAACGAACTACGATATAATAATGAACTGTTAATTAATGAAAAAGACATAGCCAACGGCTTTAATGAATATTTTAACAATGCCGGTAAAAAATTAGCAGATACAATTCAAACTAAAGAAGTAAATATAGTAAAAGACGGGATAAATGAACGTTCCATATTCCTGGTACCTCCTAATTATACTGTATCAGATAATATAGCAGCAAAAAATTTTAAAGCCCCATAATTGTGTTATTGATAGTTTTCGCACAGGAGATTATTCTAGTTCATAAAAATGTAGTATTGAATATACAAAAGTTTTTCTCCTTTAGATACATCTAACTATCAACCTATAACACTTAAGAATTTAGCAGAGAATGTTGAAAAAACAAAGTACATGAGAAACTTTAAGAAAACAAAATTATTAATTTCTTGGTTTTATAATAGATGACAAATTATCCTGGAGTGATCATGTTAATTGCATTTTAAACAATTGATGAAAAACACCGAGGGTTTTTAAAAAGCACATCTTCAAATTTATATAGGGTTTCTAACTGACCATTTTATCATTTATTTTTATAAAAATGTATTTAAAAATAAATGATATTATAATTTAGTTATATCACCAATTTGTTAATTAAAAATAATAGTGAAATCAATCAATAGATACTTAGAATATAATCCCAATGCACTCAAGAAAACCCGTTAACAAGTGTGAAATATAATTTTGGAGCTTCAATGTTAACGTTTACACTAGTGAATAAGTTACTGCTTCATAAAAACATAAAAGTTACAATTTTAAAGTCCTAATAGCCCTTCAGTTGGGAAGGTTTCCAAATTTGGCTAAACAAACTTATGATGATTCTCGAGGGCCTGCCTATTCCGCTCCTGTCCCCACACATGGTTAAAACTAAGAGGCAATTTCTTCAATTTAACGAACCCCTTTTAAATTTAAGAAATTCTTTTAACATATGCTAAAATATAATACTGCAGCTTTAAATTTTCTATATTTGCAAAAAAAAATTTGAACAGGCATTCAAGTTACAGGTGTTGTATGTAAAAATAGTAAAATTTAAATTTTTAAGCCCTTATAGCTCCTAAACAGAGGACGCGACAACAAAATTTTGTTAACCGGCTCCTACTAATTTCTGAGGATCTAACTACTCCCAAAATTTCAAGACCTTAATCGTTTAGAAGATATGTGGGGCCAAAAAATTTGCAAAAATTGAGTTTTGCATAATGGTAAATTTTAGTACCGTAAGGCAACCCTATACATTTTAGCGATGAATTTTTCTGAAGCCTAAGAAAGCAGCTCTCTTCTACAGTTTTTCGATTGAAAATAAACCTAACAGAATTCTTGTAATATCAATTTAAACAAAGAGCTTTTTGCAACTTTGGGGGGCTGTAGCTCCGTAACAAGTGGGGCTACAGAAAAAAGTTCTTCTATGAATTTTTTTTTTTTTGCAAAAAACCTCCTCATGGTTAAAATATTTTTACTCTATTTCATATGGTGTAAAAGTTTTTTTAAACATACTATAACGAGTTTATTCTCATTTAATAAATAAAACATACTTGGTTGAAGTTCACTTAATACTCTCTCTTTTATTTCCCTTAATTAGACTATTTATAATCTTATAACTAACGCTACTAATACTAATTAAGTTTCTTATGATTTAGCAATATCATTAATACATATATGGATAATTTGGTAATCAATAACAGTTGCATTTCTTATCGATAATTTATCTTTCCAAGCATAGGATAATTATTAATGCATTCCTTTAGGTCACTTACCTTTCTGAAATGTGATTAATTATGATTAATCATTATGATCGCTTAAAGTATTGCATACTATAGACGATTGATAATGATTAATCATTGTATGATATTCTAATATATCAAATTCACATTTATCAAGGTAATATTAAGGAATTTAATTGCAATAAAAGGTTTTTGGATTTAAAACGGGCAATACACCATGCCATACATTAGATATGTATTTAGATATATATTTTATACTACATCTCCCTCCGAAAGAAAAAACAAAGGGAACTACCAAAAGAGTTTTTTTTTATTTATTTTTTTTTTTTCACTTTTCTTTTCGTTCAAATTTTATACTTTTGAAATATTATACGTTATTATCGTGAGGGTACAAAAAAAAAGTTTTATTATATATGCACATACCAAAATTAATAAAACTAGCAGCTTGAAAAAATGTAGAAGCTTCAAATTTGGCACAAGGGTGTTCTTTAATATTTCTTGCGTGTTCCCCTAATTCAATTGGAGTGGCGGTTCAGTACCCCTCTTAGACCTCTCAATTTTTAAAAGCTTATAATCGAAATTACTAAAAATAGTAACTTAAAATTAAAATGGAACGTTCAAATTGTGTACAAGGGTTAACTAGTATTTAAAGTACAACGCGGACTGCATATGGGCGAAATCAGCCCATGGGTTCGGGTTCTGGACCTCTTAATCGGTTTCACGGCTAACGAACATATGTAAAAAATCACGATAACTCAACAACTAATGACGCTATCTTCATGAAATTTGTGCTGTAGGTTATTGGTAATGAAACTACGGCGGCGATTGCGTACGGTGAGGATTGGACAATAGGTTCAGAACTTAGAACTTTTTGATCGAATTAAGGCCAAACTAGCATAATTCCGAAACCAAAGAAAATAGAACCTTCAAATTTGGTATCAGGATGTCTCTTTCGATTTCCCTAGTCCTTGAAATTTGGGCTCAATTGAAGTAGTGGGTCGGGGACCAGCCACTCAGTTCCGAAGACCTTAAAGCATATTTTCGAAATTAATAAAGATGGTAATTTGAATAAATGTAGAATGCGTCCCCCTCATTTTAGATCAATTGGAGTGGTGGTACAGTTCCTCTCTTAAACCCCACAAGGTTTAAAAGGTTATCATCTAAATTAATAAAAATAGTAACCTGTAATTAAGATAGAACGTTCCAATGATGCACAAGGGTTAACTAGTATTGAAAGTATGACGGGGACTGCATATGGGCAAAATTGTGCCATGGCTTCGGGTTCTGGAACCTTTGAAAAGTTAAAAGGCTAACAATCATATATCTCAATAACACTATAACTCAAAAAATAATTCCGCTATTTTGATAAAAATTTAAACTCTAGGTTACTAGTAATGAAAGTACCATGGGAATTGGTTCTGGTCGACTTTGGACAATGAATTTGGATTCTAGAAGATTTTGATCGATTTTAGGCCGAACGATTATAATTTCGAAGCCAATGATATTTCCTATGTGTCCCCGTAATTTAGACTAGTGGAGGTTCAGGTGCCTCCTAAGAAATCCAAAAATTAAAAAGCTTATCTTCGAAAGTCTTAAAGATAGAAACTTTGAATTTGATACACGAGGGTTCTTTCCTTTTTCCGTTTTTATTTAACACTTTTATATTATTAAAAGGCTAAGAATTTTATTATAAAAGATATTATGTATAATCTTTTATAAATTAAAAACAAAATATTTTTTTAATAAACGATTGCATTCCTTTTTTTTAATTTTTATTATTTTATTATTTTTTATTAATTGCAATTTTGAAAAATTTGAATTATTAAATATAGAATAAATATATTTTCATTTGTTTCAAGTTTTTTTTTTTCATATTTTTAAATAGATAAATTAGTAAGAATTTGTAATATTTTTTAATAGATAGTGCAATTGGAAAATGTTTTTAGTATTACAAAGTTAATTCGGTTAGCTATGTCTTACGATATTTATAACAGCTTTTATGGTGTTAAAATGACTTATGTATATCTCATTAAATTTGAACTAAATAGGTGTAGGATATTTATAAGTCGGTTGTACCGACTGACTGTTTCTTTACTTGTTTTATTTTAGAAAGAAAAAAAATATCATCATTATTTTTTTTTTTATATTTAAATTCTTTTCCCCGGCGGATTGGGGCTTAGAAACATCCGCAGTAAGGAATGCTTGGGGTACGAGTCCTCTAAAATCCAACGGAAATCCAGAAGCGACTGATCCAGAATGGACGGCTCTCTGGTCTGCGTCGGTTCCCCAAAGGGGCGGCAGTTAAAATACCTGGTAGTAGGTATAAAATACAAAATATAACAATATAAAATAATGAACACAAATAAAGATAAAAATATTGTAGGGATATCTACCAAAATGTCGGCAGAGACCACGGCTGCCGGCGAGGGCTTGGCTAATTCCACAAAGGGATTAGTTAAGTCGCCAGTGGTTAAAAATGTATCTACGTTCAACGCAGCCGACCCTTTTAAAAAGGGCGGTTTAGTGGGAAGATCACCACCTGTAGTTGAAAAAAAAACCAGTGACAAAGCGGGAATCCAGGCTAATGTCACTAGAAATATTACTGGTTCGAATTTAATAAAAATTATGTCTAACGATGACGGTCAGAATAAACCCCTAGACGTGGGTATTACAGTAGAGAAACAGTTTCATTTAAGAATAAGTGAACTAGAGAAGATGTGTAGCGACTTAATGAGTCAGATTCACACTCTAACCGAAGAAAATAAAATGCTAAAGAAAAAGCAATTAACTAAAAGTGCAGTAGAATACTGTACAGATGAAGAAGAACTAACTCGGGAAACCGAGTGGATTGTAAAACGTACAGGGAAAAAAAGAAAAGCGGAGCACTCACCAGAAATACACAAAGAAAATAGTGTAGAAAAATTAAAGGTGATTAAACCAAAAATTTCAATTGATAAACCCATAATTACAAGAAAAAACAAACCTCCTCCGGTTATCTTAAGTAATGTTGTAGAATACCCCAAAGTTAATAAAATACTGAAAGATGTACAAATTAACTATAAAATAAATATGATGAATAACCATCAACTGAAGATTAATGTTGAAAAAGAAGGGGAATACAGAGAACTAACAAAAATCATAAATGAAGCTAATTTAAAATGGCATACTTATGAAAACAAGTTGACCAGGCCAATTAAAGTTATGGCTAGGAACTTGCATCCTTCATGCGATCCTGAAGATATAAAGCAAGAGCTTAAATGTAAGGGTTTTAAAATCATTGAAGTTGTTAACAAAAGAAAAAAAATTAAAAAGAATGAGGAGGAAAATATAGTTAAACTACCTCTTTTTATGTTAACATTTGAAAATACTGAGGACATTGATAAGATTTATAAAATAGAGTTTATTCAGCACATGAGAGTGAAAATTGAAGCTCTGAAAAAAACAAATCTGATTCCTCAGTGTAAAAAATGTCAAATATATGGTCACACACAAAAATTTTGCCAGCGTCTAGCTAAATGTGTAAAATGTGCAGGGTCACATCTATCAACGAATTGTGACAAAGACAAAAAGGTTACGCCGAAGTGTGCTAACTGCCTTGAGGCACACCCTGCAAACTATAGGGGGTGCGTAGTTGCAAAAGAATTACAAAAGAGAAAAAAAAAAAGTAATCCAAAACATACCAAAGAAGGTGCGTCGAATTCACCTAACCCTAAATCTAGAAGCTTAAATCCTAGCAGGGTCATCGACGGTTTATCGTATGCCCAAGTATCACAAAATGGAGCAAAAGAACCTATTAGTGCAACAAAACAGAACAATGTAGCATTAGAAAAATCAGCTGAAAAAATAATAAAACGCACTAACGTTAGGAATATAACTCATAGCACAAATAGCATTCATAAACCTAACACTAAAGCTGATAATAACATTTTAATGCAGATGATGCAAAATTTGTTAAATTCAATGAACGATATCTCTAAAAGAATAACCAATTTAGAAAACAATTCTAGCAAAAGCTATAGTAGTACTCCGAGAAAATTTCTAAATAATGGCCCAAAATAAAATTAGTATTGCTACATGGAACGCAAACGGCGTACTAAATAAAAAACTAGCATTAGAGCTATTTCTCAAAACTAAAAACATTGATGTGTGTCTCCTATCAGAAACTCATATGACAAGACAGTCAAAATTAAAAATAATAGGTTTCACATATTATAATGCGACACACCCTAGTAATAAGCCGCGAGGAGGTAGTGCAATTTTGGTGAAAAACTCTTTACTGCATCACGAAGAGTTTAAAATAGAAACTGATGAATTTCAACTTTCAGTAATACGTGTTAAGTCCCTTAAACAGGATTTAAACATTGGGGCTTTATATTGCCCTCCTAAATATAATTTAAAGAATATGATCCTTAAAGACCTCTTGAACCGACTTGGGGATAGGTTCATCCTAGGAGGTGACTACAATGCCAAACATATCGATTGGGGTTCAAGACTTACCTCAACAAGAGGAAGAGAGCTAAGGAAAGCTATTAGAGAGTTGGGTTGCTATTTTCATTCTACAGGCGAACCAACTTATTGGCCTACTGATACAAATAAAACTCCTGATCTACTGGATTTTTTCATAACAAAAAAAATATCTCCAAATTTTATTAGCCTAGAAAATAATGAGGATTTAGACTCAGACCATTCGGCTGTCGTACTAAACCTGCATGAAAAAATTGTTAAGAAACAAAATAAGCCTACACTTGTTAATAAATCAACAAATTGGTTCAACTTTAAACAAGAGATAGAAAATAATATATATTTAAGGGTTAAAATAACAACTAAAGATGAAATAGATTTAGCAATTGAAAATCTTAATAAAATTGTCCAAAATGCTGCATGGAATAATACAAAAGAATGTACATACATGACAGCAGGACCTAACAACATCCTAGAGATATATTAAATATGATTAAACTAAAGAGAAGAGCTAGACGAAGATGGCATGAAACACGTGACCCAGCTGATAAAACTGTGTTGAATAGAATAACGCAGAATCTTAAAAGAAAAATTCTTGAAATAAAAAACAAATCATATGAAAAATATGTTGAGAATTTATCAGCTAAAAAAGAAAGAAATTACTCTTTGTGGAAAGCAACAAAGAGTTTGAAAAAACCTGTAGTGCCAGTCCCACCAATTCGGAAAATGGATGGTAAATGGGCAAAAAATAATAAAGAAAAAGCCGAAACATTCGCAGATCACCTGGAAGAAATTTTTCGGCCCAATGAAATAGAGTCAGACCTCTACATTGAAAATGATTTCAGAAGAGAAGAAAATGCCATTGAACTAATTACTCATATAGAAATGGTTGAAGAAATTAAAGCTCTGAAGTCAAAAAAAGCACCAGGTTTCGATCTAATTACTGCAGACATTCTAAAACAACTCCCGAAAAAAGGGATAACAATGTTAACATATATTATGAATGCTATGTTAAGGTTAAATTATGTACCTAACGTTTGGAAGGTGGCAGAAATAATTATGATACTTAAGCCAGGAAAGCCTCCAAACGAAACAAAGTCTTATAGACCTATCTCTCTGTTACCAATTATGTCAAAACTCTTTGAGAAACTGTTATTAAAAAGGTTGAAACCTATAATAAAAAATAGAAAACTAATTCCAAACTATCAATTTGGTTTTAGAGAAAAACACTCTACTGTTGACCAAGTATATAGAATTACTGATATAATTGAGAAAGCTCTAGAAGAAAAACAAATATGCTCTACAATATTTCTAGACGTAGCACAAGCATTTGATAAAGTTTGGCACGAAGGCTTAATTTATAAGTTGCGGAAACTATTACCTAAAAAATATGTAGATATACTCTCATCATACTTAACTGATAGACTGTTTAGAATTAAACAGGATGAAGAGTACTCTACACTGAGAGAAATTAAAGCGGGTGTGCCTCAAGGAAGTATCTTGGGTCCAATATTATACTTGCTGTATTTCAAGAAATAACTGTAGCGACTTTTGCTGACGATACTGCAATAATGGCAGTAGGATCAAATGTCGGCGAGGCTACAAATAAACTACAAAAAGCAAGTGATAAATTATATCTTTGGACCAAAAGATGGAAAATCAAACTAAATGAACTGAAATCAGTGCAAGTAAATTTTACAAATAAACCTATTCAAAATCCCCCAGCCGTACAATTAAATGGGGTAGATATTCCTCATGAAAACAAGGCAAAATACCTAGGAATGACATTAGATGTCAAGCTAAAATGGAAAGAACATGTCAAAAAGAAAAGAATAGAATTAGAACAAAAATATAGAGAAATGTATTGGCTCCTAGGTCGAAAATCTAAATTGCCAATAGAGTACAAAATTTTGTTATATAACCAAATAATTAAGCCTATCTGGTTGTACGGCGTACAACTTTGGGGGTGTGCCAAACGAACACATATTCAGAGAATTCAAACATTTCAAAGCAAAGTGCTACGTAACATGGTGAGTGCTCCCTGGTACGTACGAAATTCCGACTTACACAGGGATCTAGGAATTCCTATTGTTAGCGATGAAATCAAAAAATATGCCATAAAACATAAGACCCATTTAGAAGGTCACATAAACATAGAAGCGTCAAAACTTCTACTATTTTCAAATGTTAATAGAAGGCTTAAAAGAACTAGGCCCCTCCAACTAGCGATAAATTCAGATCACCTTAACTGAGGTCTGTAATTCCAGTAGATCATAAAAAGTTAGCGCAAAATTAATGGTTAGTCTCTTAGACTAGTTTTAATATTTTAAAACAGGGCGGGTGTTTTTAGTGTGTTAAAGTCACACATAACTGTGGTTGCGCTCAGTATCTTTCGACGATTTCCACCATCCTTACCCCAAGACAAAAAAAAAAAAAAAAAAAAAAAAAATTCTTAGTGTACAATCTGGCATATTATATATTTTTCTTATTTTTATTTTGTATACATTTTTGCTGAGCTGGCCAACTCATTTAATTCTATTAATCTAGGTGAAGTTTTGTAATATAGATCAATTAAATTAAGTTATTTTAAAAAAAAAATAGGTAGTATTATAATAATATATTTTTAATGATTTAAATTAAAAGTTTTTAACTTAAATTTGAAGTAGACTTTATGTAAAAATTAATGATTGTATTTAACTAATCTATTTTTATGTACTATTTCTTCTTTGTTTTCTAGGTTTTTGATTTTAATATTTGATCCTTCTATACTTATTACTATAAATGGGTCACGATATAAGGCTTCTAATTTATGAGCATTTGTCTTAGTAAAACCTCATCCTTTATTCTAAAATAATACCCTTTTGCGTTTTGTTATATTTCAGTTATATCATGGTTGCACCAGCTTGCATACATTGCTGATATTTTTACTAAATTTAATGAACTAAATCTTTCAATGCAGGGTCGCAGTGTTTCAGTCCTTATGACTACAGATAAAATAGCAGCAATTAAATTGAAAACTGAAGTTTGGATTCAGCAAGCAAATTAGTATAATTTTGAAAGTTTTGAATGTCTCAACGATTATTTAAAGGAGACGAATACTGTTGTCTCTGATGTTTCAGCAGAGTTGAAACACTATTTTCAAGAGTACTTTCCAAATCAAGAAGAAAATTTTAACTGGCTGAGAAATCCGTTCCTCAACTCTCTTCAAGTTGATTATTTGCCAATCAGGCAACGTGAGCAATTAATATATATCAATACAGATTTGACGCTCAAGCAAAAATTTAATTGCACAAATATTTTCAGTTTTAGTTAAGTTATTACCATTCCCGACTACCTATCTTTGTGAATCAGGATTTTCATAATAATAATAATGTGCAATAAAAACAAAGTACAGAAGTAGATTGAATGCTGAGGATGATATGAGATTACAATTATCACCAATAACACCAGATTTTAAAGCTATGTTCAACTTAAAGCAGGCTCATTGCTCTCATTGATTTTTTTTTTTTAATAAACTTTTATTTTGTATTGCAGTATATTTTGGTATAAATAAAAAAATGTTTGCAATAATGTAATATCTATTATTTATTACTTTTTTTTTAATAGTGGGGCTCCGAATTTTTGAAGAGTATAATAGTGCTCCGCGGCTAAAAAAGATTGAAAACCTCTGCTATAGTCAATACACATTCTCCATTTATTAACGTTACCTTTCTTTGGCACTAGTATTATTGGTCTATTGTAGTTAGATTGACTTGATTTAATCAATTAATTTTTTTGTTATTTATTAACTTGTCTATTTGTTTCATCTGTTTGCGTATGAACTTGTCTAATATTTTTTATATAAACCGGATTATCATCCATAATTCTTAATTTTTGTTTATAGAAGTTATTAACAGACATCTTATCTGTTTCTAATTGAAAAACATCGGAAAATTCATTACATAATTTTAATAAATTGGGCATATATATTTTATTTGTATTTTCAATTAGGATTTGATTTAATTCTTTAATACGATTATTATTTTTAATATAATTTTGCTTTAAACTTATTATTTCAGAAAATTTTCTTACTACTTCTAAACGAGCTGGTATTACTATTGTTTGGTTATTGTGTCCGCTAAGGATTGGAGTTTCTAAAATATTGTAATTTGTTTTTATTGAGATTTTCATATTTTATATCACATTTATTAAATTTTATAAAGTCTTTACCGAGTATACCATATGCTGGTATATCAAAATTGTCTGGTACAACATGTAATTCGCATGACAATTCCTAATTTTGTATATAAATTTTTGTATATACTGAAGATTTAAAAAAATTATTCGTTATTCCTTTAATTTTTATCGTATCATTATATCCGTATGACTATATAGTCAAAGGGTATAATAAATTTGCCATTACGTTTGTAACGCAGAGAAGGAGGGGGGTAGATATAGACTCAAGTGTATGGATCGGATCAGAATCGAAAAAAAAAATCGATTTAGCTATGTTTGTCCGCCCGTCCGTCCGTCCCCACGATAACTCAAAAACTAAAGGAGCTAGAATCTTGAAATTTTCGCAAATTCGTTTTTTTGCAATAGCCGTCATCGCTATTTAAATCCAGCCATTTTGGTCCATGGGTTCGGGTGGCTGCCATACAACTTCTTTTTTTATATGAGTATTTCTCTGTACCTATTACAGCTACGTGTCTGAAATTTTGGCAAAAGTAGTTTAGTTTTATGGCCAAAGTTTCTTCAAAATTTGGTAGGTCTGTTGCAGTGAGTTCGAGTAGCTGCCATACAACTACCTGTTTTATATGAGCATTACTCTATACCTATTAAAGCTGGGTGTCTGAAATTTTGCCAAAAATAGTTTAGTGTAATGGACAAAGTTACTGCAAAATTTGGTTGGTCTACTGCAAAAGGTTCGTATAGCTGCCATACAACTTCTTATTTTATATGAGCATTACTCTATACCTATTGTTGTTAGGTGTCTGAAATTTAACCAAAAATAGTTTAGTGTAATGGCCAAAGTTACTGCAAAATTTGGTTGGTCTACTGCAGAGGGTTCGTATAGCTGCCATACAATTCCTTCTTTTATATAAGCATTACACTACACCTAATAAAGCTGGTATGTTTGAAATTTTGCCAAAAGTAATTAATGCTTATAATAATAATGATATAATGTTTATATAACAGTCATACGAGTATCCCAGAGTTGACACAGTCTACTCTACTACACTCTTCCTCGTTTTTATTTATTTTTAAAATTCTTATTAATGGATAAAATTCTTATTAATGAAATGTCAGCTTGAGTATCTATTAAGAAATTAAGTTTTGATTTATTAAGTTTAGTAAAAACCGAAATGTAGTCTGAGAAATTAAGATTTAACGTATAAATATTTTTAAATGAATCATTTATTGTTTTTCTGTATCTTGTACTTCTGCTCCCCTCTGCCCATACCATTGTGGGGTTGTAGTGTTTTCCAAATATCTAACACTACCATAATTTCTATTATTATTTCTATTTATATTTATATATTGTTGCTTGTTATACTGTCGATTATTATTATTAAAATTATTTCGATAATTGTTATTCCTATTGTTATTAAAATTAGATTGATTATTCCTTAACCGGTTTTTAAGGAAAAGATTAGATTTATTATCAAAATTATTGTTAAAGTTTTTGTTCCTAAAATTACGATTTTGTGGTTTTGCGTTAAGGGATAGAACTTGTTTTTCTTTTGTTTCTATATTTGTTTCAACTATAAATTTGGCTATTACTTCCTTTGGATCCTCATATTTGGAAGATGCTAACACTGATTTTACGAGATGCTCTATCAGCCCTTGCTGATGCTCTACACATGTTAATTTTTCTCTCAATTGATAGTTCAACTGCTTTTCAGTTATTTATTCCTTCCATTACCAAAGATCTTTTAAAACATTCTGCTAAATCTTATGCTTGTTTAGCAAAATCTTGCATTGCAACTCTACGCGCATTTAGGGTTTGCATTCTTCCCTTTATTATTTTTGAATTTTCTGGTTTTATTTTTATTTTTAATGTTTCTATTATTTTCTCTGAGTTATCTCACCTTGTCTTCTAATTTTGACAAAATAACTGATTTAAAAAGTACTTTTAATGGAGTTGTTGTTGCCATTTCTTCCAACAACCTCACTGAATCTATAAAATATTGTAAACTTAACGGGTCACCATTACAGTTCTTATTTATGGTGCACGACGCTTACTTTAAAAATTCTGGTGGTGTAAGAGACGTTATTTCTTTTTCGGATTTAAGACTGTCTAAATCGGTATCAGAGTCAGACACCGCTATTCTAAATTCCCTCGTAGACTTTCTACGAAAAATTGGCAACGATACGAACAAAAGGTTTTAGTGATTCTCAATTCCCTCGTAGACAATTTAATCTGCAATGGCAACTTTGACGTTTGAGTTCATTTCTCCAAGTAAAAATAATATTTTTTGAACAATATATTCGTAAAGTTAAGTCGGAATTGAGAATAGCTTTTTCGTAGATTATCTCCGACGTAGCTGTACGAGGGAATTTAGAATAGGGGTGAGAGTGTGACTCGTCTTCTATTTTTACTAAATAAAACAAACTGTTTGGAACTATGTGTTCACAATTCAGTCTTTTATATATTCTCTTTAATCTTTCTTTTGCAAATTGAGAATGTTCTATTAGATTTCTTTTCCGTTCAGTTTTAAACCACAGATTTTGTAATAATTTTAATAAATTATTATAGCTATTTTTTATTCTGATTTTGTTTTTATTTATTGTCATGGGATTTTTTGACTTGTTTACCTTTAAAATTGTCTTTGTCGCTTTTAAATAGTCGTTTCTTGCTGTTATTAGTTCTTTATACATGAATTTTATTTTTCAGAACTAAGGATATTTACTATCGAAAATCGAATGCTCAGACCTATTTTGCCTTTATAATTGATAACAATTTACTATTTAGTTTATATTAAATTTTTATTTTATTATGCTCTTTTGTCATTGTTCTTATTATAAAAAAAAATTTTTTCTCATACATAGTTTATATAATTAAAAATAAAAATTTTAGTAATACATAAAAAATTTTAAAGAATTTTATTTAAAAAAAAAGGTATTCTTAAAGATATAACGAAGTTTTTATTTAATTTATTCATAGTAAGAAATTTAGTTTAAAATATGATACAAATAAGAAAAAGATTTTTAATTGTTTTATTTATAGTAAAAAATTTAATTTAATATTACAATGTTAAATATACAATGAAATATTAATTTAATTTATTTATATTAAAAATTTTACTTTAAAAAAAATTTTACTCTTAAATATGTAAAGAAATTTTACTTTAATTTATCTATTTTAATTTAATTTATTTAAATTACTTTAATTCATTGTAATAAATTTAGTCTGTTTTTATCTTTCATTTTAGTTTTATTCACTGTTTCTTTTAACAAAACAAACCTTAAAAATTTATATTGTCTTTATCAATTTTTAAAACAAAATAAAAAATTTAAGCGTTACATATAATTAGTAAAAAAATTTGATTTATCTTTTTATTTTTGTTGTTCATTCGATCTGCGGTGTTCTGCTTTGGTACCGCCGTTTAATATTTTTCCTGATGTTATTATATGCTGATGCAATTATTTCTATTAGTTTTATTACTGTAATTATTAACATTAATATCTTGATTTCTTCATGGTTTTCTTGTAAGGTTTCAATAACTACCGTATTTGTTATTTCTCTCTCGTTGTCAATTTTAGAGCTTTTTCCTCCCATTTTTAACACTGTTTCTTTTATATTTTTAAAAGAGATAAAGATTTCTTTTTTATTTTTTATTTTTAATATAATACTTTATTGTGTATTAGTCTAATTTATTAGGAGTTTATTTATTTAATAGTTTTTCTTTTTTTTTTTTTGTAATCAATTTTTAATGTTACCATTTTATATGGCACAATATATTTTCTGTCGCAAGTTCTACAAATTCTATTCTTGAGATTTCTACCCAAGTATAGAATAACACTTCTCACTTTGGGTCCTTAACATATTGAATGATGCGTCTTTCTTTCAACATCTTGAAAAAACTTTCATCCGTAATTACGGGAAGTTTTTTCCAGTATCTTTTCACTTTTCCTTTAGTCATTTTTTTTCACTATATTTTCAGTTTATATATTTATATTATAAAATAAGTTTTTCAAAACACAAAATTTCGACAATTTTACTATATTATTTTTTTTTTTTTCACTTAATTTATTTAAATATTTAGCTTAAAAACCGAACCGGAAAAACTGTCACGGTCACCATATAACGAGTTTATTCTCATTTAATAAATAAAACATACTTGATTGAAGTTCACTTAATACTCTCCCTTTTATTTTCCTTAATTAGACTATTTATAATCTTATAACTAACGCTACTAATACTAATTAAGTTTCTTATGATTTAGCAATATCATTAATACATATATGGATAATTTGGTAATCAAAACCAGTTGCATTTCTTGTCGATAATTTATATATCCAAGCATAGCATAATTATTATTGCATTCCTTTAATCACTTGCCTTAATGATATATGTTTAATTATGATTAATCTTTATGATCAATTGATTTCTTTATTTGAAGCAATTAAAGGTTATTGGACTTAAAACGGGCAATACATCATGCCATACATTAGATATGTATTTAGATATATATTTTATACAACAATACGGACGGACAGAGTGAAATTATATAGGTACATTATTACAAAATTTATTGAAAATAATATCGAACCGAATTGGATAAAAAAATTTTTACTCTTCAATAAAAAATTTAAAACTGTACTCCTTTGAAATTAAAGAAATGCAATAAATATGCTTCACATTTAAATTGCAATGTTTATTACTATGATTCGGTTTTACTCAAAAGATCGTTAAAATTATAACTAAAATTAATTAAAACTAGAGTTATAACTAAATTAAGATATAATAATACATATATTTAATTTTTATTCTTTACAACAATACATATAATTATTAAAATATACTAAGACTTTTATCGCAATTTTAAATTATTGTCTAAGTCTAGTATATTGTAAAATCATAACTGTAAAACCATACTCGTAACTGTAAAATCTAATAAATAAAAATGAAAATTTGTTTTGTTGGTTTGTTAAGGATTCACGTGAAAACCGCTGGTAAGATTGTCAATAAATATTACACAAATTCTGGGAGCCCGGTCGGTGACATAGGCTATGTCGCAATTTTATAAGTCAACAGGTTGCTCCAGAGCCGTCTTAAGCTTTTTGGTTTTTTTATATATTAGATTTACCCGGCGTTACCCGGGAGGTTGCAAATTGTAAAAATGCAAGTTTCTGCCAAATTTTGGAAGTACTGCTTTGGTTGAAAAGAAAGAATCAATAAATATTTGTGGAGTTCCGTTAACCCATTTTGGCCCAACAGTTTTTATAGGTTTTTTGCCACCCGACAATTTTACAAAAAAAAATTTTGGAAAGATATTACGTCCAATTTTGCGAAATATTGCTTGTTCAAAGTCTCAAAAAAAGGTTTGTTAAGTTCCATTAATTCATTGCGGCACAGCAGCTTTTCCAGATTTTTTCGTTACTTTACTCTTAAGCAGAAACTGTTTGACCAATTGACTTTAAATTTTGTATGCGTACATGTATATACTTATCATTCCTACGATTATTCAAAAAAAAAATTTTGTAAGTAAATTACGTCCAATTTACGTCCAAATTACGTCCAATGATTTGTGTCCAAATTTACAGGGTGGTTTTCCAGTCGAAAAGAGAGTCTGACACCAATTTTAATTGAGTTCGGTTAACCCGGTTGGCCACGAAGGCGCAATGAAATTATTAAAAATTTTTGATGTTGAGCCGAAACAATTTGGCCGATTAACTTGAAGTTTTGCGCAAATATTCCTCTTAGCTAGTGGAATTAGTTGTATAAAGTTTGTAGGAATATATTAATCCATTTCGGCCCGGCCGGCTTCCAAAAAAATTTTGATTCCGATTTGTGTCCAATTTAAAAGGTGGTTTTGCAGTCGAAAAGAGAGGCTGATACAAATTTTTGTTGAGTTTGGTTAAACCATTTAGGCACGAAGCATCAAATATTTCGCACAAACTTTGGCTATAAAGCTAAACTAGTTTTGGGAAAATTTTTGACACCCTGTTTAATAAGGTATAGGGAAATGCTCTTATAAATAAAGAAGAGGTGTTGCAATTACTCGAAACTACTGTAGTAGACCAACCAAATGTTAACCCGTCGAGGTAACTGACTTAATTGCAATAACCATGACGGCTCTTTCATTAAGATGAATTTTGTGAAAATTTCAGAATCCTAGCGCTTTATTTTTTTAATTTAAGGTGCGGACGAATGAACATACATAGCTAGATCGATTCACTTTTCGATTCTGATCCGTTTCTTACCTTTGATTTTTTATCTACTCCCATTTTTCTCTGCACCCCAAACCTAATGGCAAATTAGGTTAATCTTTTGACCTACAATCATACGGGTATAATAATACTTACAAGTAAATTAGGTAATACGCGGTTTAGCGTTTCTGCGGCTCTAAAACGGTTTTTAATTGAAAGCACAAGAACAATTTGTATATTGTACAGCAAGAAATTAACGAAAATCGACAAAAGTGTTTTAAAATTTTTTTGTGGATTTTATAAATTTTTTTAGATTCATCATCATTGCAATATCGGTTAACAAATTTAAAGTCAATTGAAATAGTGGACTGCATTGTCTAACAGCCACACGTATATAAAATATGCAGGCAATTGGTCACACCTATTTTATTTTACAAAGAAGTTTGAAAACTTTTTTAACTTTAAGTCTAGAACACTCCTCGTACCCGAAAACTTTTATATACAAACTTTCATGATAATAGACTAAGCAAGTTTGGATATACGCTATAAAAAATAAAATATTTAATTGGCGCAAAAAATAAAAATAAAATATTTGTCCTTATTGGAATTCTGAAGGAATGTCAATTTTTAATTTTATTTCGTTATTTTCCACGTCGTAAGTACCTAATAAAAGATTGTTTTTTAGACGCCAAAAATCTTAGTTAATTTCATAAAAATGAGTCCATCTTTCTGTTGAACTGAAAATATGATATTTTATTGTTCGCCGAAATCAAACATAAGAAAAATTAAGTTTTGGTTTATATCTAATCTATTTTTACTAAAACGATTCTTGCTTTGAGCCGTTGTGGTTTCCTATAACTCAATTATATTTATCGTTTAATTTTCAAACTAAAAAGTCTATCTTTTCTTTTGCATTCCTAATTCGGTAGAAAGAGGTGTGCGCACTTTTTATGTTGTAGAGTATTTAGAGTAATATTATTACTTGGTATGAACCATATAGGATGGCAGATATCAGGGTTAATGATTGAACTTGTTGCTCCTGTATCAATGATAAATTTGAGGGGAAGTAATTTAGATTTAACTATTATATAGGGTAGGCGGTTTTCGCGACTGCCGATTGAAAATTCTATACTTCGTTATGGTATACGTCCATAGGTTCTGGTGAATTATTTTTGCCTTTACCGAATGTCGATCTCGACGATTATCATTAATATTATTGCCTATAATAATTGGGTCGATTTTCATTAATAATAGGACTGCTTTGGGTATCTTTAAACTTTGGTCTATTAAATTGCTGAATGTTATAACTGTTATTCTGTCGGTTAAAATTATTGTTACCGTTATATCTTTGGTAACTAATGTTATTGTGTCTATGATATTGTTGTTTTGGTTATAATTATTGTTATTACCGTTATTTTGTTAGTAATAGGACCCTTATAGCTCCTAAAAAAGGGACATGACAAAAAATGTTGTTAACTGACTCCTACTAATTTCTGAGGATCTAACTTCGCCCAAAATTTCAAGACCCTAGCTTGAACCGTTTAGAACATATTATGTGGGGCCCAAAATTTTGCAAAAATTTAGTTTTTCAAAAGGGTATATTAACTTTGGTATGGTGTTTTTAACCACCTGTAGGAAGCGAGCAATATATGGAAAAGTATACATATTTGTGATCAGCGTGACCTCCTGAGTCAATATAGCCATGTCCGTCCGTCCGTAGGCACGATAACTCAAAAACTAATGGAGCTATCTTGATGAAATTTTAACTGGTTACTAGGACTTAAAGTACAGCAGAGATTGCACATGTGAGAAATCGGCCTATGGGTTTGGATTCTAGACCTTTTAATTGTTCTAAGGGCCAAGCAACACATAAAAAATCATGAAATTTATTATGTAGGCTACCAATAATGAGACTATGGCGGGAACTGCGTGCGAACGAGTTCGGACTATGGGTTCGGCTCCTAGAAGTTTTTGATCGAATTTAGGCCAAACAAGCATAATTCCGAAACCAATGAAGATAAAACCTTCAACTTTCGTATCAGTGTGCCTCTTCCCATGTCCTAAGAGTCCTGGGAATTTAGGACCAATTGGAGTAGTGGGTCGGAGTCCATCCACACAGTTTTTTTTTTTTTTTTTTTTTTCTTTATTATAAGTAATTAAAATTTAAATAAATAATATAAACATTAAATTAGCTACTTGGACCGTGGCCTGGGCTATATGGTCCTTAAATTCAAAATTTAGGAATCTCTTTAACGAGTTCCTGCACAAAATTAAAATCAAAAGTATAAAGACTATATTAATTTTTTTTTTTTTTTTTTTTTTTTTTTTTTTTCTTATATTTAATAAAAATAAAACAAAAAGAAACAAAAACATAACAAAAAAGAAAAAAAAAAAAACCAATAACATTCCCTTTAACAAAAGTTATAAAATTAAAGTAGTTTTAAGTATTTAACATAAGTAATTAATATAATAAACAATTCATCAAGTTATTGAATTAAATTCATTTAATTCTCCCTAACAACAAAACACATTCAATCCAAGATGCTAACTTTGCAACACAAATTTTCTAATCATTGATTTAAACTTAGGTAGATTTTCAATCCGTTTAAAATTTTCTGGCAGCTCATTATACGCTTTTAGACAATTATATACGACATTATTTGTTTGGTTATTTGTACGGAATAATGTAAGGTAGTAATTTGCTTTGTTACGAGTATTGCGGTTGTGAATATCGATCATTCTGTTTAGAATAAAATTATGCTTAATTTCATTATTAATAATCTTAAACTATAAGACATATAGTTCAAATTTACTTATGTTTGCTAAACTAATATATTGTCTACAGTATAACAAGCTTGTCGGATGTCGAATGGGGTATCGATTAATTACCTTTATACTTTTTTTATGTACGATATCTAGTTTGTTTAGATAGATATTCGCGATGTTCTGAAGATCTTAAAGCATATCATTGTAATTATTAAAAAATATAGCTTAAACTAAAATAAAACGTTCCAATAGTGTACAAAGGTTCACTTGTATTGAAAGACGGACTGCATATAGGTGAAATTCGACAGTGGGTTCGAATCCTGGAAATTTTTCATCGCATAAAGGCCAAACGAGTATGATTCCGAAATCAAAGAAATTAGAACCTCCAAATTCGGTATCAGGGTGTCCCTTTCTATTCCCTCGAAAATTAGAACCAATTGAAATAAGGGTCGGGGACCATCCACATAGTTTCGAAAACCTTAAAGCATATTTTCCAAAATAATAGGGATAGTAACTTCAAAAAAATGTACAAGCTTCAAATTTGGCACAAGGCTGTTCTTTACTATTTCCTACGTGTTTCATAATTATTAAATAATAACAATAAAAATTCAAGGACCACCAAATTCCTTTACCCTTAAAGGTTGAAAGGCTTATCATCGAAATTAATAAAAATAGTAACTCAAAATTAATATAGAATGTTCCAATGGTGTACAAGGGTTAACTAATATTGAAAGTATGTCTGGGACTGCATATGGGCAAAATCGTACCATGGTTTCGGGTTCTGGAACCTTTGAAAAGTTTAAAAGCTAACAAACGTATATCTAAAAACACCAAAACCCAGAAACTAATTACCCTATTTTGATGAAATTTATATACACCCACTATTCCCAAGACCTTAAAGCATAATAAATTCGAAAAATTTAAAGATAAAAAAATCAAATTTGATATACTATTTCCTATTTCCTTCCTTATTTAACACTTTTATATTTTTAAAAGGCTAAGAGTTTTAGTATAAAACATATTATGTATTATATTTTATACACTAAAAACTAAATATTTATTTAATAAACAGCGAAATTTTTTTTTGTTTTTAATTTTTATATATTATATCATATTTATATTTTATTGAATTATTACCATAGGTTATATAATTAAGAAATTATGTACGATACTTAAGTTGTAAAATTTATTTTTAAATATAAACTAGCAGATTTACTAGGAGCGTGCAAATTGCAAAAAAGCAGGTTTCGGCCAATTTTTTGGAGTACTGCATTGGTTAAAAAGAAAGTCTCAAAACAATATTTTTGGAGTTCCGTTAACCCGTTGTGTTACCCCTTGCCAACCGACAATTTTTTCAAAAAAAATTTTGGGAAGGATATTACGTTCAATTTTGCGAAATATTGCTTGGTCAATGTTTCAGAAACAGGTTTCTTCAGTTCCGTTAACCCATTGCGGCACAGCAGCTTTTTACAGATTGTTTCGTTACTTGTCATTCCCAAGATTGGTGAAAAGCAATATTTTATAAGTAAATTACGTGTAATTTTTGAAAGTTAGTAAGACTTCATTGAATTAAGGAAATGTTTAAAATAAACTTTTGTCGTGTTCTTTTAACCGATTGCGAAACAGAAACTTTAATAAACAGTTTGCAAAACAGTTTGAACGATTATCTCTAATTTCTTTAAACGTTTTTCTTCTGCTTCTTGACAATTTGGTGGTCCTTGAATTTTTATTGTTATTATTTAATAATTATGAAAAGTTTCAAGTGAAATTTGATAAATTTGTTTAGAAAAATGCTAGAATAATCCCTAAAAAACTAATTTTAAAAAAATTGCTATATTATACTTTAAAATTAACATGTACACTATTCTTGTGTTAACTTTTTTCAATAACATCAACTTAAAAACTCCATTGAGAGGTCCAAAGGGTATACTAAATTTGCCATGATGTCTTGTACTAAGTAAATAAGAGTTTACTTGAATTGCCAACGTTTGAATAAAATATAGTCGATGGTTTAGAAAACATTTAAAAATCTGCTTTTCAACTTATATTTTGTTTTGTACTTACCTGAAAGTTCTACTGCGCTCTTCCTCGTTGGCTTCTTTCTTGGAAAAACTGTTTTAAAATACTATGTATCTAAGCATAATATATACGAAATTTAATGTTTTTGATTTGTAGATTTTATTTGAAAACTGCAATTTTACACTGAAATCTTTTTTTAAAAAACAACAACTGCACAGTATATAAAAAACAAAGACTTACGAAAAAATGTAGAGAAGGAATATGTTACGTTATTTAAATTTAAAGATAATATTATTCGGATTCTTTATTAGCTTTATTTTTATTATTAATAATATTATCTCATTTATCATTTTCACTATTTGAGACCATTTAAGGAGAGCAAAAAAATTAGTATTATAAATTAAGTGAGCTTTTGAAACAAAGGTTAAATTGCGTTAATACCAAAAATTAGAAAATTTCATTGAATCATTCTGCAAAGCGCGTAAGCAGGTCAAAACCAAATTAACCCTGTTGGTTTTTATAATTAAAATGCTGGTACAAAAAATTCAATAAAATTCTTTTAATCGTTTGAGCAAATCAAATCAATAGAAAAATTCATGGCGTCGTAGTGGAAAACGGGTTAATCAAACTTAACTAAAACTTTTTACAGCCTCTGTTTTAGACTTCAACATCAACCTGCAAAATTGGATACAAATCGGAAACAAACAAATTTTTTGGAAGCCCGCCAGGCCGAAATGTGTTAATTCATTCCATCCAAATTTATACAACTAATTCCGGTTGCTAAGAGAGACAATTGTGCATAATTTCAAGTCAATCGGTCAAACCGTTTTGACTCGACATCATAAACATTGAAAAACCTTCATTGCGCACTCGTGCCCAAACGGGTTAATCGAACTCAACAAAAATTTGTGTTAGCCTCTCTTTTCGACTGCGAAACCACCCTGTAAAATTGGACATAAATCGGAAACACAAAATTTTTTGGAAGCCCGCCAGACCGAAGTAGGTTAATTTATTCCAACCAAATTTATACAACTAATTCCGTTTGCTAAGAGGGACAATTGTGCATAATTTTAAATCAATCAGTCAAACCGTTTTGACTCAACATCATAAACATTGAAAAGTTTCATTGCGCTCTCGTGCTCAATCGGGTTAACCGAACTCAACAAAAATTTGTGTTACCCTCTCTTTTCAACTGCGAAACCAACTTGTACAATTGGGCACAAATCGGAAACATAAAATTTTTTTTGGAAACCCGTCAGTCCGAAATGGGTTAATTTATTCCAACCAAATTCATACAACTAATTCCGCTTGCTAAGAGGAACATTTTAACAAAATTTCAAATCAATCGGTCAGACCATTTTGACTCGACATCAAAAAAACGAAAAAGCTTAAAATGGCTCTAGAGCCGCAACCTGGTGACTTTAAAAATGTGACATAGCCTATGTCACCCCCCAGGGCTCTAAGAATTATTCCTTTAAAATTTTGTGACAATCGGACCAGTAGTTTTCACGTGAATCCTGGACAAACAAACAAACAAACAAATTTTCTTCTTTATATAATAGACTAGCAGATTTACCCGGCATTGCCCGGAAGCTTGCAAATTGTAAAAAAGCAAGTTTCAGCCAATTTTGCGAAGTAGTAATTTGGTTAAAAAGAAAGCCTCAAAAAATATTTGTGGAGTTCCGTTAACCCTTTGAAGCCCAACTGCTTTTTATAGGTTTTCTCGTTACTTTGTTATAAATTAGAAATTGTTTAACCGATTGACTTCCAATTTTGTATATGTGTTCCTCTTTGACAATGGAGTTCACTCTATTAACAGACTTGGAATTTGTTACTCCTTGCCGCCCGACAATTTTTTCAAAAAAAAAATTTGAAAAGGATATTACGTCCAATTTTCCGAAATATTGCTTGATCGAAGTTTCAAAAACATGTTTGTTTAGTTCCGTTAACCCATTGTGGCACAGCAGCTTTTTACAGATTTTTTCATTACTTTACTCTTAAGCAAAAACGGTTTTACCACTTGAATGTAAATTTTGTATGCGTACATGTTTAAACTTATCATTCCTACGATTATTCCAAAAAAAACTTTTTGTAAGTAAATTACGTCCAATTTTTGAAAGTAGGTAAAACTTCTTTGAATTAGGGGAATGTTTAAAAAAGTGTTTTGTCGAGTTCTTTTAACCGATTACGAAACAAAAACTTTAAAAAACAGTTTGCAAAACAATTTTAACGATTATCTTTTTTTAATTTTAAAAAAAAAAAGTATTTAAAAAGTATTTAAAAAAGTATTAATTTTTCTATACGTTTTTCTTCTGCTTCTTGAATTTTTATTGTTAATTTTGAATAATTAAGAAAAGTTCAAGTGAAATTTGATAAATTTGTTGAAAAATGCCTAAAAAACTCGTTTTAAAAAAATTGCTTCATTACATTTTAAAATTAACATGTACACCATTCTGGTGTTAACTTTTTTCAATAACATCAACTTAAATTAAAACTCCATTGAGAGGTCAAAAGGGTATACTAAATTTGCCATTATGTCATTATACTAAGTAAATAGCAATTAGCTTGGATTGCCAACGTTTGAATAAAATATAGTCGTTTGTTTAGAAAAGGTTTAAAAATTTGCTTTTCAACTTATATTTTGTTTAGTACTCACCTGAAAGTTATACTACGCTCTTCCTCGTTTTTTCATGATTTTATGAGAGAAATGTAGGTTTATTTTTTGGAAAAACTGTTTTAAAATACTATGTATTTAAGCTTTATATTTAAGAAATTGAATTTTTTGATTTTTAGATTTCATTTGAAGAAAACTGCAATTTCACACTGAAATCTTTTTTTAAAAAACAACAACTGCAATGTAGATAAAAACAAGTAAAGAAACAGTCAGTCGGTGCAACCGACTTAGAAATACCCTACACGTATTTGGTTCAAATTTAAGGACATATCCATAAGTCATTTTAACACCATAGAAGCTGTTATAAATTTGATCGTAAGACATAGCTAACCAAATTAACTGTATTTACTGTACTGTACTGTACTAAAAACATTTTCTAATTACCCTATCTATTAAAAAATACTACAAATTCTTACTAATTTATCTATTTAAAAATATTAAAAAACAAACAAACTTGAAATAAATGAAAATATATTTATTCCAATTCAATTACAAAATGAAAAAATTCTAATTATTAAATTTTGTGATAAAAAGATAATCAAAGCATAATATATTTAATAATCCAAATTTTTAAAAATTGCAATTATTTTAAATGGTTAGTTTATATACCTAATAGAAAAACTTATAAACGCAAAATATGCAATAAATGTATTTCTAAAATACAATTAAAAATTTACACCTTTTCATATAATTCATTTAAATATAAAAATAAATTTTACATAAATGCAGCAAGTACCTTTGAACATAACTGAACCACTACAATTAAGTTTAGATTTCGGAGACACATAGGACATAGGAAATATATTCTTTGGTTTCGAAATTAAACTCGACCACAACCAATTCCCATGGTACTTTCTTTACTAGTAACCTACTGTTAAATTTCATTTAAATACCGGCATTATTTTTTGAGTTATGGTGTTTTTAAGATATATGTTTGTTAGTCCTTGAACTTTTCAAGGGTTCCAGGACCCGAAATTATGGTACGATTTCGCCCATATGCAGTCCCGTCATACTTTCAATACTAGTTAACCCTTGTACACAATTGGAACGCTCTATCTTAATTTTAAGTTACTAGTTTTATTAATTTCGATGATAAGCTTTTACACATTGGGGGGTCTAAGAGAGGTTCTGAACCACCACTCCAATTGATCCCAAATTAGGGGGGCACGCAAGAAATAGTAAAGAACACCCTTGTGGCAAATTGGAAGCTTCTACATTTGTTTCAAGTAACTATCTTTATTAACAGCTGGGTGGCACAGTGGTTAAGTGCCGACCTTTCATGCAGAAGGGCCCGGGTTCGAATTCTAGTGAAAGTGAAAAAACTTTTCTGGTTTTCGACTCGACTCAGTTACCATTCGCCATTAGGTTCAAATTAATGGCATAATCAATAATTAATAATTATAAATCTTTAATAAAAAATACTTTAATATAAAAATATAAACAAATGCAAAATATAAACAAATAATTTAATTAAATAATATAACTCGCAGATATAGAATACCATATAAGTAAAATATAAAATATTACAATATAAACAAAAAATAGAATTGTAAATATTGAAAATCTAAGACGTTTCTACATGTTATAAGGCCTAGTACTATCTCATGTTTAAATTGTATGTGGAATTCAATAAGACCAATTCTAATAACACGAATATAATATGACCCCCCTGTTCCAACATGTACCTATGGTATAGACAGGCTAATTAGCCTAACAGTTGAACAGTTAGCGCTTAAAAAAAAAAAAAAAAAAAATTTCGAAAATATGCTTTAAGGGCCTAAGAACTGAGTGGCTGGTCCCCGATCCACTACTCCAATGGGGCCCAAATTTCAAAGACACTTACGAAATAGGAAGGGATACCCTGATACCAAATTTGGAGGTTCTATCTTCATTGGTTTCGGAATTATGCTCGTTTGGCCTAAATTCGATCAAAAAGTTCTAAGTTCCGAACCCATTGTCCAATCCTCACCGTACGTAATCACCGCCGTAGTTTCGCTGCCAATAACCTACAGCACAAATTTCATGAAGATAGCCTCATTAGTTGTTGAGTTATCGTGATTTTTTATATATGTTCCTTAGCCCTGACATCGATTAATAGGTCCGGAATCCGAAGCGTTGGGCTGATTTCGCCCTTATATAGTCCGCGCTGTACTTATAGTACTAGTTAACCCTCGTACACAATTTGAACGGTCCATCTTAATTTTAAGTAACTATTTTTAGTAATTTCGATTATAAGCCTTTAAAACTTGGGAGGTCTGAGAGGGGTACAGAACCACCACTCCAATTGATCCCAAATTAGGGGAACACGCAAGAGATAGTAAAGAACACCCTTGTGGCAAATTGGAAGCTTCTACATTTTTTCAAGTTGTTATCTTTATTAATTTTAAAGATATGCTTTAAGGTCTTCGGAAATGTGTGGCTGGTCCCCGACCCACTACTCCAATGGGACCCAAATTCACAAGACACTTAGGAAATAGGAAGGGACACCCTGATACTATATTTGGAGGTCTATCTTCATTGGTTTCGGAATTATGCTCGTTTGGCCTAAATTCGATCAAAAAGTTCTAGGTTCCGAACCCATGGTCCAATCCCGACCTTACGCAATTCCCGATAGCGTCATTAGTTGTTGAGTTATCGTGATTTTTTATATTTGTTCGTTAGCCCTGAAACCGATTAAAAGGTCCAGAATCCGAACCCATGGGCCGATTTCGCCCATATGCAATCCCCGCCGTACTTTCAGTCCTAGTAACCTACAGTTAAAATTTCATCAAGATAGCTCCATTATTTTTTGAGTTATCGTGCCTACGGACGGACGGACGGACGAACGGACGGACATGGCTATATCGACTAAGGCGGTCACGCTGATCACAAATATATATACTTTTCCATATCTAGCTCGCTTCCTTTAGGTGGTTACAAACACCATACCAAAGTTAATATACCCCTTTACCTATTCTATAGGTGTAGGGTATAAAAAGATTTACGGAAAAATGTGGTGAAGGAAAATGTTATGTTATTTTATTTTAAAGATATTTTTATTCGGCTTCTTTATTAACTTCATTTTCATTATTAATAATATTATCCCATTTACCTAGCTAAATAGTTAAAATTTGAGACTATTTAAGGAAAAAAATTAATCTTATTAATTAAGTAAGCTTTTGTAATAAAGGTTATTTTCGTCCATACCAAAAATTTGAAAATTTCATTGAATCTTTGTTCAAAACGCACAAAGAGGTCAAAACCAAATTAACCCTGTGGGTTTTAATTAAAATGCTGGTACAAAATTTAAAAAAAAAAATTCTTTTAATCGTTTAAGCAAATAAAATTTATAGAAAACTTCATGGCGTTGTCGTGGAAAATGGGTTAATCGAACTTGGTTAAAACTTTTTGCAGCCCCTCTTTTAGACTGCAAAATCAACCTGTAAAATTGGACACAAAACGAAAACACAAAATTTTTTGAAAGTCCGCCAGGCCTTAATTAATGGGTTAATTTATTCCAACCAAATTTATACAACTAATTCCGGTTGCTAAGAGGAACATTTGTGCAAAATTTCAAGTCAATCGGTCAAGCCGTTTTGACTCGACATCCAAAAAACAAAAAAGCTTAAAACAGCTCTGGAGCCGCAACGTGTTGACTTATGAAAATGTGACATAGCCTATGCCACCCCCGGGCTCCCAAAATTATTCCTTTAAAATTTTGTGACAATCGGATTATTGGTTTTTACGTGAATCCTGGACAAACAAATAAACAAACAAACAAACAAATTTCTTCTTTATACATTAGACTAGCAGATTTACCCGGCGTTGCCCGGAAGCTTGCAAATTGTAAAAACGCAAGCTTCAGCCAATTTTTTGAAATACTACTTTGCTTATAAATGAAGCCACAAAAAAATATTTGTGGAGTTCCGTTAACCCATCGTGGCCCAACAGCTTTTTATAGGTTTTTTCGTTGCTTTGTTATATATTAGAAATGATTTAACCGATTAACTTCAAATTTTCTATATGTGTTCTTCTTTGAAAATGAAGTTCAATTTACTAACAGACTTGGAAGTTGTTAACCCCTGCCGACCCGACGATTGTTCAAAAAAAAATTTGTAAGTAAATTACGTCCAATTTCTGAAAGTAGGTTAAACTTCTTTGAATTAGGGGAATGCTTAAAAAAATGTTTTGTCGAGTTCTTTTAACCGATTGCGAAACAAAAACTTTAAAAAACAGTTTGATCGATTATCTCTTATTTTTCTATACATGGTGCTTCCTGACAATTTGGTGCTCCTTGACGATAGAGTTGAGGATGTTAGGTTTCCGGCGAATAATGTTAACTGAATTAAAAAGACTATTGGTCAAATGGGGATACTAAGTTTGCCATTATGTCATTATACTATGTCAATCTATGTTTTCTTAAATTGCCAACGTTTGAATAAAATATAGTCGATGGTTTAGAAAAGGTTTAAAAATTTGCTTTTCAACGTATATTTTGTTTAGTACTCACCTGAAAGTTGTAATACGCTCTTCCTCGTTTTTTTATGATTTGATGAGAGAAATGTAGGCTTATTTTTTGGAAAAACTGTTTTGAAATACTATGTTTTTAAGCATTATATATAAGAAATTGAATTTTTTGATTTTTTGATTTTATTTGAAGAAAACTGAAAATTTCATTGAATCTTTGTTCAAAACGCACAAACAGGTCAAAACCAAATTAACAATGTGGGTTTTAATTAAAATGCTGGTACAAAATTTTCAATAAAATACTTTTAATCGTATAAGAAAATAAAATTTATAGAAAACTTCATGGCGTCGTCGTGGAAAACGGGTTAATCGAACTTAACTAAAACTTTTTGCAGCCTCTCTTTAGACTACAAAATCAACCTGTAAAATTGGACACAAAACGAAAACACAAAATTTTTTGAAAGTCCGCCAGGCCTTAATTAATGGGTTAATTTATTCCAACCAAATTTATACAACCAATTGCGGTTGCTAAGAGGAACATTTGTGCAAAATTTCAAGTCAATTTGTCAAACGGTTTTTACTCGACATCAAAAACATTGAAAAAGCTTCTTTGCGCCCTCGTGCCCAAACGGGTTAACCGAAGTCAACAAAAATTTGTGCCAGACTCTCTTTTCGACTGCAAAACCACCCTGTAAAATTGGACACAAATCGCAAACACAAAATTTTTTGGAAGCCCGCCAGGCCGAAATGGGTTAATTTATTCCAACCAAATTTATACAACTAATTCCGGTTGCTAAGACGAACATTTGTGCAAAATTTCAAGTCAATCGGTCAAGCCGTTTTGACTCGACATCCACAAAACGAAAAAGTTTAAAAAAGCTCTGGAGCCGCAACCTGTTGACTTATAAAAATATGAAATAGCCTATGTCACCCCCCGGGCTCCCAGAATTATTCCTTTAAAATTTTGTGACAATCGGATTATTGGTTTTTACGTGAATCCTGGACAAACAAATAAACAAACAAACAAACAAATTTTCTTCTTTATATATTAGACTAGCAGATTTACCCGGCGTTGCCCGGAAGCTTGCAAATTGTAAAAACGCAAGCGTCAGCCAATTTTTTGAAATACTACTTTGCTTATAAATGAAGCCACAAAAAAATATTTGTAGAGTTCCGTTAACCCATCGTGGCCCAACAGCTTTTAATAGGTTTTTTCGTTGCTTTGTTATATATATTAGAAATGATTTAACCGATTAACTTCAAATTTTGTATATGTGTTCTTCTTTGAAAATGAAGTTCAATTTACTAACAGACTTGGAAGTTGTTAACCCCTGTCGACCCGACGATTGTTCAAAAAAAAATTTGTAAGTAAATTACGTCCAATTTCTGAAAGTAGGTAAAACTTCTTTGAATTAGGGGAATGCTTAAAAAAAAGTTTTGTCGAGTTCTTTTAACCGATTGCGAAACAAAAACTTTAAAAAACAGTTTGAACGATTATCTCTAATTTTTCTATACATGGTGCTTCTTGAGAATTTGGTGCTCCTTGACGATAGAGTTGAGGATGTTAAGTTCCCGGCGAATAATGTTAACTGAATTAAAATGACTATTGGTCAAATGGGGATACTAAGTTTGCCATTATATCATTATACTATGTCAATAGTAGTTATCTTGAATTGCCAACGCTTGAATAAAATATAGTCGATGGTTTAGAAAAGGTTTAAAAATTCGCTTTTCAACTAATATTTTGTTTAGTACTCACCTGAAAGTTGTAATACGCTCTTCCTCGTTTTTTTATGATTTTATGAAAGAAATGTAGGCTTATTTTTTGGAAAAACTGTTTTAAAATACTATGTTTTTAAGCATTATATATAAGAAATTGAATTTTTTGATTTTTTGATTTTATTTGAAGAAAACTGAAAATTTCATTGAATCTTTGTTCAAAACGCACAAACAGGTCAAAACCAAATTAACAATGTGGGTTTTAATTAAAATGCTGGTACAAAATTTTCAATAAAATACTTTTAATCGTATAAGAAAATAAAATTTATAGAAAACTTCATGGCGTCGTCGTGGAAAACGGGTTAATCGAACTTAACTAAAACTTTTTGCAGCCTCTCTTTAGACTACAAAATCAACCTGTAAAATTGGACACAAATCGAAAACACAAAATTTTTTGAAAGTCCGCCAGGCCGAAATGGGTTAAATTATTCCAACCAAATTTATACAACCAATTGCGGTTGCTAAGAGGAACATTTGTGCAAAATTTCAAGTCAATTTGTCAAACGGTTTTTACTCGACATCAAAAACATTGAAAAAGCTTCTTTGCGCCCTCGTGCCCAAACGGGTTAACCGAAGTCAACAAAAATTTGTGCCAGACTCTCTTTTCGACTGCAAAACCACCCTGTAAAATTGGACACAAATCGCAAACACAAAATTTTTTGGAAGCCCGCCAGGCCGAAATGGGTTAATTTATTCCAACCAAATTTATACAACTAATTCCGGTTGCTAAGACGAACATTTGTGCAAAATTTCAAGTCAATCGGTCAAGCCGTTTTGACTCGACATCCACAAAACGAAAAAGTTTAAAAAAGCTCTGGAGCCGCAACCTGTTGACTTATAAAAATATGACATAGCCTATGTCACCCCCCGGGCTCCCAGAATTATTCCTTTAAAATTTTGTGACAATCGGATTATTGGTTTTTACGTGAATCCTGGACAAACAAATAAACAAACAAACAAACAAATTTTCTTCTTTATATATTAGACTAGCAGATTTACCCGGCGTTGCCCGGAAGCTTGCAAATTGTAAAAACGCAAGCGTCAGCCAATTTTTTGAAATACTACTTTGCTTATAAATGAAGCCACAAAAAAATATTTGTAGAGTTCCGTTAACCCATCGTGGCCCAACAGCTTTTAATAGGTTTTTTCGTTGCTTTGTTATATATATTAGAAATGATTTAACCGATTAACTTCAAATTTTGTATATGTGTTCTTCTTTGAAAATGAAGTTCAATTAACTAACAGACTTGGAAGTTGTTAACCCCTGTCGACCCGACGATTGTTCAAAAAAAAATTTGTAAGTAAATTACGTCCAATTTCTGAAAGTAGGTAAAACTTCTTTGAATTAGGGGAATGCTTAAAAAAAAGTTTTGTCGAGTTCTTTTAACCGATTGCGAAACAAAAACTTTAAAAAACAGTTTGAACGATTATCTCTAATTTTTCTATACATGGTGCTTCTTGAGAATTTGGTGCTCCTTGACGATAGAGTTGAGGATGTTAAGTTCCCGGCGAATAATGTTAACTGAATTAAAATGACTATTGGTCAAATGGGGATACTAAGTTTGCCATTATGTCATTATACTATGTCAATAGTAGTTATCTTGAATTGCCAACGTTTGAATAAAATATAGTCGATGGTTTAGAAAAGATTTAAAAATTTGCTTTTCAACTTATATTTTGTTTAGTACTCACCTGAAAGTTGTAATACTCTCTTCCTCGTTTTTTTATGATTTGATGAGAGAAATGTAGGCTTATTTTTTGGAAAAACTGTTTTAAAATACTATGTTTTTAAGCATTATATATAAGAAATTGAATTTTTTGATTTTTAGATTTCATTTGAAGAAAACTGAAAATTTCATTGAATCTTTGTTCAAAACGCACAAAAAGGTAAAAACCAAATTAACCATGTGGGTTTTAATTAAAATGCTGGTACAAAATTTTCAATAAAATACTTTTAATCGTATAAGAAAATAAAATTTATAGAAAACTTCATGGCGTCGTCGTGGAAAACGGGTTAATCGAATTAACTAAAACTTTTTGCAGCCTCTCTTTAGACTGCAAAATCAACCTGTAAAATTGGACACAAATCGAAAACACAAAATTTTTTGAAAGTCCGCCAGGCCGAAATGGGTTAAATTATTCCAACCAAATTTATACAACTAATTTCGGTTGCTAAGAGGAACATTTGTGCAAAATATCAAGTCAATTTGTCAAAAGGTTTTGACTCGAAATCAAACACATTGAAAAAGCTTCTTTGCGCCCTCGTGCCCAAACGGGTTAACCGAACTCAACAAAAATTTGTGCCAGACTCTATTGTCGACTGCGAAACCACCTTGTAAAATTGGACACAAATCGGAAATACAAAATTTTTTGGAAGCCCGCCACGTCGAAATGGGTTAAATTATTCCAACCAAATTTATACAACTAATTGCGGTTGCTAAGAGGAACATTTGTGCAAAATTTCAAGTCAATCAGTCAAACCGTTTTGACTCGACATCAAAAACATTGAAAAAGCTTCATTGGCCCTCGTGCCCAAACGGGTTAACCGAACCCAACAAAAATTTGAGCCAGCCTTTCTTTTTGACTGCAAAACCACCCTGTAAAATTGGACACAAATCGGAAACAAATAATTTTTTGGAAGCCCGCCGGGCCGAAATGGGGTAATATTTTCGAACCATCTTTATACAACTAATTCCGTTTGCTAAGAGGAAGATTTGTGCAAAATTTCAAGTCAATCGGTCAAACTGTTTCGGCTCGACATCAAAAACATTGAAAAAGCTTCATTGAGCCCTCATGCCCAAACGGGTTAACCGAACCCAACAAAAATTTGTGCCAGCCTCTCTTTTTGACTGCAAAACACCCTGTAAAATTGGACACAAATCGGAAACACAAAATTTTTTGGAAGCCCGCCGGGCCGAAAGGGGTTAATTTATTCCAACCAACTTTATAACATTAACTCCGTTTAATAAGAAGAACATTCGTGCAAAATTTCAAGTTAATCGGTCAAACCGTTTCGACTCGACATCAAAAAAACGAAAAAGCTTAAAACGGCTCTGGAGCCGCAACCTGTTGACTTATAAAAATGCGACATAGCCTATGTCACCCCCCGGGCTCCCAGAATTATTCCTTTAAAATTTTGTGACAATCGGACCAGTGGTTTTCACGTGAATCCTGGACAAACAAACAAACAAATAAACAAACAAATTTTCTTCTTTATATATTAGATTAGAAATTTGCATTCAAAACCTTTTACAAAATTACAAATAGACATGAGTTAAAAGTTTTAAAAATAATGTTTTCGACCGTTAAGCAGGCCAACAAAAACTTAAAAAAAATACATTAGGTCCCAACGGGTTAATAGAGCGCAATCATGTTTTTTGGTGAGCTTGTGAAATAATGCAATGTTTGCGTTAACTTTAAACTGTGTTAGTCGAACAATTGTTTTTTTTTTAACATATTGATTAAACCTTTTCAACAGAAAAACAAATTTATATTAAAGATTGAACTCTTTAAGGAGATCAAATTTAATGAACCCTTGTGACAAAAGGGGTTAAATGATAAAAATCAAATTAACCCTGTGAGCTTTGCTAATAAAGATTAGCTGAAAAATGTGTTCAAGATTAGCTGAAAAAAGTGTTCGTTTAAGCTCAACAACAAAAACATTGAAAAAGCTTCATTGCGCTCTCTTGCCCAAACGGCCAAACAAAATATTGAAAGCCCGCCAGGCCGAAATGGGTTAATATATTCCAAGCAACTGTATAAAACTAATTCCGTTTGCTAAGAGGAAGATTTGTGCAAAATTTCAAGTCAATCGGTCAAACTTTTTCGGCTCAACATCAAAAACATTGAATAAGCTTCATTGCGCCCTCGTGCCCAAACGGGTTAACCGAACCCAACAAAAATTTGTGCCAGCCTTTCTTTTCGACTGCAAAACCACCCTGTAAAATTGGACACAAATAGGAAACAAATAATTTTTTGGAAGCCCGCCGGGCCGAAATGGGTTAATATTTTCGAACTATCTTTATACAACTAATTCCGTTTGCTAAGAGGAAGATTTGTGCAAAATTTCAAGTCAATCGGTCAAACTGTTTCGGCTTTGTTTCGTGCCCAAGCGGGTTAACCGAACCCAACAAAAATTTGTGCCAGCCTCTCTTTTTGACTGCAAAACCACCCTGTAAAATTGGACACAAATCGGAAACACAAAATTTTTTGGAAGCCCGCCGGGCCGAAAGGGGTTAATTTATTTCAACCAACTTTATACCATTAATTCCGTTTGCTAAGAGGAAGATTTGTGCAAAATTTCAAGTTAATCGGTCAAACCGTTTCGACACAAAAAAATATTTGTGGAGTTCCGTTAACCCATCGTGGCCCAACAGCTTTTTATAGGTTTTTTCGTTGCTTTGTTATATATATTAGAAATGATTTAACCGATTAACTTCAAATTTTGTATATTTGTTCTTCTTTGAAAATGAAGTTCAATTTACTAACAGACTTGGAAGTTGTTAACACCTGTCGACCCGACGATTGTTCAAAAAAAAATTTGTAGGTAAATTACGTTCAATTTCTGAAACTAGGTACAACTTCTTTGAATTAGGGGAATGCTTAAAAAAATGTTTTGTCGAGTTCTTTTATCCGATTGCGAAACAAAAACTTTAAAAAACAGTTTGAACGATTATCTCTAATTTTTCTATACATGGTGCTTCTTGAGAATTTGGTGCTCCTTGACGATAGAGTTGAGGATGTTAGGTTCCCGGCGAATAATGTTAACTGAATTAAAATGACTATTGGTCAAATGGGGATACTAAGTTTGCCATTATATCATTATACTATGTCAATAGTAGTTATCTTGAATTGCCAACGCTTGAATAAAATATAGTCGATGGTTTAGAAAAGGTTTAAAAATTCGCTTTTCAACTAATATTTTGTTTAGTACTCACCTGAAAGTTGTAATACGCTCTTCCTCGTTTTTTTATGATTTTATGAAAGAAATGTAGGCTTATTTTTTGGAAAAACTGTTTTAAAATACTATGTATTTAAGCATTATATATAACAAATTGAATTTTTTGATCTTTAGATTTCATTTGAAGAAAACTGAAAATTTCATTGAATCTTTGTTCAAAACGCACAAACAGGTCAAAACCAAATTAACCCTGTGGGTTTTAATTAAAATGCTGGTACAAAATTTTCAATAAAATAATTTTAATCGTATAAGAAAATAAAATATATAGAAAACTTCATATCATCGTCGTGGAAAATGGGTTAATCGAACTTAACTAAAACTTTTTGCAGCCTCTCTTTTAGACTACAAAATCAACCTGTAAAATTGGACACAAATCGAAAACACAAAATTTTTTGAAAGTCCGCCAGGCCGAAATGGGTTAATTTATTCCAACCAAATTTATACAACTAAATGCGGTTGCTAAGAGGAACATTTGTGCAAAATTTCAAGTCAATCGGTCAAACAGTTTTGCCTCGACATCAAAAACATTGAAAAAGCTTCTTTGCACTCTCGTGCCCAAACGGGTTAACCGAACTCAACAAAAATTTGTCCCAGACTATATTTTCGGCTGCGAAACATCCTTGTAAAATTGGACACAAATCGGAAACACAAAATTTTTTGGAAGCCCGCCAGGCCGAAATGTATTAAATTATTCCAACCAAATTTATGCAACTAATTGCGGTTGCCAAGAGGAACATTTGTGCAAAATTTCAAGTCAATCGGTCAAACTGTTTCGACTCGACATCAAAAACATTGAAAAAGCTTCATTGCGCCCTCGTGCCCAAACGGGTTAACGGAACCCAACAAAAATTTGTGCCAGCCTCTCTTTTTGACTGCAAAACCACCCTGTAAAATTGGACACAAATCGGAAACGCAAAATTTTGTGGAAGCCCGCCGGGCCGAAAGGGGTTAATTTATTCCAACCAGTCCATTAATTCCGTGTAATAAGAAGAACATTCGTGCAAAATTTCAAGTGAATCGGTCAAACCGTTTCGACTCGACATCAAAAAAACGAAAAAGCTTAAAACGGCTCTGGAGCCGCAACCTGCTGACTTATAAAAATGCGACATAGCCTATGTCACCCCCCGGACTCCCAAAATTATTCCTCTAAAATTTGGTGTCAATCGGACCAGTGGTTTTCACGTGAATCCTGGACAAACAAACAAACAAACAAACAAACAAATAAACAAACAAATTTTCTTCTTCATATATTGGACTAGCAGATTTCCGGCGTTGCCCGGAAGCTTGCAAATTGTAAAAATTTTTTGAGATACTACTTTGCCTATAAATGCCACAAAAAATATTTGTGGAGTTCCGTTAACCCATCGTGGCCCAACAGCTTTTTATAGGTTTTTTCGTTGCTTTGCTATATATTAGAAATGATTTAACAGATTAACTTCAAATTTCGTATATGTGTTCTTCTTGGAAATTCAAGTTCTATTTACTAACAGACTTGAAAGTTGTTAACCCCTGCCGACCCGACGATTGTTCAAAAAAAAATTTGTAAGTAAATTACGTCCAATTTTTGAAAGTAGGTACAACTTCTTTGAATTAGGGGAATACTTAAAAAAAAGGTTTGTCGAGTTCTTTTAATCGATTGCGAAACAAAAACTTTAAAAAACAGTTTGCAAAACAATTTGAACGATTATCTCCAATTTTTCTATACATGGTGCTTCTTGACAATTTGGTGCTCCTTGACGATATAGTTGAGGATGGTAGGTTTCCGGTGAACAATGTTAACTGAATTAAAATGACTATAGGTCAAAAGGGGATTTTCTTGAATTGCCAACACTTGAATAAAGTATAGTCGGTGGTTTAGAAAAGGTTTAAAAATTCGCTTTTCAACTTATATTTTGTTTAGTCCTGAAAGTTGTAATACGCTCTTCCTCGTTTTTTTATGATTTTATTAGAGAAATGTAGGCTTATTTTTTGGAAAAACTGTTTTAAAATACTATGTATTTAAGCATTATATATAACAAATTGAATTTTTTGATTTTCAGATTTCATTTGAAGAAAACTGAAAATTTCATTGAATCTTTGTTCAAAACGCACAAACAGGTCAAAACCAAATTAATCCTGTGGGTTTTAATTAAAATGCTGGTACAAAATTTTCAATAAAATACTTTTAATCGTATAAGAAAATAAAATATATAGAAAACTTCATAGCGTCGTCGTGGAAAATGGGTTAATCGAACATAACTAAAACTTTTTGCAGCCTCTCTTTTAGACTACAAAATCAACCTGTAAAATTGGACACAAATCGAAAACACAAAATTTTTTGAAAGTCCGCCAGGCTGAAATGGGTTAATTTATTCCAACCAAATTTATACAACTAAATGCGGTTGCTAAGAGGAACATTTGTGCAAAATTTCAAGTCAATCGGTCAAACAGTTTTGACTCGACATCAAAAACATTGAAAAAGCTTCTTTGCACCCTCGTGCCCAAACGGGTTAACCGAACTCAACAAAAATTTGTGCCACACTTTATTTTCGACTGCGAAACATCCTTGTAAAATTGGACACAAATCGGAAACACAAAATTTTTTGGAAGCCCGCCGGGCCGAAAGGGTTTAATTTATTCCAACCAAATTTATGCAACTAATTGCGGTTGCTAAGAGGAACATTTGTGCAAAATTTCAAGTCAATCGGTCAAACTGTTTCGGCTCGACATCAAAAACATTGAAAAAGCTTCATTGCGCCCTCGTGCCCAAACGGGTTAACCGAACCCAACAAAAATTGTTACCAGCCTCTCTTTTTGACTGCAAAACCACCCTGTAAAATTGGACACAAATCGGAAACACAAAATTTTTTGGAAGCCCGCCGGCCCGAAAGGAGTTAATTTATTCCAACCATCTTTATACCATTAATTCCATGTAATAAGAAGAACATTTGCGCAAAATTTCAAGTGAATCGGTCAAACCGTTTCGACTCGACATCAAAAAAACGAAAAAGCTTAAAACGGCTCTGGAGCCGCAACCTGCTGACTTATAAAAATGCGACATAGCCTATGTCACCCCCCGGACTCCCAAAATTATTCCTCTAAAATTTGGTGTCAATCGGACCAGTGGTTTTCACGTGAATCCTGGACAAACAAACAAACAAACAAACAAACAAATAAACAAACAAATAAACAAACAAATTTTCTTCTTTATATATTAGACTAGCAGATTTACCCGGCGTTGCCCGGAAGCTTGAAAATTGTAAAAAAGCAAGTTTCAGCCAATTTTTTGAGATACTACTTTGCCTATAAATGCCACAAAAAAATATTTGTGGAGTTCCGTTAACCCATCGTGGCCCAACAGCTTTTTATAGGTTTTTTCGTTGCTTTGCTATATATTAGAAATGATTTAACAGATTTACTTCAAATTTCGTATATGTGTTCTTCTTTGAAAATGAAGTTCAATTTACTAACAGACTTGAAAGTTGTTAACCCCTGCCGACGATTGTTCAAAAAAAAATTTGTAAGTAAATTACGTCCAGTTTTTAAAAGTAGGTACAACTTCTTTGAATTAGGGGAATACTTAAAAAAAAGGTTTGTCGAGTTCTTTTAATCGATTGCGAAACAAAAACTTTAAAAAACAGTTTGCAAAACAATTTGAACGATTATCTCTAATTTTTCTATACAGGCTGCTTCTTGACAATTTGGTGCTCCTTGACGATATAGTTGAGGATGGTAGGTTTCCGGTGAACAATGTTAACTGAATTAAAATGACTATAGATCAAAAGGGGATTTTCTTGAATTGCCAACGCTTGAATAAAATATAGTCGATGGTTTAGAAAAGGTTTAAAAATTCGCTTTTCAACTTATATTTTGTTTAGTACTCACCTGAAAGTTGTAATACGTTCTTCCTCGTTTTTTTATGATTTTATGAGAGAAATGTAGGCTTATTTTTTGGAAAAACTGTTTTAAAATACTATGTATTTAAGCATTATATATAACAAATTGAATTTTTTGATTTTTAGATTTCATTTGAAGAAAACTGAAAATTTCATTGAATCTTTGTTCAAAACGCACAAACAGGTCAAAACCAAATTAACCCTGTGGGTTTTAATTAAAATGTTGGTACAAAATTTTCAATAAAATACTTTTAATCGTATAAGAAAATAAAATATATAGAAAACTTCATATCATCGTCGTGGAAAATGGGTTAATCGAACTTAGCTAAAACTTTTTGCAGCCTCTCTTTTAGACTACAAAATCAACCTGTAAAATTGGACACAAATCGAAAACACAAAATTTTTTGAAAGTCCGCCAGGCTGAAATGGGTTAATTTATTCCAACCAAATTTATACAACTAAATGCGGTTGCTAAGAGGAACATTTGTGCAAAATTTCAAGTCAATCGGTCAAACAGTTTTGACTCGACATCAAAAACATTGAAAAAGCTTCTTTGCACTCTCGTGCCCAAACGGGTTAACCGAACTCAACAAAAATTTTTGCCAGACTTTATTTTCGATTGCGAAACCACCTTGTAAAATTGGACACAAATCGGAAACAAAAAATTTTTTGGAAGCCCGCCAGGCCGAAATGGGTTAAATTATTCCAACCAAATCTATGCAACTAATTGCGGTTGCTAAGAGGAACATTTGTGCAAACTTTCAAGTCAATCGGTCAAACTGTTTCGCCCGACATCAAAAACATTGAAAAAGCTTCATTGCGCCCTCGTGCCCAAACGGGTTAACCGAACCCAACAAAAATTTGTGCCAGCCTCTCTTTTTGACTGCAAAACCACCCTGTAAAATTGGACACAAATCGGAAACACAAAATTTTTTGGAAGCCCGCCGGGCCGAAAGGGGTTAATTTATTCCAACCAGTTTTATACCATTAATTCCGTGTAATAAGAAGAACATTCGTGCAAAATTTCAAGTGAATCGGTCAAACCGTTTCGACTCGACATCAAAAAAACGAAAAAGCTTAAAACGGCTCTGGAGCCGCAACCTGCTGACTTATAAAAATGCGACATAGCCTATGTCACCCCCCGGACTCCCAAAATTATTCCTCTAAAATTTGGTGTCAATCGGACCAGTGGTTTTCACGTGAATCCTGGACAAACAAACAAACAAATAAACAAACAAATTTTCTTCTTTATATATTAGACTAGCAGATTTACCCGGCGTTGCCCGGAAGCTTGCAAACTGTAAAAATGCAAGCTTCAGCCAATTTTTTGAAATACTACTTAATACTTTGCTTATAAATGAAGCCACAAAAAAATATTTGTGGAGTTCCGTTAACCCATCGTGGCCCAACAGCTTTTTATAGGTTTTTTCGTTGCTTTGCTATATATTAGAAATGATTTAACCGATTAACTTCAAATTTTGTATATGTGTTCTTCTTTGAAAATGAAGTTCAATTTACTAACAGACTTGGAAGTTGTTAACCCCTGTCGATCCGACGATTGTTCAAAAAAAAATTTGTAAGTAAATTACGTCCAATTTCTGAAAGTAGGTACAACTTCTTTGAATTAGGGGAATGCTTAAAAAAATGTTTTGTCGAGTTCTTTTAACCGATTGCGAAACAAAAACTTTAAAAAACAGTTTGAACGATTATCTCTAATTTTTCTATACATGGTGCTTCTTGAGAATTTGGTGCTCCTTGACGATAGAGTTGAGGATGTTAAGTTTCCGGCGAATAATGTTAACTGAATTAAAATGACCATTGGTCAAATGGGGATACTAAGTTTGCCATTATGTCATTATACTATGTCAATAGTAGTTTTCTTGAATTGCCAAGGTTTGAATAAAATATAGTCAATGGTTTAGAAAAGGTTTAAAAATTTGCTTTTCAACTTTTATTTTTTTTTTAGTACTCACCTGAAAGTTGTAATACGCTCTTCCTCGTTTTTTTTTTTTTTTGGAAAAACTGTTTTGGAAAAAATTTTTGATTTTTAGATTTCATTTTAAGAAAACTGATATTTTCATTGAATCTTCGTTCAAAACGCACAAACTGGTCAAAACCAAATTAACCATGTGGGTTTTAATTAAAATGTTGGTACAAAATATTCAATAAAATACTTTTAATCGTATAAGAAAATAAATTTTATAGAAAACTTCATGGCGTCGTCGTGGAAAACGGGTTAATCGAACTTAACTAAAACTTTTTGCAGCCACTCTTTAGACTGCAAATTCAACCTGTAAAATTTAACACAAATCGAAAACACAAAAGTTTTTGAAAGTCCGCAATGCCGAATTGGGTTAAATTATTCCAACCAAATTTATACAACTAATTGCGGTTGCCAAGAGGAACATTTGTGCAAAATTTCAAGTCAATTTGTCAAACGGTTTTGACTCGACATCAAAAACATTGAAAAAGCTTCTTTGCACCCTCGTGCCCAAACGGGTTAACCGAACTCAACAAAAATTTGTGCTAGACACTATTTTCGACTGCGAAACCACCTTGTAAAATTGGACACAAATCGGAAACACAAAATTTTTTGGAAGCCCGCCACGCCGAAATGGGTTAAATTATTCCAACCAAATTTATACTACTAATTGCGGTTGCTAAGAGGAACTTTTGTGCAAAATTTCAAGTCAATCGGTCAAACCGTTTTGACTCGACATCAAAAACATTGAAAAAGCTTCATTGGGCTATCGTGCCCAAACGGGTTAACCGAGCCCAACAAAAATTTGTGCCAGCCTTTCTTTTTGACTGCAAAACCACCCTGTAAAATTGGACACAAATCGGAAACAAATAATTTTTTGGAAGCCCGCCGGGCCGAAATGGGTTCATATTTTCGAACCATCTTTATACAACTAATTCCGTTTGCTAAGAGGAAGATTTGTGCAAAATTTCAAGTCAATCGGTCAAACTGTTTCGGCTCGACATCAAAAACATTGAAAAAGCTTCATTGCGCCCTCGTGCCCAAACGGGTTAACCGAACCCAACAAAAATTTGTGCCAGCCTCTCTTTTTGACTGCAAAACCACCCTGTAAAATTGGACACAAATCGGAAACACATAATTTTTTGGAAGCCCGCCGGGCCGAAAGGGGTTAATTTATTCCAACCAACTTTATACCATTAATTCCGTTTAATAAGAAGAACATTCGTGCAAAATTTCAAGTTAATCGGTCAAACCGTTTCGACTCGACATCAAAAAAACGAAAAAGCTTAAAACGGCTCTGGAGCCGCAACCTGTTGACTTATAAAAATGCGACATAGCCTATGTCACCCGCCGGGCTCCCAGAATTATTCCTTTAAAATTTTGTGACAATCGGACCAGTGGTTTTCACGTGAATCCTGGACAAACAAACAAACAAACAAACAAACAAACAAATAAACAAACAAATAAACAAATTTTCTTCTTTATATATTAGATTAGAAATTTGCATTCAAAACCTTTTACAAAATTACAAATAGACATGAGTTAAAAGTTTTAAAAATATTGTTTTCGACCGTTAAGCAGGCCAACAAAAACTTAAAAAAAATACATTAGGTCCCAACGGGTTAATAGAGCGCAATCATGTTTTTTGGTGAGCTTGTGAAATAATGCAATGTTTGCGTTAACTTTGAACTGTGTTAGTCGAACAATTGTTTTTTTTTTAACATATTGATTAAACCTTTTCAACAGAAAAACAAATTTATATTAAAGATTGAACTCTTTAAGGAGTTCAAATTTAATGAACCCTTGTGAAAAAGGGGTTGAATGATAAAAATCAAATTAACCCTGTGAGCTTTGCTAATAAAGATTAGCTGAAAAATGTGTTCAAGATTAGCTGAAAAAAGTGTTCGTTTAAGCTCAACAACAAAAACATTGAAAAAGCTTCATTGCGCTCTCTTGCCCAAACGGCCAAAAAAAATATTGAAAGCCCGCCAGGCCGAAATGGGTTAATATATTCCAAGCAACTGTATAAAACTAATTCCGTTTGCTAAGAGGAAGATTTGTGCAAAATTTCAAGTCAATCGGTCAAACTGTTTCGGCTCGACATCAAAAACATTGAAAAAGCTTCATTGCGCCCTCGTGCCCAAACGGGTTAACCGAACCCAACAAAAATTTGTGCCAGCCTCTCTTTTTGACTGCAAAACCACCCTGTAAAATTGGACACAAATCGGAAACACAAAATTTTTTGGAAGCCCGCCGGGCCGAAAGGGGTTAATTTATTTCAACCAACTTTATACCATTAATTCCGTTTAATAAGAAGAACATTCGTGCAAAACTTCATGTTAATCGGTCAAACCGTTTCGACTCGACATCAAAAAATTGAAAAAGCTTAAAACGGCTCTGGAGCCGCAACCTGTTGACTTATAAAAATGCGACATAGCCTATGTCACCCCCCGGGCACCCAAAATTATTCCTCTAAAATTTGGTGTCAATCGGACCAGTGGTTTTCACGTGAATCCTGGACAAACAAACAAACAAACAAACAAATAAACAAACAAATTTTCTTCTTTATATATTAGATTAATTATATGAAAAGTTCTAGATTTGTCTCGTTATTTTAGAAATATATTTCTTGCATATTTTGATTATTAAATTTTGTGATAAAAAGCTAATGAAAGCATTATAGGTTTTAACTAACATTAAAACCGTGAAATTATATAAACTTTTATATTTATATTATAACAAATTAATATTTCTTTCGAATAACTTTGAGTTTAATTATATAAAACACTAGCAGATTTACCCGGCGTTGCCCGGAAGCTTGCAAATTGTAAAAACGCAAGTTTTAGCCAATTTTTTGAAATACTACTTTGCTTATAAATGAATCCACAAAAAAATATTTGTGAAGTTCCGTTAACCCATCGTGCCCAACAGCTTTTTATAGATGTTTTCGTTGCTTTGTTATATATTAGAAATGATTTAACCGATTAACTTCAAATTTTCTATATGTGTTCTTCTTTGAAAATGAAGTTCAATTTACTAACAGACTTGGAAGTTGTTAACCCCTGCCGACCCGACGATTGTTCAAAAAAAATTTGTAAGTAAATTACGTCCAATTTCTGAAAGTAGGTTAAACTTCTTTGAATTAGGGGAATGCTTAAAAAAATGTTTTGTCGAGTTCTTTTAACCGATTGCGAAACAAAAACTTTAAAAAACAGTTTGAACGATTATCTCTTATTTTTCTATACATGGTGCTTCTTGACAATTTGGTGCTCCTTGACGATAGAGTTGAGGATGTTAGGTTTCCGGCGAATAATGTTAACTGAATTAAAATGACTATTGGTCAAATGGGGATACTAAGTTTGCCATTATGTCATTATACTATGTCAATAGTAGTTTTCTTAAATTGCCAACGTTTGAATAAAATATAGTCGATGGTTTAGAAAAGGTTTAAAAATTTGCTTTTCAACGTATATTTTGTTTAGTACTCACCTGAAAGTTGTAATACGCTCTTCCTCGTTTTTTTATGATTTGATGAGAGAAATGTAGGCTTATTTTTTGGAAAAACTGTTTTAAAATACTATGTTTTTAAGCATTATATATAAGAAATTGAATTTTTTGATTTTTTGATTTTATTTGAAGAAAACTGAAAATTTCATTGAATCTTTGTTCAAAACGCACAAACAGGTCAAAACCAAATTAACAATGTGGGTTTTAATTAAAATGCTGGTACAAAATTTTCAATAAAATACTTTTAATCGTATAAGAAAATAAAATTTATAGAAAACTTCATGGCGTCGTCGTGGAAAACGGGTTAATCGAACTTAACTAAAACTTTTTGCAGCCTCTCTTTAGACTACAAAATCAACCTGTAAAATTGGACACAAACCGAAAACACAAAATTTTTTGAAAGTCCGGCAGGCCGAAATGGGTTAAATTATTGCAACCAAATTTATACAACCAATTGCGGTTGCTAAGAGGAACATTTGTGCAAAATTTCAAGTCAATTTGTCAAACGGTTTTCACTCGACATCAAAAACATTGAAAAAGCTTCTTTGCGCCCTCGTGCCCAAACGGGTTACTCTCTTTTCGACTGCAAAACCATCCTGTAAAATTGAACACAAATCGCAAACACAAAATTTTTTGGATGCCCGCCAGGCCGAAATGGGTTAATTTATTCCAACCAAATTTATAGAACTAATTCCGGTTGCTAAGACGAACATTTGTGCAAAATTTCAAGTCAATCGGTCAAGCCGTTTTGACTCGACATCCAAAAAACGAAAAAGTTTAAAACAGCTCTGGAGCCGCAACCTGTTGACTTATAAAAATGTGACATAGCCTATGTCACCCCCCGGGCTCCCAGAATTATTCCTTTAAAATTTTGTGGCAATCGGACCAGTGGTTTTCACGTGAATCCTGGACAAACAAATATACAAACAAACAAACAAATTTTCTTCTTTATATATTAGACTAGCAGATTTACCCGGCGTTGCCCGGAAGCTTGAAAATTGTAAAAAAGCAAGTTTCAGCCAATTTTTTGAGATACTACTTTGCCTATAAATGCCACAAAAAAATATTTGTGGAGTTCCGTTAACCCATCGTGGCCCAACAGCTTTTTATAGGTTTTTTCGTTGCTTTGCTATATATTAGAAATGATTTAACAGATTAACTTCAAATTTCGTATATGTGTTCTTCTTTGAAAATGAAGTTCAATTTACTAACAGACTTGAAAGTTGTTAACCCCTGCCGACGATTGTTCAAAAAAAAATTTGTAAGTAAATTACGTCCAATTTTTGAAAGTAGGTACAACTTCTTTGAATTAGGGGAATACTTAAAAAAAAGGTTTGTCGAGTTCTTTTAATCGATTGCGAAACAAAAACTTTAAAAAACAGTTTGCAAAACAATTTGAACGATTATCTCTAATTTTTCTATACATGCTGCTTCTTGACAATTTGGTGCTCCTTGACGATATAGTTGAGGATGGTAGGTTTCCGGTGAACAATGTTAACTGAATTAAAATGACTATAGGTCAAAATGGGATTTTCTTGAATTGCCAACGCTTGAATAAAATATAGTCGATGGTTTAGAAAAGGTTTAAAAATTCGCTTTTCAACTTATATTTTGTTTAGTACTCACCTGAAAGTTGTAATACGCTCTTCCTCGTTTTTTTATGATTTTATGAGAGAAATGTAGGCTTATTTTTTGGAAAAACTGTTTTAAAATACTATGTATTTAAGCATTATATATAACAAATTGAATTTTTTTGATTTTTAGATTTCATTTGAAGAAAACTGAAAATTTCATTGAATCTTTGTTCAAAACGCACAAACAGGTCAAAACCAAATTAACCCTGTGGGTTTTAATTAAAATGCTGGTACAAAATTTTCAATAAAATACTTTTAATCGTATAAGAAAATAAAATATATAGAAAACTTCATATCATCGTCGTGGAAAATGGGTTAATCGAACTTAACTAAAACTTTTTGCAGCCTCTCTTTTAGACTACAAAATCAACCTGTAAAATTGGACACAAATCGAAAACACAAAATTTTTTGAAAGTCCGCCAGGCCGAAATGGGCTAATTTATTCCAACCAAATTTATACAACTAAATGCGGTTGCTGAGAGGAACATTTGTTCAAGATTTCAAGTCAATCGGTCAAACAGTTTTGACTCGACATCAAAAACATTGAAAAAGCTTCTTTGCACTCTCGTGCCCAAACGGGTTAACCGAACTCAACAAAAATTTGTCCCAGACTTTATTTTCGACTGCGAAACCACCTTGTAAAATTGGACACAAATCGGAAACACAAAATTTTTTGGAAGCCCGCCAGGCCGAAATGGGTTAAATTATTCCAACCAAATTTATGCAACTAATTGCGGTTGCTAAGAGGAACATTTGTGCAAAATTTCAAGTCAATCGGTCAAACCGTTTCGGCTCGACATCAAAAACATTGAAAAAGCTTCATTGCGCCCTCGTGCCCAAACGGGTTAACCGAACCCAACAAAAATTTGTACCAGCCTCTCTTTTTGACTGCAAAACCACCCTGTAAAATTGGACACAAATCGAAAACACAAAATTTTTTGGAAGCCCGCCGGCCCGAAAGGAGTTAATTTATTCCAACCAGCTTTATACCATTAATTCCATGTAATAAGAAGAACATTTGTGCAAAATTTCAAGTGAATCGGTCAAACCGTTTCGACTCGACATCAAAAAAACGAAAAAGCTTAAAACGGCTCTGGAGCCGCAACCTGCTGACTTATAAAAATGCGACATAGCCTATGTCACCCCCCGGACTCCCAAAATTATTCCTCTAAAATTTGGTGTCAATCGGACCAGTGGTTTTCACGTGAATCCTGGACAAACAAACAAACAAACAAATAAACAAACAAATAAACAAACAAATTTTCTTCTTTATATATTAGACTAGCAGATTTACCCGGCGTTGCCCGGAAGCTTGAAAATTGTAAAAAAGCAAGTTTCAGCCAATTTTTTGAGATACTACTTTGCCTATAAATGCCACAAAAAAATATTTGTGGAGTTCCGTTAACCCATCGTGGCCCAACAGCTTTTTATAGGTTTTTTCGTTGCTTTGCTATATATTAGAAATGATTTAACAGATTTACTTCAAATTTCGTATATGTGTTCTTCTTTGAAAATGAAGTTCAATTTACTAACAGACTTGAAAGTTGTTAACCCCTGCCGACGATTGTTCAAAAAAAAATTTGTAAGTAAATTACGTCCAGTTTTTAAAAGTAGGTACAACTTCTTTGAATTAGGGGAATACTTAAAAAAAAGGTTTGTCGAGTTCTTTTAATCGATTGCGAAACAAAAACTTTAAAAAACAGTTTGCAAAACAATTTGAACGATTATCTCTAATTTTTCTATACAGGCTGCTTCTTGACAATTTGGTGCTCCTTGACGATATAGTTGAGGATGGTAGGTTTCCGGTGAACAATGTTAACTGAATTAAAATGACTATAGATCAAAAGGGGATTTTCTTGAATTGCCAACGCTTGAATAAAATATAGTCGATGGTTTAGAAAAGGTTTAAAAATTCGCTTTTCAACTTATATTTTGTTTAGTACTCACCTGAAAGTTGTAATACGTTCTTCCTCGTTTTTTTATGATTTTATGAGAGAAATGTAGGCTTATTTTTTGGAAAAACTGTTTTAAAATACTATGTATTTAAGCATTATATATAACAAATTGAATTTTTTGATTTTTAGATTTCATTTGAAGAAAACTGAAAATTTCATTGAATCTTTGTTCAAAACGCACAAACAGGTCAAAACCAAATTAACCCTGTGGGTTTTAATTAAAATGTTGGTACAAAATTTTCAATAAAATACTTTTAATCGTATAAGAAAATAAAATATATAGAAAACTTCATATCATCGTCGTGGAAAATGGGTTAATCGAACTTAGCTAAAACTTTTTGCAGCCTCTCTTTTAGACTACAAAATCAACCTGTAAATTTGGACACAAATCGAAAACACAAAATTTTTTGAAAGTCCGCCAGGCTGAAATGGGTTAATTTATTCCAACCAAATTTATACAACTAAATGCGGTTGCTAAGAGGAACATTTGTGCAAAATTTCAAGTCAATCGGTCAAACAGTTTTGACTCGACATCAAAAACATTGAAAAAGCTTCTTTGCACTCTCGTGCCCAAACGGGTTAACCGAACTCAACAAAAATTTGTGCCAGACTTTATTTTCGATTGCGAAACCACCTTGTAAAATTGGACACAAATCGGAAACACAAAATTTTTTGAAAGCCCGCCAGGCCGAAATGGGTTAAATTATTCCAACCAAATCTATGCAACTAATTGCGGTTGCTAAGAGGAACATTTGTGCAAACTTTCAAGTCAATCGGTCAAACTGTTTCGGCCCGACATCAAAAACATTGAAAAAGCTTCATTGCGCCCTCGTGCCCAAACGGGTTAACCGAACCCAACAAAAATTTGTGCCAGCCTCTCTTTTTGACTGCAAAACCACCCTGTAAAATTGGACACAAATCGGAAACACAAAATTTTTTGGAAGCCCGCCGGGCCGAAAGGGGTTAATTTATTCCAACCAGTTTTATACCATTAATTCCGTGTAATAAGAAGAACATTCGTGCAAAATTTCAAGTGAATCGGTCAAACCGTTTCGACTCGACATCAAAAAAACGAAAAAGCTTAAAACGGCTCTGGAGCCGCAACCTGCTGACTTATAAAAATGCGACATAGCCTATGTCACCCCCCGGACTCCCAAAATTATTCCTCTAAAATTTGGTGTCAATCGGACCAGTGGTTTTCACGTGAATCCTGGACAAACAAACAAACAAATAAACAAACAAATTTTCTTCTTTATATATTAGATTAGAAATTTGCATTCAAAACCTTTTACAAAATTACAAATAGACATGAGTTAAAAGTTTTAAAAATATTGTTTTCGACCGTTAAGCAGGCCAACAAAAACTTAAAAAAAATACATTAGGTCCCAACGGGTTAATAGAGCGCAATCATGTTTTTTGGTGAGCTTGTGAAATAATGCAATGTTTGCGTTAACTTTGAACTGTGTTAGTCGAACAATTGTTTTTTTTTTAACATATTGATTAAACCTTTTCAACAGAAAAACAAATTTATATTAAAGATTGAACTCTTTAAGGAGTTCAAATTTAATGAACCCTTGTGAAAAAGGGGTTGAATGATAAAAATCAAATTAACCCTGTGAGCTTTGCTAGTAAAGATTAGCTGAAAAATGTGTTCAAGATTAGCTGAAAAAAGTGTTCGTTTAAGCTCAACAACAAAAACATTGAAAAAGCTTCATTGCGCTCTCTTGCCCAAACGGCCAAAAAAAATATTGAAAGCCCGCCAGGCCGAAATGGGTTAATATATTCCAAGCAACTGTATAAAACTAATTCCGTTTGCTAAGAGGAAGATTTGTGCAAAATTTCAAGTCAATCGGTCAAACTGTTTCGGCTCGACATCAAAAACATTGAAAAAGCTTCATTGCGCCCTCGTGCCCAAACGGGTTAACCGAACCCAACAAAAATTTGTGCCAGCCTCTCTTTTTGACTGCAAAACCACCCTGTAAAATTGGACACAAATCGGAAACACAAAATTTTTTGGAAGCCCGCCGGGCCGAAAGGGGTTAATTTATTTCAACCAACTTTATACCATTAATTCCGTTTAATAAGAAGAACATTCGTGCAAAACTTCATGTTAATCGGTCAAACCGTTTCGACTCGACATCAAAAAAATGAAAAAGCTTAAAACGGCTCTGGAGCCGCAACCTGTTGACTTATAAAAATGCGACATAGCCTATGTCACCCCCCGGGCACCCAAAATTATTCCTCTAAAATTTGGTGTCAATCGGACCAGTGGTTTTCACGTGAATCCTGGACAAACAAACAAACAAACAAACAAATAAACAAACAAATTTTCTTCTTTATATATTAGATTAATTATATGAAAAGTTCTAGATTTGTCTCGTTATTTTAGAAATATATTTCTTGCATATTTTGATTATTAAATTTTGTGATAAAAAGCTAATGAAAGCATTATAGGTTTTAACTAACATTAAAACCGTGAAATTATATAAACTTTTATATTTATACTAGCAGATTTACCCGGCGTTGCCCGGAAGCTTGCAAATTGTAAAAAAGCAAGTTTCAGCCAATTTTTTGAAATACTACTTTGCTTATAAATGAAGCCACAAAAAAATATTTGTGGAGTTCCGTTAACCTATCGTGGCCCAACAGCTTTTTATAGGTTTTTTCGTTGCTTTGCTATATATTAGAAATGATTTAACAGATTAACTTCAAATTTCGTATATGTGTTCTTCTTTGAAAATGAAGTTCAATTTACTAACAGACTTGAAAGTTGTTAACCCCTGCCGACGATTGTTCAAAAAAAAATTTGTAAGTAAATTACGTCCAATTTTTGAAAGTAGGTACAACTTTTTTGAATTAGGGGAATACTTAAAAAAAAGGTTTGTCGAGTTCTTTTAATCGATTGCGAAACAAAAACTTTAAAAAACAGTTTGCAAAACAATTTGAACGATTATCTCTAATTTTTCTATACATGCTGCTTCTTGACAATTTGGTGCTCCTTGACGATATAGTTGAGGATGGTAGGTTTCCGGTGAACAATGTTAACTGAATTAAAATGACTATAGGTCAAAAGGGGATTTTCTTGAATTGCCAACGTTTGAATAAAATATAGTCGATGGTTTAGAAAAGGTTTAAAAATTCGCTTTTCAACTTATATTTTGTTTAGTACTCACCTGAAAATTGTAATACGGTCTTCCTCGTTTTTTTATGATTTTATGAGAGAAATGTAGGCTTATTTTTTGGAAAAACTGTTTTAAAATACTATGTATTTAAGCATTATATATAAGAAATTGAATTTTTTGATTTTTAGATTTCATTTGAAGAAAACTGAAAATTTCATTGAATCTTTGTTCAAAACGCACAAACAGGTCAAAACCAAATTAACCCTGTGGGTTTTAATTAAAATGCTGGTACAAAATTTTCAATAAAATACTTTTAATCGTATAAGAAAATAAAATATATAGAAAACTTCATATCATCGTCGTGGAAAATGGGTTAATCGAACTTAACTAAAACTTTTTGCAGCCTCTCTTTTAGACTACAAAATCAACCTGTAAAATTGGACACAAATCGAAAACACAAAATTTTTTGAAAGTCCGCCAGGCCGAAATGAGTTAATTTATTCCAACCAAATGTATACAACTAAATGCGGTTGCTAAGAGGAACATTTGTGCAAAATTTCAAGTCAATCGGTCAAACAGTTTTGACTCGACATCAAAAACATTGAAAAAGCTTCTTTGCACTCTCGTGCCCAAACGGGTTAATCGAACTCAACAAAAATTTGTCCCAGACTTTATTTTTGACTGCGAAACCACCTTGTAAAATTGGACACAAATCGGAAACACAAAATTTTTTGGAGGCCCGCCAGGCCGAAATGGGTTAAATTAATCCAACCAAATTTATACAACTAAATGCGGTTGCTAAGAGGAACATTTGTGCAAAATTTCAAGTCAATCGGTCAAACAGTTTTGACTCGACATCAAAAACATTGAAAAAGCTTCTTTGCACTCTCGTGCCCAAACGGGTTAATCGAACTCAACAAAAATTTGTCCCAGACTTTATTTTTGACTGCGAAACCACCTTGTAAAATTGGACACAAATCGGAAACACAAAATTTTTTGGAGGCCCGCCAGGCCGAAATGAGTTAATTTATTCCAACCAAATTTATACAACTAAATGCGGTTGCTAAGAGGAACATTTGTGCAAAATTTCAAGTCAATTTGTCAAACGGTTTTGACTCGAAATCAAAAACATTGAAAAAGCTTCTTTGCGCCCTCGTGCCCAAACGGGTTAACCGAACTCAACAAAATTTTGTGCCAGACTCTATTGTCGACTGCGAAACCACCTAGTAAAATTGGACACAAATCGGAAATACAAAATTTTTTGGAAGCCCGCCACGTCGAAATGGGTTAATTTATTCCAAACAAATTTATACAACTAATTGCGGTTGCTAGGAGGAACATTTGTGCAAAATTTCAAGTCAATCGGTCAAACCGTTTTGACCCGACATCAAAAGCATTGAAAAAGCTTCATTGGCCATCGTGCCCAAACGGGTTAACCGAACCCAACAAATATTTGTGCCAGCCTTTCTTTTCGACTGCAAAACCACCCTGTAAAATTGGACACAAATCGGAAACAAATAATTTTTTGGAAGCCCGCCGGGCCGAAATAGGTTAATATTTTCGAACCATCTTAATACAACTAATTCCGTTTGCTAAGAGGAAGATTTGTGCAAAATTTCAAGTCAATCGGTCAAACTGTTTCGGCTCGACATCAAAAACATTGAAAAAGCTTCATTGCGCCCTCGTGCCCAAACGGGTCAACCGAACCCAACAAAATTTTGTGCCAGACTCTCTTTTTGACTGCAAAACCACCTTGTAAAATTGGACACAAATCGGAAACACAAAATTTTTTGGAAGCCCGCCACGTCGAAATGGGTTAAATTATTCCAACCAAATTTATACAACTAATTGCGGTTGCTAAGAGGAACATTTGTGCAAAATTTCAAGTCAATCGGTCAAACTGTTTCGGCTCGACATCAAAAACATTGAAAAAGCTTCATTGCGCCCTCGTGCCCAAACGGGTTAACCGATCCTAACAAAAATTTGTGCCAGCCTATCTTTTTGACTGCAAAACCACCCTGTAAAATTGGACACAAATCGGAAACACAAAATTTTTTGGAAGCCCGCCGGGCCGAAAGGGGTTAATTTAATCCAACCAGTTTTATAACATTAATTCCGTGTAATAAGAAGAACATTCGTGCAAAATTTCAAGTCAATCGGTCAAACCGTTTCGACTCGACATCAAAAAAACGAAAAAGCTTAAAACGGCTCTGGAGCCGCAACCTGCTGACTTATAAAAATGCGACATAGCCTATGTCACTCCCCGGACTCCCAAAATTATTCCTCTAAAATTTGGTGTCAATCGGACCAGTGGTTTGCACGTGAATCCTGGACAAACAAACAAACAAACAAACAAATAAACAAACAAACAAATTTTCTTCTTTATATATTAGATTATAACAAATTAATATTTCTTTCGAATAACTTTGAGTTTAATTATATAAAACACTAGCAGATTTACCCGGCGTTGCCCGGAAGCTTGCAAATTGTAAAAACGCAAGTTTTAGCCAATTTTTTGAAATACTACTTTGCTTATAAATGAATCCACAAAAAAATATTTGTGGAGTTCCGTTAACCCATCGTGCCCAACAGCTTTTTATAGATGTTTTCGTTGCTTTGTTATATATTAGAAATGATTTAACCGATTAACTTCAAATTTTCTATATGTGTTCTTCTTTGAAAATGAAGTTCAATTTACTAACAGAATTGGAAGTTGTTAACCCCTGCCGACCCGACGATTGTTCAAAAAAAATTTGTAAGTAAATTACGTCCAATTTCTGAAAGTAGGTTAAACTTCTTTGAATTAGGGGAATGCTTAAAAAAATGTTTTGTCGAGTTCTTTTAACCGATTGCGAAACAAAAACTTTAAAAAACAGTTTGAACGATTATCTCTTATTTTTCTATACATGGTGCTTCTTGACAATTTGGTGCTTCTTGACGATAGAGTTGAGGATGTTAGGTTTCCGGCGAATAATGTTAACTGAATTAAAATGACTATTGGTCAAATGGGGATACTAAGTTTGCCATTATGTCATTATACTATGTCAATAGTAGTTTTCTTAAATTGCCAACGTTTGAATAAAATATAGTCGATGGTTTAGAAAAGGTTTAAAAATTTGCTTTTCAACGTATATTTTGTTTAGTACTCACCTGAAAGTTGTAATACGCTCTTCCTCGTTTTTTTATGATTTGATGAGAGAAATGTAGGCTTATTTTTTGGAAAAACTGTTTTAAAATACTATGTTTTTAAGCATTATATATAAGAAATTGAATTTTTTGATTTTTTGATTTTATTTGAAGAAAACTGAAAATTTCATTGAATCTTTGTTCAAAACGCACAAACAGGTCAAAACCAAGTTAACAATGTGGGTTTTAATTAAAATGCTGGTACAAAATTTTCAATAAAATACTTTTAATCGTATAAGAAAATAAAATTTATAGAAAACTTCATGGCGTCGTCGTGGAAAACGGGTTAATCGAACTTAACTAAAACTTTTTGCAGCCTCTCTTTAGACTACAAAATCAACCTGTAAAATTGGACACAAACCGAAAACACAAAATTTTTTGAAAGTCCGGCAGGCCGAAATGGGTTAAATTATTGCAACCAAATTTATACAACCAATTGCGGTTGCTAAGAGGAACATTTGTGCAAAATTTCAAGTCAATTTGTCAAACGGTTTTCACTCGACATCAAAAACATTGAAAAAGCTTCTTTGCGCCCTCGTGCCCAAACGGGTTAACCGAACTCAACAAAAATTTGTGCCAGACTCTCTTTTCGACTGCAAAACCACCCTGTAAAATTGAACACAAATCGCAAACACAAAATTTTTTGGAAGCCCGCCAGGCCGAAATGGGTTAATTTATTCCAACCAAATTTATAGAACTAATTCCGGTTGCTAAGACGAACATTTGTGCAAAATTTCAAGTCAATCGGTCAAGCCGTTTTGACTCGACATCCAAAAAACGAAAAAGTTTAAAACAGCTCTGGAGCCGCAACCTGTTGACTTATAAAAATGTGACATAGCCTATGTCACCCCCCGGGCTCCCAGAATTATTCCTTTAAAATTTTGTGGCAATCGGACCAGTGGTTTTCACGTGAATCCTGGACAAACAAATATACAAACAAACAAACAAATTTTCTTCTTTATATATTAGACTAGCAAATTTACCCGGCGTTGCCCGGAAGCTTGAAAATTGTAAAAAAGCAAGTTTCAGCCAATTTTTTGAGATACTACTTTGCCTATAAATGCCACAAAAAAATATTTGTGGAGTTCCGTTAACCCATCGTGGCCCAACAGCTTTTTATAGGTTTTTTCGTTGCTTTGCTATATATTAGAAATGATTTAACAGATTAACTTCAAATTTCGTATATGTGTTCTTCTTTGAAAATGAAGTTCAATTTACTAACAGACTTGAAAGTTGTTAACCCCTGCCGACGATTGTTCAAAAAAAAATTTGTAAGTAAATTACGTCCAATTTTTGAAAGTAGGTACAACTTCTTTGAATTAGGGGAATACTTAAAAAAAAGGTTTGTCGAGTTCTTTTAATCGATTGCGAAACAAAAACTTTAAAAAACAGTTTGCAAAACAATTTGAACGATTATCTCTAATTTTTCTATACATGCTGCTTCTTGACAATTTGGTGCTCCTTGACGATATAGTTGAGGATGGTAGGTTTCCGGTGAACAATGTTAACTGAATTAAAATGACTATAGGTCAAAATGGGATTTTCTTGAATTGCCAACGCTTGAATAAAATATAGTCGATGGTTTAGAAAAGGTTTAAAAATTCGCTTTTCAACTTATATTTTGTTTAGTACTCACCTGAAAGTTGTAATACGCTCTTCCTCGTTTTTTTATGATTTTATGAGAGAAATGTAGGCTTATTTTTTGGAAAAACTGTTTTAAAATACTATGTATTTAAGCATTATATATAACAAATTGAATTTTTTTGATTTTTAGATTTCATTTGAAGAAAACTGAAAATTTCATTGAATCTTTGTTCAAAACGCACAAACAGGTCAAAACCAAATTAACCCTGTGGGTTTTAATTAAAATGCTGGTACAAAATTTTCAATAAAATACTTTTAATCGTATAAGAAAATAAAATATATAGAAAACTTCATATCATCGTCGTGGAAAATGGGTTAATCGAACTTAACTAAAACTTTTTGCAGCCTCTCTTTTAGACTACAAAATCAACCTGTAAAATTGGACACAAATCGAAAACACAAAATTTTTTGAAAGTCCGCCAGGCCGAAATGGGCTAATTTATTCCAACCAAATTTATACAACTAAATGCGGTTGCTGAGAGGAACATTTGTTCAAGATTTCAAGTCAATCGGTCAAACAGTTTTGACTCGACATCAAAAACATTGAAAAAGCTTCTTTGCACTCTCGTGCCCAAACGGGTTAACCGAACTCAACAAAAATTTGTCCCAGACTTTATTTTCGACTGCGAAACCACCTTGTAAAATTGGACACAAATCGGAAACACAAAATTTTTTGGAAGCCCGCCAGGCCGAAATGGGTTAAATTATTCCAACCAAATTTATGCAACTAATTGCGGTTGCTAAGAGGAACATTTGTGCAAAATTTCAAGTCAATCGGTCAAACCGTTTCGGCTCGACATCAAAAACATTGAAAAAGCTTCATTGCGCCCTCGTGCCCAAACGGGTTAACCGAACCCAACAAAAATTTGTGCCAGCCTCTCTTTTTGACTGCAAAACCACCCTGTAAAATTGGACACAAATCGGAAACACAAAATTTTTTGGAAGCCCGCCGGGCCGAAAGGGGTTAATTTATTCCAACCAGTTTTATACCATTAATTCCGTGTAATAAGAAGAACATTCGTGCAAAATTTCAAGTGAATCGGTCAAACCGTTTCGACTCGACATCAAAAAAACGAAAAAGCTTAAAACGGCTCTGGAGCCGCAACCTGCTGACTTATAAAAATGCGACATAGCCTATGTCACCCCCCGGACTCCCAAAATTATTCCTCTAAAATTTGGTGTCAATCGGACCAGTGGTTTTCACGTGAATCCTGGACAAACAAACAAACAAACAAACAAATAAACAAACAAATTTTCTTCTTTATATATTAGACTAGAAGTGGCCATTATGAGTTCACTCGTATGCCCTTCGGCTTAAAAAACTCACCCTCCACCTTTCAAAGATTAATGAACCATGTATTAAGCGAATTTATCAATAAAATATGCGTTGTCTACTTGGATGACATCCTAATCTTCTCGTCATCATTCGAAGAACACTTAGTTTCAATAAAAAAAATCTTAACCAAATTGCGCGAAGCAAACTTAACGATTCAAATAGACAAATGTAATTTTGCTCAACTGTCTACTAACTTCTTGGGTCATGTAATCACCCAAGGAGGTATAAAACCTGATCCATCAAAAATCAGCGCTATTCAAAATATTCCTCTTCCATCTTCACAAAAAGAGATAAAGTCTTTTCTAGGATTAACCGGCTACTACCGGAAATTTGTAAAGGATTACTCCAAAGTAGCTTATCCGTTAATACGTTATTTAAAAAAAAAAAAATCTAAAATTAGTAAAAATGACAAAGAATACATCGAGGCTTTTAAAAAACTAAAAACTCTATTAACAACAGAACCCATTCTAAAAAACCCAGACTTTTCTAAACATTTTACACTAACCACGGACGCGTCTAACTTCGCTTTAGGCGCCGTACTAAGCCAAAATAACCACCCGATAGCCTATGCCTCGAGAACACTGAACAACCATGAAATAAGATACTCGACGATAGAGAAGGAACTTCTCGCTATCGTTTGGGCTACCAAAAATTTTCATACTTACCTTTACGGTAGAAATTTTACTGTTCAATGTGATCATAAACCTTTGGTATGGCTTAACAATCTTAAAGAACCAAACATGAAACTACAAAGGTGGAAGATCAAATTAAACGAATATAAATTTACAATAAACTATCTTAAAGGGAAAGACAATAAAATCGCTGATGGTTTAAGTCGACTCCCTCGCACAAATGAAAACTCTTGCGACAAAAGCGAGTCAATAATCGAGCCCTCAATTTTACAATTTTTAAACGAAGTAGAGACACATAGTGCACCAAACATTGACAATAATGATGAAATTATGACCACTAACGTTACGATGCACTCTACAACGAACAATGATAATAATGATGAAATCATGTCTACTGCAGCTACAGTACATAGCGCAAATGAAGATGACCTATATCATATTAAAATAACAGAAAAACCTGTTAACTTATTCAAAAATCAAATTTACCTAATCTTAAGTAATAACGAAAAATTCACCACGAAAATTATAAATAAAAAATGTCAAAATCTTCTCTATGTTACTAAAGATACTAACTTATTAGAAAAGATGAAACGCTGTCTACCCGAAAAAGGATTAGTATGTGTATACAGCGATAACATTGATATCTATCTCAACTTTCAAAACCTCTATCTTAAATTCTTTGCTAATAATCAACGTCTAAAAATATTAAAATCTAACAAAAAACTACAAGATATAACGGATAAAAATAAAATTCTTGAAATAATAAAAGCTGAACACCTTCGCAATAACCACTGCGGTATATCGGACATTTTTTCCGAACTTAAGGAAATGTACCATTACCCTAAACTGCAATTACAAATACAAAAATTCATAAACAATTGTGAAGTGTGTACCTTAGCGAAACATGATAGGAGACCTTTAAAACTCCCATTTGAGATCACACAATCTCCTATACAATTTAATGACATCGTCCAAATGGACATTTGGTTTCCATGCAGGAATGTTATGTATCTAACTATGATAGACAAATTCTCTAAACATGCTACCATCCACAAACTTAATGATAGAACGTGGATATCTATTTTAAAAGCACTAAAAGAAAGGCTAATTTATTTGGAAAACATGAAAAAATTAATAACAGATAACGAAAAGTGCATAATACACAGTGCCATAGAACAATTTCTTATAGAAAACCAAATCGAATTTCACCAAACTACACCTGGGAATAAAACCGGAAACTCAGACGTTGAACGGTTACACGGCACACTAAACGAACATATTAGAATCTTAGAAATTGATAAAACTAATGAAACTGAAGACTTAAACGATAAAATCTTTAAAATTATCATGACATATAATAGAACAATTCACTCTACCACGAAACGTAGACCAATAGACTTTTTAAATAAAAACATTCGAAAAGAGGAGATCGAAATTTTAGCAAAAAGATTTGAAGAAGAAAAAAGAAGAAGGTTAGCAAACTTAAATAAGAATAAAACTTTAAATGAAAATTTACATGCAAACATTGTCGTTAATAGAGATGTAGGTAAATGTAAACCTAAGTATAAAATTCTGAGAAACTTTAAAGTAGACGGCAAATACATAGTCGATACGAGCAATAAAAGGAAAACTAAATATTGCAAAAAGCAACAAAAACGAAAGTTTAAATTTCAATAAAACTTATTACCTATTTTATTACGATTTTATTGTAACCAAGGATTAGATGCTTTATCATCACCATCAATTTTTATTTTTATTATTAATTTTTTTTTACCAACTGAAAATATAGAAGTCTCTTTCGAAGTAGACTTCTTAAGTTAATTTTTATTATTGTTTTTCTCTCTATTCCAAATCCAATAAAAACTTCTTTTATAATTTTAGGAAATGGAACTACTACTTCTACTCATTCTCTCTATTCCACAAGCGTCGCTCCAATCTATACAAATAAGCCAACTCAAGGATGAAAATGGTTTTGCTATTATAAAATTGGAAGAACAAAAAATTATTAATAACTACACAAAAACTTTACACATTGTAAACCTCACTGAATACCAAGAAATAATTGGAAACTTGTACCATAATTTCAATCTTCTTAATCTAAAAGAAACAAGCACAGAACACAAAATTTTAACATTAGAATTGTTAAATTTACAACACACTCTGAACTCACTGATACCCAAACTTGACGGGAAAATTAGAAATAAACGGACTAATTAACGCCCTGGGTACAACAATGAAATTTGGACAGGCACAATGGATAACGATGACTCAGAACAAATATTCAAGCAATTACAAAATTTAAACTTTAACACCAGACAAGTAACTAATAAAATTAACGACCAAGTAATTATTAACAAAAATTTTGAGAAAAATATCCACTCAATAGCCGAAAACGTGAACAACCAGCAACTGGAAATTACTCAATACCTAACAAAAATCGAAAACCAAACTAACAACTTTATTGCAAAAATATCACAAACTCCTTTCACACTCCAACTTTTGGCACAAATGACCTCAATTAATAATCATTTACAACAAATTAAAGATATTATCTTGCTAAGTCGTCTGGAAGTTCTTGCTCACGACATACTTAAAATCACGACATTCAAAAATACAACCTAACTATTGAAGAGTAGTACATAAAAAGTACTATTTTATTTAAGGACGGCCTTATAATAATCGTCCTATTCCTTCCAAACTTCACTATCGAAACCTATTTTAAAGCTTTAGTCATACCAATCCCGAATGATGAACATGTGCAATTAGACACACCTATAATAAATATTATTTTGAAAGATAAGGAAATATTTGAACAAAATAATAAAAGGAACTGTTAAAGAAAAACTTACAATATCCAAATAATAATTGTATAAAAAACTTACTAAAAAGAAACAGTACATGTAACTATAAAATAAATGAAATAGAATCTATAGAAAAAATTAACGACGAATTAATTGTAACTTTAAACTTAGAAAGAACAAAAATTGTACAAAACTGTATTAACCAAGAAATAATTATTAACAAAAATAATTTAATTAAATTTAGCAATTGTAATTTGAATATTAAAAACAATGAATTTTCTAATAAAATTGTAAAATTTATTTAACTTTACTCTTAAGCAAATTCATGTAAACCAAATTGAAAACTTAAAAGCTATTGAATACTTAGAATATAAATCTAAGGTTAATTTTTATACTTTACTAACGGTTAAAACCCTATTTGTAATAGTAATTGTAATTATGATAATAAGCTACTGTTATAAAAAAACAAAGTTAAATGAAAATATTAAAATAAGTATAAATCAATCAGATGTAAAACCAAAGGAGCTTGAAACCAGTCCTTTTTAAATTTTAAATTTTGGAGACCAAAATCTCTTAGGGATGGAGGTGTTACGTAAGCAAAATGCATACATCTATTTAAACAGTCAATTTATAAACTGTACTTTTAAATTTTAATCGCATTCCTTAAAATGCATAACTGTACTTTAACTATCAAATTTCGTAAACGCTAATTTACGAAAATAACAAAACAAAAAACCAAACTTGATTATAATCGTATGATTCTAATCAAGTTAAATATTGTCATGTATTAAAATTTTGCTTACGTAGTATTTTATCCATTCAAACATAAAACAAATTGAATTATAAAATTTAAATTTGTATTAAAATCAGTCTGTAAGAACAACTCAAATAAACAACATAAAACTATATGCACTTATTAGAAAAGCTTATAAATACAAAATATGCTAAAAAATAAAATTAATTTCTAAAATACAAATTGTGTAATGATGCGTTCTCTCGCAAAAAAAAGATGAGAGTATTATATGTTCATCTGGCTGTGGAGCTATATTTCACATTAAATGTGTTGGCTTAGCAGTATGTGATTAAAATTTAATAAAATCAAATAATTATATAATATTTATGTGTATGGAATGCAGAGAAAAAAATACATTATTAGAAACAATTGAGGAGCATGTAGAATCAATGGATGAGAGTGTTAAAGATATAAAAAATGCAATTGAAGAGCAAAAGGAAAAAATTTAGTTAATTTGTGAAAGTTTGCTTAATATGAGAATGAAAAATAATTACATTAAGGAAAAATTAGAAAAAGTATGTAATTTAAATAAATCATATGCTGAAGTAGCAGGAGCATGTTCAAAAGTAATTATAAAACCAAAAGACAAAAGTCAGAGTTCTTTAATTACAAAAAATGAAATAAAATCAAAAATAAATTAAATTGAAAATAATCTTTCAATTAGTGGTGTTTCAAATGCAAAGAATGGTGCGATAGTAGTTGCTTGTGAGAACGAAGTAACAGTGAATAAAGTTAAAAATATAGCTAATGAGAAATTGAATTGGTATGATGTAAAGGTAGCCAGTGGTAGAAAACCTAGATTGCGGGTGATAGGAATCTGAGGAATTGAATGAAACTGATTTATTTGATAAAATTAAAGCTCAAAATAGTGTTTTTAAAAATAGTGGATTAGTATTAAAAACATTTTACAAAAATAATAAATTGAAATTCAATTCATATGTTGATGTAATTGAGACAGATCTTGAATCATATGATAATATAATGAAAGTAGGAAAAATTAAAATTGGATGGGATGTATGTAAAGTGTTTGATGGTACGCATGTTGTGAGATGTTTTAATTGTCTGGGATATGGTCATGTTAGTAGTAAATGTACAAATAAAAAATATGTGCTACATGTGCAGAAACATATACTGGTGAGCTTAATGAGCATAAGTGTGAATCTAAAGAGAATAAATGTTATAATTGTATCCGTGTAAATAAAGAGTTGAATCTCAAGCTTGATGTTAATCATAATGTGTTTGATATTAGTTGTAGTGTATATCAGAAAAAGATGCAAAATGAAAAAAAGAAAATATATTAGCAATCAATTAAAGATGATGATAATATAATATCTAAATGTAGTGGTTTATATTTGAATATACAAGGGGCGGTCAATAATTTTAATGAATTAGAAAATATTGTAAACACAAAAAATTTTGAATTTATATGTCCATCTGAAACGCACTTAAATGAAAATGATGATGATAATTTAATAAATATTGAAAATTATAACTTAACTAGCAGATTTACCCGGCGTTGCCCGGAAGCTTGCAAACTGTAAAAATGCAAGCTTCAGCCAATTTTTTGAAATACTGCTTAATACTTTGCTTATAAATGAAGCCACAAAAAAATATTTGTGGAGTTTCGTTAACCCATCGTGGCCCAACAGCTTTTTATAGGTTTTTTCGTTGTTTTGCTATATATTAGAAATGATTTAACCGATTAACTTCAAATTTTGTATATGTGTTCTTCTTTGAAAATGAAGTTCAATTTACTAACAGACTTGGAAGTTGTTAACCCCTGTCGATCCGACGATTGTTCAAAAAAAAATTTGTAAGTAAATTACGTCCAATTTCTGAAAGTAGGTACAACTTCTTTGAATTAGGGGAATGCTTAAAAAAATGTTTTGTCGAGTTCTTTTAACCGATTGCGAAACAAAAATTTTAAAAAACAGTTTGAACGATTATCTCTAATTTTTCTATACATGGTGCTTCTTGAGAATTTGGTGCTCCTTGACGATAGAGTTGAGGATGTTAAGTTTCCGGCGAATAATGTTATCTGAATTAAAATGACCATTGGTCAAATGGGGATACTAGTTTGCCATTATGTCATTATACTATGTCAATAGTAGTTTTCTTGAAATGCCAACGTTTGAATAAAATATAGTCGATGGTTTAGAAAAGGTTTAAAAATTTGCTTTTCAACTTTTATTTTTTTTTTAGTACTCACCTGAAAGTTGTAATACGGTCTTCCTCGTTTTTTTATGATTTTATGAGAGAAATGTGGGCTTATTTTTTGGAAAAACTGTTTTAAAATACTATGTTTTTAAGCATTATATATAAGAAATTGAAATTTTTGATTTTTAGATTTCATTTTAAGAAAACTGAAATTTTCATTGAATCTTTGTTCAAAACGCACAAACAGGTCAAAACCAAATTAACCATGTGGGTTTTAATTAAAATGTTGGTACAAAATTTTCAATAAAATACTTTTAATCGTATAAGAAAATAAAATTTATAGAAAACTTCATGGCGTCGTCGTGGAAAACGGGTTAATCGAACTTAACTAAAACTTTTTGCAGCCACTCTTTAGACTGCAAATTCAACCTGTAAAATTGGACACAAATCGAAAACACAAAAGTTTTTGAAAGTCCGCAATGCCGAATTGGGTTAAATTATTCCAACCAAATTTATACAACTAATTGCGGTTGCCAAGAGGAACATTTGTGCAAAATTTCAAGTCAATTTGTCAAACGGTTTTGACTCGACATCAAAAACATTGAAAAAGCTTCTTTGCACCCTCGTGCCCAAACGGGTTAACCGAACTCAACAAAAATTTGTGCCAGACACTATTTTCGACTGCGAAACCACCTTGTAAAATTGGACACAAATCGGAAACACAAAATTTTTTGGAAGCTCGCCACTCCGAAATGGGTTAAATTATTCCAACCAAATTTATACTGCTAATTGCAGTTGCTAAGAGGAACTTTTGTGCAAAATTTCAAGTCAATCGGTCAAACCGTTTTGACTCGACATCAAAAACATTGAAAAAGCTTCATTGGGCCCTCGTGCCCAAACGGGTTAACCGAGCCCAACAAAAATTTGTGCCAGCCTTTCTTTTTGACTGCAAAACCACCCTGTAAAATTGGACACAAATCGGAAACACAAAATTTTTTGGAAGCTCGCCACTCCGAAATGGGTTAAATTATTCCAACCAAATTTATACTGCTAATTGCGGTTGCTAAGAGGAACTTTTGTGCAAAATTTCAAGTCAATCGGTCAAACCGTTTTGACTCGACATCAAAAACATTGAAAAAGCTTCATTGCGCCCTCGTGCCCAAACGGGTTAACCGAACCCAACAAAAATTTGTGTCAGCCTCTCTTTTTGACTGCAAAATCACCCTTTAAAATTGGACACAAATCGGAAACACAAAATTTTTTGGAAGCCCGCCGGGCCGAAAGGGGTTAATTTATTCCAACCAACTTTATACCATTAATTTCGTTTAATAAGAAGAACATTCGTGCAAAATTTCAAGTTAATCGGTCAAACCGTTTCGACTCGACATCAAAAAAACGAAAAAGCTTAAAACGGCTCTGGAGCCGCAACCTGTTGACTTATAAAAATGCGACATAGCCTATGTCACCCGCCGGGCTCCCAAAATTATTCCTTTAAAATTTTGTGACAATCGGACCAGTGGTTTTCACGTGAATCCTGGACAAACAAACAAACAAACAAATAAACAAATTTTCTTCTTTATATATTAGACTAGCAGATTTACCCGGCGTTGCCCGGAAGCTTGCAAATTGTAAAAATTTTTTGAGATACTACTTTGCCTATAAATGCCACAAAAAATATTTGTGGAGTTCCGTTAACCCATCGTGGCCCAACAGCTTTTTATAGGTTTTTTCGTTGCTTTGCTATATATTAGAAATGATTTAACATATTAACTTCAAGTTTCGTATATGTGTTCTTCTTGGAAATTGAAGTTCTATTTACTAACAGACTTGAAGGTTGTTATCCCCTGCCGACCCGACGATTGTTCAAAAAAAAATTTGTAAGTAAATTACGTCCAATTTTTGAAAGTAGGTACAACTTCTTTGAATTAGGGGAATACTTAAAAAAAAGGTTTGTCGAGTTCTTTTAATCGATTGCGAAACAAAAACTTTAAAAAACAGTTTGCAAAACAATTTGAACGATTATCTCCCATTTTTCTATACATGGTGCTTCTTGACAATTTGGTGCTCCTTGACGATATAGTTGAGGATGGTAGGTTTCCGGTGAACAATGTTAACTGAATTAAAATGACTATAGGTCAAAAGGGGATTTTCTTGAATTGCCAACGCTTGAATAAAATATAGTCGATGGTTTAGAAAAGGTTTAAAAATTCGCTTTTCAACTTATATTTTGTTTAGTACTCACCTGAAAGTTGTAATACGCTCTTCCTCGTTTTTTTATGATTTTATGAGAGAAATGTAGGCTTATTTTTTGGAAAAACTGTTTTAAAATACTATGTATTTAAGCATTATATATAACAAATTGAATTTTTTGATTTTTAGATTTCATTTGAAGAAAACTGAAAATTTCATTGAATCTTTGTTCAAAACGCACAAACAGGTCAAAACCAAATTAACCCTGTGGGTTTTAATTAAAATGCTGGTACAAAATTTTCAATAAAATACTTTTAATCGTATAAGAAAATAAAATATATAGAAAACTTCATAGCGTCGTCATGGAAAATGGGTTAATCGAACTTAACTAAAACTTTTTGCAGCCTCTCTTTTAGACTACAAAATCAAAAATTGTAAAATTGGACACAAATCGAAAACACAAAATTTTTTGAAAGTCCGCCAGACCGAAATGGGTTAATTTATTCCAACCAAATTTATACAACTAAATGCGGTTGCTAAGAGGAACATTTGTGCAAAATTTCAAGTCAATCGGTCAAACAGTTTTGACTCGACATCAAAAACATTGAAAAAGCTTCTTTGCACCCTCGTGCCAAAACGGGTTAACCGAACTCAACAAAAATTTGTGCCAGACTTTATTTTCGACTGCGAAACCACCTTGTAAAATTGGACACAAATCGGAAACACAAAATTTTTTGGAAGCCCGCCGGGCCGAAAGGGGTTAATTTATTCCAACCAAATTTATGCAACTAATTGCGGTTGCTAAGAGGAACATTTGTGCAAAATTTCAAGTTAATCGGTCAAACTGTTTCGGCTCGACATCAAAAACATTGAAAAAGCTTCATTGCGCTCTCGTGCCCAAACGGGTAAACCGAACCCAACAAAAATTTGAGCCAGCCTCTCTTTTTGACTGCAAAACCACCCTGTAAAATTGGACACAAATCGGAAACACAAAATTTTTTGGAAGCCCGCCGGGCCGAAAGGGGTTAATTTATTCCAACCAGCTTTATACCATTAATTCCATGTAATAAGAAGAACATTCGTGCAAAATTTCAAGTGAATCGGTCAAACCGTTTCGACTCGACATCAAAAAAACGAAAAAGCTTAAAACGGCTCTGGAGCCGCAACCTGCTGACTTACAAAAATGCGACATAGCCTATGTCACCCCCCGGACTCCCAAAATTATTCCTCTAAAATTTGGTGTCAATCGGACCAGTGGTTTTCACGTGAATCCTGGACAAACAAACAAACAAACAAACAAACAAATAAACAAACAAATAAACAAACAAATTTTCTTCTTTATATATTAGATTAGAAATTTGCATTCAAAACCTTTTACAAAATTACAAATAGACATGAGTTAAAAGTTTTAAAAATATTGTTTTCGACCGTTAAGCAGGCCAACAAAAACTTAAAAAAAATACCTTAGGTCCAAACGGGTTAATAGAGCGCAATCATGTTTTTTGGTGAGCTTGTGAAATAATGCAATGTTTGCGTTAACTTTAAACTGTGTTAGTCGAACAATTGTTTTTTTTTTAACATATTGATTAAACCTTTTCAACAGAAAAACAAATTTATATTAAAGATTGAACTCTTTAAGGAGATCAAATTTAATGAACCCTTGTGAAAAAGGGGTTGAATGATAAAAATCAAATTAACCCTGTGAGCTTTGCTAATAAAGATTAGCTGAAAAATGTGTTCAAGATTAGCTGAAAAAAGTGTTCGTTTAAGCTCAACAACAAAAACATTGAAAAAGCTTCATTGCGCTCTCTTGCCCAAACGGCCAAAAAAAATATTGAAAGCCCGCCAGGCCGAAATGGGTTAATATATTCCAAGCAACTGTATAAAACTAATTCCGTTTGCTAAGAGGAAGATTTGTGCAAAATTTCAAGTCAATCGGTCAAACTTTTTCGGCTCAACATCAAAAACATTGAAAAAGCTTCATTGCGCCCTCGTGCCCAAACGGGTTAACCGAACCCAACAAAAATTTGTGCCAGCCTTTCTTTTCGACTGCAAAACCACCCTGTAAAATTGGACACAAATCGGAAACAAATAATTTTTTGGAAGCCCGCCGGGCCGAAATGGGTTAACTGTTTCGGCTCGACATCAAAAACATTGAAAAAGCTTCATTGCGCCCTCGTGCCCAAACGGGTTAACCGAACCCAACAAAAATTTGTGCCAGCCTCTCTTTTTGACTGCAAAACCACCCTGTAAAATTGGACACAAATCGGAAACACAAAATTTTTTGGAAGCCCGCCGGGCCGAAAGGGGTTAATTTATTTCAACCAACTTTATACCACTAATTCCGTTTAATAAGAAGAACATTCGTGCAAAATTTCATGTTAATCGGTCAAACCGTTTCGACTCGATATCAAAAAAACGAAAAAGCAACCTGTTGACTTATAAAAATGCGACATAGCCTATGTCACCCCCCGGGCTCCCAAAATTATTCCTCTAAAATTTGGTGGCAATCGGACCAGTGGTTTTCAAGTGAATCCTGGACAAACAAACAAACAAACAAATAAACAAACAAATTTTCTTCTTTATATATTAGATAATATAAGTAAATTAGGAGTATAAATTTAAAAATTATTTAGACTTGAAATAATTAATCAAGGGTACTAAATCATTTCACAGTAAAAGCGCTACAGCTAAAAATCCTGAAGAGTAGTAATTGCTGCATTTGTGTAAAATTTTATTGAATTTAATAAAAAGTTTTAAATATATAATTTTGTAATTGTATTTTACGAATCTATTTATCTCAAGCTTATTTGTTGTTTAATATTTTTAAATAGATAAATTAGTAAGAATTGTTAATATTTTTGAATTAATCAAATAATTAGAAAATGTTTTTAGTATTATAAAGTAAATTTGGTTTAAACTAAATGATGATGATTAAACTAAAAAAATCTGTTATGATTTTAAAATGACTTATGGACTTCCCATTAAATTTGAAAGTTGGTGTAGGCTATTTCTAATTCGGTTGCACCGACTCACTGTTTATTTACTTGTTTAAAAAAGTCTTGGTTTCTTATTTTTATTGTAAAGTGTGGGCTTTAATGATAATTTACCTCCAAAATATAAAGCCATTGACACGTTGTTATTACATAATGTTTATTTTTGTAATAACAAGTGATGAAAAAAACCAAAAGCCTTTGCACACAAACAAGCATATTTTCAAAATTATATAGGGTTTCTTACTGAGTATTTTACCATTTATTTTTATACCCTACACCTACAGAATAGGTAAAGGAGTATATTAACTTTGGTATGGTGTTTGTAATCACCTAAAGGAAGCGAGCTAGATATAGAAAAGTGTATATATTTGTGATCAGCGTGACCTCCTAAGTCGATATAGCCATGTCCGTCCGTCCGTAGGAACGATAACTCATAAAACAATGGAGCTATTTTGATGAAATTTTAACTGTAGGTTACTGGGATTGAAAGTACGGGGGGATTGCAAAAAGTCGAAAACGGCCCAACAAAACTCAACAAAAATTTGTGCCAGACTTCTTTTCAACTGCGAAACCACCCTGTAAAATTTGACACAAATCGGAAACACAAAATTTTTCGGAAGCCCGTCAGGCCGAAATGGGTTAATTTATTCCAACCAAATTTATACAACTAATTTCGGTTGCTAAGAGGAACATTTGTGCAAAATTTCAAGTCAATCAGTTTAACCGTTTTGCCTCTATAACCAAAAAACGAAAAAGCTTAAAACGGCTCTGGAGCCGCAACCTGTTGACTTTTAAAAATGTGACATAGCCTATGTCACACCCAGGGCTCTCAGAATTATTCCTTTAAAATTTTGTGACAATCGGACCAGTAGTTTTCACGTGAATCCTGGACAAACAAACAAATTTTCTCCTTTATATAATAGACTAGCAGATTTACCCGGCGTTGCCCAGAAGCTTGCAAATTTTAAAAAAGTAAGTTTCAGCCAATTTTTCGAAGTAGTAATTTGGTTAAAAAGAAAGCCTCAAAAAATATTTGTGAAGTTCCGTTAACCCTTTGAAGCACAACTGCTTTTTATAGGTTTTTTCGTTACTTTGCTATAAATTAGAAATTGTTTAACCGATTGACTTCAAATTTTGTATATGTGTTCCTCTTTGACAATGGAGTTCACTCTATTAACAGACTTGGAATTTGTTACCCCTTGCCGCCCGACAATTTTTTCAAAAAAAAAATTTTAAAAGGATATTACGTCCAATTTTGCGAAATATTGCTTGATCGAAGTTTCAAAACATGTTTGTTTAGTTCCGTTAACCCATTGTGGCACAGCAGCTTATTACAGATTTTTTCATTACTTTACTCTTAAGCAAAAACGGTTTTACCACTTGAATGTAAATTTTGTATGCGTACAAGTATAAACATATCATTCCTACGATTATTCAAAAAAAAACTTTTTGTAAGTAAATTACGTCCAATTTTTGAAAGTGGGTAAAACTTCTTTGAATTAGGGGAATGTTTAAAAAAATGTTTTGTCGCGTTCTTTTAATCGATTGTGAAACAAAAACTTTAAAAAACAGTTTGCAAAACAATTTTAACGATTATCTCTAATTTTTCTATATGTTTTTCTTCTGCTTCTTGACAATTTGGTGCTGCTTGAATTTTTATTGTTAATTTTTAATAATTCTGAAAAGTTTCAAGTGAAATTTGATAAATTTGTTTAGAAAAATGCTAGAATAATCCCTAAAAAACTCATTTTAAAAAAATTGCTTTATTACATTTTTAAATTAGCATGTACACCATTCTTGTGTTAACTTTTTTTCAATAACATCAACTTAAATTAAAACTCCATTGAGAGATCAAAAAGTATACTAAATTTGCCATTATGTCATTATACTTAGTAAATAGTAGTTTACTTGAATTGCCAGCGTTTGAATAAAATGTATTTGATGGTTTAGAAAAGCTTTAAAAATTTGCTTTTCAACTTATATTTTGTTTTGTACTTACCTGAAATTTCTACTACGCTTTTCCTCGTTTTTAGTCATTTTTTATTTTGTAAAAATGTACCTATATAGTTTCACTCTGTCCGTCTGTCCGTCCCATTTTACCTACGGTTGACTAAAAAACCGTAAGATGAGATTAGATCCTTGAGAAATTTGGTAACCTTCCCCATTGAAGATCTATTAGGACTTAAAAATTAAAAATTTACTGGTTTTACAAGTAAGTAGTGACTTAGTCACCCGAGTATATATTTCCAAAATTAAACTGAGTTTTTAACACGATATAATTTTGAAAATGTGCTTTTCTAAAAACCCTTGGTTTTTTCATCACTTGTTTAAAGATTTTATGAGAGAAATGTAGGCTTCGTTTTTGAAAAAAAAGGTTTTAAAATACTATGTATTTAAGCATAATATATACGATATTGAATATTTTTTGATTTTATTTGAAGAAAACTGCAATTTTATACTGAAATCTTTTTTTAAAAACCAGCAACTGCAAAGTAGATAAAAAACAAAGACTTACCAAAAAATTAAGAGAAGGAAAATGTTATGTTACATAAATTTAAGAATATTATTATTCGGATTCTTTATTAGCTTTATTTTTATTATTATTAATATTATCTCATTTAGCTTTTGCACTATTTGGGACTATTTAAGGAGAGGAAAAAAATTAGTCTTGTTAATTAAGTGAGCTTTTGGAATAAAGATTAACTTGCATTGATAGCAAAAATTAGAAAATTTTATTGAATCATTGGTAAACAGGTCAAAACCAAATAAACCCTGCTGATACAAAATTTTCAATAAAATTCTTTTAATCGTTTAAGCAAATCAAATTTATAGAAAACTTCAAGGCGTCGTCGTAGAAAACGGGTTAATCGAACTTAATCCTAAAACTTTTTGCAGGCTCTCTTTTGGACTGTTAAATCAATCTGTAAAATTGGACACAAATCGGAAACACAATTTTTTCTGGAAGCCCGCCAGGACGAAATTGGTTAATTCATTCCAACCAAATTTATACAACAAATTCCGGTTGCTAAGAGGAACATTTGTGCACAATTTCAAGTCAATCGGTCAAACCGTTTTTACTCGACATTAAAAACATTGAAAAAATTTGGTAACCTTCTCCATTGAAGAGCTATTAGGACTTAAAAATTAAAAATTTACTGGTTTTACAAGTAAGTAGTGACTTAGTCACGCAAGTATATATTTCCAAAATTAAACTGAGTTTTTAACACAATATAATTTTGAAAATGTGCTTTTTTAAAAACCCTTGGTTTTTTCATCACTTGTTTAAAGATTTTATGAGAGAAATTTAGGCTTCTTTTCTGGAAAAAAGGTTTTAAAATACTATGTATTTAAGCATAATATATACGAAATTGAATTATTTGATTTTTAAAATTTATTAAAAAAAACTGGAATTTTACACTGAATTATTTTTAATAACAATTGAATACTAACACTGAATCTATTTTTAAAAAACAACAACTCCAAAGTAGACAAAAAACAAAGACTTACCAAAAAAATGAGAGAAGGAAAATGTTATGTTACATAAATTTAAGAATATTATTATTCGGCTTCTTTATTAGCTTTATTTTTATTTTTATTAATATTATCTCATTTAGTTTTAGCACTATTTAGGACTATTTAAGGAGAGCAAAAAAATTAGTCTTGTTAATTAAGTGAGCTTTTGGAATATCGATTAACTTGCGTTGATAGCAAAAATTTAGCAAATTTTATTGAATCATTGGTAAACAGGTCAAAACCAAATAAACCCTGTGGGTTTTTATAATTAAAATGCTGATACAAAATTTTCAATAAAATTCTTTTAATCGTTTAAGCAAATCCAATTTATAGAAAACTTCAAGGCGTCGTCGTAGACAACGGGTTAATCGAACTTAATCCTAAAACTTTTTGCAGGCTCTCTTTTGGACTGCCAAATCAACCTGTAAAATTGGAAACAAATCGGAAACACAATTTTTTTTTGAAGCCCGCCAAGAGGAACATTTGTTCATAGTTTTACTGCGAAACCACCCTGTAAAATTGGACACAAATCGGAAACACAAAAATTTTTAGAAGCCCGCCAGGTCGAAATCGATTAATTTATTCCAATCAAATTTATACAACTAATGCCAGTTTGTGCAAAATTTCAAATACTAAATAAATTTCAAATTTTGAAATATACTTTACTTATAAATGAAGACACGAAAAAATTTTTGTGGAGTTCCGTTAACCCATTGTGTATATATATGTGTTCCTCTTTGAAAATGAAGTTCACTTTACTAACAGATTTGGAATTTGTTAATCCCTGCCGACCCAACGATTGTTCAAAAAAAATTCGTAAGTAAATTACGTTTTTAAAAAACAGCAACTGCAAAGTAGATAAAAAACAAAGATTTACGAAAAAATGTGGAGAAGCAAAATGCTATGTTATTTAATTTAAAAGTTATTTTTATTCGGATTCTTTATTAGCTTTATTTATATTATTATGAATATCATCTCATTTAGATTTTAAGTACTTGAGACTATTTAAGGAAAAAAATTAGTCTTATCAATTAAGTGAGCTTTTGGAATGAAGGTTAACTTTCATACCAAAAATTTTAAAATTTCATTGAATCTTTGTTCAAAACGCGCCAACAGGTCAAAACCAAAATACCCTGTGGGTTTTAATTAAAATGCTAGTACAAAATTTTCAATAAAATTCTTTTAATAGTTTAAGCAAATAAAATTTATAGAAAACTTCATGGCGTTGTCGTGGAAAATGGGTTAATCGAACTTAACTAAAACTTTTTGCAGCCTGTATTTTAGACTGCAAAATCAATCTGTAAAATTGGACACAAATCGTAAACACAAAATTTTTGAAAACCCGCCAGGCCGAAATGCGTCAATTTATTCCAACCAAATTTACACAACAAATTCCGGTTGCTAAGAGGAATAGTTGTGCCAAATTGCAAGTCAATGGGTCAAACCGTTTTGACTCGACATCAAAAAAATAGAAAAACTTCATTGCGCCCAAACGGGTTAACCGAACTCAACAAAAATTTGTGTCAGCCTCTCTTTTCGACTGCAAAATCCTGACAAACAAACAAATTTTCTCCTTTATATATTAGACTAGCAGATATACCTGGCGTTGCCCGGGAGCGTGCAAATTGCAAAAAAGCAAGTTTCGGCCATTTTTTCGAAGTACTGCTTTGGTTAAACAGAAAGCCTCAAAAAAAAATTTGTGGAGTTCCGTTAACGCGTTGCGGCCCAACAGCTTTTTATAGGTTTTCTCGTTACTTTGCTATAAATTAGAAATTGTTTAACCGATTGACTTCAAATTTTGTATATGTGTTCCTCTTTGACAATGGAGTTCACTCTATTAACAGACTTGGAATTTGTTACACCTTGCCGTCCGACAATTCGTTCAAAAAAAAATTTAGAAAGGATATTACGTCCAATTTTCCGAAATATTGCTTGGTCGAAGTTTCAAAAAGAGGTTTGTTGAGTTCCGTTAACCCATTGTGGCACAGCAGCTTTTTACAGATTTTTTCGTTACTTTACTCTTAAGCAGGAACGGTTTGACTACTTGAATGTAAATTTTGTATGCGTACATGTTTAAACTTATCATTCCTACGATTATTCAAAAAAAAACTTTTTGTAAGTAAATTACGTCCAATTTTTGAAAGTAGTTAAAACTTCTTTGAATTAGGGGAATGTTTATAAAAGTGTTTTGTCGAGTTCTTTTAACCGATTACGAAATAAAAACTTTAAAAAACAGTTTGCAAAACAATTTTAACGATTATCTTTTTTTAATTTTAAACAAAAAAAAGTATTTAAAAAGTATTTAAAAAAGTATTAATTTTTCTATACGTTTTTCTTCTGCTTCTTGAAAAGTTGGTGCTTCTTGAATTTTTATTGTTAATTTTTAATAATTATGAAAAGTTGCAAGTGAAATTTGATAAATTTGTTGAAAAATGCTTAAAAAACTCGTTTTAAAAAAATTGCTTCATTACATTTTAAAATTAACATGTACACCATTCTGGTGTTAACTTTTTTCAATAACATCAACTTAAATTAAAACTTCATTGAGAGGTCAAAAGGGTATACTAAATTTGCCATTATGTCATTATACTAAGTAAATAGCAATTAGCTTTCAGCCAATTTTTTGAAATACTACTTTGCTTATAAATGAAGCCACAAAAAAATATTTGTGGAGTTCCGTTAACCCATCGTGGCCCAACAGCTTTTTATAGGTTTTTTCGTTGCTTTGTTATATATTAGAAATGATTTAACCGATTAACTTCAAATTTTGTATATGTGTTCTTCTTTGAAAATGAAGTTCAATTTACTAACAGACTTGGAAGTTGTTAACCCCTGCCGACCCGACGATTGTTCAAAAAAAAATTTGTAAGTAAATTACGTCCAATTTCGGAAAGTAGGTACAACTTCTTTGAATTAGGGGAATGCTTAAAAAAATGTTTTGTCGAGTTTTTTGAACCGATTGCAAAACAAAAACTTTAAAAAACAGTTTGAACGATTATCTCTAATTTTTCTATATATGGTGCTTCTTAACAATTTGGTGCTCCTTGACGATAGAGTTGAGGATGTTAGTTTTCCGGCGAATAATGATATCTGAATTAAAATGACTATTGGTCAAATGGGGATACTAAGTTTGCCATTATGTCATTATACTATGTCAATAGTAGTTTTCTTGAATTGCCAACGTTTGAATAAAATATAGTCGATGGTTTAGAAAAGGTTTAAAAATTTGCTTTTCAACTTATATTTTGTTTAGTACTCACCTGAAAGTTGTAATACGCTCTTCCTCGTTTTTTTATGATTTTATGAAAGAAATGTAGGCTTATTTTTTGGAAAAACTGTTTTAAAATACTATGTTTTTAAGCATTATATATAACAAATTGAGTTTTTTGATTTTTAGATTTCATTTGAAGAAAACTGAAAATTTCATTGAATCTTTGTTCAAAACGCACAAACAGGTCAAAACCAAATTAACCCTGTGGGTTTTAATTGAAATGCTGATAATAAAATACTTTGAATCGTATAAGAAAATAAAATATATAGAAAACTTCATAGCGTCAACGTGGAAAATGGGTTAATCGAACTTAACTAAAACTTTTTGCAGCCTCTCTTTTAGACTACAAAATCAACCTGTAAAATTGGACACAAATCGAAAACACAAAATTTTTTAAAGTCCGCCAGGCCGAAATGGGTATAATTATTCCAACCAAATTTATGCAACTAATTGCGGTTGCTAAGAGGAACATTTGTGCAAAATTCAAGTCAATTTATCAAACGGTTTTGACTCGACATCAAAAACATTGAAAAAGCTTCATTGGGCCCTCGTGCCCAAACGCGTTAACCGAACCCAACAAAAATTTGTGCCAGCTTTTCTTTTCGACTGCAAAACCACCCTGTAAAATTGGACACAAATCGGAAACAAATAATTTTTTGGAAGCCCGCCGGGCCGAATTGGGTTAATGTTTTCGAACCATCTTTATACAACTAATTGCGGTTGCTAAGAGGAACATTTGTGCAAAATTTCAAGTCAATCGGTCAAACTGTTTCGGCTCGACATCAAAAACATTGAAAAAGCTTCATTGCGCCCTCGTGCCCAAACGGGTTAACCAAACCCAACAAAAATTTGTGCCAGCTTCTCTTTTTGACTGCAAAACCACCCTGTAAAATTGGACACAAATCGGAAACACAAAATTTTTTGGAAGCCCGCCGGGCCGAAAGGGGTTAATCTATTCCAACCAGTTGTATACCATTGATTCCGTGTAATAAGAAGAACATTCGTGCAAAATTTCAAGTGAATCGGTCAAACCGTTTCGACTCGACATCAAAAAAACGAAAAAGCTTAAAACGGCTCTGGAGCCGCAACCTGCTGACTTATAAAAATGCGACATAGCCTATGTCACCCCCCGGACTCCCAAAATTATTCCTCTAAAATTTGGTGTCAATCGGACCAGTGGTTTTCACGTGAATCCTGGACAAACAAACAAACAAACAAATAAACAAACAAATTTTCTTCTTTATATATTAGACTAGCAGATTTACCCGGCGTTGCCCGGAAGCTTGCAAATTAAAAAAACGCAAGCTTTAGCCAATTTTTTGAAATACTACTTTGCTTATAAATGAAGCCACAAAAAATATTTGTAGAGTTCCGTTAACCCATCGTGGCCCAATAGCTTTTTATAGGTTTTTTCGTTGCTTTGTTATATATATTAGAAATTTTTTAACCGATTAACTTCAAATTTTGTATATGTGTTCTTCTTTGAAAATGAAGTTCAATTTACTAACAGACTTGGAAATTGTTAACCCCTGTCGACCCGACGATTGTTCAAAAAAAAATTTGTAAGTAAATTACGTCCAATTTCTGAAAGTAGGTACAACTTCTTTGAATTAGGGGAATGCTTAAGAAAATGTTTTGTCGAGTTCTTTTAACCGATTGCGAAACAAAAACTTTAAAAAACAGTTTGAACGATTATCTCTAATTTTTCTATACATGGTGCTTCTTGAGAATTTGGTGCTCCTTGACGATAGAGTTGAGGATGTTAGGTTCCCGGCGAATAATGTTAACAGAATTAAAATGACTATTGGCCAAAAGAGGATTTTCTTGAATTGCCAACGTTTGAATAAAATATAGTCGATGGTTTAGAAAAGATTTAAAAATTTGCTTTTCAACCTGTATTTTGCTTAGTACTCACCTGAAAGTTGTAATACGCTCTTCCTCGTTTTTTTATGATTTGATGAGAGAAATGTAGGCTTATTTTTTGGAAAAACTGTTTTAAAATACTATGTTTTTAAGCATTATATATAAGATATTGAATTTTTTGATTTTTAGATTTCATTTAAAGAAAACTGAAAATTTCATTGAATCTTTGTTCAAAACGCACAAACAGGTCAAAACCAAATTAACAATGTGGGTTTTAATTAAAATGCTGGTACAAAATTTTCAATAAAATACTTTTAATCGTATAAGAAAATAAAATTTATAGAAAACTTCATGGCGTCGTCGTGGAAAACGGGTTAATCGAATTAACTAAAACTTTTTGCAGCCTCTCTTTAGACTGCAAAATCAACCTGTAAAATTGGACACAAATCGAAAACACAAAATTTTTTGAAAGTCCGCCAGGCCGAAATGGGTTAAATTATTCCAACCAAATTTATACAACTAATTGCGGTTGCTAAGAGGAACATTTGTGCAAAATTACAAGTCAATTTATCAAACGGTTTTGACTCGAAATCAAAAACATTGAAAAAGCTTTTTTGCGCCCTCGTGCCCAAACGGGTTAACCGAACTCAACAAAAATTTGTGCCAGACTCTATTGTCGACTGCGAAACCACCTTGTAAAATTGGACACAAATCGGAAATACAAAATTTTTTGGAAGCCCGCCACGTCAAAATGGGTTAAATTATTCCAACCAAATTTATACAACTAATTGCGGTTGCTAAGAGGAACATTTGTACAAAATTTCAAGTCAATCAGTCAAACCGTTTTGACTCGACATCAAAAACATTGAAAAAGCTTCATAGGGCTATCGTGCCCAAACGGGTTAACCAAACCCAACAAAAATTTGTGCCAGCCTTTCTTTTCGACTGCAAAACCACCCTGTAAAATTGGACACAAATCGGAAACAAATAATTTTTTGGAAGCCCGCCGGACCGAAATGGGTTAATATTTTCGAACCATCTTTATACAACTAATTCCGTTTGCTAAGAGGAAGATTTGTGCAAAATTTCAAGTCAATCGGTCAAACTGTTTCGGCTCGACATCAAAAACATTGAAAAAGCTTCATTGCGCCCTCGTGCCCAAACGGGTTAACCGAACCCAACAAAAATTTGTGCCAGCCTCTCTTTTTGACTGCAAAACCACCCTGTAAAATTGGACACAAATCGGAAACACAAAATTTTTTGGAAGCCCGCCGGGCCGAAAGGGGTTAATTTATTCCAACCAACTTTATACCATTAATTCCGTTTAATAAGAAGAATATTCGTGCAAAATTTCAAGTGAATCGGTCAAACCGTTTCGACTCGACATCAAAAAAACGAAAAAGCTTAAAACGGCTCTGGAGCCGCAACCTGCTGACTTATAAAAATGCGACATAGCCTATGTCACCCCCCGGACTCCCAAAATTATTCCTCTAAAATTTGGTGTCAATCGGACCAGTGGTTTTCACGTGAATCCTGGACAAACAAACAAACAAACAAACAAACAAATAAACAGACAAACAAATAAACAAACAAATTTTCTTCTTTATATATTAGACTAGCAGATTTACCCGGCGTTGCCCGGAAGCTTGAAAATGGTAAAAAAGCAAGTTTCAGCCAATTTTTTGAGATACTACTTTGCCTATAAATGCCACAAAAAAATATTTGTGGAGTTCCGTTAACCCATCGTGGCCCAACAGCTTTTTATAGGTTTTTTCGTTGCTTTGCTATATATTAGAAATTATTTAACAGATTAACTTCAAATTTCGTATATGTGTTCTTCTTTGAAAATGAAGTTCAATTTACTAACAGACTTTAAAGTTGTTAACCCCTGCCGACGATTGTTCAAAAAAAAGTTTGTAACTAAATTACGTCCAATTTTTGAAAGTAGGTACAACTTCTTTGAATTAGGGGAATACTTAAAAAAAAGGTTTGTCGAGTTCTTTTAATCGATTGCGAAACAAAAACTTTAAAAAACAGTTTGCAAAACAATTTGAACGATTATCTCTAATTTTTCTATACATGCTGCTTCTTGACAATTTGGTGCTCCTTGACGATATAGTTGAGGATGGTAGGTTTCCGGTGAACAATGTTAACTGAATTAAAATGACTATAGGTCAAAAGGGGATTTTCTTGAATTGCCAACGCTTGAATAAAATATAGTCGATGGTTTAGAAAAGGTTTAAAAATTCGCTTTTCAACTTATATTTTGTTTAGTACTCACCTGAAAGTTGTAATACGCTCTTCCTCGTTTTTTTATGATTTTATGAGAGAAATGTAGGCTTATTTTTTGGAAAAACTGTTTTAAAGTACTATGTTTTTAAGCATTATATATAAGAAATTGAATTTTTTGATTTTTAGATTTTATTTGAAGAAAACTGAAAATTTCATTGAATCTTTGTTCAAAACGCACAAACAGGTCAAAACCAAAATACCCTGTGGGTTTTAATTAAAATGCTAGTACAAAATTTTCAATAAAATTCTTTTAATAGTTTAAGCAAATAAAATTTATAGAAAACTTCATGGCGTTGTCGTGGAAAATGGGTTAATCGAACTTAACTAAAACTTTTTGCAGCCTGTATTTTAGACTGCAAAATCAATCTGTAAAATTGGACACAAATCGTAAACACAAAATTTTTGAAAACCCGCCAGGCCGAAATGCGTCAATTTATTCCAACCAAATTTACACAACAAATTCCGGTTGCTAAGAGGAACATTTGTGCAAAATTTCAAGTCAATCGGTCAAACTGTTTCGGCTCGACATCAAAAACATTGAAAAAGCTTCATTGCGCCCTCGTGCCAAAACGGGTTAACCGAACCCAACAAAAATTTGTGCCAGCCTCTCTTTTTGACTGCAAAACCACCCTGTAAAATTGGACACAAATCGGAAACACAAAATTTTTTGGAAGCCCGCCGGGCCGAAAGGGGTTAATTTATTTCAACCAACTTTATACCAATAATTCCGTTTAATAAGAAGAACATTCGTGCAAAATTTCAAGTTAATCGGTCAAACCGTTTCGACTCGACATCAAAAAAACGAAAAAGCTTAAAACGGCTCTGGAGCCGCAACCTGTTGACTTATAAAAATGCGACATAGCCTATGTCACCCCCCGGGCTCCCAAAATTATTCCTCTAAAATTTGGTGTCAATCGGACTAGTGGTTTTCACGTGAATCCTGGACAAACAAACAAACAAACAAATAAACAAACAAATTTTCTTCTTTATATATATAACTAGCAGATTTACCCGGCGTTGCCCGGAAGCTTGCAAATTGTAAAAACGCAGCCAATTTTTTGAAATACTACTTTGCTTATAAATGAAGCCACAAAAAATATTTGTAGAGTTCCGTTAACCCATCGTGGCCCAATAGCTTTTTATAGGTTTTTTCGTTGCTTTGTTATATATATTAGAAATTTTTTAACCGATTAACTTCAAATTTTGTATATGTGTTCTTCTTTGAAAATGAAGTTCAATTTACTAACAGACTTGGAAATTGTTAACCCCTGTCGACCCGACGATTGTTCAAAAAAAAATTTGTAAGTAAATTACGTCCAATTTCTGAAAGTAGGTACAACTTCTTTGAATTAGGGGAATGCTTAAAAAAATGTTTTGTCGAGTTCTTTTAACCGATTGCGAAACAAAAACTTTAAAAAACAGTTTGAACGATTATCTCTAATTTTTCTATACATGGTGCTTCTTGAGAATTTGGTGCTCCTTGACGATAGAGTTGAGGATGTTAGGTTCCCGGCGAATAATGTTAACTGAATTAAAATGACTATTGGTCAAAAGAGGATTTTCTTGAATTGCCAACGTTTGAATAAAATATAGTCGACGGTTTAGAAAAGATTTAAAAATTTGCTTTTCAACCTGTATTTTGTTTAGTACTCACCTGAAAGTTGTAATACGCTCTTCCTCGTTTTTTTATGATTTGATGAGAGAAATGTAGGCTTATTTTTTGGAAAAACTGTTTTAAAATACTATGTTTTTAAGCATTATACATAAGATATTGAATTTTTTGATTTTTAGATTTCATGTGAAGAAAACTGAAAATTTCATTGAATCTTTGTTCAAAACGCACAAACAGGTCAAAACCAAATTAACCATGTGGGTTTTAATTAAAATGTTGGTACAAAATTTTCAATAAAATACTTTTAATCGTATAAGAAAATAAAATTTATAGAAAACTTCATGGCGTCGTCGTGGAAAACGGGTTAATCGAATAAACTAAAACTTTTTGCAGCCTCTCTTTAGACTGCAAAATCAACCTGTAAAATTGGACACAAATCGAAAACACAAAATTTTTTGAAAGTCCGCCAGGCCGAAATGGGTTAAATTATTCCAACCAAATTTATACAACTAATTGCGGTTGCTAAGAGGAACATTTGTGCAAAATTACAAGTCAATTTATCAAACGGTTTTGACTCGAAATCAAAAACATTGAAAAAGCTTTTTTGCGCCCTCGTGCCCAAACGGGTTAACCGAACTCAACAAAAATTTGTGCCAGACTCTATTGTCGACTGCGAAACCACCTTGTAAAATTGGACACAAATCGGAAATACAAAATTTTTTGGAAGCCCGCCACGTCAAAATGGGTTAAATTATTCCAACCAAATTTATACAACTAATTGCGGTTGCTAAGAGGAACATTTGTACAAAATTTCAAGTCAATCAGTCAAACCGTTTTGACTCGACATCAAAAACATTGAAAAAGCTTCATAGGGCTATCGTGCCCAAACGGGTTAACCAAACCCAACAAAAATTTGTGCCAGCCTTTCTTTTCGACTGCAAAACCACCCTGTAAAATTGGACACAAATCGGAAACAAATAATTTTTTGGAAGCCCGCCGGACCGAAATGGGTTAATATTTTCGAACCATCTTTATACAACTAATTCCGTTTGCTAAGAGGAAGATTTGTGCAAAATTTCAAGTCAATCGGTCAAACTGTTTCGGCTCGACATCAAAAACATTGAAAAAGCTTCATTGCGCCCTCGTGCCCAAACGGGTTAACCGAACCCAACAAAAATTTGTGCCAGCCTCTCTTTTTGACTGCAAAACCACCCTGTAAAATTGGACACAAATCGGAAACACAAAATTTTTTGGAAGCCCGCCGGGCCGAAAGGGGTTAATTTATTCCAACCAACTTTATACCATTAATTCCGTTTAATAAGAAGAACATTCGTGCAAAATTTCAAGTGAATCGGTCAAACCGTTTCGACTCGACATCAAAAAAACGAAAAAGCTTAAAACGGCTCTGGAGCCGCAACCTGCTGACTTATAAAAATGCGACATAGCCTATGTCACCCCCCGGACTCCCAAAATTATTCCTCTAAAATTTGGTGTCAATCGGACCAGCGGTTTTCACGTGAATCCTGGACAAACAAACAAACAAACAAACAAACAAACAAACAAATTTTCTTCTTTATATATTAGATATCTTCTTTATATATTAGATTAATTATATGAAAAGTTCTAGATTTGTCTCGTTATTTTAGAAATATATTTCTTGCATATTTTGATTATTAAATTTTGTGATAAAAAGCTAATGAAAGCATTAATGGTTTTAACTAACATTAAAACCGTGAAATTATATAAACTTTTATATTTATATTATAACAAATTAATATTTCTTTCGAATAACTTTGAGTTTAATTATATAAAACATAATATAAGGAAATTAGGAGTATAAATTTAAAAATTATTTAGACTTGAAATAATTAATCAAGGGTACTAAATCATTTCACAGTAAAAGCGCTACAGCTAAAAATCCTGAAGAGTAGTAATTGCTGCATTTAAGTAAAATTTTATTGAATTTAATAAAAAGTTTTAAATATATAATTTTGTAATTGTATTTTACGAATCTATTTATCTCAAGCTTATTTGATGTTTAATATTTTTAAATAGATAAATTAGTAAGAATTGTTAATATTTTTGAATTAATCAAATAATTAGAAAATGTTTTTAGTATTATAAAGTAAATTTGGTTTAAACTAAAAGATGATGATTAAACTAAAAAAATCTGTTATGATTTTAAAATGACTTATGGACTTCCCATTAAATTTGAAAGTAGGTGTAGGCTATTTCTAATTTGGTTTCACCGACTCACTGTTTATTTACTTCTTTAAAAAAGTCTTGGTTTCTTATTTTTATTGTAAAGTGTGGGCTTTAATGATAATTTACCTGCAAAATATAAAGCCATTGACACTTTGTTAATACATAATGTTTATTTTTGTAATAACAAGTGATGAAAAAAACCAAAAGCTTTTGTACCCAAACAAGTACATTTTCAAAATTATATAGGTTGTCTTACTGAGTATTTTATCATTTATTTTTATACCCTACACCTACAGAATAGGTAAAGGAGTATATTAACTTTGGTATGGTGTTTGTAATCACGTAAAGGAAGCGAGCAAGATATGGAAAAGTATATATATTTGTGATCAGCGTGACCTCCTAAGTCGATATAGCCATGTCCGTCCGTCCGTAGGAACGATAACTCATAAAACAATGGAGCTATCTTGATGAAATTTTAACTGTAGGTTACTGGGATTGAAAGTACGGGGGGATTGCAAATAGTCGAACTCGGCCCATGGGTTTGGATTATGGATCGTTTAATCGGTCAAAGGGCTAATGAACCTATATAAATTATCACGATAACTCAACAACTAATGACGCTATCCAACGTTTGAGATTGGACCATGGGTTCGAATCTAGAACTTATTTATCGAATTTAGGCCAAACGAGTATAGTTTCGAAACCAATGAAGATAGAACCTCCAAATTTGGTATCATGGTGTTCTATTTATTTCCTTAATTTAGTGGGCGGGGACCGGCCACACATTTCCGAATACCTTAAAGCATAACTTTAAAATTAACAAATATAGCAACTTGCCACAAGAGTGACATATTTTCGAAATTAACAAAGGTAGTAACTTCAAACAAATGTAGAAGCTTCAAATTTGGCACATAGGTGTTCTTACGATTTCCTGTGTGTTTCCCTAATTTTGGATCAATCGGAGTAGTGGTTCAACCCCCCAAGGTTTAACAGCTTATCATCGAAATTAATAAATATAATAACTTAAAATTAAGATAGAACACTCCAATTGTGTACAAGGGTTAACTAGAATTGAAAGTATGACGGGGACTGGATATGTGCGAAATCCTACTGTGGTTTTGGGTTCTGGAACCTTTGAAAAGTTCAAGGGCTAACAAACATATATGTTAAAAACAGCATAACTCAAAAAATAATGCCGCTATTTTGATGAATTTAAACTTTAGGTTCCTAATAATGAAAGTACCATGGGAATTGGTTCTGGTCGAGTTCGGACAATGAGGTCGGATTCTAGAAGCTTTTGATCGATTTGAGACCAAACAAGTATAATTTCGAAGCCAAAGAATATATTTCCTATTTCTTATGTGTCCCCGAAATTTAGACTTAATTGTAGTGGTGGTTCAGGTGCCCCCTAAGAAATCCCAAAACTAAAAAGCTTATCTTCGAAATTCATGAATAGAGAAACTTTAGATTTGATACACGAGGGATCTTTCCTTATTCCGTGTTTATTTAACACTTTTATATTTTTAAAAGGCTAAGAATTTTACCATAAAACATATTTTATATAATAATTTATATATTTAAAACAAAATATTTTTTTAATAAACGGTTAAATTCCTTTTTGTAATTTTTATTATATCATATATTTTATTATTTTTCAGCTCTTTACGTCCGGCTATGTAGTCTCACGAAATTAGTAAGATCCATGGGTCTTTTTGCGGCGATGAACGGGGTATTGTTTTTCTTCCAGTTTCTTTTAATGATTGTTTTACTTTATCCCACTTTTCATCTGTAGAAACTGCCCGTCCTCCCGTTCATTTTTGCTTCATTCAATGTTGATGCCCTTTCTCGGAATTTTTGTACAAAATTTCCACGTGTTGCGGGATTTTTTAACGCTTCAACTTCGAAGAGTGCTCTTCCGACAAGCACTTGATTTCGTCTTTGAACAGCTGCCGTTCTTAACAGCGTTAGTGCAACAACAAAATGGTGATAGCTTCCAACGTCACCGCTCCTCTTATTTTGAACATCGCAAAGAGATTTCCTCCACTTCTGCTGGACAATGAAATGGTCTATTTGGTTTTCAGTTTGACCATTTGGGGAAACCCATGTTACCTTATGACATGACTTATGTGGGAACAACGTACCACTAATGCCTAGCTGGCGGGAATTGCAAAAATTCACGAGTCTTTCGCCATTGTCGTTCCTTACCCCAATACCATGCCGTCCCATGACTCGTTCTAAACCAGAGTTTTCCGTTGCGATTTTCGCGTTTAGATCACCCAATTTAATCTTTATGTCGGCTCTGGGAGCGTTATCATATGTTGTCCCAAGTAGGGTGTAAAAATTCTGCTTTTCTTCATCTTCTGCTTCTTCTGTAGAAGCGTTACATTGTATTATATAAGACTGCGTCTTGCTCCAGCATTTAGCATAATTCCTACTTCACCGCGCCTTATTCCTGTTTCTGCTTCATCATCTCCTGAGTACAGCATGTAAGTTAAATTACTGTCTGATATAATTTCACCACAACCTCTCCATTTAGTTTCACTGACGCCAAGTATGCTAATATTAAATCATAACATTTCACTCTGGCTTGCTCGTATCGCCCAACACCATATGGTGTTCTTACGTTCCATGCTCCGACTAGCGTTCGCTTCTTTTTTTTTCTAAAGCCACAATTTCACGTGACCGGTTTCTTGAACTTGGGAAGAAAAGTACCCAAGTGAGTGGAAAGAAGGAGTTATTGTTAAGTTGGCAAAAAAAGGTAACCTGAAGCATTGCAATAACTGGCGCGGTATTACGCTGTTATCTGTCTCGAAATAATGGCAAATATTATACTCGAGAGGATCAAGAGCAGGATTGAAAATACATTGAAAAGACATTAAGCTGGCTTTCGCAGTGGTCACTCTTGTGTTGACCATATCAACACGCTACGAATAGTACTCGAGCAATCAACAGAGTTCGGGTCATCGCTACATCTCATGTTTGTAGACTTCGAGAAAGCTTTTGATCGTGTAAACCGCGAGTATATATGGAGAGCTCTTAGTAGGTGGGGTATCCCGGAGAAAATTATTGCCATTATTAAAGAATCCTACGAAAATGCGAGATGTCGAGTCTTACAAAATGGACAGTTGACTGATTCGTTTGAGGTGCAGCAGGGTGTAAGGCAAGGCTTTATATTGTCGCCTATATTATTTTTGGTTGTTATGGACGAAATTTTAACCGCAACCGTAGGCGTTGATGAGACGTATGATAAACGGTAAATCAGTACTTCTATACGGCTGTGAAACATGGAAGGTAACCGCGATTATTACCAAAAAGTTGCAGACGTATATAAACCGTTGTCTACGCCGCATCTTAAGGCTTAGTTGGCCGCAAATCATTACCAACACACACCTGTGGCAAAAAACGAACCAAAAGATGATTGAGGTCGAGATCCAAGAGAAAAAATGGCGATGGGTCGGACATACCTTGAGGAAGCCAGAAGAAAACATTGCAAGGCAATGTTTTGAGTGGAATCCACAAGGCAGGCGACAAATGGGTAGACCAAGGAAAACATAGAGAAGTACTGTTTTGAAAGGGAGAAGCGCAACGCAAAACGTGGTTACAGCTAAATGGAATTGCTAAGGATCATGAAAAGTGGAGAGGATGATATGATGCTGAAGCTTCAAATTTTGTATTTTGTAAAAAAAACTTTTAACAGGTATTCAAGTTACAGGTATTTTAAAATAGAAAATCTCAATTTTCGACCCTTATAGCTTGACAAAAAAATTTTGTTAACCGACTCCTATTAATTTCTGAGGATCTAACTTTTCCCAAATTTCAAAACGCTACCTTGAAACGTTTAGAAGATATGTGTGGGAGGTAAATTTTAGAACCGTATGGCAACACTAAACATTTGCCTTTTAAAAATTAATTATTTATATAAAACTGAATATTTTGAACAGTTTTCAGATTGAAGTACACTTAAGAGAACTCTGGTTATAACAATTTAAAAATAGGGCTTTTTTCAACTTTGGGGGGCTGTAGCTCCGTAACGGGTGGGGCGACAGAAAAAAGTTCTTTCGTGAAATATTTTTTTTTGCAAAATCTACCCGTGGTTAAAATTTCTTTCCTCCATTTCAAATGATGTAAAGGTTTTTGTAAACATACGAAAGGCGGACAGACGGGCGGACAGAGTGAAACATTTTCAAAATTTTTTGAAAATTTGCCAAAAACAGGGAGTTTTATTCCAATTGGAAAAAGGATATTAGATTTTAATACATTATTTTTAATTTTTCCTGTTGGCTTTTTCCCTACTAAAATTAACTTGATAGTTTTCTTTCTTTATTTTTTCATTATAATATTTCTAGCTTTAATATTTTATGTACCTATCAGGGACACGGGTTTCGTACACTAAACGGAATTAGTGCTTCCTTTGTAATTTGGACAAAAATCCCTTGAAAAATTTATTCATCAAACAATCTTATTCTCTAACATTTTATTTATTTATTTACTTAAAAATAACTACTTTATAATAAATTAAACAATTTCAAAATTCATTCATTAATAATTTTTTTTTTTTTGTAAACTTATTTTTAACATATTGCACAATTTTTTTTTTAAATATATTTGTATTTATTTCATTACTTAATTCTAGAGGCAATTCATTTAAAAGCTTTAAACCATTATACATAAGCATATTTTTAGTTTTTTCATTTCTAAATAGATTTAATCTAAAACAATTTACATTTCTTAAACTATAATTATGAATAATTGATACATAAACCAAATGCTCGCCTAAATAATTTGGATATTTACCTATTTTCATCTTATGAATTATTACTAACACATTCATTAAAATTCTTTGATTGACGCTTAGCCATTTTAAAGTATTTAACATAAAATCTCTTGATGTGAATCTATTTGCTTTAAGAATTATTCTCATAGCCCTATTCTGTAGCCTTTGCAGTCTAATTTTCTTAGTATTACTCATCATAAATAAAATTGTTGAGCAATATTCAAAATATGATTTAATAATTGTATTATAAATTGTTATAGCACTTGTAAAACTTAAACTTTTTCTTATTTTTGAAAAAAAATATATCTTTTTTGAAATTTTACTACAAATGAAATCAATGTGTTTTTTAAAATCTAGCTTATTATCAAATACAACACCTAAATATTTTATTTCATCTACTTTTTCAATTATTTCATTATCTATTTTAATATTGTCAATTGAGTTTCCATTAATAAACATACATTTGGTTTTTTCAATATTTAAACTAAGTTTATTCATTCTAAACGACATACTTAAACTACCTAAATCATTATTAATGTTTTGTACACCTTCTTCCACGGTATCCGCAACAGAATATAGCAAAGCATCATCTGCGAATAAAACAATATTTGATGATACCACGCGTTCTATATAATTAACATATATTAAAAATAGTAGCACACCAAGGATAGAACCTTGCGGCACACCTATCAAAACATCAACAGCATCTGATAAAGTATCATTAAATTTAGTTCTTTGCTTCCTGTTAGATATATAAGAACGAAACCACTCCAATTCTACTTCCCTTATACAATAGCTGTCCAATTTTACTAATAACAAATTTCTGTCAACCGTTTCGAATGCTCTTCTCAAGTCCAAGAATACAGCCACTATGACCTTGTTATCATGCACCGATATTTTCCAATTTGTAATTATCAAATTTAACAGAGATTCACAACTATGATCTTTTCTGAATCCTGATTGATATTTAGCTATGAAGTTATATGTTTCCATATAATTCAGCAACTGTTCATAGACTATTTTCTCAAGAATTTTTGCCTCCAATGTAATTGTATTAATCGGTCTAAATTCTGTAGCCTTGTTAGTACCTTTCTTTTTTTCAATGGGTATCACTACTGCTTCTTTCCATATCTCAGGAAACAGTCCACTCTGCAATGAGCTGTTTGCAATTGACACAAAGTTGTTACCAATAAAATCTAGGTTATCCAGTATAATTTGTTTAATTACGAAGTAAAAGTCTTTTTTATTATTCATTTTATTTAAGATATTTTTAAGTTGATTTATATTTATATATTTAAATTTAAATGTATTAATGTTATTATTTTCAATTAAATTTATAAATTGTACTGATTTTATTTTAATATTTATTTCATTTATACTTTCAACAAAAAAATTATTAAATTTATTAGCAATCTTTTTAGGTTCAATTATTTTTTCATTATTAATAATTACTTCATTAATGACTTGTGGGTTTTTTTAAGAACATACTTTTTTATATTTCTCCACATTATAGTTTGATCACTAGTTTGAATTCTATTACTGATATAAGCATTTTTTGTTTTAGTTAATTCACTTTTATATAAATTTCTAATATGCTTATAATTAAGCCTATCACCATTATTATTAGTCAATTTTGCTTTAGTGTACAAATTAATTTTTTGAGTTTTTAATAACCTTAGTTCATTTGTATACCAATTAATGTGGTTTTGTTTAATATCTTTTTCTACCACAAAGTCTTTCACTATATTATGTATATTATTACTAAAAATATTTGCTTTACTATTACAATCTAAAAAATAAGTTGTTGCAATATCATTAAAAATTATTCTATTTCTAAATAAGGTTTTGTTATATTTCAAAAATTTAATTTTTTTCTTTGGTATTTTTATATTATTATCGTCTTTTATTATTATTTTCACTGTTTCATGATCAGAGATCTTAAGCTTTTTATCTATTTGTACTTCAATATTATTAATTTTATTTGTCAAAACCCAATCAATTAAAGATTTACTGTTTTTTGATATTTTTGTGTATTCACTAACTACTTGCTTGAACGCATTATCAACCAATATTTGGCTAGCTTTAATTTTAATACTATTTTCCGTTTTCCAATCCACATTAAAATCTCCCATTATTAAAACATTATCCTTTTCAAAAAGTTCATCCATTAAATTATTCAGGTGAAGAAAAAAGTCTGCCTCTATATTCAGGTATTTCGGTGCTCTATATAATCCACAGAGATAAAATATTCTATTATCATGATATGCTTTCAAGACTAATACCCATAATTCATACATAAACCAATTATTAATAGTAATTCTTATTAATAGTAATTCTTTTAATAACCTCAAGGTTCCAATAATCTCGTATATAAAATACTACACCCCCAGTGTGTCTTGAATTACTATCGGTTCTTATTAATCTGTATCCATCGATTTGTAATAGAGAATCCTCATTATCGCCAATTAAATGTGTTTCTGTTAAACACACAAACTCACACTTATTATTAGCTATCAACACTTCCAGTGGATCAAAGTTATTTCTTAGCCCTTCGATATTTAACGATAAACACACAAATTCATTTAATTGCTAGTAACAAATTCTATCCGATTCTTGCTTCATTTTTCTTTGATACACCTTGCAGTCGGAACTCAGAGGTAAATGGAAAGTATTACAATCATCATCACTTAAATTTAATTTTGTTTTTAATTTTAAACAATTAATGCATTGAATTTCATTCACATTTTTAACACAGTCTAATTTGTTATGGCCTCCTTCACCATACTTATGGCAACGCTGCTCTTCAACGCTGCTTAACTTTTCACCCACCCCACTTATTAAAATTTTCGGATTATGTAACACTGGTACTATCACATCATAATTATCACTCATTCTTGCTTGTATTTCACTCTCAATTTTTTGTACAGATTCTCTATTTGAGCAGCATATTGAAACTGAACCGTTATTTCTCTCATATACTCTATTAATTTCTACCGATAAATTACATACATCGATATTTTTTTCTAAATCAGATTTAGTTTGTTTACTTTCTTGTTTTTTTTTTTTTTTTTTTTTTTTTTTTTAAGCGCTAACTGTTCAACTGTTAGGCTAATTAGCCTGTCTATACCATAGGTACATGTTGGAACAGGGGGTCATATTATATTCGTGTTATTAGAATTGGTCTTATTGAATTCCACATACAATTTAAACATGAGATAGTACTAGGCCTTATAACATGTAGAAACGTTTTAGATTTTCAATATTTACAATTCTATTTTTTGTTTATATTGTAATATTTTATATTTTACTTATATGGTATTCTATATCTGCGAGTTATATTATTTAATTAAATTATTTGTTTATATTTTGCATTTGTTTATATTTTTATATTAAAGTATTTTTTATTAAAGATTTATAATTATAAATTATTGATTATGCCATTAATTTGAACCCAATGGCGAATGGTAACTGAGTCGAGTCGAAAACCAGAAAAGTTTTTTCACTTTCACTAGAATTCGAACCCGGGCCCTTCTGCATGAAAGGTCGGCACTTAACCACTGTGTCACCCAGCTGTTCTCTTTGTTTTGGTTTAATAATTACCGGGAATTTTAATTTTTCAGCATAGGTAATTTTTTTAGTATGCGATTTTGTTTCACTATTTTCTTTAAGTTCTTTTACCATATTTGAAATTTTTTTAATTTCGTTATTACAATTAATTTTTTCTTCAGAATTTGTTTCATTTTTTTCTTTAAGTTCTTTCATCATACTTGAAATTTTTTCCATTTCACTATTACAATAATTTTTAATTTCGGTAACATTCTTTTTACTCGCACTTTGTGTATTTATCATACAATTTAGCCGTTCCACATATCTTAATTCTATTGCCTCTAATAATTTTTTAATTTCAAATTCATTCTTTTGTAAAGAAATTTCAAACTCATTTTTATATTCTTTAAGTTGAAAATTATTTTTTTTAACCCTATCTTGAATATCCTTAAGCACTAGATCAACGTTTTGTATATAAACAGAGCAATCATCACAAATAAATTTAATCATTGTATTAGTATCAATTAAATTGCTTGCACTCTGATCTAAACCACTACATTTGACTCCTGAGTGAAAAATTTTGCCACATACACCCATGCATCTTCTACCAGATTCTCCTCTAATTGCATTTTTACACTTATTGCACTCTTCTGGCATTATGCAGTATATGCTATACACACCACTAACTAGAATATAATTAAATTGTTTTTATACGCGTTTACATATAATGCGTATATATATATACACAATACTGTTTGTAAATGTAAATAACACTCAAAAATTTTTTTATTTTGTAAATTATAATTGTCATTAATTTATTTCTTAATTCAAATAATATTAATATAATTGCTATAAATTATAATAATATAATAATAAACAAAGATAGCTTAATGTATAAAATTTCTCCATTTATAAAATTTATGCAATAATTAATCTTTTAACCACTTTAATTAAATATTAAAACCGGAGATGATTCAACAACGTGTTCACTCACGGCCGACGTAACTAGGAAACATAAAATATTACTTCAAAAACATCACACAAATTTGTTCTATACTTTACTTGCATGAGCATCACAATAAATATTATACATACAAACATTATACATGATGATCATATTATACATATTTTCCTGCCATAACAGAAACTATCAATTGTCAAACAGTAAAATTATCACAAAAAATAGTTAACAATTTCACCATATTTTATACAATAGAATCGATATTGGACAATGCGTTCGGAACCTAGAACTTTTTGATCGAATTAAGGCCAAACGAGCATAATTTTGAAACCAATGAAGTTAGAACCTCCAAATTTGGTATCAGGGTGCCCCTTCCTATTCCTTCGTGTCCTTAAAATTAGGGACCAATTAGAGTAGTGGGTCGGGGACCAGCCACACAGTTCCGAAGACCTTAAAGCATATTTTCGAAATTAAAAAAGATAGTAACTTCAAACAAATGATGAATCTTCAAATTTGGCACATGGCTGTTCTTTACTTTTTCCTGCGTGTTTCCCCGATTTTGGATCAACCGGAGTAGGTGTTCAGTACTCTTAGACCCCCCAAGGTTTAAAAGCTTATCATCAAAATTAATAAAAATAATAACTTAAAATTAAGATAGAACGTTCCAATTGTGTATAAGCGTTAACTAGAATTGAAAGTATGACGGGGACTACATATGGGCAAAATCGTACCATGGTTTCGGGTTATAAAACCTTTGAAAAGTTCAAGGGCTAAAGAACATATATCTTAAAAACAGCGTAACTCAAAAAATAATGCCGCTAGTTTGATGAAATTTAAACTTTAGGTTCCTAGTAATGAAAGTACCATGGGAATTGGTTCTGGTCGAGTTCGAACAATGAGTTCGGATTCTAGAAGCTTTTGATCGATCTGAGGCCAAACGAGCATTATTATAAAGCCAAAGATTATATTTCCTATTTCCTATGTGTCCCCGAAATTTAGACTTAATTGTAGTCGTGGTTCAGGTGTCACCTAAGAAATCCCAAAATTAAAAAGCGTATCTTGGAAATTCTTGAAGATAGAAACTTTAAATTTGATAAACGAGGGTTCTTTCCTATTTCCGTTTTTATTTAACAGTTTCATATTTTTAAAAGGTTAAAAATTTTACCATAAAACATATTTAGTATAATACTTTAAAAATTAAAAACCATGGTGATATATAATTAAGACATCGTGTACAATACTTAAGCTATATTCAAAGGTACTTACTGCGTTTGTGTAAAATTTATTGTTATATTTAAATGAACTATATGAAAAGTTCTAAATTTGTAATTATATTTTAGAAATACATTTATTGCATATTTTGCGTTTATAAACATTTCGATAGATACATAAACTAGCAATTTAAAATAATTGCAATTTGGAAAAATTTTAATTATTTAAATATATTTAGTTTTTATCACAAAAAGTGATAAAAGTTTTCAAGTTTTTAAATTTTTTAATATTTTTAAATCAATAAATTATTAAGAATTTGTAATATTTTTTTATAGTAGTCTAATTAGAAAATGTTTTTAGTATTATAAAGTTAATTTGTTTAGCTATGTTTTACGACCAAACTAATAACAGCTTTTATTGTTTTAAAATGACTTATGGACTTAAATTTCATCAAACTAGCGGCATTATTTTTTGAGTTACGCTGTTTTTAAGATATATGTTTGTCAGCCCTTGAACTTTTCAAAGGTTCCAGAACCCGAAACCATGGTACGATTTTGCCCATATGTAGTCCCCGTCATACTTTCAATTCTAGTTAACGCTTATACACAATTGGAACGTTCTATCTTAATTTTAAGTTACTAGTTTTATTAATTACGATGATAAGCTTTTAAACCTTAGGGAGTCTAAGAGGGGTATTGAACCACCACTCTGATTGATCCAAAATTAGAGGAACATAAGCATATAGCATATAAAAACTATAATAAAAATAAAAATTTTAAAATAAAAATTGAATCCAAAAAAAATATATTTTGCAGTAATTAAAATTTAATAAAATAAATAACTAATCTAAATAATATAATAAAAACATTATCTAAATAAAAACATTTACGAATAAAAAAAGCTCCAGTGACTAGTGTAAAATTTGCTAGTGAAAATCAAAAGTTAACCTAAACGTAACATAAAAATATATAATATAAAGAACAGAAAAATATTAAAAAAAAAAAATTAAAATCATTATGCCACAACCAAAGCATTGTTTTATTTGTTAAAACAACATTACTAACAAAAAATCTAAAGGTCTACAGTGCTTTGCAGAGTGTAAGCACTTCTTCCACACAAAATGCGCGAAGGTTAGTGATGAATTTTTTGAAGCTGTAAAATCAGGGAATGCCACCTGGAGATACACATGTCCAAGCTCAATTGAGGATTCGATAGTAATTAAGGAGGGTGATAATCCTGACACAGAAAGCGAAAATAAAAATGAAAATTACGATAAAAATGATGTGTTTGCGGCTCAGCTTTTTTCATTCGATTGCAATAATATTAAATTAGAAAAAATGGCATTGTTCCTAAAAACTTTAGGAACAATTGTGTATGAAATACACAAATCACAAATTAATCTTCGTTTACATATGAATGAAACAGCAAAACAAAATAGTGATAACATTAAGGAAAATGCCATATTAAAACAACAAATAATAGATATGGAAAAAAAATCTAATATTATTGAACAAAAATTAAACATCTTAGAAGTTAATATGGACGAAGTAAATAAAAATAATAACAAAAACAATATAGTAATTTCAGGATTGTCGTCAAAGCTTGAAACTCCTTCTGAAGCGTTTTTCAAAATGACAACAAAAATAAATGCGAACATAGATGCTAAGGATATAATTAAAATATCAGAAATTGAACAAAAAAATACAACTAAAAATTCTAAAAATTATTTATATATAGTAAAGTTTCTTTCTGAAACTGCAAAAAAAGAAGTAATGGAAAAAAAACGAAAAAATTAAAAAACTTTTCACATCTGAAATAGATATAAAACATGTAGGAAACACAGAAATTTTTTTTCAGCACCAATTATCACCCTTGCAGACTAAATTATATTACGTAGTGAAGAAAATTAAATTATCACACAATTTTCAGTACTTGTGGATCAAAGACAACGTCATTAATATACGAAAAACTGATTCAAGTAAAGTTTATAGAATTTTGTCTTCTAACGATATTAACTTCATTAAAAAAGCTTTTAGTATTACTAACTAACTTTACTAACAATTTTTTAGAATTAATAATAACAAAAAACATTTATTATTTACTCTGTTTTTTAATTTTAGATTTATTCAGTTTCTTTATTTTTTTTGATATTCAAAACAATGTAATCATTATAATTTTATTTTTGGTTTTTTCTTTATTTTGCTTTAACATTTTATTTTTTTTTTACACAAAACTTTCTTTAATATTAAATATTCCTCTTCCTGCATAAGGAATTACATTTACGAGTATTATTTTCAATATAATTTACAAATACAATATTTTCACAATAATAATTCTATTTTAAACCAAAAGTATTTCTCTTTTATACATGATATTTATATAAAAAAAACAAAACACTCTTATTCTAAACAATATCTTCAATATTTTTCATATTTTTTATATTATATTTTTATATTACTAATCTACAAAAAACTTAAATTTAAAAAAAAAATTTTATTTATAAAAGGTATTTACAAAAATTTAGAAAAACACGTAAAAAAAAAAACTGCACTTTGTATCAGTATGGAAACAGCTGATATGATTATTGATGTTTATGACAGTATAAAACATACGTTAACCATATAAAAGTTTATAACAATATAAAAGTTAAATATTCTTGCATAATGGTTTGTGTCTTATATAAAATTAAATTTATTTTAACAATTTTTAAATTTATTTTAATATATATTTTTGATATAATTTATAATCTTATGATTATGAATAATTTTAACTTTTTCGAAGTGAGTGCGCTAATTGTTATTGCTATTTCAGCTGGTGATTCAATAATTATTTTAAGAAAAATTTTTCGATCAGTTGTAGTAATGTATAATCTTTTATGTTTAATAAATAATTTCAATATTACTTTATTGAGAATAAATGATAATAACGGCTACAGACAACAATATATTAATGTACAAAATTATCTAAACATAAGGCATTCAACAGATTTAGATGACATTTTAAGAACCAGCTTATATAAGAACAATTTTAATATTTTATATTTAAATATTCGTAGTTTAAGGCATAAATTGTCAGATTTAGAATCTTTAATAAAATCTTATAAATATCCAATTCACATAATAGTTTTAAAAGAAATTTGGTTGAGGGAATCAGAAAACAAATTTTTTAACCTTCCCGGCTATTCTTCTTATTTTTCTAACCGACAGGATCCCTACGGTGGTGTAGCGATTTATGTTACTGAAAATCTGTCTAGTACTTTAGCTTTTGACGGAGAATTTTCAAATACAAACTTTTTAATTGTCAAATTCATAAAACATTTGGATAATGGTATTAGGTGGAGTAATCACATTCAGCACGTTTGTAATAAGATTAGTCCATACATTTTTATATTGCGAAGACTGAAAAAATTCCTGAATAGTGATATGCTGTACATAAAAAATTTTAATGAATTACCAGTTGATTTCAAAAATATCAGTTATACCCATATTTTTAAGAAGAAAATTAAAGACTTTATTATAAGAAATAAAACATTAGTATTATAATGAAATTAAATGAAATTGGATTAAATCCTTCAAATTATTAAATTATTAAATTTTTAAATGATTAAATTTTTTGTTTTAAATTTTTAAATTTTTAAACTTATAATTAAAACCATATAAAACTTTATATGAAAAAATTAAATATTTAGTTGTTAAAGAAAATATTTTTTTTTTTTTGTAAATATATAATCTATGTAAATTTTATTTTAATACAATATTGTAATAATTAAAATAATTAAATAAATCTTTGTTAATATATTTAAAACACTAATTAACTAACTAGTTACTAACAAAACTAAAATAATAATTTAAAAATTGTTAATAAAAGAAAAAAAAACATTAAGTCGGATGGCTGAGGCTACGACTAAAAACATAATGAAATAAATATATAGGTAAATAAAGAAAAAAACAAGTAAAGAAACAGTCAGTCAGTGCAACCGACTTAGAAATACCCTACACCTATTTGATTCAAATTTAAAGACATATCCATAAGTCGTTTAAACACCATAAGAGCTGTTATTAATTTGATCGTAAGACATAGCTAACCAAATTAACTTTATAATACTAAACACATTTTCTAATTACACTATCTATTAAAAGATATTATAAATTCTTACTAATTTATCTATTTAAAAATATTAAAACAAAAAAACTTGAAACAAATGAAAATATATTTATTCCAATTCAATTACTAAATGAAAAAATTTGAATTATTAAATTTTGTGATAAAAAGATAATCAAAGCATAATATATTCAATAATCCAAATTTTTAAAAATTGCAATTATTTTAAATGGTTAGTTTATATACCTAATAGAAAAGCTTATAAACGCAAAATATGCAATAAATGTATTTCTAAAATACAATTACAAATTTAGGCCTTTTCATATAATTCATTTAAATATAAAAATAAATTTTACATAAATGCAGCAAGTACCTTTGGACATAGCTGAACCACTACAATTAAGTCTAGATTTCGGAGACACATATGAAATAGGAAATATATTCTTTGGCTTCGAAATTAAACTCGACCACAACCAATTCCCATGGTACTTTCATTACTAGTAACCTAGTGTTAAATTTCATCAAAATACCGGCATTATTTTTTGAGTTATGTTGTTTTTAAGATATATATTTGTTAGTCCTTGAACTTTTCAAGGGTTCCAGAACCCGAAATTATGGTACGATTTCGCCCATATGCAATCCCGTCATACTTTCAATACTAGTTAACCCTTGTACACAATTGGAATGTTCTATTTTAATTTTAAGTTACTAGTTTTATTAATTTCGATGATAAGCTTTTACACATTGGAGGGTCTAAGAGAGGTTCTGAACCACCAATTGATCCCAAATTAGGGGGGCACGCAAGAAATAGTAAGGAACACCCTGGGACAAATTTGAAGCTTCTACATTCGTTTCAAGTTACTATCTTTATTAATTTCGAAAATATGCTTTAAGGTCCTCGGAACTGAGTGGCTGGTCCCCGACCCACTAATCCAATAGGGCCCAAATTTCAAAGACACTTACGAAATAGGAAGGGACACCCTGATACCAAATTTGGGGGTTCTATCTTCATTGGTTTCGGAATTATGCTCGTTTGGCCTAAATTCGATCAAAAAGTTCTAAGTTCCGAACCCATTGTCCAATCCTCACCGTACGTAATCACCGCCGTAGTTTCATTACCAATAACCTACAGCACAAATTTCATGAAGATAACCTCATTAGTTGTTGAGTTATCGTGATTTTTTATATATGTTCGTTAGCCCTGACATCGATTAAAAGGTCCGGAATCCGAACCGTTGGGCTGATTTCGCCCTTATATAGTCCGCGCTGTACTTATAGTACTAGTTAACCCTTGTACACAATTAGAACGGTCTATCCTAATTTAAAGTAACTATTTTTAGTAATTTCGATTATAAGCCTTTAAAACTTGGGAGGTCTGAGAGGGGTACAGAACCACCACTCCAATTGATCCCAAATTAGGGGAACACGCAAGAGATAGTAAAGAACACCCTTGTGGCGAATTGGAAGCTTCTACATTTTTTCAAGTTGTTATCTTTATTAATTTTAAAGATATGCTTTAAGGTCTTCGGTAATGTGTGGCTGGTCCCCGACCCACTACTCCAATGGGACCCAAATTCACAAGACACTACGGAAATCGAAAGCGACACTCTGATACCAAATTTGGAGGTTCTATCTTCATTGGTTTCGGAATTATGCTCGTTTGGCCTAAATTCGATCAAAAAGATCTAGGTTCCGAACCCATGGTCCAATCCCGACCTTACGCAATTCCCGAAGTAGTTTCATTACTAGTAACTTACAGCACAAATTTGATGAAGATAGCGTCATTAGTTGTTGAGTTATCGTGATTTTTTATATTTGTTCGTTAGCCCTGAAACCGATTAAAAGGTCCAGAATCCGAACCCATGGGCCGATTTCGCCCATATGCAATCCCCGCCGTACTTTCAGTCCTAGTAACCTACAGTTAAAATTTCATCAAGATAGCTCCATTAGTTTTTGAGTTATCGTGCCTACGGACGGACGGACGGACATGGCTATATCGACTCAGGCGGTCACGCTGATCACAAATATATATACTTTTCCATATCTAGCTCGCTTCCTTTAGGTGGTTACAAACACCATACCAAAGTTAATATACCCCTTTACCTATTCTATAGGTGTAGGGTATAAAAAAAAAATATACCCCTTTACCTATTCTATAGGTGTAGGGTATGAAAAATAGTGATGAAAGTGTCCGATTATTTTAAAAATTTCTACATTAAAAGTTGGAAAAAGCCCTATTTGGAAAAGCCCCAAAGTTAGAAAAAGCCCTATTTTTAAATTGTTACAAATTTTTTGTTTTAACATTACAGGGATTTCAAAAAATAGTCTTGAATAATTACATTGTACATAAAAACGCTGCATGGGCATATAAATTTCTTTCTGTAACCTTAATACTTTTTGTTCATCGCATAATTTCAGATATTCTGCAATATATTCTTTTACATTTAACTCAGGAGATTTATACTGTGTCATCACTGCTTGAATAAAATCGTTTAAATTGTAAAACAGTTCTGCTTCTTCTCTGTTAATACTTATGCTTTGTCCATTCACAGATCTTAACCCATGATGTAAGCTCTCTTTTATGTATTTGATCATCTGCATATCGAATTTTTCGTTGAATTGATAGTAAAATTTATTCCATTTGTGATATTTTAAGACAATCTCCCTTTTACCAATACGATGAAATATGCAAGAAGCTTCAAACGTTTTACAGTCAAATCCAACAGAAATTTTTAATGTGTGACTTTTATTGAGGAAATATGTATAGCTTAGCAATAAATTATAACTCTGACCAAATGCCTCAATTTCTTTAATTTTACTAACATTTATTTATGGTGTTTTAATATTTATACGTTTAAGGAACACAAGCTTGTAACGACTTGTATTTCCCAAAAAGCTTTTGAAGGGTATTAATAATTAATTTGTCGTTTTCTACATGATTACCTATATTAAATTTTTTTAAAAAGATTTCATACTATAACCGCAACATCTATACCATGAATAAACACAATACTGTCCACAGACATCTGAATAGTTGGTTTAATAGTTGGTTTGTAATTGTTTTACATTAAAAAATACACAGTGGTTTTTTAAGTAACTTAAAATTTCTAATTTATCAGGATTTCCACCAAGAAAATCAAAATATTCGATACAACCATGTTTAGGAATATAAATAACCAACCAAAGTGTTCCTGGATCTTTTGCTTTATCTGTGTTTAAACTTGTGTGTTGAAACTTGCAAATTTTGAATTTTCGTCTAAAGATTTAGATTTTTTTAAATCATATCTAACTGAAAGGCTGCAAAAATTGAAGTAGGAAATTACGGTAGTGATTTTTTAAAGATTAAAAAGGGAGTCCCACAGGGATCCATTTTGGGACCAGATTTATTCAAGCTCTATATCGATGATATTCCTCGACTAGTTCTCAAAGGTTCCATCCAGCTATATGCCAACGATGCTGTGATAAAATACTCTTCTGCAACCGAAAATGAATTAAGGAGTGCTATTGAATATGATCTCAAAATGATAGAGGTATGGCTCACCCAACATAGGCTAAGCTAAATATTAAAAAAACTAAGATTATTTTACTAGGCAATAAATTATACAGCTCTGAAAATTTTCACTACAATTCTGAAGTTATCTATACTGTAGACAGCTTTAACTATTTAGGCCTAACTATTGATAAAAAGTTAAAATGGAGAGATCATATCCAGCATAAAATCATTAAAGTTTCACGATACATATTTATTTTATACAGGCGACAAAAGTTTTTATCGACCAATGCTCTATATCAAATATATTCGTCATTCATTTTGTCACATATTATTTATCTCAATCCTATATGGAGTGGTGTAATCAGCAATTATTACATCAAGTTGATGTCATACATAAAAAAGCAATAAAAATTATTCATTTTTATCCTCCTAGGCACCCAACACATTTGTTATATTAGGATAGATATATAAGTTTCAATAATATATGTCAAAGAGAACTATATATAACAGCATTTAAAATAATAAATAATAAAATCAAGCATAATTTAATTCTGAATAGAATGATAAATATCCATACGCATAACACACGCAATAAATCAAACTTCTATGTTACACTGTTTAAAACTAATCAACAAAATAATAATTGCCTTTATAAATGCTTAAAACTATTCAATGAATTACCCAAAGAACTAAAACAAATTGATTCCCTAATAACCTTTAAGAAGGAATTTAAAAAAAAATTATTTTGAATAATAGCACATAAATAAATCATTAAAAGAGAAGAATAGTTCAATAATGAAAAGCAAATTTTTGTTTTTCTTTTCAGATTTATTATACATTAAGATTAAATAATAAATTTAAATTTAAATAAATAGCTTACGAATATTGTTTACATATTGAAAAATGATGTCTTTACTAATAAAAAATCAATAACGAGATCAGAAATCTTGTGCTACGATCTCTATAAATACCAATTTTCTAATAAAAACAAAAACAAAAAAATAAAAACCTACATATGTATAACTTTTTAAATAGAAATAAAAAAAAAAAAAAAATTAAAAAAGTTTGTATTTTAATTGTTTGGGAAGTTGATCTAAAGGAAAATGTCTCTATATCAGAATCCTGTTCTGATCTTAATATCTACCTTTGCTTTACTTAAACAGATAGTAAGTAGTATAGGTCAAATTTGGAGGTAAATCTTTGTTTTTATCTGATGAAAATTCCCTAAATCAACTGCCGCACAACTTGTTTCCTAGAATAATCAGGAAATGGTCGTCAATTTTGAATTAATGATGATATTAAAAAAATTTTCCAGTCGCATAACATTTGTTTTGAATTGTATGGAATGAATGTAGTTCCTACACCAAGCATATCGTTTTTCATATCTGAAATATAAATTTGTGTACCTTTATCCCAATCTTCACCGTAAACATTTGGTATAAAATTATTAACATATATTTCAGAAATACCGACTTTCCAATTTGAATCAATCATGTATATACCCATTTTATTTGTACAAGAGGACAATGTATTTTCAGGGTAAAAATTCATGGATGAATCGCTTAGTAAAGTAACGTAAAATTAATTTTTTCGTTGAATTATTTTTTCGTATTGCACAATTAAGTTCTGTTTGAGTATTACCTTTTTTTTTTTTTTTTTTTTTTAACGAGGGAATGGAACGCTCGAAAGCCACCCATTGAAACTTTGCGGTATTTCGTTGGATAGTGTGCGATTTTAACGCACCAAAACCACACCCTTTTTGAACCAAACTTTAGGAAGGAACCTGTGATACAAATGTACAGTTTGGTTACAGGGATGGGATATGAAACGATTTTAGGATTGTCGGAGGATATTTGGGAATTTTGGTTTATGGTGGATGGGGAAAATTTGGAGGGATACCTGTTGCTGACGTAAAACCCGTCTTGCAGAACTACTTAACTCTTTGCTATTTATAGTTTTTTCTTTCTTTTTTGGGGGCCTTGTGCTGTCACCTGTATCAGTGTCAAAAATTTGTTCGATTTTCTTTTTCTTGGACGTTTCCCAGCTGGAGCAGCAGATAATGCTTTTCTAAAAACTTCTTCTACCATTTCGTCATCGAATACTTCTTCAACATCTTTTTCATATACATCTTCTTGAGGAAAAGCTTGTTTTTCACCATCCTTATATACTGGAACATTTGATTGAATTTCTACATCTACATATATAGGTTTTGCACGAGTTTGACTATCTTTTGCTTCTGTAATTTTTACCTGGCCCTCTTTATTTGGAGGAAGAACTTGTTTCTTACTTTAAATAGATTTTGAAGATATAAATCAAACAGCTGGCTTATATTACAATATAAACAAAAAATAGAATTGTAAATATTGAAAATCTAAGACGTTTCTACATGTTATAAGGCCTAGTACTATCTCATGTTTAAATTGTATGTGGAATTCAATAAGACCAATTCTAATAACACGAATATAATATGACCCCCTGTTCCAACATGTACCTATGGCATAGACAGGCTTATTAGCCTAACAGTTGAACAGTTAGCACTTAAAAAAAAAAAAAAAAAATACCATTTTTGTGTATCCGTCAGGTGTTTCATTAACAAAATTTTTTTCATAACTTTATCCAACTAATTCACTTCTACGTATGAATTTTGTTTCATTTTCTGATAAACCCCTCGTTTTAGTACAATCATTTTGTTAAAATTTGTATTATTCATTTTATAAAATTTCCTATTTTTCCTGAAAGAAGTGCAATAAGAAGAGTAGGTAAAAATCCATCTTGTTGAATAATGATTTTTCTCTATTTATAGATTTTTTATCAGGATAATTGAACTTTGGTTATCTTTCTTCCTTTATGTAAAGGTACACTACACATCTTCTTTACAAAGAATTACTTTTTTCTCTGTATCTATAATTCGCATATTCAAAACCACGTTTTTTAGAACACAAAAAAAAAACTGGTTTACTTTTAAAGAATTTGCACTTTTTGTTTTTTAACCCAAAAGATTAATTGTACTAAAACGCATCTTAATAAATTATAAATCTTTAAGCACTCTTCCATACTTTTGTTTTCTTATAATTCTTCTTTTTATTCACATTATTTAACGTTGCAAAGGTTAAATATTTGTTTATATTTTTCTTTATGTAGGTACCTAATCAGAAAATTAAAAAGTAGAAAACTGGTTAGCACTTTTTTTTTTTTTAATGCAAAAGATTGTTGTACCTAAAATACACCGTTAAAATTTTTTTATTTTACGCTTCCAATTTTATAAAAACATATTTTCTTACTACTTTTTCATGTGCACCTATTACTTTAAACCAAGTAAACAAACTTGTTTATTAAAAGCTAAGCTACTTCGCGTGCCCTACTTCCGGAGGACTTGGTCATTAATTAAAATGTAGATCAATATGTCGTGCAATATGGGTGGGCGGTACAATATGGCATGATTTTTTCCCAGAACAAAGTGTCACAATACCTACTAACGTATTCAACAGTTATTCCAAGTTTTTTTGTTTTGTAATATTTTCAAAAAGATACATTAGTAAAAATTTTTAATATTTTTGTATAGATAAATAACTAAAAAATGTTTTTAGTATTATAAAGTTAATTTGGTTAAGCATGTCTTACTATCAAACTAAAAAAAGCTTTTATGGTTTTAAAATGACTTCTGGACTTCTCATTAAATTTGAACCAAATATTTGCAGGGTATTTCTAAGTTTGTTGCACCGACTGACTGTTTCGTTACTCATTATTATATAATTCATTTAAATTTAAAAATAAATAACACATAAATGCAGCAAGTACAGTATCTTTAATAAGCAGCGAACACAATTTAAGTATCTCGTACAATTACATAATTATACATCTAATATATAAAGAAGAAAATTTGTTTGTTTGTTTGTTTATCCAGGATTTACGTGAAAACCATTGGTCAGAATGTCACCAAATTTTAGAGCAATAATTCTGGATGCCGGGGGTGACATAGGCTATGTCACATTTTTATAAGTCAGCAGGTTGCGGCTCCAGAGCCGTTTTAAGTTTTTTCGTTTTTTTGATGTCGAGTCGAAACGACTTCACCGATTTACTTGAAATTTTGCACGAATGTTCCTCTTACCAAACGAAATTAGTTGTATAAAGTTAGTTGGAATGAATTAACCCATTTCGGCCTGACGGATTTCCAAAAAAATTTTCATTTCCGATTGTGTCCAACTTTACAGGTTGATTTTGCAATCCAAAAGAGAGGCTGCAAAAAGTTTTAGCTAAGTTCGATTAACCCATTTTCCACGACGATGCCATGAAGTTTTCTATAAATTTTATTTGCTTAAACGATTAAAAGAATTTTATTGAAAATTTTGTACCAGCATTTTAATTATAAAAACCCATAGGGTTAATTTGGTTTTGACCTGTTTACGCGTTTTGCACAAAGATTCAATGAAATTTTCAAATTTTTGGTATTAACGCAAGTTAACCTTTATTCCAAAAGCTCACTTAATTAATAAGACTAATTTTTTTGCTCTCCTGAAATAGTCTCAAATAGTGCAAAACTACATGAGATAATATTAATAATAATAAAAATAAAGCTAATAATAATAATATCTTTAAATTTATATAACAAAACATTTTCCTTCTCTACATTTTTTCGTAAGTCTTTGTTTTTTATCTACTTTGCAGTTGTTGTTTTTTAAAAATAGATTTCAGTGTGAAATTGCAGTTTTCTTCAAATGAAATCTAAAAACCAAAAAAATAAATTTCGTATATATAATGCTTAAATACATAGTATTTTAAAATTTAGTTTTTATTTAAAATACTTTATTTTATTTTTTTAGTTTCTCTCATAAAATCATATAAAAACGAGGAAGAGCGTAGTAGAACTTTCAAATAAGTACAAAAAAAAAATATAAGTTGAAAAGCAGATTTTTAAACCTTTCCTAAACCATCGACTATATTTTATTCAAACGTTGACAATTCAAGAAAACTACTATTGTCATAGTATAATGACATAATGGCTAATTTAGTATACCTTTTTGACCTATAGGCATTTTAATTCAGTTAATATTATTCGCCGGAAACCCACCATCCTCAAATCTATCGTCAAGGGGCACCAAATTGTCAACAAGCACAACATATAGAAAAATTAGAGATAATCGTTCAAACTGTTTTGCAAACTGTTTTTTTAAGTTTTTGTTTCGCAAGCGGTTAAAAGAACTCGAACATTTTTTTAAACATTCCCCTAATTCAAAGAAGTTTTACCTACTTTCAAAAATTTGACCAAATTTACTTACAAATCTCTTTTTGAACAATCGTCAGGTTGGCATGGGTAAACAAATTCCAAGTCTGTTAATAGAGTGAACCCCATTCTCAAAGAGGAACACATATACAAAATTTGAAGTCAATCGGTTAAATCATTTCTAATTTGTAGCAAAGCAACAAAAAAACCTATAAAAAGCTGTTGTGCCACAATGGGTTAACGGAACTCCATAAATATTTATTTGAGCCTTTCTTTTTAACCAAAGTAGTACTTTAAAAATAATGGCTGAAACTTGCTTTTTTACAATTTGCACGCTCCCGGGCAACGCCGGGTAAATCTGCTAGTTATTAATCTAATATATAAAGAAGAAAATTTGTTTGTTTGTTTATTTGTTTGTCCAGGATTCACGTGAAAACCACTGGTCAGATTGTCACCAAACTTTAGAGGAATAATTCTGAATGCCCGGGGGTGACATAGGCTATGTCACATTTTTATAAGGCAACAGGTTGCGGCTCCAGAGCCGTTCTAAGCTTTTTCGTTTTTTTGATGTCGAGTCGAAACGTTTTGACCAATTGACTTGAAATTTTGCACGAATGTTTTTCTTACCAAACGAAATTAGTTGTATAAAGTTGGTTAGAATGAATTAACCCATTTCGTCCTGGCAGTCTTCCAAAAAAATTTCTCACTTAATTAATTAGACATTTTTTTTTTGCTTTCCTTAAATAGTGCAAAAGCTGAATGAGATAATATTAATAATAATCAAAATAAAGCTAATAAGGAATCCGAATAATAATATCCTTAAATTTAAATAACATAACATTTTCCCTCTCTTCGTAAGTCTTTGTTTTTTATCTACTTTGCAGATGTTATTCTTTAAAAATAGATTTCTGTGAAACTCAAAAAATTCAATTTCGCATATATTATGCTTTAATACAAAGTATTTTAAAACATTTTTTCTATAAAAGAAGCCGACATTTCTATCATTAAATCATAAAAATCGAGGAAGAGCGTAGTAGATCTTTCAGGTAAGTACAAAACAAAATATAAGTTGAAAAGCAGATTTTTAAACTTTTTCTAAGCCATCGGCTATATTTTATTCAAATGTTGGCAATTCAAGTAGACTATTATTGACATGGTATAATGACATAATGGCAAATTTAGTATACCCTTTTGACCTATAGTCAAACGGATATAATAATACTTATATGTGAACTAGCTATTACCAATGGAGTTTTAATTTCAGTTGATGTTATTGAAAAAATTAACACAAACATTACATAGTGTACATGTTAATTTTAAAATGTAATAAAGCTATTTTTTTAAAACTATTTTTTTAGGATTATTCTAGCAATTTTTCAACAAATTTATCAAATTTCACTTGACCCTTTTCATACTTATTACACAGAAATAAAAGTTTTAATTCAGTTAACATCGGTCGCCGGAAATCCACCATCCTCAACTCTATCGTCAAGAAGCACCAAATTTTCAAGAAGCACCACGTATAGGAAAATTAGAGATAACCGTTAAAACTGTTTTGCAAATTGTTTTTTAAAGTTTTGGTTTTTTCTGCTTAAGAGTAAAGTAACAAAAAATCTGTATAAATCAGCTGTGCCGCAATGGGTTAACGAAACTCAACAAACCCTTTTCTGAAACTTTGATCAAGTAGTATTTCGCAAAAGTACGCTTGTCTGTCAGTCCGGCCCTCCCTACGATAACTCAAAAATTAAAGGAGCAAATTAAACAGCAATTGCCGTCATCGCTACTGAAATGCGGACAGTTTGCTCCATATGATATAGGAAAAGGGTATACTAACTTTGGTATGGTGTTTGTAACCACCTAAAGGAAGCGAGCTTGATATGGAAAAGTATATATAGTTGTGATCAGCGTGACCTCCTGAGTCGATATAACCATTTCCGTCCGTCCGTCCGTAGGTACGATAACTCAAAAACTAATGGAGCTATCTTGATAAAATTTTAACTGTAGGTTACTAGGACTAAAAGTACGGCGGGGATTGCATATGAACATTTTAATCGCTCAAAGGGCCAAGGAACATATAAAAAAAATAAGGAATTTTGTGATGTAGGTTACTAGTAATGAGACTATGGCGGAAACTGCGTACGAACGAGTTCGGACAATGGGTTCGGATCCTAGAAGTTTTTTATCGAATTTAGGCCAAACAAGCATAGTTCTGAAACCAATGAAGATAGAACCTCTAAATTTGGTATCAGGGTGTCCCTTGCTATTTCCTTAGTGTCCTTGAAATTTGGGCCCCATTGGAGTAGTGGGTCGGGGACCAGGCATACAGTTCTAAAGTCCTTAAAACATATCGTTGAAATTATTTAAAACAAGTAAAGAAACAGTCAGTCGGTGCAGCCGAGTTAGAAATACCCTACACCTATTTGGTTCAAACTTAATAGGAAGTCCATAAGTCATTTTAAAATCATAAAAGCTTTTATTAGTTTGATCGTAAGACATGGCTAACCAAATTTTTTTTATAATACAAAAAACATTTGCTAATTATTTTATCAATTCAAAAATTTTAAAAATTCTTACTAAATTATCAATTTAAAATATTAACCAACAAATTAAATTGAGATAAATGATTTCGTAAAATGCAATTACAAAATTAAATATTTAAAACTTTTATCCTATTCAATAAAATTTTACATACATGCAGCAATTACACCTTTCCAGGATTTTAAGCTGCAGTGCATTTACTGTAGAATGATTAGTACCCTTGGTTAATTAATTCAATTTTCAATAATTTTTAAATTTATTCTCCTAATTTTCTTATTTTTTAATGTTTATATAATTAAACTCTAAGTTATTCGAAAGAAATATTAATTTGTAAAAATATAAATATAAAAGTTTATATAATTTGATGGTTTTAACGTTAATTAAAACCATTAATGCTTTCATTAGCTTTTTAGCACAAAATTTAATAATCAAAATATGCAATAAATGTATTTCTAAAATACAATGACAAATTTACTACTGTTCATATAATTAATTTAAATAAAAAAATAAATTTTACAACTTAAGTATCGTACACAATTTAATTTAATAAAAATTAAAAAAATGATTAGTTTTTGATTTATAAAATATAATACATAATATGTTTAATAGTAAAACTCTTAGCTTTTAAAAATATAAAAGTGTTAAATAGGAACAGAAATAGAAAATTGTATATAAATAGAAAATATATCAAATTTGATTTTTTTATCTTTATCAATTTCGAAAATATGCTTTAAGGTCCCCGGAACTGAGTGGCTGGTCCCCACCCGCTACTCCAATTGGGCTCAAATTTCAAGGAAACTAAGGGAATCGAAAGCAACACCCTGATACTAAATTTGGAGGTTCTATCTTCATTGGTTTCGAAATTATGCTCGTTTGGCCTAAATTCGATCAAAAAGTTCTAAGTTCCGAACCCATTGTCCACTCCTCACCGTACGCAATCGCCACCGTAGTTTCATTACCAATAACCTACAGCACAAAATTTCATGAAGATAGCGTCATTAGTTGTTGAGCTATCGTGATTTTTAATATATGTTCGTTAGCAATGAAACCGATTTAAAGGTTCAGAATCCGAACCCTTGGTCTGATTTCGCCCTTATACAGTCCGCGCTGTACTTATAGTACTAGTTAACCCTTGTACACAATTTGAACGTTCTATCTTAATTTTAAATTACTATTTTTAGTAATTTCGATTATAAGCTTTTAAAACTTGGGAGGTCTAAGAGAGGTAGTAAACCACCACTCCAATTGATCCAAAATTAAGGGGACACGCAAGAGATAGTAAAGAACACCCTTGTGCCAAATTTCAAGCTTCTAAATTTTTTTTAAGTTGCTACCTTTATTAATTTTAAAGATATGCTTTAAGGTCTTCGGAAATGTGTAGCTGGTCCCCGACCCACTACTCCAATGGGGCCCAAATTTCCACGACACATAGGAAATAGGAGAGGACACCTTGAAACCAAATTTGGAGGTTCTATCTTCATTTGTTTCGGAATTATGCTCGTTTGGCCTAAATTCGATCAAAAAGTTCTAGGTTCCGAACCCATGGTCTAATACCGAACTTACGCAATCCCCAAAGTAGGTTCATTACTAGTAACCTACAGCATAAATTTGATGAAGAAAGCGTCATTAGTTGTTGAGTTATCGTGATTTTTTATATATGTTCGTTAGCCCTTAGACCGATTAAAAGGTCCAGAATCCGAACCCATGGGCCGATTTCGCCCATATGCAATCCCCGCCTTAGTTTCAGTCCTAGTAACCTACAGTTAAAATTTCATCAAGATAGCTCCATTATTTTTTGAGTCATCGTCCCTACGGACGGACGGACGGACATGGTTTTATCGACTCAGGAGTCGATCTTCACATCAGAAATGTGAATACAAATACAAAACATATCGATCAAAATCATACTTCAGTCATATTCGAATTAAAACCTATTAAAACGTCTAATGAGGACATTCGAATTTAAGAGGGGAGGAGTTAACGACACTTCTAATTTAATCAACAAAATTTCAAAGTAATACAATGTTGCCCAACAATACAATGTTTCTATGCAATGCTGTACATTGAGTAATAAATAACTCATAATAAATATTAAAAAAACTCATAATAAATTACTCATTTTTATACCCTACACCTATAGAATAGGTAAAGGGGTATATTAACTTTGGTATGGTGTTTGTAACCACCTAAAGGAAGCGAGCTAGATATGGAAAAATATATATATTTGTGATCAGCGTGACCGCCTGAGTCGATATAACCATGTCCGTCCGTCTGTCCGTCCGTCCGTCCGTCCGTAGGCACGATAACTCAAAAAATAATGGAGCTATCTTGATGAAATTTTAACTGTAGGTTACTAGGACTGAAAATACGGCGGGGATTGCCAATCGGCCCATGGGTTCTATGCCAGAGAGGTTCGGCCCATGGGTTTGGGCGAAATCGGCCCATGGGTTCGGATTCTGGACCTTTTAATCGGTTCAAGGGCTAACGAACATAAAAACATAAAAAATCATGATAACTCTTATTAGTTGTTGAGTTCATCTTCATCAAATTTGTGCTGTAGGTTACTTGTAAAGAGACTAAGCCGGGGATTGCGTACAATCGAAATTGGACCATGGGTTCGAAACTTAGAACTTTTTGATAGAATTTAGGCCAAACTGGCATAATTCCAAAACCAATGAAGATAGAACCTCCAAATTTGGTATCAGGGTGTCTCTTTCTATTTCCTAAGTGTCCTTGAAATTTGGGACAAATTGGAGTAGTGGATTGAGGACCAGCCACAAAGTTCCGAAGACCCTAAAGCATATTTTCGAAATTAATAAAGACAGTAACTTCAAACAAATTTAGAAGTTTCAAATTTGGCACATGGGTGCTCTTTACTATTAGTAGGTATGAAGGCACTTTGGCCAGACGGCCTTGACGTCATAACGTAATGTATGGCGCCAGTGTTATAGAAGGTCAACTAGATAATGTACAGCAAGTAGATAGTGGAATTACCTAAACAGGTGTGTAGTATTTTTACCGGCTGCATGATTAGTTTCCGGAAGAAGCTTTTGTAAATAATACAAGTAAGTGCAATGATCTTGTTGTAATAGTATATAGTAACATAGATTATTGTAAATAATACGAATTTATTTTATTTTTTTTTAATAAAAACTTTCACGGTCAATCAGTTATTTTAACGTAATATTAACACAAGAATACAGTTGTTATTTATGAGATAAATAAAATGCAGATATTGACCTTGATATTGTATCTTAGTTTTAAAGTAATTAAAACAAGTAAAGAAACAGTCAGTCGGTGCAACCGACTTAGAAATACCCTACACCTATTTGGTTCAAATTTAAGGACATATCCATAAGTCATTTTTACACCATAAAAGCTGTTATTAATTTGATCGTAAGACATAGCTAACCAAATTAACTTTATAATACTAAAAACATTTTCTAATTACACTATCTATTAAAAAATATTACAAATTCTTACTAATTTATCTATTTAAAAATATTAAAAAATAAACAAACTTGAAATAAATGAAAATATATTTATTCCAATTCAATTACAAAATTAAAACATCTAATTATTGAATTTTGTGATAAAAAAATAATCAAAGCATAATATATTTAATAATCCAAATTTTTCAAAATTGCAATTATTTTAAATGGTTAGTTTATATACCTAATAGAAAAGCTTATAAACGCAAAATATGCAATAAATGTATTTCTAAAATACAATTACAAATTTAGACCTTTTCATATAATTCATTTAAATATTCAAATAAATTTTACATAAATGCAGCAAGTACCTTTGAACATAGCTTAACCACTACAATTTAGTCTAGATTTCGGAGACACATAGGACATAGGAAATATATTCTTTGGCTTTGAAATTAAACTCGACCAGAACCAATTCGCATGGTACTTTCATTACTAGTAACCTAGAGTTTAAATTTCAACAAAATACCGGCATCATTTTTTGAGTTATGGTGTTTTTAAGATATATATTTTTTAGTCCTTGAACTTGTCAAGGGTTCCAGAACCCGAAACCATGGTACGATTTCGCCCATATGCAGTCCCGTCATACTTTCAATACGAGTTAACCCTTGTATACAATTGGAACGTTCTATCTTAATTTTAAGTTACTAGTTTTATTAATTTCGATGATAAGCTTTTACACATTTGGGGGTCAGGGAGAGGTCCTGAACCACCACTCCAAATGATCCCAAATTAGGGGGGCACGGAAGAAATAGTAAAGAACACCCTGGGCCAAATTTGAAGCTTCTACATTTGTTTCAAGTTACTATTTTTATTAATTTCGAAAATATGCTTTAAGGTCCTCGGAACTGAGTGGCTGGTCCCCGACCCACTAGTCCAATGGGGCCCGAATTTCAAAGACACTTACGCAATAGGAAGGGACACCCTGATACCAAAGTTGGAGATTATATCTTCATTGGTTTCGGAATTACGCTAGTTTGGCCTAAATTCGATCAAAAAGTTCTCAGTTCCGAACCCATTGCCCAATTCTCACCGTACGTAATCACCGTCGTAGTTTCATTACCAATAACCTACAGCACAAATTTCATGAAGATAGCCTCATTAGTTGTTGAGTTATCGTGATTTTTAATATATGTTCGTTATCCCTGACACCGACTAAAAGGTACAGAATCCGAACCCATGGGCTGATTTCGCCCTTATACAGCCCGCGCTTTACTTATAGTACTAGTTAACCCTTGTACACAATTTGAACTATCTATCTATTTTTAGTAATTTCGATTATAAGCTTTTAGAACTTGGGAGGTCTGAGAGGGGTACTGAACCACCTCTCCAATTGATCCCAAATTAAGGGAACACGCAAGAGATAGTAAAGAACACCCTTGTGGCAAATTGGAAGCTTCTACATTTTTTCAAGTTGTTATCTTTATTAATTTTAAAGATATGCTTTAAAGTCTTCGGATATGTTTGGCTGGTCCCCGACCCATTACTCCAATGGGGCCCAAATTCCCAAGACACTTAGATAATAGGAAGGGACACCCTGATACCAAATTTGGAGGTTCTATTTTCATTGGTTTCGGAATTATGCTCGTTTGGCCTAAATTCGATCAAAAAGTTCTAGGTTCCGAACCCATGGTCCAATCCCGACCTTACGCAATCCCCGAAGTAGATTCAGTACTAGTAACCTACAGCACAAATTTGATGAAGATAGCGTCATTAGTTGTTGAGTTATCGTGATTTTTTATATATGTTCGTTAGCCCTTCGATCGATTAAAAGGTCCAAAATCCGAACCCATGGGCCGATTTCGCCCATATGCAATCTCCGCCGTACTTTGAGTCCTAGTAACCTACACTTAAAATTTCATCAAGATATCTCCATTATTTTTTGAGTTATCGTGCCTACGGACGGACGGACGGACGGACATGGCTATATCGACTAAGGCGGTCACGCTGATCACAAATATATATACTTTTCCATATCTAGCTCGCTTCCTTTAGGTGGTTACAAACACCATACCAAAGTTAATATACCCCTTTACCTATTCTATAGGTGTAGGGTATAAAAATGTATTTATTGATTAATAGTTACGTTTATTGCAGAAAAAATTTTTAAAGAAAAAATGCAGGTGTTTGATATGATTTATGTTAATGTAAATTGATTTATTATATTAACTATTTTGCGAATAAATAAACGTCAACCATAGGTATTTTTACATTGCAAAATTTGAGGTGAGTTATGGGCAACTATAAATGTGCAAAAAAAAAAAAATAACAAAAAATAAAACATAAACAAGTAAAGAAACAGTCAGTCGGTGCAACCGACTTAGAAATACCCTACACCTATTTGGTTCAAATTTAAGGACATATCCATAAGTCATTTTAACACCATAAAAGCTGTTATTAATTTGATCGTAAGACATAGCTTACCAAATTAACTGTATAATACTAAAAACATTTTCTAATTACTCTATCTATTAAAAAATACTACAAATTCTTACTAATTTATCTATTTAAAAATATTAAATAACAAACAAACTTGAAATAAATGAAAATATATTTATTCCAATTCAATTACAAAATGAAAAAATTCTAATTATTAAATTTTGTGATAAAAAGATAATCAAAGCATAATATATTTAATAATCCAAATTTTTAAAAATTGCAATTATTTTAAATGGTTAGTTTATATACCTAATAGAAAAGCTTATAAACGCAAAATATGCAATAAATGTATTTCTAAAATACAATTAAAAATTTACACCTTTTCATATAATTCATTTAAATATAAAAATAAATTTTACATAAATGCAGCAAGTACCTTTGAACATAGCTGAACCACTACAATTAAGTCTAGATTTCGGAGACACATAGGACATCGGAAATTTATTCTTTGGCTTCGAAATTAAACTCGACCACAACCAATTCCCATGGTACTTTCATTACTAGTAACCTACTGTTAAATTTCATCAAAATACCGGCATTATTTTTTGAGTTATGGTGTTTGTAAGATATATGTTTGTTAGTCCTTGAACTTTTCAAGGGTTCCAGGACCCGAAATTATGGTACGATTTCGCCCATATGCAGTCCCGTCATACTTTCAATACTAGTTAACCCTTGTACACAATTGGAACGCTCTATCTTAATTTTAAGTTACTAGTTTTATTAATTTCGATGATAAGCTTTTACACATTGGGGGTCTAAGAGAGGTACTGAACCACCACTCCAATTGATCCCAAATTAGGGGGCCACGCAAGAAATAGTAAAGAACACCCTTGTGGCAAATTGGAAGCTTCTTCATTTGTTTCAAGTTACTATATTTATTAATTTCGAAAATATGCTTTAAGGGCCTAAGAACTGAGTGGCTGGTCCCCGATCCACTACTCCAATGGGGCCCAAATTTCAAAGACACTTACGAAATAGGAAGGGACACCCTGATACCAAATTTGAAGGTTCTATCTTCATTGGTTTCGAAATTATGCTCGTTTGGCCTAAATTCGATCAAAAAGTTCTAAGTTCCGAACCCATTGTCCAATCCTCACCGTACGTAATCACCGCCGTAGTTTCATTACCAATAACCTACAGCACAAATTTCATGAAGATAGCCTCATTAGTTGTTGAGTTATCGTGATTTTTTATATATGTTCCTTAGCCCTAACATCGATTAAAAGGTCCGGAATCCGAACCGTTGGGCTGATTTCGCCCTTATATAGTTCGCGCTGTACTTATAGTACTAGTTAACCATTGTACACAATTTGAACGGTCTATCCTAATTTTAAGTAACTATTTTTAGTAATTTCGATTATAAGCCTTTAAAACTTGGGAGGTCTGAGAGGGGTACAGAACCACCACTCCAATTGATCCCAAATTAGGGGAACACGCAAGAGATAGTAAAGAACACCCTTGTGGCAAATTGGAAGCTTCTATATTTTTTCAAGTTGTTATCTTTATTAATTTTAAAGATATGCTTTAAGGTCTTCGGAAATGTGCGGCTGGTCCCCGACCCACTACTCTAATGGGACCCAAATTCACAAGACACTTAGGAAATAGGAAGGGACACCCTGATACTAAATTTGGAGGTTCTATCTTCATTGGTTTCGGAATTATGCTCGTTTGGCCTAAATTCGATCAAAAAGTTCTAGGTTCCGAACCCATGGTCCAATCCCGACCTTACGCAATTCCCGAAGTAGTTTCATTACTAGTAACCTACAGCACAAATTTGATGAAGATAGCGTCATTAGTTGTTGAGTTATCGTGATTTTTTATATTTGTTCGTTAACCCTGAAACCGATTAAAAGGTCCAGAATCCGAACCCATGGGCCGATTTCGCCCATATGCAATCCCCGCCGTACTTTCAGTCCTAGTAACCTACAGTTAAAATTTCATCAAGATAGCTCCATTATTTTTTGAGTTATCGTGCCTACGGACGGACGGACGGACGGACGGACATGGCTATATCGACTAAGGCGGTCACGCTGATCACAAATATATATACTTTTCCATATCTAGCTCGCTTCCTTTAGGTGGTTACAAACACCATACCAAAGTTAATATACCCCCTTACCTATTCTATAGGTGTAGGGTATAAAAAGCAAATTAGTTTCATTTAATATCGTTTTTATTTACCCAAGAATTGTGATTTTAATCAAAACCTAACCATTTAACAAAAATCTGATTTACTTTTCTTTTCAATATTTTTTCAACAAGAAAAATGTCAGGATTTTTGACTCGAGTAAGTTCAGGCTCGTAAAAAGAACCTGAAATTGATGTTTTTGTATAATCAAGTAAATTGTAAGTAATTGGGTCTGTGCGTTTTACTTCTTTAATTGTAAATATTTCTGTAGACCAATTTGGTTGATAACCTTTTGCAAAGTTTCCTTTGTATTTACTTATACGTACATAATCGCCAACTTTGTATTTTGCTTTCTGATAAAATTTCGGCTGCATTTAAATATTCTTCAAAATATATTTCTCGTTTACTTTTGTAACGTTTTTAGGTTGAAGTTTAATTGTACGATGATATGTTGAGTTGTATTTCTCAATAAGTGAGGGCAAAATATGTATCCATTAAAATTACCCTGAAAACTAAACTGCTTCCACATTGCATTTTTTAAAGTACGGTTGAAACGTTCTACTATGGATGCTTTCATTTCAGAATATGTATGATAATGATTAATTTTCTTTATTTCCATAAGTTTTCTAATTTCTTTGCTAAAAAACTCTTTATCTTGATCAGATTGAATATTTTTTGGGAGTGTTCCAGCACGTTTAAAGATGTTTTGCATGCCCAGTAAAACGTTATTAGCATTTTAGTTTTAATTATCTCTTCTTCTTCTTCTATGGCGCTACAGTCCATTGTCGAACCTTGGCCTCCTGCATCATCCTCTTCCAGTTCACGCGATCTTGGGCAGCAGTTATCCAATTTTGCTCTTGCAGCATTGATACAGCGTCTGACTCGACTGCATCAACCCATCGATTTCTCGGCTTTCCCACTGGTCTTTTTCTATCTATTTTCCCGTTCAATACTTTTTTTGGAATGCGGGAATCTGGCATACGTTGTATGTGACCGGCCCACCTAAGGCGTTGTAGCTTGATGTATGTCAAAACATCGGTGTCGGTGTATACATTGTATAGCTCCGCGTTGCGTCGCATTCTAAATTGGCCCTGGTCGATAACTGGCCCGATAATTTTACGGAGTATTTTTCTTTCGAAACGGGAAAGTAGGTTTGCCGTCGCTTGGGTGATCGTCCACGATTCACTGCCGTAGCATAACACCGGTCTGATAAGAGATTTGTACAGCTCAAGTTTACATTTTCTACTGACTTCTCGAGATCTCATTATCTTCAACACAGAGTAGTATGCGTTGTTTGCCTTACCTATCCTTCGGGTTACCTCTGATGTTTCATCGTTTCCACTTGTTATTTCGGCCCCTAGATAGACAAAACTTTTTACTACTTCCACGTTGTCATCACCAAAAGTAATGTTTTGTCTCTCTCTCTGGTTACGTCTGGATACTACTAACATTTTCGTCTTATCGATGTTTATCCTCAGACCCAGTTCTATAGCTGTTTTCTCTAACTGGATATAGCATTCTCTGACACCTGCCTCTGATCTTCCTAGTAGATTTAAGTCGTCTGCGTATGCTGCTATCTGGGTGGTTTTGAATAGCAACGTGGCATTGGGGTTAGATGGGATTTTCCTGACTATGTGCTCCAGGGCAAGATTGAAAAGCATAGGCGCGAGTCCATCCCCCTGTTTCAGTCCCTGTTTGATGTTGAAGGGTTCTGTGAGGTCCCCTTGGATTTTTACCCTCGCGCTTGTGTTTTGCATAGTCGCTTTAATCAGTCTTACTAGCTTTGCCGGTACGCCTAGGTTGCTTAAAACTACATATAATTTTTCCCTTTGGATAGAGTCATAGGCGGTCTTGAAATCTACGAAGATTTGATGTACATCGACATTTCTTTCCCAGCACTTCTCACATACCTGCTTCAGCACAAATAGCTGGTCCGTTGTAGGTCGTCCTGGCCTGAAACCGGACTGGTATTCGCCTATGATGTTTTCGGCAATTATTTCTAAGCGGGCTTTCAAGATGTTAGTGAAAACTTTGTAGGAAGTGCTAAGTAGCGATATCCCTCTGTAATTTTTACAGTTGAGCTTGTCTCCTTTTTTGTAGATTGGACATATAATACTTAGTTGCCAGTCAGCGGGTATTTTTTCTTCTTCCCACACCTTTAGTATTATTTTATGAAGGATTTTTTGTACCGTTTCTCCTCCACCACGCAGAAGTTCAGCCGGAATGTTATCTGCACCAGGAGCCTTGTTATTTTTCAATAGCTCTATGGCATTGACCACCTCTGTTAATGTAGGTTGTCCCGTGATTTCATTTTGGGTTTGCCTTTCCACTGTTTTTGCCTTTCCGAGCAGAATTTTAACGTCATTCGATGGTATTTGATCGTAGACAGCCTCCAGTTTACTATAAAAGTCCTCTTTGACCTGTTCCGCCTTATCCTCAGTAGGTGCATGAGCGTTTATCAAGGATACATTGTGCAATCTTGTTTTGATGCGGATTACACAGAGTCTCTCATTCACCGGTTTAAAATCTAGGATCGCCTGTTTGTACGCTTTGTTAACTAAAAATGCCACGCCGAATTCTCTCTTTCCACCATCTTTTCCACTGAAGAATACCGAGTGACTCCTAATATCCGAGATACTTTTGGTGTGCCATTTTGTTTCTTGAATTGCTGCTATCGCTATTTTATACTTTATTAGTTCAGGTAGCAGGGATTTTAACGCTCCTTCTTTGTTCAATGTTCTTACATTCCATGTTGCAAAATCAATATCCATTTTCTGTTGCTTGGGTCGGTGCCGTGTTTCCATTTGTATCCGAGGCTTTGATTTAGGTTTCGTAACAATATTTTTTTACTGGATAGGGCTGTTAACCGTATGCCAAACCCCCATCTTTGGAGGGCCGTTGGGTTTGAAAAGTTGCTTCAGAATTTGCCATATAATGCGTTGAAGTTCTCATAACTATGTTACGAGTTCAACTGCATTATATAGCGCTTTCCTACTTCCTGAGACGCCGATGTATGTGGCCATTCAGGTTGCAACTTTTCTTCCCTCCTCCTTTCTCAAGCGGGCTTGGGATCGGCTACGGCGGAGTTTTTTAATTATCACAGCATAAGCATATTTCGAAAAGATATCTATTACAGTTAATAAATATTTATTTCCTTTGTTATACTTTGCATATGGAATCATTTCTACTCAATCGATTTGCCAAGTATCGTTTAAACCTTTTTGAATAAATTTTCTTCGAAGGAAGTTTCGTCTGGCTGGTCTATGTATTTCCGATACTATTTGTACTCTTGACATTATGTTTGTACCATTTAATTAGATTTTTCAATTCTATTTTATAATTTTCTATAGAGCAACAGTTACATGTATCCGGTCCAGATGACGAGTTATCGTAAGCCCAAGGACAAAGAGCAAAATGAGTTCCGTATATTGACGTAAATTTTTCTGTTGTTGAAAATTCTTGAATGTATTTATACATGTGAAAAATACGTTGTTTATGCTCATTTAATAAGACAGAGGAATATAATTTTAAAAACTCTTCCAATTCCTCCACCTCCATCTTTCAAAATGAGAATAAGTTATGCACGTTTTTGCTTTTATATATTTGAAAAACAAATCCAATTATCTTTCATTGACTTTTAAAACGCGAACCAATAATGATATATTTTAATCATCCATTTACAATGATGGTGGCGGGACCATCTGGATGTGGAAAAACAACATTTGTGTGCAACTTAATTAAAACAAGTAAAGAAACAGTCAATCGGTACAACCGACTTAGAAATACCCTACACCTATTTGGTTCAAATTTAATGGGAAGTTAATAAGTCATTTTAAAACCATAAAAGATTTTATTAGTTTGTTCTTAAAACATGGCTAACCAAATTAACTTTATAGTACTAAAAAACATTTTCTAATTACTTTATCTATTCAAAAATATTCCAAATTCTTACTAATTTATCTATTTCAAAATATTAAAAAACAAAAAAACTTGAAATAAATGAAAATATATTTATTTCGATTCAATTACAAAAGTTAAAAAATTTTAATTATTAAATTTTGTGATAAAAAGCTAATCAAAGCATAATTAAGGATAATAAAGGAGTCCAGAGTACACTTTAATAATTATAATTAACAATTTAATAAAGGAGTCCAGAGTACACTTACAACATGCGAATTTGGTACTCAAAATACTCTGGAAACTTGTGATATTGGTATTCAAACGGATCCAATAATAGTACATAAATTTGGGACTATATGGACTGAAGATGAATGGGATCGTAGAATATCGAAACTACACAATTTTAACCTCTCTTCAGCTAATATTGAGAAGTTAAAAAATTCATCTATTTGTATTAACGGAGCTCCACGTTCCTTCGATTGTATTAAGATGCTTCGATTTATAAAAGATGGGTTTCGCGTGAATTCAGTTTCCTGTCTTAATGTTACTCCAAATCGTATTAAAAGAAAAAACATTAAATTTCGATGTTTTAAACTAACTGGCCCATATGGTACAATGCAGTTGTTACTGGATCCCAATAATGGTTATATTTGGGACAAAATTGGAGCACATACTACCAACTGGACTTCGGATGCTGTTATTTTTACGTCAAATAGACCTGTTAAACCAGAGCAACCTGATAAACCTAAGCGACCTCTTACGCCACAGCAGCTAAGGACTAAAGGTAATCCCAAATTTTCGTTAAATTTGATAGATGCAAGTTCAAATTTTTCTAAAACTAAAATAGATACAATTAATAAACCTAACATACATTCTACTAACGCTAATAATACTAATAATAATTTTGAAAATTCAATTAACCCACTAATAACTGATACTTCTACAGATATTAATAATTCTAATACAGTTAAAGCAAACAATTCAGGTAATGATTTAATTAATCTTTTCGATGTACCTAAAGTTCCTTCTAGTGATACTTATACACTTAACTTCACTGCTAACACAAACCCAAAAGTAAATAACATTAAGAGCCTTCTTGAACTTCCAATAACAGCTTCTACTTGTTATGATAAAATTAATCGATTAAACTCTAGCAATAATACTAATAACTCTTTAAATAATATTAATCATATACCTCTTAACAATAAAAAACAAATTAAATTTAAATCTAAATCTTCACTTTCAAATGATCCGAAATCCTCCTTAAATAAACATGTTAGTGATTCTTTTCTTAAAACTAAAATTTCTAAATTTAAAAAATCTCTTTCTTCCACTTTGACTAAGTACCATAACTTTGTTCAAGGTGAAACCTTAAATCCTCATGTAAAATCTTCACTACCAAAAAAATCTCAAGTATTGAAAGCTTCAAATTCTTCAAATGTTTCTAATTCTATACCTACACTACCACCAGTGCTAGACCCTCTTTTGCCACCTGTTGTTAAGGTCACACTTAAATCTTTAGAAGATAATAATAATAGCAGGTATGTTTTAGCCAGACTTAGGGATAGCAGAATTTTTGAAAATGTTAGACTTTATCTAGCCTATCTTCATAATAAGTCTAATGATGTTTGTATAGGTGGAAAAACTAATACATCACTGAAAATTGCTATTCAACAAGAAGGATTGCCAACTGATGTTAATGAGTTGCGTGATATTTTTATTAGATATCATGACACATTTGGAATTTCTGCGGTAAATGCCTTGAATGATCTTAAGTCATATGCTTCTCATATTTCGTCTAACAGAATTAATTATCTTCAAAGGGTAAGGGAAAATCATGATAAGTACTTTCGTCCGCTCCCAAGTGAGAGAAAATCTAGTTAATATTAATTTATCTCCTTTTACCTTAGTTAATCCTTGCAACACTTTGTCTAAATTATCCATCTATTACCAAAACGTAAGAGGTCTACGTACCAAAACGAAAACGGTTCTCTCTAATTCTACCATTTTAAACTTTGATATTTTTATTTTAACTGAAACTTGGCTTACTTCTTCAATTAACAATTTAGAACTTTTTTCTTCATCTTTTAATGTTTTTAGAAAGGATAGATATGGTACTCTGGATAATACTTCGAAAGGTGGAGGAGTATTAATCGCAATAAAAAATTCATTTTGTTCCTCAGAATTGACTTGCTCTCAAACTGAATCAATTCAAAATACTGAAATTATGGCTATTAAAGTTGAACTGCTATCCAATAATTTATTCATCATTAACTGTTATATTCCACCAGCTTCTAACTTTGAACTTTATTCTAATTATTTATCAGTAATTGAGTCATATATTAGCAAAATCAACGCAAATGATGATATCATTCTATGTGGTGATTTTAATTTACCTAATATCAGTTGGATTGCTCATGATGAAGAACCTTACTTCGTACCAAAAGAACTGATTAGTAATATTGAGTGCTTAGTAATTGATTCTTTAAACTCCTTCAACTTTCAACAAGTATCTTAGATATTCAATTATAGAGGTAATCAATTGGATCTTATTTTCACTACGAACTGGAACGATTTGGTTATTCTTGATTGCCCAATTGAATTAGTCGGAATCGATCCTTACCACCCGCCTATTTGTTTTTCCTTTTCCTCTTTTCCCCCTGCGAAAGTTGAATCTTCTTTATCACATCGTTCTAATTTTGTAAAAGCCAATTTCGATGATATTAATAATTTTTGACCTCTTATAATTTTTCATTTATTCCTTCTTCTAATTTAAATGATTCTGTTAATAACTTCTATGGAATTATTCGGTCTTCCATTTCTCAATTTGTTCCTCTTGTAGTTGATACTACGAATGCATCCAGTCCACCCTGGTTTAATAAAAATCTCAAAACATTAAAAAATAAAAAAAATAAAGCCTGGCGTAAATTTGTCAAAAGTAACTTGAATTCTGACTATAACTATTTTCTTACTCTGTTTAATGAATTTAAATTTTTGGCTGATAATCTTTATTCAAATTATGTTCGCAATATGTCATCGAATATCAAAGCCAATCCAAAACAATTTTGGAAATTTGTAAACTCTAAAAGAAAAAGTGATCAATACCCAACCTTTTTCAATTATAAAAATTCTGTTAGTAATGACTCCAAAATCATCTGCGAATTTTTTCGTGAATTCTTTTCTTCTAGTTACTCTACTTCAACCTTTTCTGTAAATGAAGCAAATTTCTCTCACCTTGAAAATTTTCCGAAAACTACACTTACAAATATTAATATAGATTCTAACATGGTATTGAATTACATAAATAAAATTGATGATAATCCAAGTCCTGGAAGTGATGGTATCCCTAACTTATTTTTAAAAAAATGCGCTGCCTCTTTGGCTGGCCCACTGTCCACCATATTTAATTGCTCTTTAGCTACTGGGGTTTTTCCATCTATTTGGAAAAGTGCTTTTATTAGACCTATTCATAAGAAAGATCATAAAAATGACATTACTAATTATCGACCGATAGCAAAACTATCCTCGATTCCAAAACTTTTTGAATTAATTGTTTTTGATTCTATTTATGATCACTGCGTCACCTTCTTATCACCATATCAACATGGCTTTGTGAAAAATAAGTCTACCGTTACTAACCTTGTTGAGGCTACATCAATTTTTCTTAAAAATATGGAGAATGGCTTTCAAACTGATGTAATTTACACCGACTTCAGTAAAGCATTCGATCTTCTTCCCCATAATATTATCATTTTTAAGTTAAGAAAATTAGGTTTTCCCTCATACTTTATAAATTGGATTTCCTCATATCTTTCAGATCGAAGTTATTCAATTCTATTTAGATCTATAATTTCGACCCCATTTTTGGCTCTCACTGGGGTTCCTCAGGGTAGTCATCTTGGCCCTTTATTGTTCATTATTTCGATAAATGATGTTACTTCATTAATTTACAATAGTCACATTAAAATATATGCCGATGATATGAAAATTTTTAAAAAAATTAAATCATTAGATGATTCGTTAGCTTTACAAGATGATTTAAACCGTTTTCATAACTGGTGTGTTAATAATAACCTTCTTCTTAACATTACTAAATGTGCTTTTATTTCTTTTACGCGTCGTTTAAATCAATTATCATGTACTTATTCTTTTAATAATCAAACTATTCTATCTGTTGCTTCAATTAAAGATTTGGGAGTATTTTTTGATAGTAAACTCTCATTTCAACCTCATTATACCTATATATTAAATAAAGCAAATTCTATGCTGGGTTTTATCAAGCGTTGGGCAAGAGAATTTGAAGACCCTTATGTTCTTAATTCTCTTTATACTTGCTTGGTAAGACCCAATTTGGAGTATGCCAGCCAGGTATGGAATCCATTTTATAGAGTCCATGTTAATAGGATTGAATCTGTCCAAAAGAAATTTCTTAGATTTGCTCTTCGTCATCTGCCCTGGGAAGATCCGTTCAATCTCCCTCCGTATGAGCATCGGCTAAATTTATTAAATCATAACACTCTTGAAAAACGTCGTGAGGTTGCTGATATAATATTTTTAACAGAATTACTCAAAGGCAACACTATTTCTAAGGAATTACTTGATAGGGTAGTTTTCTGTCCAGTTTCTAGATTAAGAACACATAACATGTTTTATCTTCAGTTTCACCGTACCAATTATGGTAAATACGAGCCTCTTAACAGAATGATGGCTTTATGCAATAAATATAAACACTGTATTAACCTTCAACTAACCAAATTAACATTAAAGAAAGATTTGTATTTGCATCGGTAAAATTTTGGGATTATCTTTAGTTTATTATTGATTTTTGTTTATTTTTTTTTTATTATTTTTCATATTCAATTTTATTCTTAAATTTGTTTAATAATTTTGTTTTTTGTTAAACCTTTAATTATTATTATATTGAATATTGTTAATGAATTTTGTTTCATATTTTAATTGAATATTCTATTTTCCTTTTTTTTTTTCTTTGCATGATTTTTTTTATATAAATTTAGTTTTGCATTAATTAGTTTTGTAATATTTAATATCTTTTATTACACTTTGTTAGTTTTAAGTAAAAAATTTGTAACGTGTTTGAGTTAAGCATGAGTCAAATAAATAAATAAATAAATAAATAAATAAATAAATAAATAAATAAATAATATATTTAATAATTCAAATTTTTCATTTCGAACAAAAGCTTCTATAATCCGAACTCATTAACCAAACTCGACCAGAACCAATTCTCATGATACTTTCAATACTAGTAACCTACAGTTTAAATTTCTTCAAAATAGCGGCATAATTTTTTGACTTATGCTATTTTTAAGATATATGTTTGTTAGCCCTTGAACTTTTCAAAGGTTCCAGAATCCGAAACCATGGTACGATTTCTCCCATATGCAGTCCGCGCTGCATTTTAAATACTAGTGAACCCTTGTACACAATTGGAACGTTCTATCTTAATTTTAAGTTACTATTTTAAATAATTTCGATTATAAGCTTTTAAAGCTTGGTAGGTCTAAGAGGAGTACTGAACCGACAATCCAACTGATCCCAATTTAGGGGGCCACACAAATAGTAAAGAACATTCTTGTGCCAAATTTGAAGCTTCTACATTTGTTTCAAGTTGCTATCTTTATTAATTTTATAGATATGCTTTAAGGTCTTCCGAAATGTGTGGCTGGTCACCGACCTACTACTCCAAAAATCAAGAACACTAAAAAAATAGGAATGGACACCTTGATACCAAATTTGGAGGTTCTATCTTCATTGGTTTCGGAATTATGCTCGTTTGGCCTAAATTCGATCAAAAAGTTCTAAGTTCCGAACCCGTTGTACATTACCCACAGTACAAAATCACCACCGTAGTTTCATTACCAGTACCCTACACCAAAAATTTTATGAAGATAGCGTCATTAGTTGTTGAGTTATCGTGATTTATTATATATGTTCGTTAGCCCTTAGACTGATTAAAAGGTCCAGAATCCGAACCCTTGGGGTGATTTCGCCCACATGAAATCCGCGCTGTAATTTAAATACCAGTTAATCCTTGTACACAAGTGGAACGTTATATATTAATTTTAAGTTACTATTTTTATTAATTTCTTTTATAAGCTTTTAGACCTTGGGAGGTCTAAGAGGGGTACTCAACCACCTCTCCAATCGATCCCAAATTAGGAGGACACACAAGAAATAGTAAAACACCCTTGTGCCAAATTTAAAGCTTCTAAATTTTTTCAAGCTGCTATCTTTATTAATTTTAAAGATATTCTTCAAGGTCCTCAGAAATGTGTGGCTGGTCCCCGACCCACTACTCCAATTGGGCCCAAATTTCAAGTATACCAAGGAAAAAGAGAGAGACACTCTGATACCAAATTTGGAAGTTCTATCTTCATTGGCTTCTATCTTCATTATGCTCGTTTGGCCTAAATTCGATCAAAAAGTTCTAAGTTCCGAACCCATTGTACAATGCCCACCGTACGCAATTACCGCCGTGGTTTCATTACCAGTACCCTAGAACACAAATTTTATGAAGATAGCGTCATTAGTTGTTGAGTTATCATGATTTTTTATAAATGTTCGCCCTTAGACCGATTAAAAGGTCCAGAATCCGAACCCATAGGCCGATTTCACCCATTTGTAATCCCCGCCGTACTTTCAGCTCTAGTAACCTACAGTTAAAATTTCATCAACATAGCTCCATTATTTTTTGAGTTATCGTGCCTACGGACGGACGGACGGACGGACGGACATGTCTATATCGACTAAAGAGGTCACGCTGATCACAAATATATATACTTTTTCATATCTAGCTCGCTTCCTTTAGGTGGTTACAAACACCATACCAAAGTTAATATACCCCTTTAGCTATTCTATAGGTGTAGGGTATAAATATTAAAAGATTGATATATCCAAAAATTGAAACAATAAAATGGTGTAGCCCTGAAATTTCAGCTATTCCAAAAAATATAGATTTTCCTGAAATAAAATTTTTTACCAGTATTCCGGAAAAGTTTAGTGAGAATGAAAATAAACCTACATTAATTGTTTTAGATGATTGAATGTCAGATTCTGGAAATAAACAGATATGCGAACTATTTACTAAAGATTCACAACATCGTAATTTATCTATTGTATTGTTATCTCGTATTATTATCAGGGTAAAATTTTCAAGAGATATTTCATTAAATTGTAAATATTTAGTGCTTTTCAAAAACCCTCAAGACAAAGCACAGATTTTTCCTGTTGCTAGGCAACTATATCCGGGTCAACATCAAAACCGCATGGTTATATGGTGTTGGATTTAACACAAGACATTAACGATTTATTTCGTATTAGAACTAATATTTTTTCAAAAGAATATTGTATATGCTCCTGTGATACGGGTGATTTGAATAATAGCTGTCAAAAGTATGAAACGATTGAAGAAAAACCAACATATATTACATGTACTAGGAAAGTGCAACAAGAAGAAATTTCGTGGAAATATTCTTAAATATTGTGATGATGATATTATAAAAACTATTGCTGAAATTGCAATCAATATATTAAATGGCAATAATAAAATATCACCAGCTCAAAAAGCAAAATTAAAAAAACATAAAAAGCAATTAAGATTTCTAACCTTTTCTAGCCAAACGAAAAATATTAGTTCAACATGGTGGGTTTTTACCAACTTTAATCGGAACTATATTATCTGGTGTAATAGGAAAATTGCTCAGTAAGACATAATGCAGCGAATGATTGTAATGTCACCAGAAATATTTTCAAAATTTAGTAAATTATTTCAAGATGATAAAAACTTGGATTTATTAGATCAAAAAATGAAACAAGTTTTGTATGATAAGAAATTAAAACCATTGCAAAAATGGTACTTATATCGTCAAAATCTCCTCAAATATGGAATTAACAAAAGATACGCGAAAAAATTACCAGAAAAGGCTAATAATCTTACATTTGATACAGGCACTCAAACAAAATTCTTTTCTAAACGAAATGCATATACAGAAAATGAATTACCTGAATACAAATCAACATCAACACAGACTAATTTTATACCATTAGTTACTGATGAAGTGTTTGAATATGATCCTAAAAAAGAGCATTCAGATATGGATATCGATTTAACACATTACGATTTAGATGATGAAAATTCATTTAAACAATTAGCTCAAAAAGAAATGTTGAAAGGCGAAAAACTAATACAAAGACCATCTCTAAGCTCAGATTATCGAATGTTTTAAACACCAAGTGGTGATGTAATTACTGTTGCTGTACCATCTCCTGAAAAAAAGAAGACACTAAGATCGGCCGCCAGTTCAATTTCCTTAAATATACTCTGACAGTTTCCCGAAACAAAAAACGAAAACTAAAACCTTTACTAAGAAGTCCAAAATTAAAAACTTCATGGACAACAACACCGGAATGGACAACATATAAATAGTACAACATTTTATGTTTTAGTAGAAGTTAACAAAAACGGATAGTCAAGATGACTTCTATGTAACATTGTTTAGTAATGCTAATTTAAAACTGTTTCCAGACAACACATTAGCTTCATTCGAAAATAAATTGCCTATTCACTTTGATTTAAGAAATGCAAACTGGAAAGTAGGTCTTTCAGAAATTTATCTGAACGATTTCTTACAAACGGAAAAATTTAACAAAGAGAATTGTGCTCTTAATATTGGGGTGCATAATATTTATGTAACAAACATTGAAAAATCTCTTGAAAAAATCAAAGTAACAAAATATTATTCACACATATTATTATATGACGATCCGGAATTACATTTGGATGATTGGATGTTTAATTTTTTGCCAACACTTATTAAAAATATAACTCCTAATCCAGGATTTACTCGAAACCAGGTTTTTACAGAATTTTTTAATGAAGTTTTGGCATATATCTCTAATCCTAAAAATTATGATGATGTTACATTTAAAAAAGTGTCAGAACTAACCGAAGTGATTTAACTCGAATATCACAGACTTTGATGAAGATAGTTTCTATATAACCCTAACTAAGATAGTTTCTATATAAAAGTTAATCAGAGTTATAATGTAAAAACATTATTAACTGAATTATTTGAACAGAAAAATCATATAAAAGGTTTTAAAATAAAATTACCCTAACTATTCAAATTTGCTGTTGCTCATAATAAAGATGAATTGAGTGGAATGGTTTAATGAATTTTTTAATGAAGTTTTGGCATATATCTCTAATCCTAAAAATTATGATGATGTTACATTTAAAAAAGTGTCAGAACTAACCGAAGTGATTTAACTCGAATATCACAGACTTTGATGAAGATAGTTTCTATATAACCCTAACTAAGATAGTTTCTATATAAAAGTTAATCAGAGTTATAATGTAAAAACATTATTAACTGAATTATTTGAACAGAAAAATCATATAAAAGGTTTTAAAATAAAATTACCCTAACTATTCAAATTTGCTGTTGCTCATAATAAAGATGAATTGAGTGGAATGGTGATGATTTATTCAGATATAGTTCAATCATCTGTTTTTGGAAGTAGCAAAGTCCGTGCATTGAGAGCTATCAACATAGAAAATTGTAGAATATCTACAAATATTGAATTTAAAAAAACATCCATTACATACCTATAGAAAAAACTTGTTTTGTAACGATAGCGATTAAAATTTGCAACCAATACGGCGATGGAATAAATTTTGTTTCCAGTTACTATCCAACGAAAATTGTATTACACTTTAAAAAGCATTGATTTCCATAAAAACAATATAAATACTACAACTCAAACATGATATCATATCAAACATGGAAAGAGCTTACGTGAGATAATATTCCTTTCAAGTAGGTGGAAGGATAAACGATATTGGACCTTTATTAAAATTTTATCCAGCTAAAAAGACACATTTGAAGTCGAAAAAGCGACGAAAACAGCAAAGTAAAACCTACGATATATTCAATTAAAAATGGAATGTATGAAATCTAAACTTGATCTTTTTGCGTCATTACCTGTACAAACAAGTATTTTGCGTTCAGAAAAGGTAGCATACAATCCTTTAGCTTCTTTAGAGGCATCACCTTCAACTATAGAATTTGTTTCTATAAAGTAAACGCCTAGGTCTTTAATAGAATTCGTTTTAGGAATACTAATTCCGTTCAAGCAGAAATTAAAACAAATCGAATTAAGACGACGTGTGAAACACATAAGTGCACATTTATTTACATTTAGAAGAATATTATTGTTTTTACACCAATTAAAAAAAATTATCTAAATCATTTTGTAAGAGTAAAGCATCATTTCATGACTCAATTTTCTTAAAAACTTTCATGTCATCCGCATATATTTGAAGCTCACTATTAACAATAACTGAAGAAACATCATTTACCGAGATTATAAAAAAAAGACGACCTAAGTGACTGCTTTGTGGAACTCCGGAATTGGCGTTAAAAAGTTTAGAAGTAATGTTTCTAAATAAAACACTGTAGGTCCTATCAGATAAATATGAGTCAACCCATTTCACAAAAATATCTGGGAAACCAAGTTTTCTGAGCTTTATCAGTATTATAGAATGTGGTAAAACATCAAATGCTTTATTATAATCTGTAAAGATAACATCCGTTTGAAAACCTTCTTCCATATTTTTTGTAAAAGTTGAAACTGACTCAACAAGATTAGTAACTGTTGATTTTTTATCCATATATCCATGTTGATTATGAACCAAAAAAGATTTACAGTGACTATGAATAGAATCATACATTATTAATTCGAACAGTTTTGGAAGTGAAGAAAGTTTCGCAATTGTTGGATAATTAATAATTTCATTTTCGGCATTTTTCTTATAAATAGGTCTAACATATGAGTGTTTCCAGATAGAAGGGAAAACTCCTGAATTTAAAGAAGAGTTAAACAGTATTGAAAGGGGAATAGCCAAAGCACTTGAACACTTTTTGAGTATAACTTCCGGAATACCATCAGGTCCGGGAAGAGTATTATTCCCAAGTTTATCTAAATACATTTTAATTACACCTTCATTAATATTTATATTAGACCAAGTAGTTTTCGGAAAAGTATCCAAATGAGAGAAATCATTATAATTTGGTGTAAAAATAGAATTACTATAAGAAGAACAGAAATATTCACGAAAGAAATTAGATATTATTTTAGAATCATTACTTAAAACACCATTATACTTCATATGAGAGGGAAACTCGTCACTTTTCCTCTTGGAATTAACAAATTTCCGGAAGAATTTTGGATTTGATATTAATTTTGAAGATGTACTAGAAATAAATTCATTATAGAGTAATTCAGACAATAATTTAAATTCATCAAAAAGAATTTTAAATCTATTATAGTCATGCGAATTCTTCGATTTAAGATAACAACGCCAAGCTTTATTCTTTTTATTTCTGAGTTTTCTCAAATCCGAATTGAGCCATGGCGGACTTAATAAAGGGTTTCGGTTCTTAGATTTTGGTACAAATTGCCGAAAGCCTTCAAAAATAACTTCATAAAACCTTTGTGTCATTATATTAACATTTGTTTTATTAAATAAAGAATAAAAATCAAAGGAACTAATGAATTCATTTAAAGCAGCAAAATCAGCTTTGTTAAAATTAAAACTATAAGAATTAGAATAATCAGAATTGATTGGTAAATTAACACAAAGAGTAAAACTTAAACGATGAAAGCTATTTAAAAATTCTCGAAGCTACATTATACATGAAACATTTAACAATTAATCCTAGCATATTGATAGCACATAATACTGTACTGGAAAAAGCTAACGCAAAATATTTTTTTACGAGAAGTGAAATCAAAACTTCCAACATATCATTGGATAATATATTTATAGGGCAAATACCAAAAGCTCTTGTATTTTGTATGGTTCATAATGAAAATTTTAATGGTAAAAGATCAAAAAATCCATACCATTTCGATCATCAAAATCTTACACAATTTCAATTATATATGAATGGAGTGCCTACACCAAACTCTGCAATTGAAACAAGTTTTACACCGAATAATCTTTGTAATTCTCGTGCATATTTAACATTATTTAGCGGAACAGGTATACATCATTCTGATAGAGGACATCAAATTTCAAAAGGTTATACAATACGGAAACTGATACATGTCAGAGTTTATTAAACCAGGGAGTAGTAAAGATTGAAGCAAGCCTCAGCTCTCCATTAACTTCAATATTAACTTGTAATGTATTTGTATTTATACGTAAACATATAAAAGGAAGTTTAATGGACTATTTTTATTCATTTGAAAATGGGATGTGCTCTAGTAGATTTATCGTTCTGTACGGACGACAACAATACAATATTTGTAAGAAATATTGCCGTAGCTGGAATAAAGAAAAATGTAAAACTATTGTAAAAGAATTAAAGTATAAATTTCCTGTCAGAGATTTAAAAAGAACAGACATTGAGAATTACTCTTTTGAACATATCGATAATGAAAAAATAACTAATAACTTAATAAATTTGCTTGAAAAATTCGATATAGTCTTAACAAATGGAAAACTTAAAGCAGAATTTTTAACAACATTTATACGAGGAAATACTCGACTAATTGATATATCACGTATGCAAGAAAATGAATACACTTCAGATTTCAAAGGTGCTGAAATGTAATAACTTAACACATAAAATATTTAGAGGTGTTTATGCTCTTGATCAATTGCCAAAACAAGTTTTAAAACCTAGTATTTTGGTGGTAAATACTGATACTTCTAATGAAAAGGGAACACATTGGTTAGAAATATTTTTACCAGTTCAAGGATGTGCAGAATATTTTGATTCATTTGGAAATCCTCGCTTTCACAATAAGATTATAAAATTTCTACAAAATCAATCGACATGTTTTATTTTCAACAATAAGCGTTTACAAAGTAATTTAACATCAGTTTACGGAAATTACTGTTGTGTATACCTATGGATGCGAAGTTTCCGTAAAAGCATAAAATATTTTCTTAATTTATTCGACACATCATCCCCACTTAAAAACGATAAAAAAGTATAAAGAATATTTCGAAAAATTTTTAAAAAATGTGGAAGAAAAACTATAAATACAAAATTCTAAAATAGAATTCATCAGTTAAACCAAAACAAAACAATGGAGCAATCTACAAATTCAGAAGTATTTAAAACAGAAAAAGGTGAGCCATTGCAGAACCTTTTATTAAGCTATATTTACTTTTTGGATAAAAAACAAACAATAAAAATTCAAATTGGATTTAATATTGTGAATTTTGCTGCATCAATAATTTTCCAACGACAAAACAAAGTCATAAGCGAAATGAATTATTTGGAGTGGTATACATTTTATCACGACTTTAAAAACAGTCAAGCAAAATTAAATGCAAAAGGATTTTCGCTAACATTTAATCATGATGAGCGCACTAAAAAACTTGCATTGCAGTTATCTTATGCTAGACTTTATACAAGCAGTGATGTCATATAACAACGGAGCTGAACTTAATATACGAGAATATGTATTCAAATATTTTGAGAGATGTATTGAAAAGAATAAACTAAGATTTAAACAAGAAGATTTCTACATTCCAATGAATTTACACATAGCTCAGTTTAATTATTCCAAACTATTTTATGAAATACCAATGTTTTTGTCAGAAAAATTATCTTGGTCAACAATAAATAAAACAAATATTTTTTAAAACCAATTATTTTCTTTTATTAAATACATATATAAATTCATACAATTTTTTACAAGCACATCTTTTTAAATTTTCAGTAATGTTCAGGGCAAATGGTTGTGAAATTTCTTAGTTCTGAAGAGATGGAATGTCATTATCTAAGTTGATAACTTCTACTGAACTCGAAACAAATTTATCAAAAAATTCCTTTTTCTGGTACCCCTTTACATAAACGACGTCGAATGAATTTAAATATCCCTTTCAGGTATTTTTAATTGCTGAATATTCTATAAAGCCATTATCCCAGTCAAAACCATTTACTTGTGTTTTATTGAATTCATTTTGCAGTTTAACATCACTATTTAACTCTTCGAACGAATAAGGTGCTTTAAACATAAACAGCATTGGTATCAGTGACCCATCAGCTATCAAAGCAAATTCCTTCAAGAAATATTGTTAATTATTTCCAACAATAAATTGCAAATCTGCTACTGCCTTCCTGCTGCTCATTTTGTGCCTTACTATTTTAAAATACCTTGAAATCCTCTAATTTATAACTAAAACGATTTAAAACAAGGAAGAGTGTAGTAGAGTAGACTGTGTCAACTCTGGGATACCTGTATGACCGTAATATATACATTATATCATCCGGTTAATTACTTTTGGCAAAATTTCAAACATTCAGCTTTATTAGGTGTAGAGTAATGCTCATATAAAAGAAGGAGTTGTATGGCAGCTACTCGAACCCTTTGCAGTAGACCAACCAAATTTTGCAGTAACTTTGGCCATTACACTAAACTATTGAAAAACTTTTGAAAAATTTCAGACACCCAGCTTCATCAGGTGTAGTGTAAAGCTCATATAAAAGAAGGAGTTGTATGGCAGCTACTCGAACCCTCTGCAGTAGACCAACCAAATGTTGCAGTAACTTTGGCCATTATACTAAACTACTTTTGGCAAAATTTCAGACACGCAGCTTCCATAGGTATAGAGTAATGCTCATATAAAATTAGAAGTTGTATGGCAGGTACTCGAACCCTTGGACCAAAATGGCTGAATTTAAAACTCGATTCCGTTTTTTGCATAAAAACGAATTTGTGAAAATTTCATAATCCTAGCTCCTTTACTTTTTGAGTTATCGTGATGACGGACGGACGGACAGACGGACGGACGGACGGACATACATAGCTAAATCGATTTATTTTTCGATTCTGATCCGATCCATACACTTGAGTCTATATCTACCCCCCTCCTTCTCTGCGTCACAAACGTAATGGCAAATTTATTATACCCTTGGACTATATAGTCATACGGGTATAAAGAGGGGGAAAAAAATCATATTAAATTAAATGTAATTGAATAAAAAGAATTAAATACACTAAATTTTTAATATTCTTTAAATTTTCTTTTATTTTTTATTATTATTTTAAAATTTTTAACATTCTTTTTCTTTTTCTTAAAATTTTCTTTTATTTTTTTTATTATTTTAATAATTCTTTAAAAAAGGAAGAAATTTTTAATAGAAGGAGGGAAAAATCTGTAAAATTTTTCATAATTTGAAAAAAATTTTTATTTTAACTTTATTTTTTTTTTTTTTTTTTTTTTTTTTATTTAAAAAATTGTTCTTGCGAATCTATACTCGTATTTGGAATTAACTCGAACAAAGCCATATTAAGCTTTATTTAACAAAGAAAAAAATAAGAAAAAAAAAAAGGAATTTAAACCTAATTTCCTTTGTTAGATAATAATTTATAAATTCATTTGAATATTGTTGTTGCAATCTTAACGGTAATTAATTTCTCGATCAAATATGAAATACAATCTTATATTATGCTAATTATTACAATTGTTATTAAACTGTTGTAATGTTGTAATAAGAATCTATACTTTCACTTTTCCTAATATTATATTGACTCGAAATTAAATTTATATTTTTATTCTTTTATGGCATTGGAATACAAATTCTTTTGGTATTTAAAAAGTAGTTTTTTAAAAAATACAGCAAATCAGTTCCATAACTAGTCGTATTAAAACTTAAATAATTAAAAATATTAAATAATAAATATGTCGAAAAAAATTTTACTAAATAAATATCAAGAAGAGCAGGAACAACAACATCACAAAAATTATGTTGCAACCACAAAAGATGCTAGTACGATGGTCAAACGGTTTAATTTACAAGGACGTAAAATTTAATTTAAAATCAAACCGGTACCGGATCATGAAGAACCAACCAATTGGATCAAAAATGCAATAAATAAAGTAACACTTTACATTCTCGAAAATGTCAACCCCACAGATAAGGTGGGTATTAGATTTTGTGGAAGAAGTTTTGAAGAGCGGGGTCCCGGCTGGATAAATTTTATAGACGCTTCAGAAATTAAATTTCGAGATATCTGGAAAATGATATCACAAAGTTTTCAAAGCAACTCTGAAGGACTTAGCACTGATACATTTTGCATAGGTATTACTTCTGTTAAGCTTCCTCAGGGCAGAGGAAGGGGAAAAAATTATAATACCTTCGATGAGGAATGTGCTAAGGAAAAAGGTATCGTTAGTATTAGCAACAACGATAACTTATGCCTTCCAAGAGCGTTAGTAGTGGCAATGTCTTACATTGATAAGCATTCTGATTACATTAAAATTCGAAAAGACATTGAAAAATTACGAACAATGAAGACAGCTGAACTTATTAACAACGCCAACATAAATATACCTCAAGAAGGTTGTGGAATACCAGAACTTCAGCAGTTCCAACAATATTTAAAAGAATACTCCATAACCGTTTATAAATATGGAAGCAAAGGTAGAGATATTATATTTGAGGGAAATGGCGGTGAAAAAAGGATCTATCTCCTGTACGACAAAGGCCATTACAACGTAATCACTTCGCTTACTGCGGCATTTTGCTGTAGTTATTATTGTGAAAGTGCCATAAGCCATTTTATATCCGAAATCGTCACAGATGTGGCGGAACATGTCCCCAATTTCAATATTCTCCAGCTTGCCAAAAAACCAAATAAATATTTTGTGTACAGATTGTAACCGCCATTTTAGAGGGAATGATTGTTTTAATAACCATAAATCTTCCAATTCACGGAAGGGAGCATCCATTTGCAGCACAGTAAAGCGATGCACAAAATGTCTAAGAACATACCAGACAAACAGAGAACATACTTGCGGCGAATATTATTGTAAAACATGTAGTAAACATGTTCCTCAGGAACATTATTGTTTTATACCACCAGATGAAAGAAACCCGAATATTGAAGATGTTCTCTATATTTCTTGCGATTTGGAGTGCATGCAGGAAAAATTTTTCCGAGAAAAGTGTATTGATAATGATGTTTATGAAATAAAGGAACATGAACCTAATTTATGTGTACTACAACAACGTTGTAATTTATGCCTTAATAAAGATGAAAAAGAAGAATTTTGCGATAGATGTGGACAAAGGCAACATATTTTAAAAATAAATATTATTGACATTTTCGTACAATTTATATTGAATCAGCGTAAAATATTTAAAAAAGTTATTGTAATAGCACATAATGGGCAAGCATATGACCATCAATTCATACTAAAGTACATAATAGAAAACACTAAGCTAAAGCCTGAATTAATAATGCGAGGTACTAAAATAATTTTAATGACAATAGGAAATATAAAATTTTTGGATTCATTGAATTAGTTCCCTATGTCATTAGGAAAATTACCTAAGACTTTTGGGTTACCGCAAGAGTTCAAGAAGGGATATTTTCCACATTACTTCAATACAACTGAGAATAAAAATTACATTGGAATACTGCCACCACAGAAATTTTATAGCCCTGACACAATGAATGAAGAAGAACGCAATCAATTTATTAAATGGTATGAGGAACATAAAAATGAAGAATTTAACATGCAGGGAGATATTGTTGAGTACTGTTTAAGTGATGTAAATATATTAACCCAGGCATGCTTAAAATTTAGAAAAATCTTTCTCGAAGAATGTGACGTGGAACCATTTTTAGAGGCTACCACAATAGTTTCAGCATGCAATCTAGTATATCGAAGAAAATTTCTACAACCAAATACAATAAGTCTTATACCTAAAACTGGATATAGATTAACAAACAATCAGTCAAAAATAGCTATGCAATGGTTGATTTATGAAGAAGAAAAAAGGAATATTAATATCAGACATGCAGCTAAAGAAAAGGAAGCTATTATTTCAGGAACAAAAGTTGATGGATATTGCCCTTAAAACCCGTCAAATTTTTGAATTCCATGCATGCTATGAAAGAACAATAGAAAAATCTGAAAGATTAAGAAAATTAGGGTATGTATTACAATATTTTATTTCATATTTTTAAAAATATAAAATTAAAACTGCTTTCATATAATATAAATTTTCTTTTGTCACATAGATATGAAGTAATTGAAATGTGGAGTTGTGAATTTAAAAAGCACTTGTTAGGAGAAGAACTTTTACATTTAAAAAATCATCCGTTAATACACAATGCTCCTCTAAATCCCAGAGATTCTTTTTACGGAGGTCTCACCGGAAATGTGTATCAATATTACAAATTCAAAGAATCATAAAAAATTAAATATATTGATGTATGCTCGTTGTATCCATATGTATGTAAATATGGAAAATTTCCCATAGGCCACCCAAAAATTTACGTGGGTAATTCTCAATGTATCAAACAAAATTTAGAAAATATGAACGGTCTCATTAAATGTCAAATACTTCCACCTGAAGAACTATTACATCCACTATGACCAATTAAACAAAACAACAAGTTAATGTTTCTTTGTGTCACAAATGCGGAGAAGAAAAAAGCCAAAATGATTTTTGTACACACTCTAATGAAGAACGAGCCCTGGAGAAAAACTATGTAATACTGGAAATTTATGAAATATGCGAATACAATGTTGTTTAATATGACAAACTAACCAATTATGATGGTTTATTCACTAAGATGATGGACAAATTTTTAAAAATGAAGACGGAGGCATCAGGGTGGCCTTCTAAATATATTACAGAAGCAGACAAAAATAAATATATAGAAGATTTCTACCAAAATGAAAACATTCAATTAGAATTTTCTAAAATTATTAAAAATGATGGTTTAAGATCCTTCGCAAAATTGATGTTCAATACATTTTGGGGTAAATTTGGTCAGAGACAAAATCAACAAAAAACCAAAATTATAAATGAGCCCTCAGAGTTATATACTACGCTTACGAATCCAGCTCTAGAAATATGTCATATATTGCCCGTTAACGAAGAAAATCTCATTTTGAGCTGGCAATATAAGGAAGAAGCGACAGATAGCCTTTCTACTGTAAACGTTTGTACCGCGGCATATACAACAACTCAGGCTCGCTTGAAATTATATAATTATCTAATTAACAGAGTGTTATACTATAATATGTTATATATAAAATATGGTAAAATTTAATATTATAAATAAATGTAACTCTGTAATAAAATTGTTATTCTTAAATCAGAAGTCTAATAATAAAGACATGATTTTTTAAATTAAAAACAAATCTTTTTATTTTTAAGATTTTTATTAAAAAAGGAAACAGATTACCCGTGAAACCTTAACTTATACATTACTATTTTAACTTTTTTTTTTGTATTCATCTTTAATTTTTTTTATTTTTTCTGCTAGTTGTTTGCATTGTTTACTTCCTGCTAGTTGGTTAAACCGTCTATAAAATTCTTCCTCTGTTAAAATCTCCTTCTATGCCTTAACTGTTTTTTCTTATTCTAAAACTTCTAATATGGTTAGTCCTGGTATGTGAATTGATGTTAACTCGTTCACTGCACTTTATTCCTGGTCGCCATATAATAATTTTTATTGTCCTATCAATAATACTTTACCTAAGACTTTCTGATCTAATTAATCTACTAATATTTAATGTATTACTAATTGATCTAATAGATTCAAAAAATTTCTTCTGCTATTTTAACGGCAAGAAGAAGTTCCTATCACCTGGCCTGCCAATATGAAAAAGAAAGAAAAATATATTTTATTATTTCTTAGATATTTAGTCGTGTCCCCGAAATTTAGACTTAATTGTAGTCGTGGTTCAGGTGCTTCCTAAGAAATCCCAAAATAAAAAGGTTATCTTCGAAATTCATGAAGATAGAAACTTTAAATTTGATACACGAGGGTTCTTTCCTATTTCGGTTTTTATTTAACACTTTTATATTTTTAAAAGGGTAAGAATTTTACCATAAAACATATTTAGTATAATATTTTATAAATTAAAAACCATAGGTGATATATAATCAAGACATCGTGTACAATACTTAAGCTATATTCAAAGTTACTTGCTGCATTTATGTAAAATTTATTGTTATATTTAAATGAACTATATGGAATGTTCTAAATTTGTAATTATATTTTAGAAATACATTTATTGCATATTTTGCGTTTATAAGCTTTTCTAATAGGTACATAAACTATCAATTTAAAATAATTGCAATATTGAAAAATTTTAATTATTAAATATATTATGCTTGGATTAGCTTTGTATCACAAAATTTAATATTCAATTTTTTTCACTTTAAATTTAAATAAATATATTTTGATTTATTTCAAGTTTTTTTGTTTTTTAATATTTTTAAATAGATAAATTAGTAAGAATTTGTAAATAAATTAGAAAAGTAATTAGAAAATGTTTTTAGTATTATAAAGTTAATTTGGTTAGCTATATCTTACGATCAAACTTAAACAGCTTTTATGGTTTTAAAATGACTAATGGAGTTCCCATTAAATTTAAACCAAATAGGTGTAGGGTATTTCTAAGTCGGTTGCACCGACTGACTGTTTCTTTACTTGTTTACATTTCAGTATGCATAATTTTATTCTAATATCACTTCCAGAACTAATAACTAACTACAATATGTAGTTTAAATTTTTTTGCGAGGGGAAATAAATCAAAACATATAAGAAATCTGTTAGAAGGTAGATACAGAAAATTATAATAAAAACGTATAAAACTATTTTTATACCCTACACCTATAGAAAAGGTAAAAGGGTATATTAACCTTGGTATGGTATTTCTAACCACTTAAAGGAAGAAAGCTAGATATGAAAAAGTATATCAATTTGTGATCAGCGTGACGTCCTGAGTCGATATAGCCATGTCCGTTCATCCGTCCGTAGGCACGATAACTCAAAAAATAATGGAGCTAACTTGATAAAATTTTAACTGTAGGTAACTAGGACTCAAAGTACGGCGGGGATTGCAAATGGTCAAAATCAGCCTATGGGTTCGGATTGTGAACCTTTTAATCGGTCAAAGGGCTAATGAACATATATAAAATATCACGATAACTCAACAACTAATGACGCTATCTTCATCAAATTTGTGCTGTAGATTACTAGTAATGAAACTACGGTGGCGATTGCGTACGGTGAGGATTGGACAATGGGTTCGTAACTTAGAATTACTTTTTGATCGAATTTAGGCCAAACGAGCATTATTCCGGAACCAATGAAGATAGAACCTCCAAACTTGGTATCAGGGTGTCTCTTTCTATTTCCTTAGTGTCCTTGATATTTGGGACCAATTGGAGTAGTGGGTTTGGGACAAGCCACACAGTTCCGAAGACCTTAAAGCATATTTTCGAAATTAAACAACATAGTAACTTAAACAAATTTAGAAGTTTCAAATTTGGTACATGGGTGTTCTTTACTATTTCCTGCGTGTTTCCCTAATTTTGGATCAATCAGAGTGTTGGTTCAGTACCCCTCTTAGACTCCCCAAGGTTTAGAAGCTTATCATCGAAATTAATGAAAATAGTAACTTAAAATTAAGATAGAACCTTCCAATTTTGTATAAGGGTTAACTAGTATTGAAAATATGACGGGGACTGCATATGGGCAAAATCGTACCATGGTTTCGGGTTCTGGTACCTTTGAAAAGTTCAAGGGCTAACACTCATATATCTTTAAAACAATATAACTCAAACAATGATGCCGCTATTTTGATGAAATGTAAACCTTAGGTAACTAGTAATGAAAGTACCAAGGGAATTGATTTTGGTCGAGTTCGGACGATGAGTTCGGATTCTAGAAGCTTTTGATTGGTTTGAGGCCAAACGAGTATCATTTCGAAGCCAAAGAATATATTTCCTATTTCCTATGTGTCTCCGAAATTTAGACTGAATTATAGTGGTGGTTCAGGTGCTTCCTAAGAAATCCCAAAATAAAAAGCTTATCTTCGAAATTCATGAAGATAGAAACTTTAAATTTGATACACGAGGGTTCTTTCCTATTTCGGTTTTTATTTAACACTTTTATATTTTTAAAAGGGTAAGAATTTTACCATAAAACATATTTAGTATAATATTTTATAAATTAAAAACCATAGGTGATATATAATCAAGACATCGTGTACAATACTTAAGCTATATTCAAAGTTACTTGCTGCATTTATGTAAAATTTATTGTTATATTTAAATGAACTATATGGAATGTTCTAAATTTGTAATTATATTTTAGAAATACATTTATTGCATATTTTGCGTTTATAAGCTTTTCTAATAGGTACATAAACTATCAATTTAAAATAATTGCAATATTGAAAAATTTTAATTATTAAATATATTATGCTTGGATTAGCTTTGTATCACAAAATTTAATATTCAATTTTTTTCACTTTAAATTTAAATAAATATATTTTGATTTATTTCAAGTTTTTTTGTTTTTTAATATTTTTAAATAGATAAATTAGTAAGAATTTGTAAATAAATTAGAAAAGTAATTAGAAAATGTTTTTAGTATTATAAAGTTAATTTGGTTAGCTATGTCTTACGATCAAACTTAAACAGCTTTTATGGTTTTAAAATGACTAATGGAGTTCCCATTAAATTTAAACCAAATAGGTGTAGGGTATTTCTAAGTCGGTTGCACCGACTGACTGTTTCTTTACTTGTTTACATTTCAGTATGTATAATTTTATTCTAATATCACTTACAGAACTAATAACTAACTACAATATGTAGTTTAAATTTTTTTGCGAGGGGAAATAAATCAAAACATATAAGAAATCTGTTAGAAGGTAGATACAGAAAATTATAATAAAAACGTATAAAACTATTTTTATACCCTACACCTATAGAAAAGGTAAAAGGGTATATTAACCTTGGTATGGTATTTCTAACCACCTAAAGGAAGAAAGCTAGATATGAAAAAGTATATCAATTTGTGATCAGCGTGACGTCCTGAGTCGATATAGCCATGTCCGTTCATCCGTCCGTAGGCACGATAACTCAAAAAATAATGGAGCTAACTTGATAAAATTTTAACTGTAGGTTAGTAGGACTCAAAGTACGGCGGGGATTGCAAATGGTCAAAATCAGCCTATGGGTTCGGATTGTGAACCTTTTAATCGGTCAAAGGGCTAATGAACATATATAAAATATCACGATAACTCAACAACTAATGACGCTATCTTCATCAAATTTGTGCTGTAGATTACTAGTAATGAAACTACGGTGGCGATTGCGTACGGTGAGGATTGGACAATGGGTTCGTAACTTAGAATTACTTTTTGATCGAATTTAGGCCAAACGAGCATTATTCCGGAACCAATGAAGATAGAACCTCCAAACTTGGTATCAGGGTGTCTCTTTCTATTTCCTTAGTGTCCTTGATATTTGGGACCAATTGGAGTAGTGGGTTTGGGACAAGCCACACAGTTCCGAAGACCTTAAAGCATATTTTCGAAATTAAACAACATAGTAACTTAAACAAATTTAGAAGTTTCAAATTTGGTACATGGGTGTTCTTTACTATTTCCTGCGTGTTTCCCTAATTTTGGATCAATCAGAGTGTTGGTTCAGTACCCCTCTTAGACTCCCCAAGGTTTAGAAGCTTATCATCGAAATTAATGAAAATAGTAACTTAAAATTAAGATAGAACCTTCCAATTTTGTATAAGGGTTAACTAGTATTGAAAATATGACGGGGACTGCATATGGGCAAAATCGTACCATGGTTTCGGGTTCTGGTACCTTTGAAAAGTTCAAGGGCTAACACTCATATATCTTTAAAACAATATAACTCAAACAATGATGCCGCTATTTTGATGAAATGTAAACCTTAGGTAACTAGTAATGAAAGTACCAAGGGAATTGATTTTGGTCGAGTTCGGACGATGAGCTCGGATTCTAGAAGCTTTTGATTGGTTTGAGGCCAAACGAGTATCATTTCGAAGCCAAAGAATATATTTCCTATTTCCTATGTGTCTCCGAAATTTAGACTGAATTATAGTGGTGGTTCAGGTGTCTCCCAAGAAATCCCAATATTAAAAAGCTTTCTTCGAAATTCATGAAGATAGATACTTTACACGATATACTTTACATACGTGGGTTCTTTCCTATTTCCGTTTTTATTTAACACTTTTATATTTTCAAAAGGCTAAGAATTTTACCCTAAAACATATTTTGTATAATATTTTATAAATTAAAAACAAAATATTTTTTTAATAAACGATTAAAGTCCTTTTTTTTAAGCTATATTCAAAAGAACTTGCTGCATTTATGTAAAATTTATTGTTATATTTAAATGAATTATATGAAAAGTTCTAAATTTTTAGTTGTGTTTTTGAAATACATTTATTGCATATTTTGCGTTTATAAGGTTTTCTAATAGATACATAAACTAACAATTTAAAATAATTGCAATTTTGAAAAATTTTTATTATTGAATATATTATGCTTTGATTAGCTTTTCATCACAAAATTTAATAATTAAAATTTTTGTCACTTTTGTAATTGAATTGAAATAAATATATTTTCATTTATTTCAAGTTTTTTTTTTAATATTTTTAAATAAATAAATTAGTAAGAATTTGTAATATTTTTGAATAGATAAAGTAATTAGAAAATTTTTTTAGTAATACAAAGTTAATTTGGTCAACGATCAAACTAATAACAGCTTTTATGGTTTTAAAAGGTGTAGGGTATTTCTAAGTCGGTTGCACCGACTGACTGTTTCTTTACTTGTTTACATTTCAGTATGTATAATTTTATTCTAATATCACTTACAGAACTAATAACTAACTACAATATGTAGTTTAAATTTTTTTGCAAGGGGGAAAAAAGTCAAAACGTATAAGAAATCTGTTTGAAGGTAGATAAAGAAAATTATAATAATTCTGTAGTGCAAGAGTATGAGAAAAAGAAATAAGAGAAATTAAAAGAACGTCTTTTATCTATTTAAAATAAATAACTAACTTCAATTTGTAGTTTCAATTTTTTGCAAGGGGGAAAAAAATCAAAACGTCAACGAAATCTGTTAGAAGGTAGATACAGAAAATTATAATAAAAACGTATAAAGCTATTTTTTACATTTCAGTATGTTTATTTTTATTTTAATATCACTTACAGAACTAATAACAAACTACAATATGTAGCTTCAATTTTTTGCAAGAGGAAAAAAAATAAAGTCTAAGAAATCTGTTAGAAGGTAGGTACAGAAAATTATAATAAAAACGTATAAAGCTATTTTCTACATTTCAGTTTGTATACTTTTATTTTAATATCACTTACAGAACTAATAACTAACTACAATATGTAGTTTCTATTTTTTATAACAGAAAAAAATCTAAACGTATAAGAAATTTGTTAGAAGGTAGAAACAGAAAATTATAATAAAGACGTATAAAGCTACCTTTTAGATTTCAGTATGTATACTTTTATTTTATTATCACTTACAGAACTAAAACAAACTATTATAATGTTAACTTATGTTATTTAGGTAACGAATTTCATTTCATCGATTCCGTAGCACTATAATAGGAGAAGCGAGTGATGAAAAAAACCAAGAGCACATTTTCAAAATAATATAGAGTTTCATACTGAGTATTATATCGGAATATAATGTTGAAGCTTCAATGTTAACGTATAAGTTAGGAATATATACGTTGGTGACTAAGTTACTACTTACTTATAAAAACTGTAAATTTTTTAATTTTTATGTCCTAATAGCCCCTCTATGGGGAAGGATGCCCTATTTCTCAAGGATATAATCCTCACTACTCCCCTTCCTCCAAATTTTTTAGATTCTAGGTATTAAATTGTGAATTCCACCAAAATTTGGAATTTTACTTAGATTTTTATTATTTAAGCAAAAATGGTTAAAACTGAGATACGCTTTCTTTACAGAACCGCTTTTAAATTTTTAAGCTTTTAACATATGTTAAAGTAAAGTTTTGGACCTTCAAATTTTGTATATTAAGAAAAAAAAATTTTAACAGGTATTCAAGTTACAGGTGTTTAAAAATAGCAAAATTTCAATTTTCGAGCCCTTATAGCTCCTAAACGTGGGGCTTGATAAACAAATTTTGTTAACCGGCTTCTACTTATTTCTGGGGATCTAACTCAAAGACCTTAGCTTGAACCGTTTAGAAGATATGTGTGGCCAAAAATTTTGCAAAAATTGAGTTTTGCATAATGGTAAATTTTAGTACTCTATGTTAAACCTAAACATATGTCTTTTAAAAATTTATAAAGTTTGCCGTTTTCAGATTGAAAATACACCTAATAGAACTCTTGTTAGAACAATTTGAATATAGGGCTTTTTCCAACTTTGGGGGGGTGTAACTCAGTAACGGGTGGGACTACAGAAAAAAATTCTTCTACGAAATTATTTTTTTTTGCAATACCTACTGGTAGTTAAAATTTCTTTTCTCTTTTTCAAACGGTGTTAAAGGTTTTGTAAACATACGGACGGACAGAGTGAAGCTATATAGGCACATTTTTACAAAATTTTTTGAAAATGTGCTGAAAAGAATATATATAACAAGAGAAATTAAAATTAAAGCTGTCGTCCGACAGGGTTTTTTAACAGTAAATATATAAGTCGTCCAAATAAACAAATACTTATACACATGTAGGTATACAAATACGTTGATTGATTTACCAACAAAAAATAGCAAAAAACTAAACAAAAATAAATTAAACCCATGAATTACTATATACATATTTACTTTTCGTAGATAACATAAAAATTTAAAAATAAACAAAACACAATTAATTTAATTTTACAACGTATGTACAACATATGTACTGGACAGTCCATATTTACATATTTTTTCAGTTTTTTAAGAAAATGCTATAAACTGTTTACAAAACGAGGAAAAGTGAAATAGAGTGAACTTCCAAAAGCTTCAAACTCCACATCAATTGGAAGAAAAAAATCGGTCAAATACTTAGGTGTAGTTTTGAATCAACATTTAAATTTCATTGACAATACTAAAAGAATTATAGAAAAAGGAACAAAAGCATTTATGGCACCCAAAAAACTTTTCTATAACAAAATTATCGATGAAAGAGTAAAAATTTTAGCTTACCAAGCTCTCATTAGCCCTGTTATATCATATGCTGGACCCATTTGGTTCAACATAAGTGCAAGTCTAATGGAGAAATTAAGAAAATTTGAAGCAAATGCTTAAGAGCCTGCGTAAATCTACGTAGGAAACCTGAAACGGATTACAAACATTTTTATTCCAATAAATGCTTGTACCGTAAAGCTAATATTGTAAGATTCGATAATTTTTTGATAAAATTAATTGGTAATCACTTTGGCCTTATATCACATATATATTACCATAATGATGAGTATATTAAAAATACCTTGAAAACGGAATATATATCACCCGAACATTTTATTTACCTGGATTCAAAAGGTTATATTCAAAACCATGAACATGTCCCCCTATTATATCACTATAATAGACGGGCTACATGTAAGTGTATCGAATATAATCCTCATAACGTAGAGGCAACTACATTTAAATATGACATGTTTATCCCCGAAAGGGATAAAAAAATTCAAAATAGGCACATTTGGTGGCTAAATAATCAAGCATACTAAATAGATATTAAATCTAACATTAGCATAAGTTTTAGGGTATATTTAAGGTTTAGTTTTAAGGCTAGGTGAAGTTAGTTCTAAGTTTTTAACAAAATAAAAAATAAGTAATTTTAGGTTTATTTAAATTTTTCCTTAAATATAATAAAATTAAATTAATTTTCCATATGAAAAAAAGAAAAAAAAATTATATATAAAAATAATCAAGAAGATTTTTAAACTAAAAAAGTGAACCACAGGTTTAAGATTAAGTTATAAGATTCTTTAATTTAAAATTTAATTGTAATGTAAAATAAAATGAAATAAAATAAAAATAAAAAGTAGACTGTGTCAACTCTGGGATACCCGTATGACCTTAATATAAATATTATATCATCCGGTTAATTACTTTTGGCAAAATTTCAAACACACAGCTTTATTAGGTGAACTGTAATGCTTATAAAAAAGAAGCAGTTGTATGGCTGCTACTCGAACCCTTTGCAGTAGACCAACCAAACTTTGCAGTAACTTTGGCCTTTACACTAAATTATTTTTGGCAAAATTTCAGACTTCCAGCTTCCATAGGTATAGAGTGCTGCTCATATAAAATAACAAGTTGTATGGCAGCTACTCGAACCTACTGCAGTAGACCAACCAAATTTTACAGAATCTTTGACCATAAAACTAAAGTGCTTTTGGCAAAATTTCAGATACCGAGCTTTAATAAGTACAGAGTAATGCTCATATAAAAAAAGAAGTTGTACGGCAGGTGCTAGAACAGGTTGACCAAAATGCCTGGATTTAAATAGAGATGGCGGCTATCGCATAAAAACGAACTTGTGAAAATTTTTGCAAAATCCTAGCTCCTTTATTTTTTGATTTACCGTGCGGACGGACGAACATACATAGCTAAATCGATTTATAATACCTATATTGATGTAATCTGATAAAAGTATCTAGTATATCCCAAACTTTGATTTATTTCGCGTATTGTTTGTGTGGGTTACTATCATTCTATTTAAAATGGCTTAAGTAAGTTATTAATTATTTTGAAAACTGTTAGATAAAGTACTCTTTTTAAGATATTTGTGAAGCTTATATATCTATCAGAATATAATAAATGTGTTGGGTACATTAGACTTTAGAGGGTGAGAGTGTATGATTTTGATTGTTTTCATATGAAGTAGATCAAACTAACTTCGAGATTGTTGCAATCCATTTATGTATCTATTATATTTAAATTGTATTCAATAAAACTTCTCTATTCAACCTCAGTTGCTTGTAAATATTTTAATGTCATCAACATATTAGAGTTGAATTGATCCTTTCAAATTAAGAGGGCATAATAAATCATCAATATAGAGTTTAAAAAGATTTAACAAAAACATAAATATGTTCGCAAATTAATGACCTATACCTTTGCAAATATAATTTAATAAGATGGTACCACCGCAAGCACCACAACTCCAGATTTTATCTGAAAGAGGATTCAACTAATTGCTGACAATTATGATACATACATATATCTAAATATCAAAATACAATTCTTTATACAATACTAATATTCTATTAAATAAATCTACGTTAAAAATTTAGAAATTAAATTAGTTGAAATAAATAAATAAAATAAAAAATAAATAACATACCTATACAATTTTATCTTGAAGTAAATTTTATCGAGCAAAATCAAAACAAAATATATCATACCTGCTTTATCAAAGAAGATACACTAAGAAATCGCACTTAAATAATTTACAAATATTTTAAAAAAAGGCTTTCTTGAACAAATTAAGTTTAATCTTTCTTTGTTGATATTTTAATTTTATTTTTAGTTTTGTACATATATTATAAATTTTAAATCAAATAAAAGAAAAAATGGGACCTATCAAAAACTTAAAAGAGTTGGGGCTCAAAAATAATTAAATAAATTAGTAATAATTACATATCTTTAGTAAAAAATACATTAATATAACAACATAAACAAAGGGGTTCGCCACAAGTGCTAAGCACTTTTAGAGCCTGTGAATAAAAAATAAATAAAAAAAATAATATCCCTGCTAATTTTTATTAAATAAATAAATAATTAAACGAATTCTATTTGTTCTCTATTAGAAGTTTGCATTGAAAGCTTTTTATGGAATATCAAATATACAAAAGTAAAAAGTTGTAAAAAAAAATTGTTTCAAATGAAATATGAATAAATAAATAGGAAAACAGAATTATAAACCGTTTAAATAGATTAACAAAGGAATTTAAAAAAACTACATGAGGCCGTCGTTTAGACTTTTGCATTATTTGAGGAGAGCCATAACCTACACTATCCAGCTGATGGCGCTGTGGTTGAGGCACCGCCTTTCATGCGAAAGGTCCCGGGTTCGATCCCTGGCTGGATTAACTCAATAATTAGTATAATAAATAACTATAAATTATAATTAAATAACTAATAGTCTAAAATAGAAAATAATAATTAATAACAAATAAAAAAAAATTTTAAATATTACCAATAATCGTGTTCCTGAAATAACCTATAACTTAATATTAAATAAATTATAACATTATGTATATAAACATATGCACATGTCAAAATGACACCATTGACCTTTGCATATGCGTGGAATCTTCAATGTCAGAGATAAGAACAAATGAAATCATCCCCCTATTAGGCGCTGTGTAGGAAAAAACAAAATAGGCAACCTCTACAGTCCTGTAGAGGTTGCCTATTCTCCTGCTTAGAAAGACTAAACGGATTAAATAACTGAAATTAGACAAATCGGATACAATAGGCAAGATAACACGGCAACAACCTTCGGCGCTCGAACAATGACTAAAATTGCACAATGGAATGTCCAAACAATGCGAGAAACATCAAGGCTTGCCCAAATAGAAAAACAAATAGCAGATTATAGAGTTCAAATTATGGGTTTAAGTGAAATTGGATGGAAAGGGAAAGGCGAAATCATCACGGTTAATGAAAATATTCTGTTGTATAGCGGTAAAGACATAGGTGGAACAAACGGTTTGGGAATAATAATATCTTGAAAGTTGCGTAACTCCCTGCATAGCTGGAAGGCCGTATCAGATAGGATTATTACAGCCTGTTTCAGATGTAAAATTAGAAATATCTCCCTAGTACAATGTTATGCACCAACAGAAGATGCCGAAGATATAGCGAAAGACGAGTTCTACGAACAGCTCACCCATACTCTCAGCACTATCCGAAAAGGAGATATCTTGATTCTAATGTGCGACTTAAATGCGAAAGTGGGAAATATAAATACTGGATTAGAAAAATTATGGGAAAACATGGATGCGGAACAAAGAACAAAAACGGAGAAAGGCTTATTGAGACCTGCCAAACATTTCAACTGACCATTGGTGGCACCATCTTCCCCCATAAGGAAATTCACAAGTATACGTGCGCCCCACCGAATGGGAAAATACATAACTTAATAGACCACATATGTATTAGCAGCAGATGGAGAAGTTCAATGCTAGATATGTGAAATAAAAGGGGAACCGACATAGATAGCGACCATGAACTAATCATAAGCGACATCAGATTGAAATTGAAGTGCGTCAAAGAGAGCCATGAGAGGAAACAACAGTTAAATCTCCGAAACCTCCAACATCCACACAACAAAAGCAGTATGATAACCACAATTCGAGAAATATGCCTAAACAACGAGCAAGACTGGAATCAAGTTAGCAAAGCCGTCTATGAGATTGCGAAAACAAACTAGGTACAAAGAATAGAGAACAAACGCCATGGATATCAGAAAGCACATGGGAACTCATATCACAGAAGCAAGAGGCATAGAAAAAGCTAGAAAGCAAAGTTGTCATCAAGGAGCAATACAAAGCGCCAGCAAAGAAAGTAAAACGAGCTTCCAGAAGAGACAAGAAAAAATTCCTTGAAAAGCTAGCCTCAGATGGAGAAACAGCTGCTGGACAAAATGATGCAAGGAAACTCCATCAAATTGTGAACAATCTCACCAACAAAACGAGCACAGAATCAATTCCCATTAAAGATAAAAATGCCACAAAAATTACTAACGGCTGAGAACAAACCGAAAAATGGAGAGAAAATTTCCAAGAAATAACCAACAGTGAAATAAACGAAACCGAAAATATATCACTAGCGGAAAACAATACAAACAATCTGCGCATTAGCACTTTCTCTCCAACTTTTACTGAGATCAAAGAAGCCATCACAAAGTTGAAAAGAAACAAAGCGGCTGGGTCTGATGGTATTCCGGCAGAAATTCTACAAGCCTGCCAAAATACCTTAACTGAACTTCTGAGACCTCACATCATAAAGGCATGGGAAAACGAAGAGCTAACTAACGGTACAATAGTCAAGCTACCGAAGAAAGCCGACTTCAAAGATTGCAACAACTAGCATGGTACTATTCTCCTCAACACACTGGACAAAATCATAGCAACTATAATACAAGGCAGAATCCAAGAAAAAATCGAACCAGAGTTACGCGACCAGCAAGCAGGCTTCCACCACCTCAGGAGCTGTGTAGACCACACACTAAGAATCATCATGGAGCTTCACTCACCACTTAGAAGATCTAGACTATGCAGATGGCATAGTATTACTATCACATAAGGTTAGCGATATGCAGTTCAAACTGGAACAATTGGAAAGAATAGCCCTTAACAGAGGTGCGGAGGCAGGTGTTAACAACAGACTTAGCAAAGCAAGGGCATCATTCGGACGATTGTACCCAATATGAAGGAACACCCAAATCTCCAAGAAAACAAAAATAAGGATTTTCAATGCTTGCGTATAGACCGTACTAAGGTATGGAAGCAAAACATGGATGATATCCAACAACATCGTCAAGATACAAGTCCAAATAACACCTGGAGGCGCACCATAATCAATTAGCTGAATCAGTGCAACCTCACTTGAGAGAATGCAAAAACAGCAACAGGAAACCGGGTGAGGTGGAGATGTCAAATGGAACACCAATGTTTCCTCGCGGAGTGAAAGGACGACAAAAAAAAAAGCAGTAAAGAAACAGTTAGTTGGTACAACCGACTTAAAAATACCCTACACCTATTTGGTTCAAATTTAATGGGAAGTCCATAAGTCATTTTAAAACCATAAAAGCTGTTATTAGTTTGATCGTAAGGCATAGCTAACCAAATTAACTTTATAATACTAATAACATGTTCTAATTACTTTATCTATTCAAAAATATTACAAATTCTTACTAATTTATCTATTTAAAAATATTAAAAAACAAAAAAACTTGAATTAAATGAAAATATATTTATTCAATTTAATTACAAAAGTGAAAAAATTTGAATTATTAAATTTTCTGATAAAAAGCTAATCAAAGCATAATATATTTAATAATTAAAGTTTTCAAAATTGCAATTGTTTTAAATTGTTAGTTTATGTACCTATTAGAAAAGTTTATAAACGCAAAATATGGAATAAATGTATTTCTAAAATATAATTACAAATTAAGAACTTTTCATATAATTCATTTAAATAAAACAATAAATTTTACATAAATGCAGCAAGTACCTTTGAATAAGCTTAAGTATTGTACACAATGTCTTAATTATATATCACCTATGGTAATAATTCAATAAAATATATGATATAATAAAAATTAAAAAAAAGGAATTTAATCGCTTATTAAAAAAATATTTTGTTTTTAGTTTATAAAATATTACACAAAATATGTTTTATGGTAAAATTCTTAGCCTTTTAAAAATATAAAAGTGTTAAATAAAAACGGAAATAGGAAAGAACCCTCGTGTATCAAATTGAAAGTTTCTATCTTCATGAATTTCGAAGATAAGCTTTTTAATTTTGGGATTTCTTAGGAGGAACCTGAACCACCACTATAATTAAGTCTAAATTTCGGAGACACATAGGAAATAGGAAATATATTCTTTGGCTTCGAAATTATATTTGTTTGGCTGCAGATCGATCAGAAGCTTCTAGAATCCGAACTCATTGTCCGAACTCGACCAGAACCAATTCCCATGGTACTTTCATTACTAGTAACCTAGTAACCTAGAGTTTAAATTTCATCATTATTTTTTGAGTTATACTGCTTTTAAGATATATGTTCGTTAGTCCTTGAACTTTTTAAAGGTTCCAGAACCCGAAACCATGGTACGATTTTGCCCATATGCAGTCCCCGTCATACTTTCAATACTAGTTAACCCTTGTACAGAATTGGAACGCTCTATCTTAATTTTAAGTTTTTATTTTTATTAATTTCGATGATTAGCTTTTAAACCTTGGAAGTCTAAGAGGGGTACTGAACCACAACTCTGATTGATCCAAAATTAGGGGAACGCGAGTTACATAATATTATGTTGACATAATGTAGCATGACATATGTGTTGGCATAATATAGTAACTCATTCACCTTTCTTTTAAGTATTTTATATTTTTGAAATAACAGGAAATGCAATTTACTAGTCAATTCATTTTATTAATAAATGTTAAAAAACATAATTTTGATGATCTAGCATTAAGTTAATTAAAACATAATAATTTAAGTATATATAAGTAAAATTTTGTAATAATAAAGTTAGTCTTAAAACAACACCAAAAAAAATTAAGTCTTTTTATTTTCGCTCTAAAGTAAGCGAAATACATAATTGGCGCAGTCGGAAACAGAATTCAATCAGAAGATCGAATTAAACGAATCGAGAAACTTCTATCCGAAGATAAAATAAATAAAAAAAAAAAAAAAAAAAAAAAAAAACAAAAATTAAAGATTGTGTTGTATATACATAAAATATACATATAAATATGTAGATATATTTTGGAATTTATTTTTGACAATAAAATAATAACAAAATAAAAAGAGAAAATAGTATATTGCTATATAATAAAATTAACAATTAAATACAAATTTTTTTTTGTGAAAAAAAAAATATATATATATACATAAATAATTAGGAAAATAAAACTATAAACTCTAATATATGTACAATATTTTAAAGTGTTATTGCAAACAATAATTATCAATTAAAATACAAAAATAATATAAATTAAAATTCCTTATCTTTAATTTAAAAATCCATAACACTATATTAGCAGTGTAAAAACAGTGAAGAGAACCTTTTCTGAAAAACAATACCAGAAATTTAATTTTTGATAAAAACAGAAATATCATGGCAACTAACCAACTAACGAAGACCAAAAAGATCAAATCATGCAGCAACAAGAACAACAAATACAACAGTGTCAAGCACTTATTCAACAACTGCAACTACAAGTTCAACAACAACAACAAGTTCAACAACAACAACAAGTACAACAACAACAACAAGTACAACAACAAATTCAACAAAGCAACGAAGAGCAAAATCTCCTGAGCATACTTTAACACAGATCATTTAATGGTTCACCAGACTACAGTTTGTCATCTTTATTAAGAGTGTAGAAGTTACACTTTCTCTTTACGAAAATAACAATCAGTTATACCACTTTGCGATGCAGATAGTAAGAAACGAAAAAATACAAAAAGAAGCACGAAAATGTGTCCAGCAGCTTGGTGAAAACGCTAATTGAGACGAAATAAAAACAAAACAGCGGCAGAGTTTTCATCCTCAAAAATCCTACTCAGAATTGTTTAACTATTGCAGATTCTTAAAGGTTATTAATTTAAGAAACTTATTTGAAGAGATTAGGAATGTAAGTTACGAATTAAATGAAATTTATGATTTAGATGATAAGAAACCAGAAATTTATAAGCCAGAAAACGTAGATAGGGATTTAACAGAAATTTTATTAGAAAAAATAGATGGTACTATTGTAGCTCATATTCAAGAAAATATGAGTATGTTAGATATTTACAATAAGTTTAGTAAACTAAGATTGTTAGATGATAATAGGACAATAAATTTTAATCACAGAAAATTCATCATCATCAGTAGCGCTACAGTCCTGTGTGGACCTTGGCTTCCTTCACAATTCTTCTCCAGATATCTCTATCTCTCAAAGCATCTCTCCAATTTCTGAATTCGATTGTGTTTAAGTCTTCATTCACATCGTCCAACCATCTTTTCTGTGGTCGCTCTCTAGCCCTTGTACCACTCAGTTGCCCATTTAATAATTTTTTTTGCATACGGTTGTCGTCCATTCTTTGTACATAGCCTATCCATCTAATTCTTTGCGATTTTATAAATTTCACAATGTCCGCATTATTAATTATATCATTCAGTTCTGCATTTGTTCTAATTCTATAATTATTTTCGTCTATTCTGATAGGTCCATAGATTTTTCTCAATATTTTTCTTTCAAATATTCTTAAGGCGTTTTCATCTTGCATCGTCATAGTCCAGCTTTCTGAACCATATGTCACAACAGGCCTTATAATAGATTTATATATTGTCATTTTCGCCTTCCTTGATAAGATTCTTGATCTTAATATTTTTGCATTAGCAAAATAACATTTGTATCCTGCTTGTATTTTTTCTTGAATGCAGGTGCTCGTTAGGTTATTGCTACTTATCTGGGCACCTAAGTAACAAAATTGCTTCACCCCTTCAAAATTATAGTCTCCTATTTGGAAATTTTGCCGGCTTCTACTTGTTTCCCTTCTGGACATTGCCCTGAATTTAGTTTTATTTTCATTGATTTTAAGTCCTACTTTTTCAGCGTTCTGTTCTAAGATAATGAAATTCTCTCTCAAATCATCTTCTCTTTTAGAAATCAGGGCTATGTCATCAGCGTATGCATTTATTTGTATCAATTTTGTCAAGATGGTTTTGTTTTTCTCGACACGTTCCATCACCGATTCCAATGTCATATTAAAAAGCAGCGTTGATAACGAGTCTCCTTGTCTTACTCCACTATTTATTATAAATTTTTCCGAGGTGTTATTATTTATACTGACTTTGGCTTTAGTATTTCTTAAGCTAAGTTGTACAAGTCTTATTAATTTATGTGGTACCCCAAATTTTTCTAATGCTTCGAAAATAGTGCTTCTATTTATTTTGTCAAATGCTTGCATGAAATCAATAAATATCATGTATAAATCAGTCTTGAATTCGTATCATTTTTCTATAGCTTGTCTTACTGCAAATATAGAATCACAGGTTGAACAATTTGGTCGAAAGCCCGATTGGTACTCCCCTAGTCTTTCTTCTGCATATACATTGAGCCTTGCATGTAACATATTTGAAAATATCTTGTAGGCTACATTGAGTAGCGTTATTGGTCTATAGTTTTTACATGTTAATTTTTCGCCCTTCTTATAAACAGGGTTGATGATTCCGACATTCCAAGATGCTGGCATTACCTCATCTTCCCTTACTTTAGTAATAAATTTGTACATTTTTTCAAGTAGCTCTGAGCCTCCATATTTGAAGAGTTCGGCTGTTATTGAATCTTATCCTGGGGCTTTTCCATTATGCATTTTATCTATTGCATTTTTTACTTCCTCTCGAGAGGGTTTTGCAGTGAGCGGCTGTGCTCTTACGTAACTTACGTAGGTGTCATTATCTATATTTTGTTGTTCTCCATTCAGTACTTGCTTGAAGTATTCAGCCCATCTTCTGAGTACCTTGCTTTCTTCGCTTATTATCTCACCGTTTTCATCTTCGCAAATATTTATTCTAGGTTTGGAGGTCGAGTTTTGTGCTTTTAGTTCTCTGAAGAAGCTTTTGCTTTCGTTTTTAACACTATGCTCTTCTAATTCTTTGATTTTGTTTTCCATTGCTATTTTCTTCTTCTTTTTACACAACTTTTTCGTAGTTCTTCGTAATTTTTTACACTGATTCTAGTTTTTCTTTGTAGCATTACTTTCCTTGCCTCATTTTTCCTCCTAATTAAATCTTCACATTCTAGGTCATACCACTCGTTTCTTACAGTTTGTTTTAGGCCGATAGTTTCTTGCGCGGACTGGTGAATTGCCTTTTGTATCAGCTCCCGTTTTTTGTTAACGTCACTAGTTTCTTCAGTTTCTTCGATATTATCTAATCTTCTGGACACATTTTCAATATATTGCTCTCTTGCTTCATTTTCTGTCAATTTTCCTACGTTCCATTTTTGTCCTCTTATACCGCGGTTTACTAGTATATTTGATATTCGTTGTCTTACTGTAGATTGCACCAGGAAATGGTCCGAGTCACAGTTTGGTCCTCGACAAGCCCTTACATCTATTATTGAAGATGCATGTTTTTTCGATACCAATATATGATCAATTTGATTTATTGTATTTCTACTTGGTGACGTCCATGTGCCTAGGTGGATCTTTTTGTGAGGAAAGCAGGTGCTCCTAATGATCAGGTTATTTGATGCTGCAAAGTTGCATTGTCTTCTCCCATTTTCACTACTTTCATCATGGAGAGTGTGCTGCCCAGCCACACAGCTTACAAAGCTTTCTTTGCCGATCTTGGCGTTGAAATCTCCTCCTAATATTACCATGTCATATTTAGGTATTCTATCGTACATTTTTTCTAATTTATCATAGAACATTTCTTTTTCAACGTCATCTTTTTCTTCAGTTGGTGCGTGTGCAGATATTACAGTAATGTTTTGAAATTTTCCTTTTATTCTTATCATGCATAGTCTATTGTTAACTGGCTCAAAACCTATTAAGCTTCTTTTTATTTTGTTGTTAATGATGAAGCCAGTGCCTAGTTGGCCAGCTGTTTCCTCAGATCCACTAAAGAATAGGGAGTAGTCTTTTTTTGTATGGCCCCTTTCCCCATGAATCTTACTTCTTGTAATGCTACTAGATCCATTTTAAATTTTGAAATTTCATTAGCTACTTCCATCATTTTGCCAGGTTGTAGCATTGTGCATACATTCCAAGTTGATATTCTTAAATCGTTAAGCCTTATTCGTTGCCGTTTCCGTTGCCGTAAATTCTGTTTTGATATCCGAGGCGAATCTTCTGGTTGTCGAACAGTTGTTTTTTTTACAAGATTGGGCTGTTAACCCAATGCTTAACCCCCATCTTTGGAGGGCCGTTTGGTTTGAAAAGTTGTTTCAGAGTTTGCTATATAATGCGTTGAAGTTCTCATAACTATGTTACGAGTTCAACTGCATTATATAACATTTTTTTACTTCCTGAGACGCCATTCAGGTTGCAACTATTCTTCCCTCCTCCTTGCTCAACCGGGCTTGGGACCGGCTACGGCGGAGTTCACAGAAAATTAAATAATAAAAATAACATGTTATATAAAATGTTTAGTAGAATATCTGAACTAAACAGAAATAAAGAATTCGAACTTTCTACAAATAGAAATACAAATAATAGTTTCAGAAGAAATACAATTGTTCATGAAAATAATAACATTATTAATAACGATTACCTTAATAAAGACAACAAAATTTTGTCACAAATTGAAAAACCCAAATTTAATCCTAATAATTCACAACGTTCTAGACAAACAAATATTTCCAATCCAAGCAGAAATATCAACAACTCTAATCAAAGCGGTAGAGTAGCCAGACTTTCTCGCAACTCGCAATTTAGAAAATATAGAAATCTTAATAATCAAGGTCAAACTTATTATAGTAATTATTACAATGATAGTCCAGACTCAATGGAAATTGGAAATTTACACGGAACTACCGAAAATTTTCAAGAAGAGCCTCGGAAACAAACTTACCAATAATATATTTAACAATATATAATCAAAAAATCAAATGCTTAATAGATACAGGGTCTAGTACAAGTGTTATTAATCCTAAGGTTTTGAATAACTCTGTTCAAACTAAATTGGAAAAACCTTTGTATTTTAGCACTATTGACTACTAATAACTAGTCAGGAACTAATAAAATATTTACTGAAATAGTCACCCCAATTCCAAAAGAATTCGAAACTTTTGGAAGAATTTCATGGAAGGTAATAGAGTTAAATAGTAGGAGCTATGATGCAATTGTAGGACAAAACATCTTAGTCGCTCTTAAAGCTAAAAATAATCTAGACCAAAAATATATAGAAATTAAAAACAACAAAATCCTTTTTATTTACAATATTTATCCATTTGTCATTTCCAACATAAATACCTTAGAATCTAGTAGTGAAAATTTTTTAAACAGATTAGATTTAAGCAATGTAAACAACGATGAAAGAAATAAATTGTTGAAAATTTTGAAAAGATCCATGAACAAAACATTGAACGTCAAATAATCGAAATGTTAAATCAGGGAATTATCACGGAAAGCAATTCTCCTTACAATAGTCCACTTTGGATTGTACTGAAAAAAAGAGATAATTCAAGCGAAAAAAAATGGAGAATTGCGAGACTACCGAAAATTGAATGAAATTACTATAAGTGACAAAATCCCAATTCCTAATATTGAAGCAACATTAGACAAATTGGGAAGGTCACAATATTTCACAACTCTCGACCTAGCTAAAGGCTTCCACCAAATTTTAGTTAGGCCTGAAGATAGAAAAAAAACAGCTTTTTCAACTCCTTTTGGCCATTTTGAATATACAAGAATGCCATTTGGATTGAAAAATGCTCCCGCCACATTTCAAAGATTAATTAACTCAGTATTAAGAGAGTTTATTAATAAAATTTGTGTAGTCTATCTAGATGATATACTGATTTTCAGCACATCTTTGGAAGAGCACTTTACTAATATAACTAAAATTTTTGAAACCTTAGAAAAAGCAGGGTTAAAAATACAGGTAGATAAATGCAATTTTCTTTGCAAAGAAACCGATTATTTAGGACATGTTTTAACTCCAAAAGGAATAAAACCTAATCCAAATAAAATAGAATTAATTAGAAATCTCAAACTTCCTAATACCCAAAAACAGATCAAATCGTAATAAAAGATATTATTACGGATTACCCAATATTAAAGTACCCAAATTTTAATAAAAAATTCAATTTAGCTACCGATGCAAGTAATTTCGCAATAGGGGCTGTTCTATCTCAAGATGGACATTCTATTAGCTTTGCATCCCGAACCCTAAACGAACATGATAAAAATTACCCTACAACTGAAAAAGAGCTTTTAGCAGTTGTATGGGGAATTAAATATTTCAGACCGTACCTGTTCGGTAGAGAATTTGATTTACTTACTGACCACGAGCCTTTAAAATGGCTACAACTTAAAAATAAAGGTAAAAATATTAGATTACAAAAGTGGTTAATTCAATTAGGAGAATATGACGCCAAAATTGAATACATTAAGGGTAAAGAAAATAAAAAAGCTGATTTTCTCAGTAGAATCGATGTTAATACTAACGAAATAAATTTATTGTAATAACTCTACAAGTACAAATGCGGTTCATGTTGATAGTAATGAATCTTTAGCAACCATTCACTCTCAAGAGGAAAATTTGGTACAACATATACCAATTTTAGAAACGGTTGTTAATCGTTTTAAAACTCAAATTATCTTAGTCGAACAAAAAAAAAAGATCTAGAAATAATTTTCAATAAGAGAAGAATTTACATAGAAAGAAACGATATTCCTAACAATGTAAGTAATATAATCCGAAGATATATTAACATTGGAAAAATTGGAATATATTCAGAACTTGAAGACTATATCTATAACGAATTTCAACTAAAAATTATCGAAAATGTATCCTAACAATAATAAAATAAAATTTGTCAAATGCAGTTATTTTGCCAAGGATATGAAGAACGTAGAAAAAGCTTTAAAACAAATATCTCTATTCCATAAAAGAGAATTTGGTCATGCTGGTACATTAGCCAATTATGAAAGTATCAAGCATAAAATATCTTACCCAAACTTAAAAATCTTAATGCATAAAGTAGTAAATAACTGTGAAACTTGTAATGCAGGGAAATACGATAGAAATCCGATTAAAAAGAAATTTGAAATTACTGCAACACCAGTGGAAATTAACGAAATAATCCACGTTGATATCTATGTAAATTCTAAACATTCTTTCATTATTTTTATAGACAAATTTTCCAAACATGCTATAGATTTTTATCTGGAAGATAGAAATAATCAAACGCTTATAAACAAATTTCGACAGTATGTTTCAATAAAAGGAAAAATTAAAAAACTTGTTTGTGATAATGAATTTAACAGTATAAATATAAAACAGTTTTGCAAAGATGAGGGAATAATAGTTCATTTCGTAAAGCCTAATAACCATACGGGAAATGCAGACATAGAAAGATTGAACAATACGTTAACAGAAAAAATTAGAGTATTGAATATTGAAAACAAAATCCCAATAAAAGATCAAATTCTTAAAGCCATACAATATTACAATAGTACTTATCATTCGACAATTACAGCTACTCCATTCGAAGTAGAAAATAACAAAATAGACAAAAAAATGATTGAAAATAGAATAAAAGACATGAAAACAAAAAAAATTTCAAAATTAATTAAATCAAGAGAAAATTATACAGAAACTAGACAATTAGGATTTATAAAAAACTATGCTAGCCTTAGACATAAAGAGCAACAAAAATTTCGAAAATACCCTTTACAAAATATTCATGAAAACAACATTAAAAGACCATTAAAAGTTTCAGATCAAAACAATACTACTCTGGATAATAATTCTTTGGATACTTCCAATAACATCACCAACAATGATAGTGGAACAATTGAAATCTGAAATGGGATATGTCAAAATTAAGGTCGATGAAATAGAAATTGTAAGTAATTTTGACATAATCCCTCACATTGTGTACCCATCTGAAATTTTAAAGTTAGTCGTTAATTTAGAAACAATAGCTTCTTCTTTAAGATTAGAAAGCAATAAAATATTTTCATTACAAAAGTTAGAAAACCTTAGAAATAAAATAAAAACAATAATTCCTCATAGATCTAAAAGAGGACTTATAAATTTTGTAGGCTCTGAAACTAAATGGTTATTCGGGAATATGGATGATGATGATAGGCAAAGTATTGAAAATCGCCTTAAAATTATCGAAGAAAATAATCATAACTTAATAGAAAACTCTAAAAAACAAATTAAAATTAATAACAACTTCAATAAAACATTATAAACTATCAAATTATCTCAAGAATCAGAACGTAAACAAATTGTAGATAAATTAAATAATATTCAAAAAACAGAAAACGAGATTACTGAGAACTCTTTATATTTTAAACTTATGCTGAAAATAGATTTCGTTAAAGAACAAGTTGAACATATTCAAGAAAACATTGCATCAGCAAGAATAAATATACTTCATCCAAATATTTTAAGCAATCTAAAACAAAAAATTGGATATTGGCAATCAATGATAGTTGAGAACTAAAACAAAATCTCAATTGCTTTGGATATTAGTAGTGAGCATACTAATACTAATGATAATAATATTAATGTCAATACTAATAATAACAAGTTAAGAAACTTCAATAAAACATTAGAAACTATCAAATTATCTCTAGAATCAGAACGTAAACAAATTATAGATAAATTAAATAATATTCAAAAAACAGAAAACGAGATTACTGAAAACTTTTTATATTTTAATCTTATGCTGAAAATAGATTTCGTTAAAAAACAAGTTGAACATATTCAAGAAAACATTGCATCAGCAAGAATAAATATACTTCATCCAAATATTTTAAGTAATGATGAAATTATTAGTTACGACATCGACTTTAAAAAATTAATGAATATTAGATTAGGGGTAGCCAAATTTTCCAATGATACTATTATTTTTCCCATTAGAATCCCTACAAACAGCTCAATTTTTGATAAAAAACTTCTTCTTCCGATTCCTAATTTAGAAAATATGGAAATAGATCAAGAAATAGAATATCAAAACTTATACATATGAAGATAATAAATATCTCAAAGAACTAAAACTTGGCAAAAATTGTATAATTAGGAAAAATTGTAATTTAATTAAAGTAAACAGAGAAGAAGAATACATAGAATTAGACGATAATATTGTAATTTTAAAAAATATAAGAAATAAGAAATTAAATAGCACTTGTGACGAAACAGAAATTATATTACAAGGTAATTATTTTCTAACTTATTATAATTGTTCAGTTCAAATAGAAAACAATATTTATAGAAGTAACATCAAACGATTTATTTATAAGTATGTAATACCACAGAATGAAAATTTTAACTTCACAATTAACAATAATATTAATTTTGAGAAAATTATAAGTAACCAGGAAGAAAATATTAAAGAAATAAAGGAACTAAAATTTCAGAAAATTGTTAGCTATAACTGGAAAATTTCACTATCTGTATTCGTAGCAGTAATAATAAAAATATCTCTACTTTCCTTTTATTGTTATTTTAAAAATTATAAAAACTTCAAAAATAAAATATCAATGGTTCAAAAGAATCTTGAAATAGAAACAGGAAGAGTCACGTCATTAGTTGATAACCAATTAGACACAAACTCTAAAACAAAAAATAACATACCTACATCAACAAATGACAATGACCCTAAAAATGACCCAATTTCATTCGATTTCATAAGACAGAAATATAATGTATAAAACCATTAATTAAAAAAAAAAATAAGAAAAATTTTTTTATTGCATTAAAATAAATAAAGTCAGTTACAAAAAAAAAATAATCGACGTATATTAACAAGAAAAACAAATTTCTTAAGAATGTGGATTTTAATAATAATGTCATAATTTTTATTTTATAAGTGTATTTTGTTTATGTATCATATTACATAATTTTTTAAGTTCACTATACTAAGATAACACAGTTGTAATAACAAAAATTTTTTAATTGAAACTTAAAACTTAAGAAAAATTTTATGAAAAAAAAAAAAAAAGAAAACAACTTTAAATAAAATTTAGAAAAATTTTTAACTATATCTAGCTTAGAATTAAGTATATATTTTTATAATCATGATTCAATTTTTAAATTGTAATAATTTTAATGTAAATAACCATAATTTTAAAGACTCAGAAGGGTCTCAAATTTAAGAAGGGAAGAGTTACATAATATTATGTTGACATAATGCAGCATGACATATATGTTGGCATAATATAGTAACTCATTCACCTTTCTTTTAAGTATTCTACATTTTTGCAATAACAGGAAATACAATTTCCTGATCAATTAATTTTATTAATAAATGTTAAAAAACATTATTTTGATGATCTAGCATTAAGTTAATTAAAACATATTAATTTAAGTATGTATAAGTATAATTTTCTAATAATAAAATCAGTCTTAAGACAACACCAAAAAAAATTAAGTCTTTTTATTTTCGCTCTAAAGTAAGCGAAATACATAATTCGCTTAGGAAATAGTAAACCACCCATGTGCCAAATTTGAAATTTCTAAATTTGTTTGAAGTTACTATCTTAATTTAAAGCACAGTTCTATGAAAGTGGTGAAATTATATCAAGCTAAAAATTTGACAAATACTAAATATAATGCTATAATAGAAGTTGATAAAGAATCTTTCCGAAAAGTGATTGAAAATGAAAAGGTATCAACAACATGGGAGCGTTGTAAAGTTTTCGATGCTTTGAGAGTTCTACGATGCTAAAAATGCAAGGGGTTTAATCACAAAGCTGTAAATTGTGCCAAAGAAGAAACGTGTAGCAAATGCCATCAAAATCACAAAAGTAAAGATTGTAATAAAGAAGAAGTTAACAAATGTATTAATTGTTTAAAAGTTAATGAAACACTTAAGCTTGGTTTAAACGATCACAAGACTTTTAGTGTAACGTGTCCAGTTTACCAGAGAAAGTTAAGCAATCTAAAACAAAAAATTGGATATTGGCAATCAATGATAGTTGAGAACTAAAACAAAATCTCAATTGCTTTGGATATTAGTAGTGAGCATACTAATATTAATGATAATAATATTAATGTCAATACTAATAATAACAAGTTAAGAAACAGTAAGTCGGTGCAACCGACTTAGGAATACCCTACACCTATTTGGTTCAAATTTAATGGGAAGTCCATAAGTCATATTAAAACCATAAAAGCTTTTATTAGTTTGATCGTAAGACGTAGCTTACCAAATTAACTTTATAATACTAAAAACATTTTCTAATTACTTTTCTAATTTATTTACAAATTCTTACTAATTTATCTATTTAAAAATATTAAAAAACAAAAATACTTGAAATAAATCAAAATATAATTATTTAAATTCAATTACTAAAGTGAAAAAAAATGAATATTAAATTTTGTGATACAAAGCTAATCCAAGCATAATATATTTAATAATTAAAATTTTTCAATATTGCAATTAAATTGATAGTTTATGTACCTATTAGAAAAGCTTATAAGCGCAAAATATGCAATAAATGTATTTCTAAAATATAATTACAAATTTAGAACTTTTCATATAGTTCACTTAAATATAACAATAAATTTTACATAAATGCAGCAAGTACCTTTGAATATAGCTTAAGTATTGTAAACGATGTCTTAATTATATATCAGCTATGGTTTTTAATTTATAAAATATTATACTAAATACGTTTTATGGTAAAATTCTTAGCCTTTTAAATATATAAAAGTGTTAAATAAAAACGGAAATAGGAAAGAACCCTCGTGTATCAAATTTAAAGTTTCTATCTTTATGAATTTCGAAGATAAGCTTTTTTGGCATTTCTTAGGAGGCACCTGAACCACCACTACAATTAAGTCTAATTTTCGGAGACACATAGGAAATAGGAAATATATTCTTTGGCTTTGTAATTATGCTCGTTGGGCCTCAGATCAATCAAAAGCTTCTAGAATCCGAACTCATTGTCCGAACTTGACCAGAACCAATTGCCATGGTACTTTCATTACTAGTAACCTAGAGTTTAAATTTCATCAATATAGCTGTATTATTTTTTAACTTATACTGTTTAAGATATATGTTCTTTAGCCCTTGAACTTTTCAAAGGTTCCAGAACCCGAAACCATGGTAAGATTTTGCCCATATGCAGTCCCCGTCATACTTTCAATACTAGTTAACTCTTATACACAATTGGAACGTTCTATCTTACTTTTAAGTTACTATTTTCATTAATTTCGATGATAAGCTTTTAAACCTTGGGGGGTCTAAGAGGTGTACTAAACCACCACTCTGATTGATCCAAAATTAGAGGAACCGCACAGTAAATAGTAGTAGGTATGAAGGAACTTTGGCCTAACAGCCTTGACGTCATCACGTAATGTATGGCGCCAGTGTTATAGAAGGTCAACTAGATAATGAACAACAAGTAGATTGTGCAATTACCTAAACAGGTGTGTAGTATTTTTGCCGGTTGTATGATTAGTTTCCGGAAAAGCTTTTGTAAATAATACAAGTAAGTGCAATGATCTTGTTGTGATAGTATATAGTGACATAGATTATTGTAAATAATACGAATTTATTTTATTTTTTTTTAATAAAAAGCTTTCACGGTCAATCAGTTATTTTAACGTAATACTAACACAAGAATGCAGTTGTTATTTATGAGATAAATAAAATGCAGATATTGACCTTGACATTGGATCTTAGTTTTAAAGTAATTTAAAAAATGTATTTATTGATTAATAGTTATGTTTTTTGCAGAAAATATTTTTAAAGAAAAAATCCAGGTGTTTGATATGAATTTATGTTAATGTAAATTGATTTACTATATTAACTATTTTGCGAATAAATAAACGTCAACCTTAGGTATTTTTACATTGCAAAATTTGAGGTGAGTTATGACTAACTTAAATGTGCAAAAAAAAAAAAAAAAAAAGGAAATTAGTTTCATATCGTTTTTATTTACCCAAGAATTGTGATTTTTATCAAAACCTAACCATTTAACAATTGACCTTCTCTGGATACATATCTAATCGAATCCGTGTCATAAACACTCTGTTGCTTAAACCTTCTAGATAATTATATAATTTCAAGCGAGCCTGAGTTGTTGTATATGCCGCGATATGCAGTAGAAAGGCTATCTGTCGCTTCTTCCTTATATTGCCATGTCAAAAATGAGATTTTCTTCGTTAACGGGCAATATATGACATATTTCTAGAGCTGGATTCGTAAGCATAGTATATAACTCTGAGGGCTCATTTATAATTTTGGTTTTTTGTTGATTTTGTCTCTGACCAAATTTACCCCAAAATAAATTGAACATCAATTTTTCGAAGGATCTTAAACCATCATTTTTAATAATTTTAGAAAATTCTAATTGAATGTTTTCATTTTGGTAGAAATCTTCTATATATTTATTTTTGTCTGCTTCTGTAATATATTTAGAAGGCCACCCTGATGCCTCCGTCTTCATTTTTAAAAATTTGTCATCTTAGTGAATAAACCATCATAATTGGTTAGTTTATCATATTGAACAACATTGTATTCGCATATTTCATAAATTTCCAGTATTACATAGTTTTTCTCCAGGGCTTTTAAAACTTCGTCTATAACCCATGTTCCAATTAAAGCTCGTCCTTCATTAGAGTGTGTACAAAAATCATTTTGGCTTTTTTCTTCTCCGCATTTGTGACACAAAGAAACATTAACTTGTTGTTTTGTTTAATTGGTCATAGTGGATGTAATAGTTCTTCAGGTGGAAGTATTTGACATTTAATGAGACCGTTCATATTTTCTAAATTTTGTTTGATACATTTAGAATTACCCACGTAAATTTTTGGGTGGCCTATGGGAAATTTTCCATATTTACATACATATGGATACAACGAGCATACATCAATATATTTAATTTTTTATGCTTCTTTGGATTTGTAATATTGATACACATTTCCGGTGCGACCTCCGTAAAAAGAATCTCTGGGATTTAGAGGAGCATTGTGTATAAACGGATGATTTTTAAAAGTTCGAAATGTAAAAAAAGGATGAAATGTAAAAGTTCTTCTCCTAACAAGTGCTTTTTAAATTCACAACTCCACATTTCAATTACTTCATATCTATGTGATAAAAGAAAATTTATATTATATGAAAGCAGTTTTAATTTTATATTTTTAAAAATATGAAATAAAATATTGTAATACATACCCTAATTTTCTTAATCTTTCAGATTTTTCTATTGTTTTTTCATATCGTCTGTTTAACGTATCATTTGGATCGTCATGCAATGGTTTGTCTCTTTCATGTTGTAAACATACAGGATGACCATGAAAATAGCACCCATGGAATTCAAAAATTTGACGGGTTTCAGGGCAATATCCATCAACTTTTGTTCCTGAAATAATAGCTTCCTTTTCTTTAGCTGCATGTCTGATATTAATATTCCTTTTTTCTTCTTCATTAATCAACCATTGCATAGCTATTTTTGACTGATTGTTTGTCAATCTATATCCAGTTTTAGGTATAAGACTTATTGTATTTGGTTGTAGAAATTTTCTTCGATATACTAGATTGCATGCTGAAACTATTGTGGTAGCCTCTAAAAATGGTTCCACGTCACATTCTTCGAGAAAGATTTTTCTAAATTTTAAGCATGCCTGGGTTAATATATTTACATCACTTAAACAGTACTCAACAATATCTCTCTGCATGTTAAATTCTTCATTTTTATGTTCCTCATACCATTTAATAAATTGATTGCGTTCTTCTACTTTCATTGTGTCAGGGCTATAAAATTTCTGTGGTGGCAGTATTCCAATGTAATTTTTATTCTCAGTTGTATTGAAGTAATGTGGAAAATATCCCTTCTTGAACTCTTGCGGTAACCCAAAAGTCTTAGGTAATTTTCCTAATGACATAGGAAAATAATTCAATGAATCCAAAAATTTTATATTTCCTATTGTCATTAAAATTATCTTAGTACCTCGCATTATTAATTCAGGCTTTAGCTTAGTGTTTTCTATTATGTACTTTAGTATGAATTGATGGTCATATGCTTGCCCATTATGTGCTATTACAATAACTTTTTTAAATATTTTAAGCTGATTCAATATAAATTGTACAAAAATGTCAATAATTTTTGTTTTTAAAATATGTTGCCTTTGTCCACATCTATCGCAAAATTCTTCTTTTTCATCTTTATTAAGGCATAAATTACAACGTTGTTGTAGTACACATAAATTAGGTTCATGTTCCTTTATTTCATAAACATCATTATCAATACACTTTTCTCGGAAAAATTTTTCCTGCATGCACTCCAAATCGTAAAATCTTCAATATTCGGGTTTCTTTCATCTGGTAGTATAAAACAATAATGTTCCTGAGGAACATGTTTACTACATGTTTTACAATAATATTCGCCGCAAGTATGTTCTCTGTTTGTCTGGTATGTTCTTAGACATTTTGTGCATCGCTTTACTGTGCTGCAAATGGATGCTCCCTTCCGTGAATTGGAAGATTTATGGTTATTAAAACAATCATTCCCTCTAAAATGGCGGTTACAATCTGTACACAAAATATTTATTTGGTTTTTTGGCAAGCTGGAGAATATTGAAATTGGGGACATGTTCCGCCACATCTGTGACCGCAGTAATCAATGGTTTCGGGTTCTGGAACCCTTGAAAAGTTCAAGGCCTAACTAACATACATCTTAAAAACACCATAACTCAAAAAATAATGTCGCTATTTTGATGAAATTTAAACTCTACGTTACTAAATTATATATAATCTATAATCCGAACTCATTGATTAAACTCAACCAGAACCAATTCTCAAGATACTTTCATTACTAGTAACTTACAGTTTAAATTTCATCAAAATAGCAGCATAATTTTTTGAGTTATGCTATTTTTAAGATATATGTTTGTTAGCCCTTGAACTTTTCAAAGGTTCTAGAACCCGAAACCATGGTACGATTTCGCCCATATGCAGTCCGCGCTGAGTTTTAAATACTAGTGAACCCTTGTACACAATTGGAACGTTCTATCTTAATTTTAAGTTACTATTTTTAGTAAATTCGATTATAAGCTTTTAAACTTTGGTAGGTCTAAGAGAGGTACTGAACCACCACTCCAATTGATCCCAATTTAGGGGGCCATACAAATAGTAAAAAACATCCTTGTGCCAAATTTGAAGCTTCTACATTTGTTTCAAGTTCCTATCTTTGTTGATTTTATAGATATGCTTTAAGGTCTTCGGAAATGTGTGGCTGGTCCCCGACCCACTACTCCAAAATTCAAGCCTAAAAATCAAGGGCACTAAAGAAATAGGAATGGACACCTTGATACCAAATTTGGAGGTTCTATCTTCATTGGTTTTGGCATTATGCTCGTTTGGCCTATATTCGATTAAAAAGTTCTAGGTTCCGAACCCATGGTCGAATCTCCCACTATACCTACATGACCCTTACCGACCCGCTTATATTAAGCTTATCAAAGCATAATATATTTAATAATTCAAATTTTTCAAAATTGCAATTATTTTAAATTGTTAGTTTATGTACCTATTAGAAAAGCTTATAAACGCAAAATATGCTATAAATATATTTCTAAAGTACAATTACAATTTTGGAACTTTTCATATAATTCATTTAAGAATAAAAATAAATTTTACAAAAATTCAGCAAGTACCTTTGAATATAGCTTAAGTTTTGTACACAATGTCTTAATTATATATCACCTTTGGTAATAATTCAATAAAATATATGATATGATTAACATTAAAAAAAAGGAATTTAACCGTTTATTAAAAAAATATTTTGTTTTTAATTTATAAAATATTATACAAAATATGTTTTAATGTATCGTGTATCAAATTTAAAGTTTTTATCTTCATGAATCTCGAAAATAAGCTTTTTAATTTTAGGATATCTTAGGAGCCACCTAAACCACCACTACAATTAAATCTAAATTTCGGGGACACATACGAAATAGGAAATATATTCTTTGGCTTCGAAATTACACTCGCTTGACCTCAGATCGATCAAAAGCTTCTAGAATCCGAACTCATTGTTCGAACTCGACCAGAACCAATTCCCATGGTACTTTCATTATAAGTAACTTAGAGTTTAAATTTCATCAAAATAGCGGCATTAGTTTTTAAGTTATACTGCTTTTAAGATATATGTTCGTTAGCCTTAGAACTTTCAAAGGTTCCAGAATCGAAAACCATGGTCTGATTTCGCCCATATGCAGTCCCCGTCATACTTTCAATACTAATTAACTCTTGTACAGAATTGGAACTTTCTATCTTAATTTTAAGTTACTATTTATATTAATTTCGATGATAAATTTTTTAAACAGTACCTCTCTTAGACCCTTGGTGGGTCTAAGAGGGGTACTGAACCACCACTCTGATTGATCCAAAATTAGGGGAACGCGCAGGAAATAGTAAAGAGCCCTCATGTACCAAATGTGAAACTTCTAAATTTGTTTGAAGTTACTATCTTTATTAATTTCAAAAATTTCCTGTAAGGTCTTCGGAACTGTGTGTGGTCTACTACTCCAATTGGTCCCAAATTTCAAGGACACTAAGAAAATAGAGAGAAACTCCCTAATACCAAATTTGGAGATTCTATCTTCATTGGTTTCGAAATTATGCTCGTTCGGCCTAAATTCGATCAAAAAGTTCTAAGTTCCAAAGCCGTTGTACATTACCCATCGTACGCAATCACCGCCGTAGTTTAATTACCAGTACCCTGCAACACAAATTTTATGAAGCTAGCGTCATTAATTGTTGAGTTATCGTAATTTTTTATATATGTTCGTTAGCCCTTAGACCGATTAAAAGGTCCAGATTCCGAACCCTTGGGGTGATTTCGCCCATATGCAGTCCACGCTGTACTTTAAATACCAGTTAACCCTTGTACACAAGTGGAACGTTATATGTATATTAATTTTAAGTTACTATTTTTAGTAATTTCATTTATAAGCTTTTAAACCTTGTGAGGTCTAAGAGGAGTACTGAACCACCACTCTAATCGATCCCAAATTAGTGGGACACACAAGAAATAATAAAGAACACCCTTGTGCAAAATTTAAAGCTCCTACATTTTTTCAAGCTGCTATCTTTATTAATTTTAAAGATATGCTTTAAGGTCTTCGGAAATGTGGGGCTGGTCCTCGACCCACAACTTCAATGAGGTCCAAATTTCAAGGACACTAAGGAAAAAGAAAGAGACACCCTGATAACAAATTTGGAGGTTCTATTTTCATTGGTTTCGAAATTATGCTCGTTTGGCCTAAATTCGATCGAAAAGTTCTAAGTTCCGAACCCTTTGTACATTACCCGCCATAGGCAATCACCGCCGTAATTTCATTACCAGTACCCTACAACACAGATTTTATGAAGATAGCGTCACTAGTTGTTGAGTTATCATGATTTTTTATATATGTTCGTTAGCCCTTAGACCGATTAAAAGGTCCAGAATCCGAACCCATGGGCCGATTTCGCCCATTTGCAATCCCCGTCGTACTTTCAGTCCTAGTAACCTACAGTTAAAATTTCATCAAGATAGCTCCATTATTTTTTGAATTATCGTGCCTACGTACGGACGGAAGTACATGGCTATATAGACTCAGGAGGTCACACTGATCACAAATATAAATACTTTCCCATATCTACCTCGCTTCCTTTAGGTGGTTACAAACACCATACCAAAGTTAATATACCCCTTTACCTATTCTATAGGTGTAGGGTATAAAAAGCGATTGCGTGGTTTCAAAAGATGCGGATAAAGAAAAGAATAAAACTTGCATTAATCCAAGCATACTCCAAATGTGAGATAACAAATATTCAAATTGGACTAAGGGAGAAACGCTCTGCCCAAACATTGAAAAAAATGTACAGGGAAATAGTAAAACATACATCGATCCATTGGTCCCTCCTATTGTTAGGCTAACAAGGAAAGCAACTGATACTGGTGATAATGTTTATGCAATTTCAAGACTAAGAGACTACAGAATTTATAGCAATGTAAGGCTGTTTTTATCATATTTCCATGACAAGGATGGTATTTGCTATGAAGGTGTCACTCAGACTAGTTTAAAAATTCTAATTCATCAAGAGGGATTGCCAAATAACTACAAAGAACTTTCTCAACTTTATTTTATTTATCATGACAATACAGGAGTATCCAGAAAAGAAGCAATTCAAGACCTAGCTTATTACAGGAGGCATATTGATAATAAATACAGAGAATATTTGCAGAAAACAAGAGAAACTTGGCAAAATTTTATGATCAGTAAACCTTGATGTTCAATACACTCTCAAATTTAAATATTATGCATATTAATGCCAGAAGTCTCAGAAAAAATATTATTGAAATAGAAAAATTTTTTATAAAAATTAAAAAATGTATTGACATAATTATGATTGGTGAAACTTGGATATACTCTGATGAGGAGGTATTTTTTAATATTCCTGGGCATACAGCTTTATTTTATTCAAATAATTTAAATAGAGGAGGCGGAGCTGCTATTTATGTCAAACAAAATATGCAATATAAAATATTAAAAGTCATAGAACAGTTCAATACTATAATTATATCATGATCTGGTACTAGTCCAGTTATTAAACTTGCGGTTTGTTACAAAATTCCATGTGAAAATAATAATACATTTATATCACATTTAGAATCAATTTTTAATAGATATAAAAATATTGTAATGGTTGGCGATACTAACATTGATTTATTATCTGATACGGAGCTTTCTAGATCCTACAAAACAATGCTAGAATCTAATGCTGTAGATGTAGAGAACAATTTAGAAAAGGAAAATGCTACTAGAGTTACGGAAAACACTTGCACAATTATTGATCATGTTCTATCAAATCCAAAAATGAAAAGTATGATTTTAAAATTTCTACTCAAGATGTTGTTAACTTAGACCATAAAGCCATTCAAATAAAGTTATAAAAAAACGTGAGCCCATTTTCAATAAGGAATTAATCGTTACAGATATCAAAAAATACAAAACTCAAGTTAGCAGTTTACTTTCAACAAAAAATTGTGATATTGTAATTGATCTCATGAAAATATTACAATTGGCCAAAGAGAACTCCACTGAAAAACAGTAATAAGAACAAGAAAAAATAATGATTGGATGACTAACGAAATAATAAACCTCATCCGAAAAACGAATAAATTATTTAAAAACTTAAAGAAAAACCCTAACTCCCCAGAAATTCAAGCCAAATTTAAAAAATTGAAAAATAGTGTCACGAAGGAAATAAAGAGAGAAAAGCTAAATTATTTTAATAATAAAATCTACTTAGCTGGGTCGGATCATAGAAAAATGTGGAAAGTGCTAAACAACTGTAAAACACTATTACTGAACGATCTTTTTTTGTAAGAAAAACAAATGAAATAGAAGTATTAAAAATCATTAAGCTGCTAAAAAATAGTTCACCAGGAGTCGATTGTATAACAGCATTAAATCTAAGGCATGTGGCAACCATTATAGCACCCAAGCTCGCTTACTTAATAATAATTGTTAAACAACTGGTATTTATCCTGAATGTTTAAAATCAAGTATGGTTGTGCCAATATACAAATCAGGAGCAACCAATGATGTATAAAATTACAGGCCTATTACTTTAACAAGTTGCTTGGGTAAAATATTTGAAAAAATAATAAATAATAGAATACAGAATTTTGGCCAAAAGGTAGTAGGTTTTGATGACAATCAATTTGGATTTCAAAAAGATATTGGAACCGATTCTGCAGTCTTAGCATCAACAAACTCTATAGTAAGCAAATTAGATGCAAGGAACTATGTATGTTCAGTATTCATTGATTTAAAAAAAGCATTCGATACAGTGATCATAAAATCCTGTTAAACAGACTCTATGAAATCGGTATAAGAGGAACATTTCTGGATCTTCTTAGATCTTATTTACAAAATAGGAAAATAGCTACAAGAGTTAATGATGTATTGACTAATCAGTGTACTATAAATATAGGCGTTTCACAAGGATCAGTACTCGGGCCTACTTTGTATATCCATAACATCCAATGTGCTAATTTACAAGCCGATTACAAGACATTTGCGGATGACACATTGCTCATTTACAGTGCTAAAACCAGAGATGAATTAGAAAGAATAATAAATGAAGATTTGTACAAATATATTAATTGGCTTAAAGGCAACAAATTCAGTATAAATGCTGATAAAACTAAATTTATCACATATAAAATGAGGAATAAAGCTGATATAAATCTAAAAATATTGATAGACCATGTCCAAATTGAAAGAATTGATACATATAAATACCTTGGTGTAATAATTGATGAAAAACTGAGATGGGAAAATCATATCCATAAAATAGCATCCAAAATTGCGCCAATGCTTGGTGCCATTAAAAGAAGTGGAGTTAAACTAAACAGGAAAGTAGCCAATAATATATATCATGCCCATATAATGTCACATATTAGGTATAATATATGTAACTGGTCTGGTTGCGCTACATGGATGAAAGAAAAGGTCAGTACTTTGATAAGCAAACCAATTAAAAGTCTATGCAAGTATATATTTGCTTGTCTTTAATTGGTTTAGTTGTAGGTTAATCTATGTTAGTTTATACCAAAATTAATTGTTTTGTTTATATCACAGTTAAAAAAAAAGAAAAGAGTATTATATGTTATATAAAAGTAAAACTATAAAAATAAAGCATTTGTAATAGACAATAAGAGAGCAAAATAAAGTATATAAATTTAAAAAAAAAATAAATTCGAAAATATGCTTTAAGGTCTTCGGAACTGTGTGGCTGGTCCTCGACCCACTACTCCAATTCGTCCCAAATTTCAAGCACACTAATCAAGTAGAAAGAGACACCCTCATACCAAATTTGAAGGTTCTATCTTCATTGGTTTCGGAATTATGCTTGTTTGGCCTAAATTCAATCAAAAAGTTCTAAATTCCGAACCCATGGTCCATTCTCCATCGTACGCAATCACGCCGTAGTTTCATTACCAGTACCCTCACAAATTTCATGGAGATAGAGTCATTAGTTGTTGAATTATTGTGATTTTTTATATATGTTCGTTCGCCCTTAGACCGATTAAAAGGTTCAGAATCCGAGCCCGTGGGCTGATTTCGCCCATATGCAGTCCGCACTGTACTTTAATTACTAGTTAATCCTTGTACACAAGTGGAATGTTCTATATTAATTTTAAGTTACTATTTTTAGTAATTTCGATTATAAGCTTTAAAACCTTGGGAGGTCTAAGAGGGGTACTGAACCAACACTCTAATAGATCCCAAATTAGGGGGACACACAAGTTACGTCACAGTTGGTAACCCCAACCAAGATAGTAATTAGTGAACCTCCAATAAAAGATAAAACTCAATTTCACGTTTATAAAATTTAAAATATTAATTTGTAAGACAAAACATTTTTAATTTTTGTTTTTCCTTTTATTCTTTTCAATTTTATACAAAAATGTAATTAGCCACATTTTTGTATACTAAGCATAATTACGGTCAATTGCATTTGAACTAATTTTAAATATGTAATTGCACTTGAAATAATTTAACTTTATAAATGTAATATGAAACCCAACATATGGTGAAATAATTTTGTACACAAAATTCAGTACGAACATTTATTATATTAATATTGATTTTGTAATAAGTAAAAACTCAAGTAAATTTCCTTTTTGTAATCCGATACTGAATTTTGTTTCGAAAGATATTTTCGACTAATAAATTAAAATTAGTATTAAGTAAGATAAAGCAAATTGTTTTTGTAAAATAAAAATAATGATTATTGTAATATTAAAAAATTGATTTGTAAAAAAAAGCCAGTCTTAAGACCAAACTCAAACTATAAAGTTGAGAAAAATAAAATTTAACAATTTAGATTAAAATATTGTGTTTTTATTTTAAAAACCCATAATTGGCGCAGTCGTGTAGTTTTTGCTATCCAAAGATAGTAAATTTTGTGATACGAATCGAATTTGATAAATAAAAAAAATAAAACATTTAAAAAAAATAAAAAGAAAGTTTTAAGTTGAAAAATACTCACATTTAAGTACCTAAGTATATAAATAAAAAAAAAAAAAAAGAAAAAAAAAAAAGAATACATATACATTTTAATGAGTATTTAATTAACTAAATTAATAAAATATCAATACACAAAAAAAAAAAAAAAAAAAAAAAAAACTTTAATATAATAAAAAAAAAAAAAAACAATTAATGCCTAAAATTAAACAACAAAAAATAAGTAATAGATTGAATTTATATACTATTAGTGAAGAACTAGAAGATATTAGTGAAACCAACGAAAAAAAAATTAATAGTGAAAGAAACATGACTAATTCAACTGCATCAGCATTCGTAATTTCTGCAAACGATATTTTGAAGGATGCACAACGGATTCACGAATTCCGTGGTGATGGCGAATACGCCTTAACGTCATTTCTGAGGGAAGTTGATACAATCCTTCCTCTAATTACATGCCAACAGGCAAAAACATACATTTACCAGAGGATAATTGTAAACAAAATCCAGGGCCCAGCGTTGGACGTTATTAGAACACTAGGTGCAAATGCAGACTGGAAAGAGACTTTCTGAAAAAAAATAGTAAAATAAACATAAAGGACTCTAATTATATAAATGCCTTTGAAAAATTAAAAAGAGTAATTACCGAAGACCCTATACTCAAATATCCCGATTTTAACAAAAAGTTTCAATTAGTAACAGATGCTAGTGCCTTTGCCATTGGTGCAACTTTACAACAGGATTCACATCCAATATGTTATGCTAGCAGAACTTTAAATGACCATGAAAAAAATTACTCTCCTATCGAAAAAGAACTGCTTGCCATTGTTTGGGCAACCAATTATTTTAGGCCGTATTTATATGGTAACAAGTTTAAACTTTTTACAGATCATCAACCGTTAAAATGGTTACATACAAAATCTCAAAGAAAAGACATCAATCTTAAATTAAATAGATGGTTATAAAAATTAGGAGAGTATAATATGGATATTGAATATATAAAAGGCAAGGAAAATAAAGTGGCAGATTTCCTTAGCCGAATAGATACAAATAAACACGAAATAAATCTCTTAGAAAATATAGAAAATTTTAATAGTTCTGATAATGAATCTCAAATATACTCTAGTACAAATTACTCTCTTGAAAATAATGTGGATTCTTCTGATTTACAAAATGTATCCGAAGATACAAATCATAACGATATTCAATCTGAATTTAGTAGCAATAGCAATATTTCAATGGAAAATAACATAGATCCTTCTGATCTACAAGCTGTATCCGAAGATACAGATTACAATGATGAAATTCTATCTCAATTAAGTAATAATACAAATTATTCAATGCAAAATAATATAAATACTTCTGACTTTGTTTCCGAAAATTTGAGCAACGAGACTGTACATTCTCAAGAAGAAGAGGCAAATGACCATTTCCCAATTTTAGATACGGTCGTGAACAGATTCAAAACCCAAATAATTCTCACTGATAATAAAAATAAGGATATAGAAATAACGTTTGGTAATAAAAGGATATTTATAAATTCAGACAATATACAAAACAATCTTAATGATATATTTAGAAGACATATAAAAACAGGTAGAATAGGCATTTTCTCTGAACTAAACGACCAAAAATACAATATAGTACAAAGAAAGTTAATTGACCTATATGGAAGCTTTCAAAACATAAAGTTTGTTAGGTGTAGTTATTTCGCAAAAGACATGATTACAGAAGATGAAACTTTTAAACAGATACATAAATATCATAAAAACGAAACAGGACATACCGGTATAAACGAAAATTATGAAGGTCTAAAAAAAGTCATATATTTTCCAAAATTAAAAAACTATATTCAAAAATATATTAATAATTGTGATATATGTAGCCGAGTTAAATATGACAGAAAACCAATAAAAAAGAAATTCCAATTGACAGAAACACCTAAAGACATTAAAGAAATTATACATATGGACATATATACCAATTCAAAACAAAACTTTTTGACGTTTATAGACCGTTTTTCTAAATATACTACCGCTTTTCACCTAAATGATAGAAATAATCAAACTATAATAGAAAAACTTAGAGAATTCAAATCAAACAGAGGGCATTTCAAAAAATTGATTACCGATAATGAATTTAAGAGTATTAATATAAAAAATTTCCTTAAAGACGAACAAATTGAACTGCACTTAGTAAAATCTAACAATCACACTGGAAATTCAGACATCGAACGGTTTCACAATACTATTAGCGAAAAAATTAGAGTTTTAGGTATTGTTAATAAAGACCTTAATGTTATCGAAAAAATGTATAAAGCAATTGAGTGGTATAACAACAGCTACCACTCAGTGACAAAAGAAAAACCAATTAATATTCAAGAAGGAAACTGTAATAAAAACAAAATTTATGATTTGTTACTGACAGAAAAATCTAGATATGTAAACAAACTTAATTTAAAAAGAGAAAACTATACCGAAAATAGAACTGAAGGTTATATAAAAAACTATAAAAGTGTTAGACATAAGGAACAACCCAAATTTATAAAATCTAAGCTAGAAAATATACATCCATCAAATATTAAAAGAAATTGTAAATTTTCAGGTAAAATTAATATTAACAATCTTCCTAATGCTATCAACAATACCAATGCAAAACCAGTCCCATCTCACATTTGAAAAAATCGAGTCAGACTTGGGATATACAGAAATCAAACTGGAGGATATAGAATTAGTAAAAAACTATAATACAATCTTACATATCATTAACCCCAAAGAAATTTCAGAAATACTAAATAAATTAGAAGATAATATAAATTTATCAGAAATACAAAATAAACTTATCTTAACTCAACAATTAAATGTCGCGAAAAATAAGATTAAAACTTTAATTCCACACAGACACAAACGGGGTCTAGTAAATTTCATTGGCACTGTTCAAAAATGGCTGTATGGTACAATGGACGATTCTGATCGACAAGAAATCGAAGATCATTTAAAAATAATTGACCAAAATAATCATAATGCCATAACAAATTTAAACAGTCAAATAACAATTAATAACAATTTTAATAACACTTTTATTAAGCTCAAACAAATTATTGAAAACGACAGATCCTTAATTAATGAAAAACTTAACGACATAAACACTCAATACACAACAATTTATAAATACTTACTTTACACAGATTTTGCACTAAAAATTAAAATTATACAAGATAACATTTAACACATTCAAGACAACATAGCATCAGCTAGACTAGGAATAATACATAGCAATATATTAAAAAATGAAGAAATTTTAGAATACGATATTGATTTTAATAAATTACAAATTAGCCACATTAATTGATAGTAAAGAGAACATTGTTTTTGTTATTAAAATACCTAATGAAACAATCAGTGTACCAACAACTATGTTAATTCCAATAGGTGATAGATTTAATAATGAACTAATGTTTGAAAAACAAAAAATTGTAAAATATGATAACAAAAATTTTAATCATGAAAATAAAAAAGATATAAAAGATTTAATAATTTCAAAAAACTGCATTTTCAAAGGAAACTGCTTAAAAATTTTCTATAATGTATCAGAAATAATTATTTTAAAAATAGGATTAATTTTAGTAAAAAATCAGATAAATGTAAATTTTAATAGTACTTGTGATGAACGAAAGTTCAAAATAAATGGAAATCACATATTCAATTTTAATGATTGTTCAATAAATATAAATGGAAAAGTTTTTAATAGTAATCTAAGAGAATTCAAACAAAGTTTTACAATATCAGATTATCTAAATATGAATCAAGAAATTAATGAAAATATCAGTTTTAACGACATAATACTAGAACAAGTAAAAAAAATATTGAAGAAATAAAAGAAATAAAATATCATAAAAATAATTATTATATTTATTTAAGTCTTATAATTTTTATAATTTTATTAGTAATAAGCATAATTATATTTCTATTAATATTATTCAAAAAATTCAAAATATTTAAATTTGCGACTCAGGAGAGTCTTAATCTTAAGGAGGGAGGAGTTACGTCACAGTTGGTAACCCCAACCAAGATAGTAATTAATGAACCTCCAATAAAAGATTAAACTCAATTTCACGTTTATAAAATTTAAAATATTAATTTGTAAGACAAAACATTTTTAATTTTTGTTTTTCCTTTTATTCTTTTCAATTTTATACAAAAATGTAATTAGCCACATTTTTGTATACTAAGCATAATTACGGTCAATTGCATTTGAACTAATTTTAAATATGTAATTGCACTTGAAATAATTTAACTTTATAAATGTAATATGAAACCCAACATATGGTGAAATAATTTTGTACACAAAATTCAGTACGAACATTTATTATATTAATATTGATTTTGTAATAAGTAAAAACTCAAGTAAATTTCCTTTTTGTAATTCGATACTGAATTTTGTTTCGAAAGATATTTTCGACTAATAAATTAAAATTAGTATTAAGTAAGATAAAGCAAATTATTTTTGTAAAATAAAAATAATGATTATTGTAATATTAAAAAATTGATTTGTTAAAAAAAGCCAGTCTTAAGACCAAACTCAAACTATAAAGTTGAGAAAAATAAAATTTAAACAATTTAAATTAAAATATTGTGTTTTTATTTTAAAAACCCATAATTCACAAGAAATAGTAAAGAACATCCTTGTGCCAAATTTGAAGCTTCTACATTTTTTCAAGTTGCTATCTTTACTACTCCAATGGGGTCCCAAATTTCAAGGACAATAAGGAAATAGGAAGGGACATCCTGATATTAAATTTGGAGCTTCTATCTTCATTGGTTTTGGAGTTATGGTCGTTTGGCCTAAATTCGATCAAAAAGTTTTAGGTTTCGAACTCATGGTCCAATTCCGAACGTACGCAATCTCCGAAGTAGTTTTATTATTAGTAACCTACAGCACAAATTTAATGAAGATAGCGTCATTAGTTGTTGAGTTATCGTGATTTTTTATATATGTTCGTTAGCCCTTCGATAGATTAAAAGGTCCAGAATCCGAACCCATGGGCCGATTTCGCCCATATGCAATCCCCGCCGTACTTTCAGTCCTAGTAACCTACAGTTAAAATTTCATCAAGATAGCTCCATTATTTGTTGAGTTATCGTGCCTACGGACGGACGGACGGACATGGCTATAATACCTACAGTAATTCATTAAACCGAACCACAAAAATTTTAAAATTTCATTGCGTCTTTTTGCCAAAACAAATTAACAGGTTAAAATAAAATTAAACCGCTGAGTTTCTATAATAAAGATTTATGCTTATGAAAATTTTTAGCCAAATTGAAAAAGAATTAAAATATTTGAAACTTTTAATTTTATTGAGTAGTAGTGCCAAAACGCTCGACATCAAAAAACGTAAAAGTTTAAAACATTTCTTTAGCCGGAACCTCTTGACATATTTAAACTTGACATAGTCTATATCACCCCGGACTGCCAAAATTATTCCTGTAAACTTTTAATTTGGGCAATCGAAATGGTGTTCACGCCAATACTGAACAAACAAATTTTCTTTTTTATATGTAGATCATAATTCATAGGTAATCATATCGAATATTTATCGAAAGTTCATATGATAATGTATTTATTATAGTTAGGGGTTTAATCTACCAGATTTACTCGGCGTTGCCCAAAGGCGTGCAATTCGTTAAAATTTTAATATAATTTAAATTTAATGCTAGGGTATAAATGGGTATAGAATGGTGCACAACGGGTCGCAAGGCCTAGGTGTGAGGGAGACTCTAACTTTTGTTTTCTTTTCGTTTTTTGGATAGTGTTTTTTGGATTTAGATAGTGTTTGAACAGTGTATGGTAAGGTAAGTAAACATGTTCACGTACAAAGTTGAAAACCTGGTCCATCCATGTATGGGCTACATAAAAGTGAACATTTGACTGTTTGTAGCAAAGAAAATTTATTTCAATAAGAAGTTGGACTCCCTATCACGTTACCTAAAAATTTTTGCTATCCAACATGGTCATATTTACTATAAAAACTTAAAAATTAGACAGTAATAAGAATTTTTTTTGCAAAGAAGCAAAAAATAGTAAACAGAATGAGTAACAAAAATATATTTGAAATTGAACTTTTTTATTTCTAGATTTTATTAGGAAAAAAAAAAACTTCAATTTGACAATGAAATCTATTTTGAAAGAACGAAAAATGTATAGAAGATAGAAAACAAAACTTACGAAAAAATGTAGGGATGGAAAATAATATGTCATTCAATTTTAAACATGTTTTTATTAGGATTCTTAATTAGCTTTACTCTTATTTGTTAGAGATTTTAAAAAATTGCATTGAAATTGTTAGTTTTATTATAATTTTTCAAATTTTAAATATTACAATAATCTTAAACAATAAAAAATTTTAATTATTAAAACAATAATTTTATTCAAATTTGTTTTACCCCTGTACTTTTAATACACTTTCTGCATAGTGAGATTTCATACCAAATCGTTTCAGATTAGTTTTTTGTTTTCTTTTCATCTAATATATAGAGAAGAAAATTTGGATGTTTGATTATTTGTTTGTTGTTTATTTGTTTGTTTGTTTGTCCAGGATTCACCGGAAAAAAACTGGTCTGATTGTCACAAAATTTTAAAGAAATAATTCTGAGAGCCCGGAGAGTTTTTGATCAATTTGAGGCCGAACGAGTATAATTTCGAAACCAAAGAATATACTTCCTATTTCCTATGTGTCCCCGAAATTTAGACTTAATTGTTGTGGTTCAGCTATGTTCAAAGGTACTTTGCATTTATGTAAAATTTATTTTTATATTTAAATGAATTATATGAAAAGGTGTAAATTTGTAATTGTATTTTAGAAATAGATTTATTGCATATTTTGTGTATAAGCTTTTCTATTTGGTATATTAACTAGCCATTTAAAATAATTGCAATTTAGAAAAATTTGGATTATTAAATATATTATGCTTTGATTAGCTTTTTATCACAAAATTTAATAACTAGAATTTTTTCATTTTGTAATTGAACCGGAATAAATATATTTTCATTTATAACAAGTTTTTTGTTTTTTAATATTTTTAAATAAATAAATTAGTAAGAATTTGTAAAATTTTTTAAGAGAGTGTAATTAGAAAATGTTTTTAGTATTATAAAGTTAATTTGGTTAGCTATGTCTTACGATCAAATTAATAACAGCTTTTATGGTGTTAAAATGACTTATGGATATGTCCTTAAATTTGAACCAAATAGGTGTAGGGTATTTCTAAGTCGGTTGCACCGACTGACTGTTTCTTTACTTGTTTAAAATTTATTTTTATATTTAAATGAATTATATGAAAAGTTCTAAATTTTTAATTGTATTTTAGAAATACATCTGTTGCACATTTTGCGTTTACAAGCTTTTCTAATGGGTACATAAACTAACACTTTAAAACAATTGCAATTTTGAAAAATTTTAATTATTAAATAAATTATGCTTTGATTAGCTTTTTATCGGAAAATTTAATAATTCAAATTTTTTCACTTTTGTAATTGAATTGAAATAAATATATTTTCATTTAATTCAAGTTTTTTTGTTTTTTAATATTTTTAAATAGATAAATTAGTAAGAATTTGTAATATTTTTGAATAGATAAAGAAATTAGAAAATGTTTTTTAGTACTATAAAGTTAATTTGGTTAGCTATGTCTTACGATCAAACTAATAACAGCTTTTATGGTTTTAAAATGACTTATGGAAATCTCATTAAGTTCGAACCAAATAGGATTAAGGTATTTTTAAGTCGATTGCACCGACTGACTGTTTCGTTACTTGTTAATAGGACACATTTTAATTAATCATTGGTTTTTCCTCGTATTCCGAGCTCATACATGCTACATCATTAAATCGTTATTATAAACGATATTATATAAATAAACTGTTTTATATGATTTGCATATGCATAGCCGGATTTTTTTCTATGCATATCTATTTAATCTAATATATAAAGGAGAAAATTTGTTTGTTTGTTTGTTAATCCAGGATTCACGTGAAAACCACTTGTCCGACTGTCACAAAATTTTAAAGGAATAATTCTGAGAGCCCGGGAGGTGACATACGCTATATTACAATTTTATAAGTCAAGAGGTTGCGGCTCCAGAGCCGTTTTAAACTTTTTCGTGTTTTGGATGTCGAGTCAAAACTGTTTTACCGATTGACTTGAAATTTTACACAAATGTTCCTCTTAGCAACCGAAATGAGTTGTATAAATTTGCTTGGAATAAATTAACCCATTTCGGCCTGGCGGAATTCCAAAAAATTTTGTGTTTCAGATTTCTGACCAATTTTACAGGGTGATTTCGCAGTTAAAAAGAGAGGCTGACACAAATTTTTGTTGAGTTCAGTTAACCCGTTTGGGCACGAGGGCCCAATGAAGCTTTTTCAATATTTTTATTGTCGAGTCAAAACGGTTCGACCGATTGACTTGAAATATTGCACAAATGTTCCTCTTAGCAACCGAAATTAGTTGTATAAATTTGGTTGGAATAAATTAACCCATTTCGGCCTGGCGGACTTCCAAAAAATTTTGTGTTTCCGATTTGTGTCCAATTTTACTGGGTGGTTTCGCAGTCGAAAAGAGAGTCAAAGAGAGAAATCTAAAAACCCAAAAATTAAATTTCGTATATATTATGCTTAAATACATAGTATTTTAAAACAGTTTTTCCAAAAAAGAAGCCTACATTTCTCTGATAAAAAAACGAGGAAGAGCGTAGTACAACTTTTAGGTAAGTACTAAACAAAATATAAGTTGAAAAGCAGATTTTTAAACCTTTTCTAAACCATCGACTATATTTTATTCAAACGTTGGCAATTCAAGAAAACTACTATTGACATAGTATAATGACATAAAGGCAAATTTAGTATTTGATGTATAGTCATTTTAATTAAGTTAACATTATTCGGCGGAAACCTACCATCCTCAACTCTATCGTCAAGGAGCACCAAATTGTCAAGAAGCACCACGTATAGAAAAGTTAGAGATAATCGTTCAAACTGTTTTGCAAACTGTTTTTTAAAGTTTTTGTTTCGCAATCGGTTAAAAGAACTCGACAAAACATTTTTTTAAGCATTCCCCTAATTCAAAGAAGTTGTACCTACTTTCAAAAATTTGACGTAATTTACTTAAAAATTTTATTTTGAAACAATCGTCGGGTCGGCAGGGGTTAACAAATTTCAAGTCTGTTAGTAAAGTGAACTTCATTTTCAAAGAGGAACACATATACAAAATTTGAAGTTAATCGGTTAAATCATTTCTAATATATAGCAAAGCAACGAAAAAACCTATAAAAAGCTGTTGGGCCACAATTATAAGCAAAGTAGTATTTCAAAAAATTGGCTGAAACTTTCTTTTTTACAATTTGCAAGCTTCCGGGCAACGCCGGGTAAATCTGCTAGTCTAATATATAAAGAAGAAAATTTGTTTGTTTGTTTATTTGTTTATTTGTTTGTCCACGTGAAAAAACAGGTTGCGGCTCCAGAGCCATTTTAAGCTTTTTCGTTTTTTTGATGTCGAGTCAAAACGGTTTGACCGATTGACTTGAAATTTTGCACAAATGTTCCTCTAAGGAATTAGTTGTATAAATTTGGATTAAATGAATTAACCCATTGCGCATCGCATTTGCACAAATGTTTCTCTTTGCAACCGGAATTTGTTGCATAAATTTGGATGGAAAGAATTAACCCATTGCAGCCTGGCGGGCTTCCAAAAATTTTTTGTTTCCGATTTGTGTCCAATTTTGCAGGTTGATTTTGCAGTCTTAAAGAGAGGCTGCAAAAAGTTTTATTTTTTTTTTTTTTTTTTTTTAAGCGCTAACTGTTCAACTGTTAGGCTAATAAGCCAGTCTATACCATAGGTACATGTTGGAACAGGGGGTCATATTATATTCGTTTTATTAGAATTGGTGTTATTAAATTCCACATACTATTTAAACATGAGATAGTACTAGGCCTTATAACATGTAGATACGTCTTAGATTTTAAATATTTACAGTTCTATTTTTTGTTTATATTGTAATATTGTTTATTTGAGTTATATTGTATTATATTAATTTAATTTGTTTAAACGATTAAAATAATTTTATTGAAAATTTTGTACCAGCATTTTAATTATAAAAACCTTACGCGTTTTGAACAAAGTTTCAATGAAATATTCAATTTTTTGGTATTAACGCAAGTTAACCTTTATTTTAAAAGCTCACTTAATTAATAGGACTAATTTTTTTGCTCTCAAATAGTCTCAAATAGTGCAAAAGTTAAATGAGATAATATTATTAATAATAAAAATAAAGCTTATAAAGAATCCGAATATCTTTAAATTTAAATAACGTAACATTTTCCTTCTTTACATTTTTTTCGTAAGTCTTTGTTTTTTATCTTTTTTGCAGTTGTTGTTTTTTAAAAATAGATTTTAGTGTAAAATTGCAGTTCTTCAAATAAAATCTAAAAATCAAAAAATTAAATTTCGTATATATTGTTCAAATACATAGGATTTCAAAATAGTTTTTATAAAAAAGAAGCCTACATTTCTCTCATAAAATCATAAGAAAACGAGGAAGAGCGTAGTAGAACTTCCAGTAAGTACAACACACAATATAAGTTAAAAAGCAGATTTTTAAACCTTTTCTAAACCATTGAATATATTGTATTGAAACGTTGGCAATTCAAGAAAACAACAATTGACATAGTATAATGACATAATGACAAATTTAGTATAACCTTTCGACCTATAGTCAAACGGGTATAATAATACTTATATGTAAACTACCTATTACCCGGCGCACGTTGTCAGGCCACTCAATGGAGTTTTAATTTAAGTTGATGTTATTGAAAAAGTTAACACAAAAATTACATATGGTGTACATGTTAATTTTAAAATGTAAATAAAGAAATTTTTTTAAAACATTTTTTTAGAATTATTCTGGCAGTTTTTCAACAAATTTATCAAATTTCACTTGAAACTTTTCATAATTATTAATTAACAATAAAAAAAAATTTTAATTCAGTTATCATTGTTCACCGCAAATCCACAATCCTCAACTCTATCGTCAAGAAGCACCAAATTGTCAAAAAGAACACGTATAGAAAAATTAGAGATAATCGTTCATACTATTTTGCAAACCGTTTTTTAAAGCTTATGTTTCGCAATCGATTAAAAGAACTCGACAAAAGATTTTTTTAAACATTCCTCTAATTCAAAGAAGTTTTACCTACTTTAAAAAATTGGATGTAATTTACTTACAAAATATTTTTTTTGAATAATCGTAAGAATGATAAGTATATATGTATGTACATGTACGCATACAAAATTTAAAGTCAATTGGTCAAGCCCTTTCTGCTTAAGAGTAAAGTAACGAAAAAATCTGTAAAAAGCTCCTGTGCCGCAATAAGTTAATGGAAAAACCTGTTTTTGAGACTATGAACAAGCAATATTTCGCAAAATTGGACGTAATATTTTCCAAAAATTTTTTTTATACAATTGTCGGGCGGCAATTGTCAATCAGGTGACGGTCGGCAAAAAACCTATTAAAAGCTGGTTGGCCGCAATGTGTTAACGGAGCTCCACAAATAATTTTTAGGCTTTCTTTTCAACCAAAGCTTTTCAACCCTTCCAAAAATTGGCTGAAACTTGCTTATCACAATTTGCAACTTCCCGGGCAGCGCCGGGTAATTCTTCTAGTACATCCTTAAAATGTGTGTTTGACGGATAAAATTTAAATTCATTTCATATATCTATTCACGACACATATATTAATTTGAGAATTTTTACAGTCTTACTTTAGGGTGTCATATTTGGATATAAATTATTGAAAGTTTTAATTTTTGAGATAATGTTATACTCGATGCATATTATATTATTGGGTACAATATTATAAACGACCATTTTTGAAGAATAATATGATTAAAGAGAACACAAAAAAAGTTTTACTTATTTTAATAGTTCATTTACGATAACATTATCATTTATGAATTGTTTTAATAAAAATTTCAGTTCTATCATTATTTTATCATGAACTATATGTACAGCAAAATAAGATACGACAATTATTAATTTGTGATTATTAAAATATTATTTGCATATTTATTTTATTTGAATATTATTTGCATATAATTTATTTTCTTATAAATAATATTATAAATCTTTTGATTTCATAATTGGCTAAATTTGTTAATAACTTACTAAAAACAATGATAAAAATGGAAAGACTCAGTTAAAGAAATTTATATATGTTATGTCATATATTTAAATTTTAATATTTTAAAATTGATTACATAATAAAGTATACCAGAATTCTATTAGTTCGTTAGCAATTTCTCTATTACAAAAGTTTTGCCACCGCATGCTCTGGAAAGTTTATACTGTATGAAAATTGAATAGAAATACATATCAATAAATACATATACAAACAGAGGCACTTGAAATATTCTATACTACATTTATATAATAATGTAATAAGTAACGATATAAAGATAATGTGACAGTATTCGTTTTATAAGTTTGTTTCATATAATAAATTTAGATTCAATAAGTTAAAGTAGCTGAGACTCTGTTGTGTTAACATATTGAAGCAGAGAATTTGTGACTTATTTTAATATAACTCAAGTGAGTAAAGGCTTTAAAATCATGTTTTGCTTTTTTAATTTAAATTTTTTTTTAATGAAATTGCTTTGAAATAAATTTCAATAATTGAAATCTAATATTTATGCAATTTTATTATTAATTGCATTTTAAAAGAATGTAATCTAGCAAAAACTTTCTTTTTTTTCCTTTTAGTAATATAATAAAAATGGCTTGTGATTTTGTATTGTATTTCTATTAGAAATTAGTTATTTAATGTATATTTGTTACGTCAGTGTCAAATTTAAATTACAAAAAATAAAAATATGTACCAATTTATTACAAGTACAAAACGTTTAGTGGATTTCGAATATGGACTTTCAAATTGCAATAGCCTTTAAAAATATAATTTAAAACTAATAACTACATATGTGTACTATATATAAGATCTAATCTAAATATAATAATCAATACATGTACAAAAATACAGAATAATCTTTTAAAAAATCAATGCGCACGAATTATATGGATACCTACTTTACACATCAATCCATAATTGTATTGTATTTTAATATGGTCGGTTAAATGCCTATGTCAAATAAAAAATATATATAAAAAAATTGTGACGCATATAGGAGTGTCTGATCTTTTTTCGCCATTTTAAATTTTTCTTAAAGTGCAACAGACTAAAAATATAAAAAATTTGTGGCTACATAAAAATTGTACGTATGTTTTATATTTATTTTCAAATTTATTTCATAATGTTATGAAGTAGCGGAATTAATTTAATTAAACCAAAAAGTTAAACTTAGCTTACTACGGAATCAGAAAATTTACGTTTATAATTTGCAATATATGTATATTATAAACATGATAAAAATATTTATATTTTGAATTTAGAATTTTTATCATAGAATATTATTACTGATTTAATGAAGATTTATGTAACCAATTTTTCTACATAAATATACAATAAAAATTAATATCTGAATGTAAATTTTTTTTTGGAATATCCGTATACATATACAATTTTAATAAATTTGATATGAAATTAACTTTATCTAAAAATGAAATTAAAAAAAAACAATTTTTCAGAGTTGTATAAAAAATAAAAATATGTGAAATTTTAAGTTAAGGCATTTTTTTGTAAAACATTGTGTTTTGTATATGAATATTATAATTTTCATCCAAAAAAAAAAAAAAAATTAATTTGCGCAAGAGCTAATATTGATTTCTTTATATATATGTAGTTAAAAACATCCATTATTTTAAACCTAATTAGGTACTTAAATGATTTTTTTCTTTATACATAAATTAAAACTCCTAACGGAATGTATGTTTTCATAATAATTTTGTTTTTAAATTTTAGATTTAAGTTAAGTTTGTTTTTCCAGTATTTGTATCTAGTTGGACATAAAAATTTATTGTAAAAGCCCATTTGTTCGTAAAAAAAAATTTTTTTATGTTCTTTGTCAAATTAAAATATAATTTAATGTTTATTAACTCGTAGTCGGTAGAACAAAAAAAATGTTGGTTGTATTTATATAAATATGTCATAGTTTTTGATAATTATAATCTTCAATAAAGATAGTCTAAAAATCTGCCTATAATTTTTTTGGTAAGCAAAATGGATTTTTAACTATGAAAATTGTTTATTTTATCCATGCGAACAACCCGATTGTTTTACTAATTAGGAAATATTTAATATGTATTTATTTTTATCTCATTTCAAAATAAGAACAAAAAACTATGAACTGTATAAAATAAATTTTTATATTAAAAAAAGTAGGTATCTGCCTTAAAATTTGGTGAAAAACAATTGTTCTACAAGAGTTAAAAACAAAAGTTGATATGAAATCAATAATTTTATAAAAACAAAACCCTTGCAAGTTTGCTATACTCTTTAAACATATATTAAAAAACGCATTAAAATTTCCGAATTTATAAGCCTTATATAATAAAAAAAAAATATAAGTTAATCTTGAAATTTTCTCAAATTCGTTTTTTTTGCAATAGCCGTCATCGCTATTTAAATCCAGCCATTTTGGCCCATGGGTTCGGGTAACTGCCATACAACTTCTTTTTTTATATAAGTATTTCTCTGTAATTATTACAGCTGCGGGTCTGAAATTTTTCCAAAAGTAGTTTAATTTTATGGCCAAAGTTTCTGCAAAATTTGGTTGGCCTAGTGCAGTGGGTTCGAGGAGCTGCCATACAACTTATTATTTTATATGAGCATTACTCTTCGCCTAATGAAGCTTGGTGTCTGAAATTTTGCTAAAAATAGTTTAGTGTAATGGCCAAAGTTTTGTGCAAAATTTGGCTGGTCTACTGTAGAGAGTTTGAGTAGCTGCCATACAACTCCTTCTTTTATATGAGGATTACACTACACCTAATGAGGCTGAGTGTCTGAAATTTTGCCAAAAAAAGTTTAGTGTAATGGCCAAAGTTACAATAAAATTTGGTTGGTCTACTGCAGATGGTTCGAGTAGCTGCCATACAACTCCTTTTATATGAGTATTCCACTACACTTAATAAAGCTGTATGTTTGAAATTTTGCCAAAAGTAATTAACCGGATGATATATAAATATATGTTACGTTCATACTGGTATCCCAGAGTTGACACAGTCTACTCTTCTACACTCTTTCTCGTTTTTTCGAAACAAAACAACAATCAAATGGCTAATAAAAAAAAAAATATAAAGCCAATAAGTATTGTTATAGTTGGTAGTTAAAGTATTGTTACAGTTATAGTTATTAGTTAATCACACATTATAAGTATAAATACTAGGAAAACTCCAGTGCAATTGCACAAAGAGACATTGTAATGTCGGTGAGTTTTATTTTTTTTAAATACACTAATTTTGCACTTTGTTGCCCTTTCCTCGCAACTTAGCGGTAGGACAAAAGACGCTTTGTTTTTAAGATATTTCCTACTACATGGGCTTAACAAATTTTATTTGTTATATTTGAAAAAAGGGTTTGAGTAGGAAAAATGTATTTTGTATCAGACAATTGCGTAAATCAAGCATCAGTAAATGTTGCTCACTTAATGAACCTTCACAATAAACTGAAATTCATCATTTACAAGGGTTAGTGTGTTAGTAAAATTTTGCTACTTTGTTATTAAACTATAAAATAAAGTTAATCAAAATAATTTATTAAAACAAAAGAAAATAAACTTAAAAGTCATCCCAACAACACTGAGTCTAGGATTTCAAATGCAAGTTAATTTATGAATGCTAGATCAGTCATACTAACTACGAGAACTACTCATGCTTACGTAAAGTCAGGCTCTCAATGTTAATTTATTAACGTTAGTATCAAAGATTGAACGTACCTATATTGAGGAAAATTTAGAAATTGCCAGAGGTATCTACTCCAAAACTAGCTCTCTCATTTTAAAAAAAAGGTTTTCTTACTTTTGGTTATCTAGTTCTAAAGGATTCAATAAATCTTTAATGTTTTTCCAAGTTACGCTCATCGGTCTTGCGCTCATTCTTTTTCTGTGTCGTCGTCAGTATCCAAATACCAATAAACTAGTGTCATTATTCTTATATATTTAAATTTAATTGAAACAAGTAAATAAAATTTGTCATTCTTCTTCTGTGTCTTCGTCAGTATCCAAATACCAATAAACTAGTGTCATTATTCTTATATATTTAAATTTAATTGAAACAAGTAAATAAAATTTTTTTTTAAAATTTTACAAAATTCAAAATAATTGATCAATATTTTTTCAATTACATTTCACAATACTCAGTTTTTTGATAGTTGATAAAAGTTTTTAACTATCAACTAAATGATAGTTGACCGTCATAATAAGCGCCTATAAAAGTTACAAAAAAACTTCCTCATTAACTAAATTTTCAGTTCCTTCCGAGGTTTGTTTTTGTTTGGATCATTAAGTTTTATTTTTAAATCCACAGAATTACTTGCTCGAGAAATTGCAGTATGCAATTGGCTATGGGGAAAGCAAGGTTCTTAAACAACAAGGTGTACCCTTTTAAATGTTCGTCCATGTTTAATAAACTATACAAAAAAAAAAATTTGATATATAAAATTTCAAATTATTCATAAATTTAAAAAATATAATGTATAATAATAAATTGTGAACCTTAGCATCTAGTACTAATGTTTTAAATTCAAAAGTCATGTTGAAAATTTATAAAATATTCAAAAACAATCAAAGTAGGCTTTGATTTTCGGTTATAAAATAAAAAAAAGAACATTTTTAATTTGCACCTACATTTGTATTAATAATTAAAATCGTTTTGAATTTTCGTAATTACACTAATTTTAATTTAAAAAAAAAACAAATTTTGAACAAAAAAATCAGAACAAAAAATAAGTTAATTATCTCTCAAATCGCTTCAACTTGAAACTGGTGCGTCTTGAGTGCGTTTTTCATTAAAATTGCTAATAAAAAAAGAGTTTTAAGGGTTGCAGGAAATAGTGTTTTTTGATAAAATTGTAAGCAAATTGTTTAAAAATTTATACATTCATGCAAAGGAACATTTATTTATTGAATTTTATTAAAAATTAAAGGAAAATAATTTATTTATATTTTTGACCTGCTCGAAGAAAGTAAACTAAAATACACAAATTTCTTATTTCGAACACAGTGTTCGAATTTAGGCAATTCAAATAAGTTTTAGATTCCCTTATTCGAACACAATGTTTTCTTCATATTTTAAGTTGTTACACAATAATTTTTTAGACAAAATGAAAATATATCATCAATATAGCGAGGATTCTTTGAAGGCTGCTTCCGGTAAAATCGGGGAAGAGCCTATGAACGTTAGGGACGCCAGTAAACCCTTTTGTATTCCAATAACAACTCTGCATTACAAAATTCCTGTGATAAAAGCAGATAAGGAAATGAAATGGGCATTATATTAAATGCTTTCATGCTAATATATGAAAAATGAGATTTTGGAATTGCAAACAAAATGAGGGTTCCAATAATTTAATTAATTATATATATTTGCTGACTCTTTAACCTTAATTTTTGAGCGAAATGTAGCAAAAATTAAATTAGCAGGGTTTCGGGCTGACCGATTTTTCTAGCTAATATCTTTTTTAATTTTATAAGACTTTTAGAAATCTTATTTTTTTATATATAGGTATACCGAAAATTTTTAACACCTAGGTAAAATATAAACAACCATCAGATTTCGAAATCAGGATGTTGCCTTTTTCGGGAATATATATTTAATTTGCTAGATTCTGAATTAGAAGCGATTTTAGAGATCAATTCAAAAATATAGGATTTGTTTCCTTTTCTTTAATAATTAGGTAAAAAGTTAAAAGAAGGAATAAAAAATCAAACATTTTGCTATTTAAAATATTATTATTTATGAAATTTTTATTTGGGATGTTTTTTGATAGACTTTATTTTTTTTTTTATTTTATTTATTAAACCAAAACAAGGTTTTTACAAAAAATATCTTACAGCTATTGAAAAAAACAAAAAAAAATTAAAGCTAAGAAAATGCACAAACAAAAAAAAAAAAATACAAATTTGATTACTAAGTTAAAAATTTACAATGAAAAATTAAAAAGTTGTACTATATACTAAATTTTAAAACAAAAAAACAAAAATGCTTACAGGACAAAAACACAGTATGAGATATAAATAATTGGAATGTATGTGATATGTATATGAACTTGAAATAATTTTAAATGTTTACAAAGTAATTAGGTAATTTAAGTATTTAGGTCATTTAGGAATTTCTGTTTTAATTTATGTTTAAAAGAGTTTCTTGATATGTCTGATGAAAAAAGATGACTGTGTTTGTTGAATATAGTGCAACATCTGTTTATTGGCTCATTTCTTCCGTATTCTGTTCTGTGTGTATTTTCTAATAAAAATTTAGTGTTTCTTGTATTTCTGACTACATTGTTTAGTCTAATCTTATTTACTAAGAATTGAACGTCAATACTTTTTTTTATGACGTCATTTACTTTACTTTTTTAAGTTTCGTCTTCGGTCCAAATCTATTTATTAACCCTCTACTTCATGAATTATGATTTAACTGAGAAAAAAATTTAAAAACACTTTAAAACCTAATTTTTACCACTAATTAAGAAAAATAAAAAAAAAAAAAAAAATGGATTTTGAGTAAAATAGAATTAAAAGCCATATATGGCTTCGTATGAAGTAACGAGAAAATTATATACATTTCCTCCTTTCCTTCTTTGTAATATAAATTCCTTCTTATAACGTACCAGTCTTAAACGATTACACTTAGTTATTTAATTATTATTACTGATTTATTTAAAAATTTACAATGGTATTTATACAATATCTACAATTTATCCCCACTACTTTTTTTTAGTAGAGATAGTTACATTTACATTATAATCAAATATTATTTCCAAATAAAAAGAGCCATATGGGCTATAAAATTAAATTGACAAATATTACAAAGTTAAATTATATGAAAAACATATGTGCTACATTCAGTTCTGTAACCTTTCATACCTGAATATAATTAATTAATTCTTAATTTTGAGGAATTTCCCGGAATGTGCAATTTAACATATGATTTTTTACTTTTGTTAATGATTTTTTTACAATCGGTTGTAAAAAACAGAAAAAAGAGGTATTCGTTTTGTTTATAATTTTTTATATACGGTACGGGTGTTTATTGTTATTTAATTATAAATATCTAAGATCAGCATTTTTGTTAATGATTTAATATGTTCGTATATACTTAAGGTATATATGAAATTAGATACCTGAATTGTATTGTTTTTTTAAAAAAGAATAACTTAACGTTCTTTAAAATTAATGAATGCACTACACCATTCTGAAATATTACAAAATATATTCTGTTACTGCATACGAAGCCATATATGGCTTTTAGAAACAAATGCATATAAAAAAGCTTTGGTATGAGTTAGAAATATAAAAACATTTTTTTTACATTTTTTTGAAAGTAATAAAAGAGTATTCAATAAATAAATTTTTTTAATTATTTTTACTTACTTTGAAACTGGTTTAAACTGCAAATAAACTAATAAAATTTTTGCACTTTTTTTAAATTTTCCCACACTTCACTAAATAACGAATATTTCAAATTCAAACAACTAATTCAAATAATAAACAATTATATTTCCATAGCAACCATTACAACCTAGGAAATACAATGATTTTTTAGAACATTTCGCTTTTCTAGTACATAAAAATTGAAGACTAAAGACCAAAAACCATATATGGCTTCGTATGAAGTAGAGGGTTAAAAAAAATTTTTTTTGGTTGTAAAACTCGTAATTTTGATACGCGAGTTCTTGAAAAGCGAGATTTCGTAGCTAACCCACTTTTCACAAAAGCCAGAAGAGCTCCAAGATGTGGTCCAAAAAAGTAAGAGATGAGAAAAGAATAACGCCTTTTATCAACGACAGGCCCGACAAAAACGATATTATTAGGAAATATAAGGCATAAGGAAATATCCCATCTTAATTCAGAAACTATTACAAAGGCGTGTAATAGATACGGAAGAAAACATAAGGAAATAGTTTAATGATTCAGAAAACTATTAAATCAAATTAAGTTATTTAATCTTTGAATTTTTAAAGTTTGAATTCATAAGAAATAACATTATTTAAAATGAAAACATGGTATTTTAAATAGTAATTTTTTAAAAAAATTTGTGTTCGAACAAAGGAATATCTGTTTTCGAAAATAGGCAACTGGTGTTCTATTATAGGCACATTTGCGTTTTTTTAGTAATTTTTAAATAAAATTATTAATAATTCGTATAATTTAATTTAATTATTTCGAATGGTTATTAAATTTACTGTCGATTCATATATAAGGCTAGTTATTCGGTCAAAATACACCTTATTTGTGTTTTATTAAAGTCGCAAGTATCGTTAAGTGTTCGATTATAAGGAATTTCACCCTATATCTTTTCTAATTTCATCAAAAAAATCTTTGCAGGTTAAATTTTTAAAATTGAATGTTACTAAAGATGCTGCTGTACAGTTACAACCTGTAATCAGGGCTGTCACTTTTTGTGTATTGGTGGGCTGTTACAGTAAAAAAAGGGCTAAATAAGTAGAAAACTGCAAGTTTGATATATATGTATAGCAATTTCATATTCAGTAAGTTAATTTACTTTATTTATGTAACTTTAAATTAACATTTAATAAAATTTAAATAATGTAAAATACAAAATAAAAAAAAATCAAAATAAAACATAATTAAATAAAAAAATGGAATAAGCTTTCTGCCATATTGCAATTTTTGTGCTACCATTTCCAATTTTCGAACTGAGAAGCGAATCAAGGAATTGCGAAATAGCTTAAAACCTCATGAAAAATTTTTATTCATATATTGAGTGGTGGTGAACTTTTTTGTCTCTTCGTAAGTGTGTTCTATAACATGTCTCTAATATTTTACTTTATCTGATCAATGGCGTAGTGGTAAAGACGCCGCCTTTCATGTGGAAGGTCTCGGGTTCAAACCCCGGTCAGATCATATCTAATAAAAAAATATCGTAAAATTGTATAATTATATCGTAATATAAAATAAGATTTAATAAAAATATATAAATAATTCTTGTGTAAGATTATAGATGGCGCACAAAGTTAACATTTGTGCATTCATATTTCATAACCTTATATAACGGAGTGGAAAAGGAATAAACAAAAAAAAAATATTTTACTTTAATTACAAGGGTCTGCATGTTAATATCTTTATTCAGTTTTTAGGTTTCTGAGAGTTAGTGAGTAATTTTTACTCGTAGTTACCATTTGAAAAATATTTTTTTATTTTCTGAGAATACTTTACTAACAGTTAGCTTTTGGAGATTTTGTTTTTTTTTTAGAAATGTTGGCAACGCTTCCTGGAGAAAAAATTTCTGATCCGAATAAGAAAAAAATCTGTATATCCATGTCAAAGTCATTTGTCGTAAAATATTTTTATATCTATCAAATTTGATAGATACCATAGATACATTTAAAAGGTTTTTTTTTCTTTTAAAGAAGAGCATTTCTTTGTTTTATGTTTGTTCAATAAAATATTTCCTTGTATCAGTGTTTGATTTTATCGCTCTCACGCTTATACAATTTAGTAGTGCTCAGTATATACAATTTATTTACAAAAATTAATTATGACGGACGGACAGAGTGATACAAATTTTTCAAAAATTGTGACGACGGACAGAGTGAAAAAAATTTTTCAATTATGTCAGTTATTAGGTGGTCTATAACTGTTTTACTCTGCGATCCGATTCTAGTGGCATATTTGTCTGAAAGATTTTTGTAAACTATAAAACCCTGCTAGTCAACGTATTAACATATGTTTTTGATTCTAAATTATCTCTATTTAGAAGATTAATATTAAAATCACCTACTATTACAGATCTTTTATATTTGTAAGTTATTTCATTGATCGTAGTTATGAAATCCGAGATACGTGTTTCGTGTGATCTATACTCTTCTAATATATTAAAATTTTCCTTTAATAGTTTTACACCTATTATATTGTTATTTTCAAACTCTTCACTAAAAACTATATTACTATTAATTTCGTCTTCAACATAAATAGCGACCCCACCATATGCTTCAAGTCTATTAACGAAGTAAAGAGTGAGTCCCGGAAAAAAACCTATTTTCGCAAACGTGTAACCAAATTTCTGTCAGAACTATAACATGCACATCACAGACAATATCCTAAATTTAAGCTTCAACTTCAGACAATTTATTACGTAAACTTTGAATATTAAATTATATAATATTTTAATTATTTTTATAAATATGTATTGTGGAATTAGTATCAAAATTTAAGTAATGCTCCACACTTATATAATCTTTATAATGTTGTTGAAATTCATTGTGAAAAAAAAAAAAAAAAAATAAATTACTAAAACTTAAACATGGAGACGATATCTTTCAATACATAAATAATTTATCAACTGTTTTATTACCAACAAACAAAAAATTTTATAAGCATTGCAATTCTACCATAGAATTACTAGTACTAGAATGGCAATAGAGAAAAAATTTTCAGACAAATTTCAAAATTTGGTACGTGTACCGATTGTATGTATTTACTAGTTTCTCCGCGATTCATTCCATTTTGAAAGTGAAATATAAAAGAAACTTTTAAGTACATACTTCAAAGTTAAAAGTAAATGAAAACAAATTAGAAAATATTATATTCAAAAAATTTGTGTATTGTTGTGCTCTTTGAAGTTTTTTAAAAAACATTAAATTAAGTAAAGATAGGTAATTAAATAAAGGGATATCTAATCTAATTAATCTTAATAATATGGGAAGAAAGTGTTACTTACAGAATTTTTTTTTTACTTCTTGAGGTTTTACAAATTTCAGCCAATTTTTTTTTAAATTATTTTAAGGCATTTTCCTTTTGGTTTCTTCTTTTCAGTATATTAGATTTGCTCCTCCGTTTGTAACGCATCGATCTAGACGAGCTAGATATAGTGTCAAGGGTACGTATCGGCTCAGAATCGAAAAATTAGTCAATCTAGCTATGTGTGTCTGTCCGTCCGTCCGTCTGTGTGTCAGCACGATAACTCAAAAACTAAAAGAGCTACAGTTTTGAAATTTTCACAAAATATTTTTCAATCAATTTCTAGGTTCCCTATTTTTTTTGGTTAAGATCGGACCAAAACTTCGGGTAGCTCTCGAACAGCTAACTTTTTTAACTCCAATATTTTCATACAAAAATTTGAAATTTAGCTATGCACCTTGTAACATGAAATTATATGAATTTTGTTTGTTTTTGTTTTTTTGTTTTGTTTATTTTTTTTTTTATATTTTTTTTTGTACGATTTCGAGTTAGAATTTCATATGATTTAAATGATGCGTAGTTTATTTAAGATAAGCAAAAAAGAACACAAAGATTTTTTTTAAGTAAATGACTTATTGATATTGATAGATATTTATGAATATATATGATGAATCATCATGATGATTATTATATGAATAATGATCATATGAAGTTGATTTGGCTTAAGTTTAATATATTCGTGAATTAAAAATTAATTATAAGAGATGGAATTGAAAAATTAGAGCAAGAGTTTTGAAATTCACACAAAACATTTTTGGGACATTTTTGAGGTTCCCTATTCTTTTTGGTTAAGACCAGATCAAGGTTTTGGGGAGCTGCCACACAACTTCTTTGCACCAATATGAATTTCTAAGAAACTGATTATACTACGAGGATGAAAATTACACACTGTTAGTTATATAATGAATCGAGCACTTATATGAAGTTTCAAAATGTTACAGCCCCATTTTCGGGGGGCTGCTATACAACTTCTTTGCACCAATATGAATTTCTTGGAAACTGATTATACTACGAGGATGAAAATTACACACTGTTAGTTATATAATGGATCGAGCACTTATATGAAGTTTCAAAATGTTAAGGCCCCATTTTCGGGGGGCTGCTATACAACTTCTTTGCACCAATATCAATTTCTTGGAAACTGATAATACTACGAGGATAAAAATTACACACTGTTAGTTATATAATGAATCGAGCACTTATATGAAGTTTCAAAATGTTACGGACCCGTTTTCGGGCAGCTGCCATACAAAGTAATCAATTCGATAACTGTGAATCTAATGAAGCTACGAAGTTAAAATCAAAACTGGGCAGGTAAAGTAATAGGACAAGTTAGTTGGCAAAGTTGGACATCACTCGGACCAACTTTTAGGGTGGGCTATTTTTTTTTTTTTTATGGGATAATAAGTTAATCAAAAATTATGGGATACCTAATAAGTTAAATATTTTTTAAACTATTTTACTTTCTTATATTTTTTTTGTAATATTTATAATAGCATAGGGGAAATAAATAACGGTTAGTGGGTATGCACGGGTATCTAAAAGTTGACAAGGGCAACTATAATCTTCCTCGTTTTTCATTGTTATTAAGTGACCCTTTTGTAAATTTAGCAAAACATTGTCTATTTTTGAATAGAATCAATTTGAAAATCATATAGTAATGCTAAAATTTTTAAATAATAAGTAAAATTTTGTTTGAATAAAAAAAGGGTAAAGAAAAAACTTTTTAATTCTTTATTCGGAAACGTTAAATTATTTGAAACAGAAATCAAATCCCTCCTTACGGTTAACATAAATGTAGAATTCATATTTGCAAAAGGTTCCTTCATATTTAAAAATGGCTAAAAATGTTTATATATTCACGAAAGACTATAAATACTTTTTGTTTTGTTCAAAAAATTATGATTTGTTTTTGATTTACTTATTTTCATTTCCACGATGAATAAATACCTGGAGATAAATCAAAATATATATGTAAGTTAATTAAAATTAACCTAAAAATATACTTGATGGAGATTCCTTTATTTTTAAAAAGAATTGATTGCAATTTCTTCTTCCTTTTTCAAATTTTTTTCTTGATGTTTTGTTCAATTAATATCAATAAATAGTAAATATCTTTATTCGAAATAACTTACAATATACAAACTGCCCAATCCAAATGTATTTCTATGTAAAAATGTAGACAAAAAACCTAATGAGAAACTGCCTAATAAACATTCTCATTTACTCAAATTTAAACAATGACAGATGAAGTAGCCGTACCATTTGTATACGCATACGAAATTGCATATGTATTTTTTTGTCTGAATACCTGAGGATAGGAAATCACATTAGAAGAAAAGAGTCGGGAATATTCTTTTGCCTTTCTAGTACTAGTAATTCTATGAATTCTACTAAATGAACTCTTCGTATCAATTCGATCTGCTGATTTGTCAGCACAGAAAATTAAAAATGCATTTTTTGTACTCATAAGAGTAAGAATTAACGTGGTATCAAAATGGTTCGATAAAATAAAATCGAAACCGTGTAGAGTCAACAAGAAAAAAATGTGTTTTTTTATTTAAATAATAATTAATATTTTATTGTTGTAGGAAAGAAATGTGAATTATTAAAAAAGTAATTGTAATTATAAGATTTAAAAAATTAAAATAAAAATTTTGATTTAAAAATACGTAATTAAAGAAATGTAATTAAAATTTGTAAATAAAATTTTGGCTAGGTAAAAAAAATAGAATGTATGAAATATAAAATTAATATGTAAAATACATAAATAAAATGAATACAAAATTTTGTAAATGTTAATTTGATTTTTGTATTGGAAAAATAAATAATCATTCATTACTTATAAGAGTAAGAATTAACGTGGTATCAAAATGGTTCGATAAAATAAAATCAAAGCCGTGTAGAGTCAACAAGAAAAATATGTGTTATTTTATTTTTTAAATAATTAATACCAGAATAATAAATAATAATTAAGTGTATATATATTATTATTGTTGTAAGAAAGAAATGTTGAATTATTAAAAAAGTAAATATAATTATAAGATTTAAAAAATGAAAATAAAAATTTTGATAAAAAATATGTAATTAAAATGTGTAAATAACTTAATATAATTGAAACTAAAATTTTAAAAACCTTTGATTCCTTGGTTTGTCGTAAAAATATACATTCGTCTCTGACCCATAAAAATTCCATTTTTTGTTGTATTTTAATTTTTTAGCTGCAGCATACAACTTAGCCTGAAGTATATACAGGTGATGACGAAAAAAGATTTCCCGATTATCAGTCTGTGACTTTTAGCTCCGTGGTAAAAAGCTGTTTATACGTCCGTTTCTTCGATATCATCTCTGTTTTTGCCGCCAACGTATTCAGTTCCAGTAAATAAATTGGATCTTTGGACCGTTGATATATAGCCGAAACTTTATTGATATACGTTGCAGTGATGTTCGCATTAATTTTAGTTGCAATATCAAGAATTAAATATTTATGAACTTTGGTCCCCTTTGGCAATCCGGCTAACACTATGTTCTTTTCATTATTTAAATTATGTGTTTTATTTATCAACGCTTCCAGATGGTTTATTATTTTTTTTCAATAATACTTTAATTAGTAGCTTTTTTTTAAATTGATTTTCTTTTTGCTCATTTTTATATTGATTAATGACTTGATCGATTTAAGAACATAAATAGTTTTGAGATTTGTGAAACTCCATCAGCACAGTGCCAAGTGTTTTTTAAATATTCCGCGATATTATCTACAGTACAATTAGAAAAGTCGTATGAAGAAAATTTATTCCATTGTGTGGTTTCTTTTTCTAATTCACTAAAATTTAATTCCACCTCAGTCACCATATTAAATTTACAAAAATTTTTTTGAGACTTTCTCTTTGGCCAAAGCAGTACTGCGCAAAATTGGACGTAATTTGCTTCCAAAAATTTTTTTCCACAATCTTCGGGCCGGCATGGGTTAACAAATTCCAAATTTGTTAATAGTGTCAACTCAATTCTCGCAGATGAACACGTATACAAAATTTGAAGAAAATCGGTCGAACCGTTTCTAATTTAGAGTAAACCATTGAAAAAATCTATAAAAAGCTGTTCGGCCGCAATGGGTTAATGGAACTTAACAAAATTTTGTTTGAGGCTTTCTTTTTAGGTAAAGTAGTATTTCGTAAAATTGAACAAAATTTGGACCCAACATTTTTTTTGACCAACCGTCGGACCAACATGGGTTAACAAATTCCTAAACAGCTAATACTTGCACCACAGCCCCAACTTGGCGTTTCGTTAGAGCAAAATTTTTAGCCCACGATTTCTTTCCGTACCCGAAAATCCTTATATACAAATTTTCATGAGAATCGGCTGAGCAGTTTAGGAGCCTATTCGACACATACAAACAAACAAATATACAAACAAACTTTCGCTTTTATATACAGAGTGTCCAGCACTCAAGTACGCGCACTACACTCAGTGATTGGGGGCATTAAAACAAACAAAAAATTGTTTATTAATTTAACCCTATTAATTTTTTACAGTTTCTGTAATTTAAAGAAGTACTAACTACTCTAAATTTTTTTTTTCAATCGTAGTAGCGACGTTTGTTACCAAATACCAAGTCTGCTAACAGACTCAACTCCATTTTAGAGGTGCTTCACGCATACCAAATTTAGAGTCAACCGGTCAAAGCGTTTCTAATTTAGAGTAAAGTAACCAAAAAACCCGTAAAAAGCTGTTGGGTCTCAATGGGTTAATGGAACTCAACCACATTTTTTTGAGGTTTTTTTTTTAGCCTGAGTAGTATTCCGTAAAATCGGACAAAATTTGGACCCAAAATTTTTTTTGACCAACCGTCGGGCCGACATGGGTTAACAAAGTTAATTGATCGAACCGTTTTCATTTTAAAAAAAAAAAATTTAAATACTTGCACAACAGCACCAATTTGGCGGTCCCGTTAGAGGAAAATTTTTAGCCCACGATTTCTTTCCGTACCCGAAAATCCTTATATACAAATTTTCATGAGAATCGGCTGAGCAGTTTAGGAGCCTATTCGACACATACAAACAAACAAATAAACAAATATACAAACAAACTTTCGCTTTTATATACAGGGTGTCCAGGACTCAAGTACGCGCACTACACTCAGTGATTGGGGGCATTAAAACAAACAAAAAATTGTACTGGAGGGGGGGGCTATTGTGGACCCTTTTCGAGATATGATGGATTAAAGATTTAAGGAGACTTTTCATAACAAAATCAGTAACTTTTGAACAGCTTCCTTCCTGTAGAGAGATAAAAAAAAATCCATTTTGTAGAGTAAGTTGTCAGCTTTAATTTTTGTGTACTAATGATCTCCATATACCCAACAGTTACAAAGTTATGAAGGTTCAAAATGATTTAAAATTTCTTATAAAATGTTAATGAAAAAATAAATAGATAAAAAAAAATTTCATAATTTTTCTGTTTGAACCGATTGAAAATAATACACTTTTCTATTCATCATATCAAAAATGGTTAGAGATAGAGAAAAAGTTATTATGTACTAATTATAGGGCTTGAAAAGCTGTCTTGAAAAATGCTATAAAAAGTACCCCAAATACAGTGTGCTTCAAAAGAAAATAGAGTTTGAAACATAATTTTTTAATTTTAAATCATTTTGAGCCTTCATAACTTTGTAAATGTTGGGTATATGGGGATTATTATATTAGTACACAAAAATTAAAGCTGACAACTCACTCTACAAAATAGATTTTTTTTATCTCTACAGGAAGCTGTTCAAAAATTACTGATTTTTTTATGAAAAGTCTCCTTAAATCTTTAATCCCTCATATCTTGAAAAGGGTCCACAATAGACCCCCCTCCCCCTCCAGTATAATTTTTTGTAAGCTTTAATGCCTCCAATCACTGAGTGTAGTGCGCGTCCTTGAGTCCCGGACACCCTGTATATAGATATTTCTAAATTAAAATTTTTAAACATAAATTAAAATTTTATGTTTTTATAAATCGGTAAATTATTCACCAGTGTATATAATTTCAAAACTAAATGTTTACATTGAACGCTTGTTAACATGTTTTCTTGAGTGCATTAAATTATATTTTTAGTATTGATTTCATTATTATTTATAATCTAATACAGCGTTTCTTAACCTCTTTTACACTGCGACCCATAAAATGTGAAAAAATAACCATTTTTTTATTTAATTGCATTTTAATTCAACATCAATTCAGACTTATAATAAATAGGTAGTAATTATTAAAAAATAAACTCTAAAATTTTAATATAAATCATATTATCATATTACAAAAAATCAAAAAATTAAAAATTTTTTAAATTAAAAGTTTAGTAATTTGTTTGATATTCGATTTTTAGTAGGAACAACAGAATAAATTAAATTTTAAAATTATAAAAACAAAACAAAATAATAGAACAAAAAAGAAAACCAATTCAGTCTTATATTATATATATAACATTAAAATTAACGTAATTCAAAATAATAAAAAAAATTAAAAATTTATTAGTCTTTGAATATTTTTGAATTAATGGTTTAAATTATTATGAAAATCTTCGAAACATTTAATACACAAAGGGGGTTTATCTGGGCACGTTTTACATCTATTAGATGTATAGGATCGCTTCTTTTGTTTGTAACAGTGTCTGCAGCGCAAGAAATGTGTTTTTCGTTTGGAACATTTTGGTGGTGTTATTTTTTCTATAAAATGTTGAACAAATGATGGATTTAAGACTCTTGAAGAAGTTTGAGGTGATGCTGAAGTAGACGGAAAAACTAACGGTGAAAAAGCGTAAACTGATGGTGTAGAAGGAGATGGCAAACTGACGACGGAACAGGAGAACATTGACTTTGACTTCTTTTGCGTGGCCGGCCAACTAAATTTATTTCTGCAACTAATTTTGTACCATGTGTTATATTTGTTGGAAGATCTATTAAGGTTAGTATAAGCATATCTCTGAATTCCAAAAAATTTGTTTTTTGGTGGAATTGCTTATAAATATAAAAAGCGTTCCAAACACACATGTCTATCAGATGAAAAATCACCTTTTTATACCACCTACATGTTTTTCGCGGGGTCGAATAGTATGCGATCATTTGATCGCACCGATCAATACCCGACATATTGGAATTGTAATCGATAATATCCACAGGTTTAATTTTTTTTGTTTGTATCTGTTTTCAGTTTCCATTAATTCCGGATGATGTGCTGTACTAATTGAAAGTACATCACGTTTGTCTTTCCATTTTGAGACATACACATTTCCTTTTCTTAGCCGTGTTAGCTCACCGGTCTTAAGTTTTTTACTGATAACGTCTTTTGGATTTTCTTTACGATTTGCACGAAGAGTTCCGACTGTGTGTGTTTGGTATTCTAGAAGCTCTTCAGATAAGGCGACACTATTATATTAATTATCCATATATAAGTAGTGCCCCTTATTTAAATACGGTTGCATAAGACGAAACACCAAATTTCGTGTTTTTGAAGTAGTTCTGTCAGTTTCTCCTGCATGCTGACCCTGATATATTTCCATATTTAGTACATACCCATCATGAGTTGTAAGCTCATAAAATTTAATACCATATTTCGCTTTCTTTCCTTTGTTATATACCCGAAAGCGTAAGCGTCCCCTGAATAGAAGAAGAGACTCGTTTAATGAAAGGGCTTTATTTGGTTTATAAGCTATTTGAAAATTGTTTATAAAGCAGTTTACTATTGGTGAAATTTTATTAATATTTATTTCATTATCTTGATTATTTTCATCCGTACTGTGGGAATTAAAGCATCTTAGTAAATTTTCAAAGCGTAAGCCTAACATAGTAAATTTGAAAATTGGATTGAAATATAACGGGTGTAATGTGAATAAATGGCGAATACTATTTAATACTATTTAGGTTTTCTATTTTGAGCCTGTAAAAGGCACAATCCAATAAATTTTAACAACTCAGCTTTATTTGTTTCCTTAAATGATTTTTTTTTGTTGAGCGTGTAGTTAATTTGGCGTTTTGGGTTTTACATAAATTATTTCCATAGCTGTTTGTACACTTAACAAGCCTTTCATTATATCATTTGTAAATAGGAAATCAAAAATATCGCGAGGACTGGAATTTGCAGAAACATGAATTTTTATTCCAGCTTCATTATCGTTGAACGGAAATTTTAATATTTCTTTAGTATCTTGTGTCCAGTTCCTGACGACTTCATTGTTGTTTCCAAAATTCTCATTTTCTATTGAAACACTGGCACATACTTTACTGGTGCTGTGCTCAAAATCACGTTCATTATCAGGGGCACCAATATCAGAATCCGCGCTATCGCTATAACTGTACGGTTGATAATTTGGATCATCACCATATTCTCCATCATCAGCAAAAATATCAGCATCAGATTCAAATTCTGAATCAGAGCCTAAATTGCACAAATTTTCCTCTTCATCACACAATTCTGCTTCATATAATAATTTTTTAAGCTTTTCTTGTAGCTCCTCGAAGCTCATTTTCTTAAAAAAAAACACACCAAATTGGTTTGCAAATACATAAAAGAAATAAATCTAGCACCTTACCGTATATAAAAAAGATATAACAAATAAATTAATTACTCAAATAAAAAAAAAACTAGAAGAACAGAAAGAAAATAAATAAACGTATCACAAAAAAAATTTAAAAAAAAAACTAACGTCCACTCAAAAACAAATACTTTTACTTACTGAAGAAATTTGTATGAAATTATGACAACTGTTGTTGTCATTTGATTTTGTTGTATTTTGTTTATTTGATTTAGGGAACTCCCCAAATTATATCAAAATACCAGTCGTTTAATTTAAATTTGGGCAATGTTGCCAGTTATTTAAAATGATAATATGTATCTCTAAATAAAAAAATATCAAAATAGTAGGGATAGCAAATTATTAAATATTTACAGGCAATTTATTTTATGACAACAATAGTTGTCATTTGCTAATAATAAAAATTTTTTTGACAACCATAGTTGTCATTTACGGCAACGTGTTAAAATTGCTCATCCATTTGTAACGCATTGATCTAGACAAGCTAGATATTTTTTTATCTTTTTTTTAAGCAATAGTTATGTGGTAGGGGTTTATTTTATTTTATACATCATAAAATAATAAAAGTTGAAAGCAAATATAATCTTCCTCGTTTCTATTAACTAAATAGAAGCTTCAGTTGTATTTTCATTCAGAGAACTATCATTAGCTGATTAAGTCATCATTTACAGGTGTTAGCAGGTTAGTAAATGAAAAAAAAAAAATTTTAATTAAAATAAAAATGTTAAGTTAAAATAAAATAAAAAATCTTAAAATGTTAAGTTTTAAAACTACATTTGATACTAGTAAAGAAAAATGATAAATACTAAAACAGAAAAAAAAAAACAAAAAAACATGCAGATTTCCATAATTCACGTTCATGCTCGCGTATAATCCGGCTTTTAGGGTATATTTGTTAACAAACTCAAGACAGTAAGTTGGTCGTAGCATTCACGTAATAGAAATGGTATGCTATATAAAAGAGTTCGATATGTCTTAAATTGCTCGGATTACCCCTAAATCTCATTTGTTTCCGAATACAGGGTGAGATAATTTCGCCGCGTATAATTTGCTGAACGAACAAAACGTCCACCACGAAACGGCGTGACTGTAAAGAAGTAAGATTAATCAGAGAGACTCTAGCTTCATAAGGTAGAAGACGGATTGTAATAGTCCCTTGGTAGATTGCGCAAAGCAAGCCTCAAAAACCTCTTTTATACTGATTCAATACGAGAAATATCAATATCACGATACGGAGACCAAATTGACTTGTATATTTCAGGATTGGTTTAACATAGGCAATAAAAAGATGTTTTGTGATATATGTGTCGCTTGACCAACGAATAATGAAGGCTAAAGTTCAATTAGCCTTGTTAACAATATGATTGTAGTGACTTTTAAAGTCCATCCTGTTATCAGCAACCACACCCAAATCCGAAACACAATCTGCCCTAGCAATGGATTGATTATTGAGCATGTAGTTATACTTAATGATTTAGTTTGAACGTTGTCTTGAAAAGCTCATGATTTGGCATTTTTATACCCTACACCTATAGAATAGGTAAAAGGGTATATTAACTTTGGTATGGTGTTTGTAACCACCTAAAGGAAGCGAGCTAGATATGAGTAAAAGTATATATATTTGTGATCAGCGTGACCTCCTGAGTCGATATAGCCATGTCCGTCCGTCCGTCCGTCCGTAGGCACGATAACTCAAAAAATAATGGAGCTATCTTGATGAAATTTTAACTGTAGGTTACTAGGACTGCAAGTACGGCGGGGATTGCATATGGGCGAAATCGGCCCATGGGTTCGAATTCTGGACCTTTTAATCGATTGAAGGGCTAACGAACATATATAAAAAATCACGATAACTCAACAACTAATGACGCTATCTTATTCAAATTTGTGCTGTAGGTTACTAGTAATGAAACTTCTTTGGGTATTGCGTAAGTTCGGGGTTGGACCGTGGGTTCGGAACCTAGAACTTTTTGATCGAATTTAGACCAAACGAGCATAATTCCGAAACCAATGAAGATAGAACCTCCAAATTTGGTATCAGGGTGTCCCTTCCTATTTCCTAAGTGTCTTTGAAATTTGGGCCCCATTGGAGTTGTGGGTCGGGGACCAGCCACACATTTCCGAAAACCTTAAAGCATATCTTTAAAATTAATAAAGATAGCAACTTGAAACAAATGTAGAAGCTTCAAATTTGGCACAAGGGTGTTCTTTACTATCTCTTGCGTGTCTCCCTAATTTGGGATCAATTGGAGTGGTGGTTCCCCTCTTAGACCTCCTAAGTTTTAAAAACTTATACTCGAAATTACTAAAAATAGTAACTTAAAATTAAGATAGAACGTTCAAATTTTGTACAAGGGTTAACTAGTACTTAAAGTACAGCGCGGACTGTATAAAGGTGAAATCAGCCGAAGGGTTTGAATTCTGGACCTTTTAATCGGTATCAGGGCTAACGAACATATGTAAAAAATCACGATAACTCAACAACTAATGACGCTATCTTCATGAAATTTGTGCTGTAGGTTATTGGTAATGAAACTACGGCGGCAATTGCGCACGGTGAGGATTGGACAATGGGTTCGAAACTTAGAACTTTTTGATCGAATTTAGGCCAAACTAGCATAATTCCGTAACCAATGAAGATAGAACCTCCAAATTTGGTATCAGAGTGTCGCTTTCGATCTCCTTACGTCTCCTTGAAATTTGAGCCCAATTGGAGTAGTGGGTGCGGACCAGCCACTCAGTTCTGAGGACCTTAAAGCATATTTTCGAAATTAATAAAGATAGTAACTTGAAACAAAAGTAAAAGCTTCAAATTTGGCACATGGGTGTTCTTTACTATTTCCTGCGTGTCCCTCTAATTTTGGATCTATTGGAGTGGTGGTTCAGTACCTCTCTTAGACCCACCAATGTGTAAAAGCTTATCATCGAAATTAATAAAACTAGTAACTTAAAATTAAGTTCACACGTTCCAATTGTGTACAAGAGTTAACTAGTATTGAAAGTATGACGGGGACTGCATATGGGCGAAATCGTACCATGGTTTCGGGTTCTGAAACCTTTGAAAAGCTCAAGGGCTAACAAACATATATCTTAAAACACCATAACTCAAAAAATAATGCCGGTATTTTGATGAAATTTAAACTCTAGGTTACTAGTAATGAAAGTACCATGGAAATTGGTTCTGGTCGAGTTTAATTTCGAAGCCAAAGAATATATTTCCTATTTCCTATGTATCCCCGAAATTTTGACTTAATTGTAGTGGTTCAGCTATGTTCAAAGGTACTTGCTGCATTTATGTAAAATTTATTTTTATATTTAAGTGAATTATATGAAAAGGTCTAAATTTGTAATTGTATTTTAGAAATACATTTATTGCATATTTTGCGTTTATAAGCTTTTCTAATAGGTACATAAACTAGCCATTGAAAATAATTGCAATTTTGAAAAATTTTAATTATTAAATATATTAGCTTTTTAACCCAAAATTTAATAATTCAAATTTTTTCATTTTGTAATTGAATTGGAATAAATATATTTTCACTTATTTCAAGTTTTTTTGTTTTTTAATATTTTTAAATAGATAAGTTAGTAAGAATTTGTAATATTTTTTAATAGATAGTGTAATCAGAAAATGTTTTTAGTATTATAAAGTTAATGTCTTACGATCAAATTAATAACAGCTTTTATGGTGTTAAAACGATTTATGGATATGTCCTTAAATTTGAACCAAATAGGTGTAGGGTATTTCTAAGTCGGTTGCACCGAGTCGGTTCTTTACTTGTTTTAAGTTAAGTTCGAAATTGTTATTCCTACACTATGTCCAAAAATTGTGCAGGTCTTGTTTCAACAAATTACAATCTCGAATGGAAGTGATAGTTTTGCTGATTTTAGTATCATAGGCAAATATACGGAGAGTAGAGTAGGATAGTGATAAAGGAATATCAAAGGTCGAAACTATTAAAAATAAAGGAAGTAAGTTGCTGCCTTGTGGGACACCTGAGTTTGCAATATAAGTTGCAGAAGTGGTAGAACTAAATAAAATTTGATACGATCTTTCAAGACATAGTTTGAACTGGCTATTGTCTTATCTATCATTTACCATCGGTAACCATCGGTCTTACGTTTAGTATTCACAAAATCATAAAACCTTCGCGGATTAGAATAAAATTGCAATTTCATATTGTATTTATATATAATTTCATACATATTTTTTATATAGGTATAAAGAAAGGTATTCAATTTGTTGTAGGCAGTAATAATGTAGGTTGGTTGGTTTAGATCAGCAGTTCCCAAACTTTTCGGATCGAGTAACACTTCGTAAATTCAATAATTCTAGAGGAACCCTTGTATTTTATAAGGTTGTATATTTGAGAGAAAATACATACGTATATGAGTTATAAACAAAATAAACAGTATATTTTTTCTAAAATTCAATTGATACAAAATACAAGAAAATAATAAAATAAATAAATTTAATTAGGCTGTTAATGGCTTTGATGTTTTTGAGTCTTTGAATTACAAATTCTTTTAATATTGGGCTCAATATTAGAAAGCTGAATTCTTATATCTGGTGTAGCGTTTAGTCGGTTTCTGTACTTCGATTTAGTTGCAGCGTAATACGAAAACCCTGCCTCACACAAATATGTAGTTGTGAAAGGTAGTAAAACATGAACGGCTAATTTTGATAAGTTGGGATGCTCTTCTGTTAAACTTAACCAAAAATCATTTAATGGAAGTTCATTATATTTTTGTTTTAAGCTAGAGTCAGTAATTAAATCAATTAAGTTTTCATAATCATTTGTTTTCAAAACTACTGGCTTATCTGTAACTGCAAATGGATTTTTGATCCAAGAGTTCTCTTACGGGTTACTTGGAAAATATTGTAAAAGACTTGACTGTAAATCATGCAAATGTTGTGAAATTACTCCGGAAACTTTGTCATCCATTTTAGAATTTATTTCAATTAGAAACTGTTCTAATGTGGGAAAACAGTCAAAATTATTTTGTTCAACTTGGGAAATCCAGAACTGTAATTTTCTATTAAAAGATGCAATTTTGTCTCTTACGTTAAAAATTGTAATATTTCTTCCTTGTAATTTTAAGTTAATTTCATTGCACTTAGTAAAAATATCTGCTAAATACGCAACACTCATTAACCATGAATGATTTGTTAGTAAGTCTATAAAATTCTTTGCCAAATTATTCGACGACAAGAAAACTAATAATTCACCACGAAGTTCGAAAAATCTCACCAATGCTTTTCCTCTTGACAGCCACCTTACTTCGGTATGTAATAGCAGTGCCCTATGTTCGTTTCCCTTTTCTTGACACAAAATTTTAAATAATCTGGATTGAAGTGGCCGTGATTTCACATAGTTGATTATTTTTCCTACTTCATCCAAAATTGTTTTTAAATTAGACCGGATTTTTTTTGTAACTAATGCTTGCCTATGCAAAACGTGACTTTTTTTGGCATTTGTAGCTACTAATTGAATACGTGATACAACTCCCTTCATCTGTCCTACCATGGCTTGTGCACCATCTGTACAAATATCAGTTCACCTCGTCCAGTCCAGTTAGTGTTTTGTAATATAATTCTTAATAAATTCTTAATACAATTGAATATATCTTCTCCTGTCGTTTTTTCTTGTAGATATTCGCATATAAGTAAATCTTCTTCAGTACTATTATTATGTACATACCGCACGAACACCAATAAAACAGCGAGACCCGCAATGTCCGTTGACTCATCCATTTGTAATACATATTCACTGCAAATTTTAATTCGATTAATTAGCTCTACCTCGATATCAGTAGAAAGGTCTTTAATGCGGCGCGAAACAGTATTATTGGATAGTTGTAATGAATTGATTTTTTTAGCAGATTCTTCATTTTTAATACAGTATACAATGTCCCTTACACAATGCTTAATAAGCGTCTCTCCGATTATATGAGCTTCACCATTACGTGCAATGCGATAACTTACGCGAAAAGATGCTTCCGTTGCATTTTCATTTTCAGTTTTAACAATATTTATCATTTGACGCTGAGATAGTTCCAGAGAGTGAAGTTTCCTCTTAAAAAAATTAATATCTTTTTCTTTATAATCAACGTGATTTGTTTCAAAATGCCTACAAAGTTTAGCTGGAACTAGGGTTCCCAACTTTACAAAAGCTGAAAAAAGGACAGGCTAGAAAAATTAAAAATTTTCTATACAAAAAAACCGATATTAACAATTTGGGATCAATAAATTTGTGTCCAGAATTTGTTAAGTTATAATCCATTTTATTTACTTTATTTTATTTAATCAATAAAAAATAATAATTAAAATAAAATAACAAAATATAAAGCTTTTCATAAGCCAAAACAAAAACATAAACAAAAACATAAATCATTAAATAATAAATATACATATTTAATAGCTAATTAGCATAAAAAAAATAAAAAAATATTACGATATAATTTATATGTAATTTTTCACCTTTCCTTGCATTAAAATACATTATAAAAGATCTTTCTATCACAACAAAATAAAAATTAAATGAAGTTTTTTAGTTTATGCTTTATTTATTTTTGAAGTCGTATTTGCTTTGATTTTTAACGGATTTCAATAAATTTGTGTCCTTTTGTACATTTCCCCAAAAATCACCGCATTCATCCTTTATATTAAAAAAAATTAAGAGCTCGTTTTTAATAAGTTCGGTTGAACAACGATTTCTATCGTCACGCCATTTAGTATTCATAACACTAAAAATTCTCTCACAATATGCAGATGTCCCAGGAATAGATAAAATATAAGACACAACTTTGAAAACGTTCACAAATTGAATATCTTTTAAAATGCAATGCCATTTTTTGCTTGTACTTGTAGATTCCTTAAATAATTCAGAATTGGATATTTTTTCAAAATTGGTACGAATTACCAACACCTCTTCGAAAAGCTCATCCATATTTAATTTTAGTTTTTCTTTTAACTCTAAATAATAGACTAATTCAATAAAGTCTTCGTATTTTGGGCATAAATCATTTAAAAAACAAAAACTGGATAATTTTCCATATATTGAATCTTTTTCAAAAGTAAACCTTTTTTGCAAATATTCGATTGCGGAAGTATAAAATAATTTAAAATCCTTTGTCATCCTTGCATATTCTTGAGAGTTACAGTTTTTAAGATGGAGGTTAACTTGGTAACCAAAAAAATTTTCATCGTATCTAATTTGTAACTTCCGATTTAAATTAGTCATAATATTAAAAACATCTACCAGCGATGTTTCATTGCTTTCCAATTTCTTAACTGCTACTTTAAAAAGCTCCATGACATGCTGAGTAAATAGAAAATATATTTTAATATGTTTCGGTATTTCTCCAGCATCATCGTCAATACATAGAATTTTGAAAATTTGTTTAGGACAATCTCTAGGCTTGCTTAAAAAATAACTACTCAAGGCCTTCCAAGAAAGTAAAATTCTATCTATGCAAGGCTGCAAAGACAGCCACCTAGTAGGTACATGACGTAGAATTTCCTTAAATTCGGTCTCTGTAAATTGATGCATTTCTTTTAACGTTTCACGCCTTTTCGCTGATACAGAAAAGTGTCCATAAATTTTTAAAGTTATATTTTCTATATCGACGTCTAGATTTCCTAAAGCAAACTTTACACAATTGTGTAGAATGTGTGCATAACAATTTGCTTTTATAACATCTTTGTTTATCGTTTGAATGTTGGTAAATAATGAATGTTTACTTCCAAAATTGCAATTAGCATTATCTGCGCTAAAACTAGATACTCTATTCCAATTAATTTCAAGCCTGTCCATTGTATTTTTTAAATATTGAAACATTCCATCGGCGCTCTCATCTGGATTTTCAAAGAAATCTATCAAATAATTCTCAGTACCGTGTTCTTTAGTAAAAAATTGTACACAAACGGGAAACATTTTCTTATTTTTTTGATTTGAAGCGTCCGTTTGAAGGCAAAAAAATAAAGGGGGATCATGGTTTTTTATTTGATTAATTACAATGTCCAAAGCTTTTTTCCCCAAAACATTCATTGCAATAGCTTCCGCTTTTGTTCTGCCACATTTTATTTTAGTTGCTACAATTGAATCATTATAAATCCTTGAATTTAATTTCAAACTACAGTCCAGTGAATTATACGAATGGTGATGTTTCACTGCATGATATATTTGGGAAATTTCAGCACTTACCGTTAAATCTTCTTCTTTAGTGTTTTTCTTTACAACAAACTTATCTATCAATGAAGATGAGGCAACTGCACTTGCGGAATTTTTATGATTCGCTGAATTTTTATGTTGCATTAGTGCTTGAATTCCCATATATCCAATTTTAATAGTTACTTTACAAATAACGCATCTTGCTTCTTGCGGATTTTCTGCTGATTTTACCCAAGATAATTCCTTTTCCCAATTTTTATTGTACGAACACAATCGTTTTTTCTTCATTGGGGCTTCCATGTTCCATGCAATAACTTCAAGAAGTCAAACAAAATAAACAAACAAAACAAAACAAAAAACAAAAAACAAAATAAATAATTATATTTTTATAGTTCACTATATTTTAATATTAATTATTATATTGCAATATACTTAGTTTACTTTATAAATTAAACTATTAATATTTTATTACATAGTAATGTTAGTTATTTTTTATTAAATAATAATAGAAATGACATAAAACAATATAATCAGAACGTCAAACTAGCCAAAATTGTAAATACAAAATGACATTTTGGCAGGGCTATGTAAATTTGAGTTTTGTCACTACCCAGTAAAAAATTGTCAAAACACTAACCAACAAATAAATTTCACTAACCCAGCAAAAACTTATTAAGCAGTTTCTGAGTTTGACATTTCGAATTTTATAGCGAAATGAACCACGTTACTAAGTTATTATGAAATTATTAATAAAGAATAGATATAAAAACTATGAAAATGTGTTACAAAATTATTTGTTTGTAAAAAAGGACAATTAGACGTCCTTTAATGTGTTGAAAAAGGACAAGGACAAAATGTGTGAAAAAAGGATTGTCCTTTCCAAAAAAGGTCAGTTGGCAACCCTAGCTGGAACCATTGAACTGTTGGCTAGAATTTTGTTACATAAAACACACAATGCGTCCGGAGTATCTGTATTGCCAGTACAAGTAAATCCCAAATTTAAATAACAATCATCGTATTTTCTTTTTGGAGCAATCTTGGAGGAGACTTGCTTATCAGTATTACACTTAGTTGTCGCATTTGATTCAGAAGAAGTACTTGGCATTTCATTTCTTAAATTTTCCGTTTTTAACCAAGACTCCATGGATGGATAGTTTTTAATAATATTTAAGTTCTAATATTAATCAGTAAAAACAAAAAATGTAACATAAAAACAGTTTTAATAAAAATTAATAATTATTGTAACAAAAACTAAAATTACCTTTATTTATATAAATAGGGTAATTGCAAAATTAGTTTTTTTAATAGCTTTTGAATTATAATTGGACAACTACCTTAAATTACTATTTTTTGCTTTAAAATAATGCTTTGAAAAAAAATGCAACTCTTGCTTGTTTAAATATATAGAATTAACTGAACTCTAATTTTAAAAAGAGAAACAGTGATAGAATTCATTTTCAAGTTAAAATATGAACGAAACATATACCAAAATATTTCAAAGCCTACTAGTTTATTTTTAAATATTGGAGTACATTTAAATAAGGCTTTATTTTTGAACGAAAAAAAAAAACAGAAAAAATATTAATCGGTATTTAGTTAATATTTTCCTACGGAACACTTATGGACATTCTGCGGAGCTTAAAATTAAATTACTAGGTGATGCCCAACTATTTTTACAGTCTGAGCTAGAAACTAGGTCAATTTGCCTTCCTAAATTATTTGTAACAGAACTAATTTGCTGTAAATCTAAGGAATTTAGTCCATATAATATATATAAATATTGATTCAGAACTTGAGGAAATATCAGCAAATTAAAAGTTTTTAGTTTCTGACCAAAGCCATGTGAGGAGGTTGAAGTCTCCCAAGATAATAAAATTCATCAAAACTTGCCAGTTTATGATGTAATATTATTGTAATTTGAATTAGCTCACTATAACTTTTAAACTTATCGAGATAGCTAGGAGAAATATATGATATTAAGATGAATAAGTTTGACTGGTTGAATGAGATTTGGATACAAGTAGTTTCGAACAGGCTAGATGTTGGTATGTCAACCATTTTGCTAACCAGTGTCGATTTGACAATTAAAAAAACCCCACCTCCACGCTGGCCAAGAGAGGATAGCGTTCTATCCTTTCGATAGACAGCAAAATCATTTGAAAAAATTTCCTCATATTGAAAACTAGAACTAAGCCATGTCTCAGAAAGAGCAATGACATCATGAGGAAAGTTACAGATTTTAGAAACACTGTGCGTTTTTGTGCTGAGACTTCTCGTTTTGGTAAAATATGTTAAAGAGCTAATAAAGAACTATTTGGTACGAGCGAGAGAGATCAACTGAATAATAACATTCATTTAAAAAACTAGGAAGATTAAAGTTGCCCTTGTCAACTTTTAGAAACCCGTGCATACCCACTATGATGTATACAATAAAATAAACGGTTATTACTTTCCCTTAAGCTTATATATATATTACAAAAAAAATTTAACTCATCCTCCCATAATTTTTACTTAAAAAATAAAAAAAACCGTAAAAAAAAACAAACAATAAAAAATTTGAATTCATTATCCCATAATTTTTGCTTAAAATAAAATTCGCCCACCCTAAAAGTTGATCCGAGTGATGTCCAACTTTGCCAAGTAACTTGCCCTATTACTGTACCTGCCCAATTTTAATTTTAGCCTAACAGCTTCATTAGATACATAGTTATTGAATTAAAAACTTTGTATGGCAACTGCCCGAAAATGGGGCCGTAACATTTTTAAAGTTTATATAAGTGGTCGATTCACTAACCTTGTGTAATTTTCATCCTCCTAGTATAGTTAGTTTTGAAGAAATTCATATTTGTGCAAAAGAAGTTGTATGGCAGCTCCTCTAAGCCTTGGCCCGATTTTAACCAAAAACAATAGGCAACCTAGAAATTGTCTAAAAATGACTTTGTGTGAATTTCCAGACTTAACCCTTTTAGTTTTTGAGTTATCGTGCTGACACACAAACGGACGGGCGGACGGACTGACAGACACACATAGCTAGATCTATTTACTTTTCGATGCTGATCCGATACGTACCCTTGACACCTCATCTAGATCGATGCGTTACAAACGGAGGACCAATTTTAACATACCCGATGATATGTATGCACGGGGGTATAAAAAAATATGAAAGAGAATACTTATCACTTGTCAATCACTTGTTTTTACAATTTAATTAATTTTAATTATTTTTCCATTTCGACGATGTACGGCATACACAAATTTAAAATCTCTTTTTTTCAATGTTTTTTCAAATGTTTTTCTTAATTTGGACTTTGTCCGTCCGTCCGTCCATATGTTTACACAAACTTTTACACCGTTTGAAATAGAGTAAAGAAATTTTAGCCACGGCTAGGTATTGCAAAAAAAAATAATTTCGTAAAAGAATCTTTTTGTAACCCCACCCGTTCTTGAGCTGCAGCCTCCCAAAGTTGGAAAAAGCTCTATATTTAAATTGTTATAACAACAGTTCTGTTGGATATATTGTATATATATACTTACTTAGTCGACAAAAACTTGTTACAAAAAAATCTTAAAAATAAAACTCAGAAATTTGTTTAAGAGTTCTTTCATTATATCACACCAAATTAATAATAATAATTTAATTTTCTTACAGTCGTATTTAACTTAAAATTATTCTAAAACTTATTCCTAAAATTTCTTATCAGCAATTCGATAAATTACAATTAGTAAATGTTATTACTTTATCGAATTGTTGTTATAACAAAATGCATGAAATTGTTATAACATAACTTAAACGCAATGTACAAAAACCGTATTTCGGGTCATTGCTTTGTATCTTCTTTATTAATTAAAATGTTCAAAGAATAAGTGCATTGAACATTTTATACTACGTAAACAAAAATGTGTCATGTTCATGAATTTGTTGTTGTTAATTAAATTGTTGAATGCATAAGTGCATTGAACAATATATTTTTTTTTCTTCAAAATTGGGTTATTTAGAATTAGGTAATAAAATTGATTGTGACATACTAAGAATTGCAAGATAAGCTAATTATGATTTTAAAGTGAATTTGAATTTAAAAAGGAAAGTAAAAGTAGATTTTATTTTAGAGCTTAATGAAAAGGCAATTTAGTTATTTGCGGGCAATCTTGTTGTATGATTTGTGGTGAGGAAGAGTGTGATGATGTAACTCCCCCCTTAAGATTCGACTCCGTCCGAATTTCTTTTAATTCAATATGTATTTTCGAACTTTTTGCTTTAAATTGTTTTAGGCAATAAAAGCCAATAAACAGTGATAATACAAGAATGACGCCAATAAATGAGTTTGCTAAAATGCTTGCGTGCCACTTCCAAGAACTGTTATATTTAATTTCCTCTATTATTTTTGTATTGTTAATATTGGAGGCATGTAATTCTGTCAATTGTATAGCATTGCTCAATGCTTATACTACGTTCGAAGTACGGCAAGATATTATTGTGATATTCCTTCTCATAATTTTCTTGTTGAAATGAATCAAGTGAAATTTTACAACATTTTTGCCTTTTATGATCATATCCGGTTGACCACAATTATTATAAAGGATTGTTTTGTTTAAGTTAATTGTAACAACTACAGTGTCCGATATTTTTATTATATTAGCAGAAAGATTAATTCGGAAATTACATTTCATGTGATTGTTATTTAATAAATTTTTTATACAATTATCATTAAAAGGTATTAGATCTTTTTCCATAACATTTTTCTTATCAATAAATTTAAAAATACTTTGTTTACATGTAATAATTTTTTTTGTACATATTAGTATCTAGTTCTAAGTTTACATTTTTATTTGGAATTTTTTCTAAAATAGTTACAAAACATTTTTCATTTTTGAAAATTGGTATAGATAAAACAAATATTATAGAATTGTTACGGAACAGAACGCAATTTTTAATGAAAGGTAGTATTTCTACAGTGATATTATATATAATTTTTAATTTCTGTTTGTGTTAAAATATCCTTTGACGGTATTTCTAACTTACTAGCTAAGATTATTTCCTTAATATTTAAAATTTGTCTTGTTAATAAATCAATGTTTTCAATTATTTCTGTTTTAATCATAAAGTACTGTAATTTTTTATCAATATTATTTCGGAAATTATTAATTTTTTATTTCATTTTGAGCTAGGTTAATATGATCGGTAATGTTTTTTATTTCATTAGATATTTTCTGGTTTATTAATACTTCATCGTTAACATTATTAATTAATTTACCGTTATTTTATTCTATTACCTTTAAGTGTTCCTCTGTTTCTTTTCTATTGTCGTCGTCCATTACACCAACAGCAAAGCGAAGAATATTTCCACCATGATTAAATCATGTGGATACTATTGTAATCTTGCTTTAGGTGTTTTAATTTATGTAACAAAATCGAAGGAATATCAGTTTCGTTTTGAAGTTGTAATACGTTTGATTCTATTTTGTTAATAATTGTTTCGTATTGAGTTAGTTCGACAACATGCAATATTCTTCTGTAACTTTGTATTATTTTAAGCTCAGATTCCTCGAAGAGAATGTAACCATTTCCAGGTGGTATTTGGTTAACATCTATGGATCAGCGAGACAGGACAATTGGAAAAACCAGTAAGAGGACAAGTAAAATTAATCCTAGAATAAGATACAAGTAATTTTTGGTACGTGAATTTTCTTTTTAATTGATTAATGTAACGTGGAATATTTTTTTTTTTAATTTTGAAATGATCGTTATTTGAATCGATTATTTGAATTTTTTTGTGATAAGGTTGTAGTTTCGTAATTCCATTTCGTTTAAGATAATTGGAAGGCTTACCATTGGTTTTACCTTTATTACGTTTCCCAATCGTTTTTTCTTTAATTTTTGTATTCAATTCCTTGATGGAAGGATATTGATCGGAAGAGATAGTACCGTTTAGAAAATCAATTGGCTTTTTGCCAGTTGAAGTGTGAATAGTTTCGTTGTAAACTTTTAAGCTTTTGATAATGGGATCTTCGTCCGTAATTTGACCTTCTTCCTTTTCGATCGTTTTCAAAATGCGGAGGTATTCATTTAATGTATTATGGAATCTTTCGATATCCGCATTACTACAATGGTTATTTGGAGTAGTAAAATGAACATCAATTCCTTCTGTTTCTAAATAATTTTTGAAATTGAGGCTGTTAAAGCCCTTCTCTTGATCGGTTACAACTTTAACAGGTTTACGAAAGATGCTATATATTGCATAAATCCATTTTTCAAATCAACCCAATTCCTAGATTTTAAGGGGATAATTTGAGCGTGTTTTGAAAACTTGTCAATAATTATCAAGTACGGATTTCCTTTTGTGTGAAACCATATGTCCATATGGACTATTTGTAATGGTTTTTCGGGAGTTTCCGTAATTTTTAAGGGTAGATTTAAAGGACGTCTTTCATACTTTGAAATGTTGCAAATGTGACAATTATTTATAACATTTTAAATTTCATTTAGAGCTTTTCTTTAAATTTAAGTAGACATCATTAATACCTCTATGATTTGTTTTTATATGTTGGTCAAGAATAAGTTCCTTTATTTCGAGACGATATAAAATGTCAGAAAGTAAAAGTGAGCATTTGTTTAACTTTATTAGTTTATTTTTTGAAAAATATTTTAGGTACGTATTTTGAAAAGAACTGTAAATATAAATATCTTCAATCATAATTCCTATTATTCCTGTTTAAAAACTTCGATAAAAAAATCTTCGTTAGGATTAGGATGTATGAAAATTTTCCTTGTTCTACGATGGATTTTAAATAATTTCAATTGTTCCTGTGGACCCTTTTTTATGATGATTTGTGGTTTGTAGAAATTAATTGGTGATTCTGATATAGGAATATATTCGGAATTGTCTTCATCAGCTGAATGCATTGTAGCATCAGTTGATTTAATTTCGTCAATTTCCATGTAATTTGAATTATTCTCGTTTGAGTTTAATCTATTTAGATTTGATTCATTTAAATGAATCTGAACACGTGAGAGAGCGTCGGCAACTTTGTTTTCTCGTCCACTTAAATATTCTATGTCGAAATTAAATTCTTCTAACTTGATTTTCCATCTTTGTAACTTGGAATTAGGTTCTTTCAAGTTATGAAGCCATTGGAGGGGTTTATGGTCGGTTCTAATAGTGAATTTACGTCCAAAAAGGTATGGACGTAAATATTTAGTTGCCCAGACTATTGCGAGTAACTCTTTTTCGATGGTAGAGTATTTGCATTCATGTTCATTCAAGGTACTAGAAGCGTAACATATAGGATGGTTTTCTTATGATAACACAGCACCTATACCGAAATCGCTTGCATCCGTAGTCAAGACGAAAGTTTTTGAGAAATTAGGATACACAAGAATAGGGTCCGTTGTAATAAGCAGTTTTAGTTTACTAAAAGCTTCCTTATAATCAGTGTTACTAACATCAATACGCTTTCCCTTTTTTAAACAAAGTGTAATTGGTTTAGCAATTTTTGCGAAATCTTTAATAAATTTCCTATAGTAACCCACAAAACCTAAGAAACTTTTTATTTGCTTAGGGGTTTTGGGTATCGGAAATTTATTAATAGCTTCAATTTTATTGGGGTTTGGTTTTATTCCCCTTGTCGTTATTATATGACCCAAGAATTCTGCCTCTTGTTTCATAAACTTGCTTTTATCGAGTTGAATTTTTAAGTTTGCGTCTTCAAGTCTCTTAAGAATCTTTTGTAAAATAGCAAAGTGCTCTTCTTTGCTAGTACTAAATATGATGATATCGTCCATATACACGTAGCAATATTTGCCTATAAATTCTTTTAGTACGGAGTTCATTAAGCGTTGAAAAGTTGCCGGGGCATTTTTAAGTCCGAATGGCATTCGCAAGAACTCATAATGACCATTGTTTGTGCTAAAAGCCGTTTTTTTTTTATATTATTTTTTGCTATCTCGATTTGGTGGAAACCTTTAGCCAAATCGAGAGTAGTGAAATACATTGCACGACCAAGTTTGTCAAGGATTTCATCGATATTCGGGATTGGGTACTTGTCATCTATAGTGACGTACCTATACATTTTAGTATAGATTGGTATTTCGTTAGTGGTATTAATTGCGTGTTTGATTTCGTGGGTGAAAGTTAAATCATCACCTTCATAAAAAAAGGCTTTGTTGAACATTTTTAAAATTTTCAAAAGTTCACTTTTAATTGTATGATCTACTAAATGATCACATTTAATATTGTTTTCACCTACGAAAATTTCGTTTTGAAAGATTTTTAATTTTTCATTGGTCCTGGGATATTATATTCTTTTTCATCTTTTTCATTAAAATAGAGAGGCTATTGCCAGTGTTTATTTTTAAACAATTGTTTTCATAGTCAATTATAGATTGTAACGGTTTGAGAATGTTGTTACCTATTAAACCGTCAAATCTATCATGGAAGTTTATTTCTAAAAATTCAAATTTTTCCTTAGAGTCAAATTCGAGAAAAGGATCAATTGTGATTTTCGTATCACATGTAAATGTATTGCGAAATGTTCTAATATTAATAGGTTCAATTTTGGGTTTGTAAATTGGATTACAAATTCCAATATTTATTATGCTCATAGTAGCACCTGAATCTATAATAAATTTTAAAGGTCTTCCTTTTGATTGTATCTTTATATAAGGAAGCTCCTGTTTTGCTCCGAGGCTATTGTGTGAAAATTTCTGATTTCGCGATTTGAATTTTCATAGTTACCCTGACTTTGTGTTTCGAGAGTATTAATTCTACGATTTATGGTAGTTGGATCAACTTCCATGGTTTCGTAGTTTTTTTTGGTTATTTCTAAAATTGTTAGAATTTTGTTGGGAATCGCGTATTAAAATTTTGATGGGTTATACGAGGGTGGTTATGACTATTATATGCGTAATTATTATTATTAAAATTACGCGGCTGGAAATCTGACCAAAAATTGTTATTGTTATTATGTGATTATTTTTACCACTGTTGTTACCGCGATGGTTGTTTGAAAAATTATTATTACATACTTTTATTGTTATAATTGTTATTCTTATAAGCACCATTTTTATTTCTATTGAGATTTTTACTAAAAATATCATTTTTATTTTGATATTTGGATGGATTGTATTCGGCGTAATTACCTTCATACAAAATATCCATTGCATTTTCTAGGGATGTTGGATTTCTACTGAATAAAATGGAACGTATTGGTTCCGGAAGTTTATCTTTGAAAATTCGCAACGCGGTTAAAATATTAGATTCAATTAATAATGAAGAATTAGCTTCGTTTTTAATTTTATTGTTTAGTTTTCTAAGAATTGCTTTGATTTGATTATATAGGTCGACGGGAGTAGAACGAAAGGTTACACTTTGTAATTCTTCAAATATTTCAAAAGCGGACCTTCTTTCACCAAAATTATTTATTAATAGATTTTTAACTTCCGACCAAGTATTAATGTGATTATTAATTTCTGTTATTTCCCTAGCCTTACCAATTTAACTTAGATTTAATTTTATTTAATAATATGGTTTGACTATTTGAATTATATTTTAAAACTAGAGGTATGATACATTCTACTAATTCTAGAAATTTATACAATTCCTCACCTTTTCCACTAAATTCTGGAAGATCACTTATATATCTCAGTGGGTTCAATGTAAAACATAATTCTGCTGATGTGGTTGTTGTTGTTTCCTGGTTGTTGGACACTACTTGTGGTTGACCATTTAGTGTTGTTTGTTGTTGACTGTTGAACGTTGAACGCTGCTTGTAGCACGCTTGGAGAAATGATCCCGTTAGATTCCATTTTTTTTTTTTTTTTTTTTGATTAAAAATTGGTTTTTATTAATTAATTAATTAATTAATTTTATTTTTTGTTAAGTTTGTTATTGGTGTTATTTAACTTTTATTTTAGCTGTAAAACTGTTTTATTTTATTTTGACTGTAAAACTGTTTTATTTTATTTTAACTGCAAAGCTGTTTATTTTATTTTAACTGTAAAACTGTTTATTTTATTTTAACTGTAAAACTGTTAGATTTCAATTTTTTGATTTAAGATAAACGTTATTTTAAAAAATTTATTTTATAACTTATTTATTATTATTCTTTTAATTTAGTTTTTAACTTTTCAAACTAAAAATAAAGTTTTTTTTTTTTTTGATTATTATTTGTTGATATTTTCAAAAGAACTTTTTTTTATTTTAAAATTTTCTTTAATGTAACACTATTGTCTTAAAAAAAAATCCTACCGACTGCGCCACTTACTTAGTCGACAAAAACTTGTTACAAAAAAATCTTAAAAATAAAACTCAGAAATTTGTTTAAGAGTTCTTTCTTTATTTCACACCAAATTAATAATAATAATTTAATTTTCTTATAGTCGTATTTAACTTAAAATTATTCTTAAACTTATTCCTAAAATTTCTTATCAGCAATTCGATAAATAACAATTAGTAAATGTTATTACTTTATCGAATTGTTGTTATATCAAAATGCATGAAATTGTTACAACATAACTTAAACGCAATGTACAACAAACCGTATTTCGGGTCATTGCTTTGTATCTTCTTTATTAATTAAAATGTTCAAAGAATAAGTGCATTGAACATTTTATACTACGTAAACAAAAATGTGTCATATTTCAGTTCATGAATTTGTTGTTGTTAATTAAATTGTTGAATGCATAAGTGCATTGAACAATTTATTATTTTTTTTTTCAAAATTGGGCTATTTAGAATTAGGTAATAAAATTGATTGTGACATACTAAGAATTGCAAGAAAAGCTAATTATGATTTTAAAGTGAAATTTAGTTATTTGCGGGCAATCTTGTTATATGATTTGTGGTGAGGAAGAGTGGGATGACGTAACTATATATATATATATATATATTAAACTCAATTTTTTTAAAATTTAGTTTTGCATATAAGTATATCTTCTATACGGTTTCAGCTAGTTTTCAGCTTTCTCCCAAATTTGGGAGAAGTTAGACCTTCAGAAATTAGTAGGAGTCAGTTAACAACATTTTTTTGTCAAGCCCCCTGTTTAGGAGCAATAAGGGTTCGAAAATTGAAATTTTTCTATTTTTAAATACCTGTTAAAATTTTTTTTTACAAATATAAAAAATTTAAAGCTGCAGCATTTTATTTCAACATAGGTTAAAGATTTTTCTTAAATTTAAAAGGGGTTCTTAGTTTTAAACATTTTTGCTTAGATAATAAACTTCTAGGTAAAATTCCAAAATTTTTGTGTAATTTACAATTGATTTCCTAAAACCGAAAAAAATGGAAGAATGAGGACAGGAGGGGGATTGTCAGATCCCCGATAATCAAAATAAGTTTGCTTAGCAAAAATTTGAGAACCTTCCCCATTCAAAGGCTATTAGGACTTAAAAATTAAAACTTTTATGTTTTTATAAATCAGTAACTTATTCACTAGTGTATGTTTTTCCAAAATTAAACGTTAACATTGAGGCTCCAACATTATATTTCGCACTTGTTAACAGGTTTTCTTGAGTGCAGTGGGATTATATTCTAAGTATTGATTTCACTATTATTCATATTTATTAAATAGATGAAATAACTAAATTATAATATCATTTTTTTTTATATGTATTTTTATAAAAATAAATGATAAAATACTCAGTAAGAAACCCTATATAATTTTGAAAATGCACTTTTTAAAAACCTTTGTTTTTTTTCATCACTTGGTATTTTTAAGCTTTTATGATATTTTTGGCATTAAATAGTACAAAATAATTAAACATATAACTAATATATTACACGTACTACTCATTGATATAACGTATCTAACACATAAATAGTAAATTTTATTTAAAAAATTTAATACATAATTTTAATTTAAAAAATTTATTAAGAATTTTACTAAAAAATAAAAAGAAACAAAGATACATGTAACACATAATTGAATTGACTTTAGATTGATTTAAAAATTTAATCATTCACTGCAAACATTTTAAACTAATATAGCATATGATAAATTTATTAAACTTAAAATAAAATTATAATAAAAAACTTTTATATATTATACGAGTATACGCCATATAAAATTACATCATTAATTACGCATAAACTTGAAAAGTTTGACATAAAAAATTATCGAGATATCTTCATATTTGAACAAGAGTTTTCCAATTCCAATTTGAATTGCTTGAAACTCTGAAATAAAAAAATCTACTGTGTCATTGGTATGTATTCGTTAACTTTCTTCTAACCTGGTAACGATGTAGTATACCAGTGTAAAAGTATTAGTTGTTACCCTAGTGGAGAAATCTGAAATTTGGGTAAACCTACTGTATCTAAAATTATTTTAATGCATAGTTTGTTATTATTTTCTTTTGTATATCTATTCTTATCATCAAATCAAATAATATTAACATCACTTAGTACATTTTTATTGAACGGCATAATATTTTCATCTATCCTCCTGTATGCTACAAAATTGGTTAATAAGAAATCAACTTGAGGACTTCTAAGGCGCTAAAAAACCAAAACTCGCCATTAAGTTAAACTATATCTGTAGAATACAAAGTTTATTGTTAAAAATGTAACATTTATCGGACAAAACCACTCGCTCTTTGAGAGACGAAAATAAAAATAAAAAAAATAATAAAACTATTCAAGAGCTGTTTATACCCGTGCATACATGTATGAACATCGGGTATATTAAAATTACTCCTCCGTTTGTAACGCATCGAAATATAAGAGCTAGATATAGTGTCAAGGGTACGTATCGAATCAGCATCGAAAAGTGAATCGATCTAGCTATGTGTGTCCGTCCGTCCGTCCGTCAGCACGATAACTCAAAAACTATAAGAGCTAGAGTTTTGAAACTTTCACAAAGTAATTTTTACACAATTTGTAGGTTCCCTATTGTTTTTGGTTAAAATCGGACCAAGGCTTCGGGGAGCTGCCATACAACTTTTTTGCACCAATATGAATTTCTTCAAAACTAATTATACTACGGGGATGAAAATTACACACGGTTAGTTTTATAATGACTCCGGCACTTATATGAAGTTTCAAAATGTTAGGGCCCCGTTTTCGGGGGACTGCCATACAACTTCTTTGCACCAATATGAATTTCTTCAAAACTAATTATACTACGCGGATGAAAATTACCCTCGGTTAGTTATATAATGAATCGAGCACTTATATAAAGTTTCAAAATGTTAGGGCCCCATTTTCGGGGGGCTGCCAAACAACTTCTTTGCACCAATATGAATTTCTTTAAAACTAATTATATTACGAGGTTGAAAATTACCCTCGGTTAGTTATATAATGAATCGAGCACTTATATGAAGTTTCAAAATGTTAGGGCCCCATTTTCGGGGGGCTGCCATACAACTTATTTGCACCAATATGAATTTCTTCAAAACTAATTATACTACGACGATAAAAATTACACACGGTTATTTATATAATGAATCGAGCACTTATATGAAGTTTCAAAATGTTACGGCCCCATTTTGGGGGGCTGCCATACAAAGTTTGCGATTCAATAACTGTGAATCTAATGAAGCTACAAGGTTAAAATTAAAATTGGGCGGGTAAAGTAATAGGGCAAGTTAGTTGGCAAAGTTGGACATCACTCGGATCAACTTTTAGGGTGGGCGAATTTTATTTTAAGCAAAAATTATGGTAAATTATTTTTTTTTTTTGTGATTTTTTTTTTTTTGTTAATTTTTTTTTTTTTTTTTTTTTTTAGCTTAAGTTATGGGACAATGAATGAAAATTTTGTTTTTTGTTTTGTGATTTCTTTTTAAATTTTTTTTTTTTTTTTTTACGTCAAAATTATGGAGTAATGAGTTAAATGTATAAGGGAAGTAAATTACGGTTTATTTTATACACCGTAGTGGGTATGCACGGGTATCTAAAAGTTGACAAGGGCAACTATAATCTTCTTCGTTTTTTCTTTGTTTTGCTCCACATGAGCATTCTTTTGATATTTGTTGTTGGTTGCTGGGCATTGTATTAGAGTGGATGCATTAGAAAATAGCAAAACTAAAAGGAAAGTAATTACTTCTCAAATTTTCAAATAGTGTTTTTCCAGCAGCATTTGTCTTTTTAAAATCTTTATTCCAATATTGTTCAGCTTCAATAATTTACATAACAAAAAAATCATTCATTGTTTTTAATATTGTTTCCGTTGTTTTTGATGAATCGTCAAACACTTCTAGTTTAAAATACGTTTTGTAAAGCAGAGTATTGAGACAAAATTCGATCTACACAATTTTTTAGTGACAGCCAACGAGTAACAGAAGGTAAAAATATTTTATCAATATCAACGTGAAAAAATTCGAAATTTATTTTGTCTTGAGTAACTTTTACTAAAATACGGCTAAGTGTATCATGTGGAAGGACATTTGGTACACACTATGTAAGGACTTTTTTTTTCAAATTTGAAAATACTGCATTATATGCACCAACCATTACATTCGGATTCGGTGTATCAGAAGCGAATCCCAAAAGATTTTCAAAAGGAACACCCTTTTTTATTAAACAGGTTACTAAGCAGTTAAACAAGTCTATTCCCGAACTTATTCGCATTCTTTCATGTTCATAAATGTTGTATGCAAGCAGTTTTCGTCATAAAATATGGTACTTTTCTAAAACGACGTCGATCAAAAAAAAAATGTTTATAAACATTTTTGACGTCGTCATCAAAAATTCTAAAACTATTTTGATCTTGAGATTTTGAAGCAATTATTTTTTTGCTACTGCAAATGTCAAATATTTTCACTATACGTACTTGTTTGTTAGCGTCCTTAGTTAAAATTGTTGAAGTGAAATTAAGGTAAAAATATTGTTTTATCGTATAATATAGTACTGGGAATCAGAGGTGGAGCAATGCCCAGTTGAAATTATTAATACAAACCAGTTCAAAATATAAATAAGAATTTTTAAACGGAAGGAGGAAAAAAAATGTCTTATGAAAGATCGTTATTTTAGGCATAAAAACTAGACAAGAACTTTCATTTTGAAATTGAAGCTTGCAAAACCAAATTTACGAACTTGATGACAACTTATAAAATAATTAAAAAAAGAAAATCTTCTACAGAAAATAGTTCATCTATATGGCGTTCAGCCACCAGAGCAAAACATAGACGGTAGCCTAGAATAGAGTACTGCCCCCACTGTTAGTGTAAGCTTTGAAAAAATGATGAAACTTACTTGCATTTTTAAAACAAGAAACCAAGGAGACAGAAAAACGGTATAAAGCAGCAATGGAGGTAGAGAGAGAAGGTGTGATCGTAAATGTAAACTTTTTGACGTAAAATATGCCATTTGACATTTATTATGATTTTAAGACCAAACAATTTGCAATCAGTAGACATTCAGTTTACAAATAAATTTTTGTGGTCGTAAAAGTAAATTTTTTAGTTTTGCAATGTAAATTCAAAATATGCATTTTGACAGCAAATTTACATTAACGACCATAAGAAGAGCGACTAGAAATTTTAAAAAGCTTTCGTGATATATTACAAGAAGTTCTAAATTGAGATGCTAAATGTTAGTTGTTAAGAAACTTAAGATGTTTCAATGTTAATATTTTATAAGAACACTGTGATGTAGATTTTTGTGATTTAAGATCTTACTAGTATTTAATTTACTTCTTATTTTTTGAAGGCAAGGAGTCATTTTTTTGTTTTTCTAAATATAATTTTTTAAAATAAAGAAAAACAATTGAAATATGAATTTTTTATCTTTACTTTATTAATAAATTATGCCATAAATAAATTGCATAGAGGTTCTCTCTTTTGTTTTTCTGTGAAGTGTAAGAATTTTCATTTATCTGATTTCCTCCTACATTTTGTTCGTCTATATCTTCGAAGTCTATATCTCCATTGTTTATAATAAAATAGTGTAGCACAACACAAGAAAGTAATATATTTTTCGCCGCATTTAATTTGTATATTGGAAGATATTTCAATATTCTAAATTCTTTTAGAATACCAAAAGCTTGCTTGAAAGTGGTTCGTAAAGAGCTGAGAATAACATTAAATTTACTTTGTGCTTCGGATGATTCCCATTATCTCTGAGCGGCACTAGTAAATATTGCGAAGCGGATAGACGGAGTCTCCCAACAAATGATATTCTAGAGGTATCATTAAATCACAGGACTCTAATTTTTTTTCCCAATGGACTATTTTTCCACACCCAAGCGTCTTCCACACAATAAGATCTTTCTGGCCAACCAAAAAATACATCGATAAATCTTAATTTTGCGTTACATACCCCCTACAATGAAATTAATAAAAATTGAAGTTATAACTGAATTACCTGAAGAAGTATACTATGCGTTCCTTTTATATTATAATACTTGTTCCATCTACTTTCAGGACTGGGAATTGAAAGTGTGAACCATCCACACAGTCAATAACATTTGGAAAAGGTTTATTTGGTCGTAAAATTTTTAAAATCTGCGATTACTGTTTCGAATTCTGCTTGAGATCTAGGCCATTACACAAATTTTTTTGTTAAACTTGACACCAACCTCGAAACAACCTTCGCAATATGTTTGGGTTTGATTACCTAATCGCCATAAAGTTAAATACAACGTCAATTCCAATTTAATTTTGGTACGCCAGTCCATTTTTATTTTCCAAAACGGTTTCAACATTTGTAATAAATTCTAAAACAATTATGCTTATAATTATAGTTTGGTTTAAAATTTTAAAGAAATTTTTACCTGAAATGTTTGCCGTTTAATGTATGTTATCCAAGTACGATTTCACAACTTTGAAATAATTGGATATTTTTTGAACCTTCGTTATTTACTTTATATTTTTCAAACTCTCATGTAGTTTTATATATCCATGGATCCTATTTTTTTCTGTATTTTCATTATTATAGGACGTAGAACTACTAGCCTCTTCAATAGTTCGATTAATTAAAATGTTTTTCTAAAACAATCTCCATTTAAAAAAAATTTAATATTGTATTATCTATAATTTTATTTATTTTTTACTTATTTTTTCTAATTAAATACTTCATTAAATCGCTTCTACTTTTATATTTAAAATTTAATATATTGTTTATAATTTTGTTTATTGTTATTTTTTTACTTTTCTGAACACTGCCAACTTTTTTAAAAAATATTTTTGAGTAAGCGTTAATCATTTCAAATTTCTAAAATATCAATGACAAATGCAAATAATTGCTAAAATTGATGACGCTATTTCAAAAACAATTGTCATAAACGTAAGAACTTCAAATTGTTGACGTTTTAGAAAAGTACTCATTAAAGTAAATGCACATTGCTTAATGGTGCTTTGGTCCATTATTTCATCCATTATTAAACTAAAAAAATTATATTTTCTTTTTATTTTCTCAAAAAGAATAGTTGAGAAATGTGGCCCAATTAGGTTTGATAGAAGTGGAGAAAGCGTTATCCATTAATAAAAATGGTAAATTTGTTGCTATCAAACCAGCTTATTTTCTTTTAGCTCTTTTAACTTGCACATTTTCGGAAGTTGTTTTCTTATATATATTAGTAAAAGTACTTTGCAATTTTATTTAGTTTAAGGCAATGTTTTGAAGATTTAGCTTGTCTTATCAAAATACTCCTACAATTTGGTTACATAACTTACAAAATGTGTCATCTTTGTCACCTTTTCTTAAACAACTTTTAAACTCCAACTCCAACCAATTCCTTTTAAATTTGTTAAAATATTTACTGTTACTAGCATTTGCCGATTTTTCGGTTGATTTATTCTAAAAGCGTAAACTATATAATTTTATACTTAAAAAATAAAATTTTAAATACTTACAATTTCGTTTTCTGGTATTGATTTTAAAAATCTGTTAATTTTATAAAATTTAAAACTAAATAGGTACATAACTGAAACAATTTGTTTCTGCATTCTAGAATGTATACATTTGTATGAATAACGCATAAACTTTTGAATTTTCAATTCACAAATGGCAATAACTGACACTTGAAAATAACAAATTTATTATAATTATATTAAGCAAAATTATTCTGTTTACGTAAAGTGACTCGTTTGCATGAATAAATATTTTCCACTACACGATAACTACAAATTTTTTTTTTTTGAAGATTTTTAAAAATTAATATTTTTTTTGGAAAATATTAGATAATTACTTTCGCATTGTTAAATACTTTCTATTAATTTATACCCCTTCGGTTAGTAAACCAAATGTTTACCCACTACATCACCTTGGTCCCTTTAAATTTGTTTTTTGTATCTTTAATTTTTCACATTCAACATATTTTTCATGTTTTATATTTTTTTCTGTATATTTCAAAAAATGATTTTAAATTTAACCTATTTCTAGCATGTATGTCATTCATGAGTGACGACATATCATGTAGCACAATAGATGACTTTGAATAAATGTATGTAAGTACGTCACACATGATGGTATTGCACAAGCAATTTGACTTATTTTGAATTTTCTTTATTTATTAGATTTTTATTTTTAATATTTTTTTTGTTTTCTATTTATTATATAACGTATTTGATCTTTTATACAAATTCTAATGCATTTATTTTTCAACATAACCATCGTCGGCCAAAACTATATTATATTAAATCTCAAATTAAAATCACTACAAAAATTTCGTCACACATGAATAACATACATGAAATCAAGCACAATAAATAACTGAAATTAATTTATTATTTTTTTAATTATTAATTTTTATTAATTATTGATTTTCGCAATTTTTTTTTGAAAACATAAAACATGTTCCAGATACCTAAACTAAAATGTTTAAGTATATACAACATGCATGTTTAAAATATATTTTCAATTTTTTTAACAAAACAAATTCTATTAAATTTAAATTAATTTCTAGTATTTCCAGTTTTGTTTATTAACATTTACAATTTAAAAAAAAAAAACTAAACGTGATACCTTTCGTAGGAAAATTTAGAAAAACTATCAAGTCGTAGGAAAAGTTTTTCTGAATAGTCCAACATGATGTTTTTGACAACTGACTTCATGACAAATTAACAATATTACGTCAATATCATTTTTTATTCTGGCAGAATAGTGAATTATCACTTAACCTATTTAGGACCACTACTAGAAATATTAATAAAGTTGTTTTTTTTTTCTGAATTATGGTTCATTAAGAAACTAATAAGCAGTTTTCTAACTAAAATAACAATAATATTGTATTTAGCTATGTTTTATTGAACGTTGCGTTAACGCAAGAATGGGACAAACTATGTATAAGATTTTAAAAAAATATTCAAAATTGTAAATTATGATAATCTTTAAAACAATGAGAATGCAATGGGGTTTCACATTCATAATTAACCATTAATTTATAACTGGTAAAAAAGTTATCAAAATAAATTTTATGAGCCGACTTATTTTCTAGGTTTTTCAAAAAAATGATTACAATTTGCCCTGCTAAACCTGCAAATTCCTTAATATTATTTTCAATAGTTTTTCCTCCACACGGTATAAAATGATATAAATAACCGTCGGATGAAGCAAGACACCACATTTAAAACCCAAAACGTACAGGTTAACCTTTTAAAAACATTTTTGCAGAATGGTGACCAAAGTACGGCACCATTTATTCTTCAATTGACAAATATTGTTTAAAAATCCCAAACTGTAAAAAGTTTTTGTTTAAAAGATCAATCAAAGGTCGAACTTACTAAAGGCCAAATTTACTATTATTTTCTAGATGAATATACTTCTTAATCTCGAGAAATCTATTGCTGGACATAGCACTTTTTATAAACAGCATACCTTTATCTTCATCACAAGACCAATACAACTTTACTTGAGGAGGAAGAGTGTGATATCCGCTTAAAATTAATATAGCCAAAAAAAATTCTAAATCATTTTGATCAAAATTGAACTGATGGCTATTTTTATATTTCGAATATTCAATAGAATTTTGAACAATATGGTCCATTATAAACATTTTCTTAAAAAAATCAACCACCTCATGAAGAGATTCAACAATTTTTATTCTCATCTGTTCTTCATTACATATAACACTATTTTTATAATCGATTGGTTTTTTACGCCACGTTATATTTTCAAGCCTTAATATTTTATTTGGTGGGGTTGCAGATCTCTGATCTTCAACAACGTCCTCTATTATTATCTCATTGTTTGAGTTCAAAATCTGGAAGGTATATATAGCTATATATATCCAAAGGGGGAAAAAAAAACATTACCTGCAATATCGTCATTAAAATCTTCTTCATCCGTTAAATTGTCAAAATCAGGTGGTATATAGCAGATATTTAAAATTTTTTTTTTAGATCATCACGATGTTGCAAGTTTGTTCTAGAGCATCATAGAAATTCGTAGTTATAAATTATAATTTTGAAAATAAAGAAAAGAAGTTATTTATAAATTTATTGGTTTTTAGAAAATTTCAAAAATTTATAATATTCATGTGCACAATTTCTATATTAGGTTTAATTACCACAGGTATTTTAATATCATAATTCTCTTTCATTTTTTCTTCTAATTCATTTTTGATATTTTCACGATCTTCGATGGTTTCCGTTTCTGTTAAAATCATCCCATTACTTTTGTTTTCAATATTCTTTATTTTCAAATTTTTTGGATCCACCTTTGTATTTTAATCACGTTTTGTTTTTTCAGTTTTCTGCTTATTCTTCGGTTTTATTATTAGAGGTAACTCTTCTTCCATTTTTAAATTTACACTTGCTTTAGTATTTTTGATCACATCAGCAAATTACAGTGTTTGACCCATATTCGAATTTATATTATTTGTGACATTAATGTAATGTTTTTGCAGACCTCATAATTTTTTTTAATTGCACTAATAAATGATTCATTCACTTTTTATACCCGTATGACTATATAGTCAAAGGGTATAATAAATTTCACAAACGTAATAGTTGTGACGCAGAAAAGGAGAGGGGGTAGATATAGAGTCAAGTTTATGGATCGGATCAGAATCGAAAAAAAAATCGATTTAGCTATGTATGTACGTCCGTCCCGTCCGTCCGCACGATAACTCAAAAACTAAAGGAGCTAGGATCTTGAAATTTTCGCAAATTCGTTTTTTTGCGATAGCTGTCGTCGCTATTTAAATCCAGCCATTTTGGTCAGTTGGTTCGGGCAGCTGCCATACAACTTATTTTTTTTGTATGAGCATTTCTCTGTACCTATTACAGCTACGTGTCTGAAATTTTTGCAAAAGTAGTTTAGTTTTATGGCCAAAGTTTCTGCAAAATTTGGTTAGTCTGTTGCAGTGAGTTCGAGCAGCTGCCATACAAATTTTTTTTTTATATGAGCATTACACTACGCCCAATAAAGCTGGTATGTTTAAAATTTTGCCAAAAGTAATTAATGTTTATAATAATAATGATATAATGTTTATATAACGGTCATACGGGTATCCCAGAGTTGACACAGTCTACTCTACTACACTCTTCCTCGTGTTGTTTCAATTTTGATGACTTCAGATGACTTAAATTTTTGCATTTTCTCTTTTTCTTTTTGTTGGCTGGCTTTAATTTCTTCCAATCTCTTCATGTAATTAGTTTCAATAGCCTTAATTTCATGTCATTTTCATTTTTTTTTAGTGTACGTTCGAATTCTTCTTTGTATTCCTTAAGGTACTCATTCGCCATGTTTGTAGACCAAATCAACATTTTGTATATATTGAATATAGTCGTCGCAAATAAACTTAATATTGTTGCTGGTGTATAGTAAGTTCACCGTAGATTGATTCATTCCTGAACATTTTATTGTCTTAATTTGCACTTTTGGCACGAAGCCATTTTGCTTAATTAAAATATATAAATTTTTTTTTTTTTTTGCTTAATTGCTGATTTTTCTTTTTTATCTTTTATTAATTAATATAATTATAATCGATAAAGAAAAAAGTAAACACATCCGCACCGCAATGAAGTAAAAGAATTACTGATTTCAGAAAAGAATTCAGTATTTAAGTATAATATCAGTGTTTCAATATATTTTTAGCACTATATGTTTTGTTTTCGCTTCCACTATTTTAATCACTTTGTTATTTAAATAGACAGGAAGGAGTTTTAGAATTGGATTCAAAAAAATGGTATACGCGCTTTTTCCAGTATATGTAATATTCTGAATTAGGAGTGATTTACAGTAGGATTCAAAATTGGGGTTGCTCCCTTTTACAGAATATTTATTACATGTGCGTGTGTGAGATACTGATTGGTATTATTTTTCGAATAAAAAAGGTATGAATGCAAAATCTAGCTTCAATAATTGAGTTAACGGGGGTTCGGCGGTGGCAGCCTTCGTAATAAAAGTATAATATTTTTTAACATATTTTATTCCAGTTTATTAAAAAATTTTAAAACTTGTTAATTACACTTATTGTCAATTTATATTTTTTTTTCACTTTGTTTACTATAAACCTAGAATTGGTATCAATTTTACTATATGGTTTTATTTCGTAAAATTTTAGAAAATGATACTGTTTTATTTCGCATTTGAATTGGAATAAAGCCATACGCGAAAAAATGTGCGCTATGGGTTTATTTCACATTCAATAGCGAAATAAATCCATTATGGGTTTATTTCGTATGACGTTATTTCACGGCGCCTATTCTGTTATTAGTGGGAAATCGGTTTTTAACACCATTTAACAGTTTTTAACTTAACCTTTTTGAACTTAGTACATTCAAAAACCCTAATAAATTTATAAAACAAGTTAAGAAACAGTCAGTCGGTGCAACCGACTTAGAAATACCCTACACCTATTTGGTTCAAATTTAAGGACATATCCATAAGTCATTTTAACACCATAAAAGCTGTTATTAATTTGATCGTAAGACATAGCTAACCAAATTAACTTTATAATACTAAAAACATTTTCTAATTACACTATCTATTAAAAAATATTACAAATTCTTACTAATTTATCTATTTAAAAATATTAAAAAACAAACAAACTTGAAATAAATGAAAATATATTTATTCCAATTCAATTACAAAATGAAAAAATTCTAATTATTAAATTTTGTGATAAAAAGATAATCAAAGCATAATATATTTAATAATCCAAATTTTTAAAAATTGCAATTATTTTAAATGGTTAGTTTATATACCTAATAGAAAAGCTTACAAACGCAAAATATGCAATAAATGTATTTCTAAAATACAATTACAAATATAGACCTTTTCATATAATTCATTTAAATATAAAAATAAATTTTACATAAATGCAGCAAGTACCTTTGAATATAGCTGAACCACTACAATTCAGTCTAAATTTCGGAAACACATAGGACATAGGAAATATATTCTTTGGCTTTGAAATTAAACTCAACCAGAACCAATTCCCATGGTACTTTCATTACTAGTAACCTAGAGTTTAAATTTCATCAAAATACCGGCATTATTTTTTGAGTTATAATGTTTTTAAGATATATGTTTGTTAGTCCTTGAACTTGTCAAGGGTTCCAGAACCCCAAACCATGGTACGATTTCGACCATATGCAGTCCCGTCATACTTTCAATACTAGTTAACCCTTGTATACGTTCTATCTTAATTTTAAGTTACTAGTTTTATTAATTTCGATGATAAGCTTTTACACATTTGGGGGTCTAAGAGAGGTCCTGAACCACCACTCCAAATGATCCCAAATTAGGGCGCACGGAAGAAATAGTAAAGAACACCCTGGGCCAAATTTGAAGCTTCTACATTTGTTTCAAGTTACTATTTTTATTAATTTCGAAAATATGCTTTAAGGTCCTCGGAACTGAGTGCCTGGTCCCCGACCCACTAGTCCAATGGGTCCCAAATTTCAAAGACACTTACGCAATAGGAAGGGACACCCTGATACCAAATTTGGAAGTTCTATCTTCATTGGTTTCGGAATTACGCTAGTTTGGCCTAAATTCGATCAAAAAGTTCTCAGTTCCAAACGCATTGTCCAATCCTCACCGTACGTAGTCACCGCCGTAGTTTCATTACCAATAACCTACAGCACAAATTTCATGAAGATAGCCTCATTAGTTGTTGAGTTATCGTGATTTTTAATATATGTTCGTTATCCCTTACACCGACTAAAAGGTCCAGAATCCGAACCCATGGGCTGATTTCGCCCTTATACAGCCCGCGCTTTACTTATAGTACTAGTTAACCCTTGCACACAATTTAAACGGTCTATCTTAATTTTGAGTAACTATTTTTAGTAATTTCGATTAAAAGCTTTTAAAACTTGGGAGGTCTGAGAGGGGTACTGAACCACCACTCCAATTGATCCCAAATTAAGGGAACACGCAAGAGATAGTAAAGAACACCCTTGTGGCAAATTGGAAGCTTCTACATTTTTTCAAGTTGTTATCTTTATTAATTTTAAAGATATGCTTTAAGGTCTTCGGAAATAAGTGGCTGGTCCCCGACCCAGTAGTCCAATGGGACCCAAATTCCCAAGACACTTAGGAGATAGGAGGGGACACCCGGATACCAAATTTGGAGGTTCTATCTTCATTGGTTTAGGAATTATGCTCGTTTGGCCTAAATTCGATCAAAAAGTTCTAGGTTCCGAACGCATGGTCCAATCCCGACCTTAAGGAATCCCCAAAGTAGTTTACTAGTAACCTACAGCACAAATTTTATGAAGAAAGCGTCATTAGTTGTTGAGTTATCGTGATTTTTTATATATGTTCGTTAGCCCTTCGATCGATTAAAAGGTCCAGAATCCGAACCCATGGGCCGATTTCGCCCATATGCAATCCCCGCCGTACTTTCAGTCCTAGTAACCTACAGTTAACATTTCATCAAGATAGCTCCATTATTTTTTGAGTTATCGTGCCTACGGACGGACGGACGGACGGACATGGCTATTTCGACTCAGGCGGTCACGCTGATCACAAATATATATACTTTTCCATATCTAGCTCGGTTCCTTTAGGTGGTTACAAACACCATACCAAAGTTAATATACCCCTTTACCTATTCTATAGGTGTAGGATATAAAAATTTACATCTGAGTCCAATTTTAGTAAAATTTATAAATAAATCCTTTCAAACCTAAATTTTTCCAGAGTCCTTAAAGTTGACAATTATTGCTCTAGTCTTTAAAAGTAACTGCAACAAAAAAATCCAATTGCCGTCCTATCTCTATCCAAAATTATTTCAGAATTGAAAAATATTGCCTAAAATTTTTGTTCTTCGTGAATACTCTATATTACTATATCTATTTACTTTATGCTTGTATGTAAAATTAATTTTAATATTTAAGTGAATAATATGAAAGTTCTAAATTTGCATTTATAAGCTTTTGTAATAGGTACATATACTTAGAATTTAAATTAATTTCAGTTTTAATAAAAAGCTAATCAAAGCATTAATGGTTTTAATTTACATTCAAAACCGTCAAATTATATAAACCTTTATATATATATTATCGCAAACTAATATTTCTTTCGAATAACTTTTAGGTTACTGAAAATTAGTGACTAGGATAACAGCAGCATTATAATTGTAATACTAATTTATAACAAGTGCTCAAAATTCCGTATCATAAATATAAAAGATGAGAATTAACTAATTCTAATCCCAATATTTCTTTTTAATCTGAAATTACTCTTTTCCATACTTGTAAACTGGATCACGTCATATTTCAAGGAAAACTGCAAAGGATTCCTATAAATCTATAAATTAAATCCAACCAAAAATTTTCAAATTAAAAGAAATAAAATATTAAAAATTGAATTATGTATAACATTAAAAAATAAGTATTGATATTGATATTGAGCATAAAAGTTTTTACCAGGTTGTAACATGATTCATTTAAAATTTTCGATTTAATTTAATTAACGAAAATTTCGATTTCCTGAAGTATTACATATTGAATCGAAATTGTTACATTTGTTCTGAAGATAGTTCTACTGTAATTTGTTTTTAAAATCAAACAAACTTCTTTTACTATGTTCCGTTCATCGATATTTAATGAAGGAACAGTATGTAATATCCCAAGAGCAGCTTCCACTGGATCCTCTAATTTTATTATTCGTTCCTACATATCGAATGTGGAATTCCATCTAGTTTCGACATCGTTAATGAGTTTCAATATTTGTTGGTTAGGGTTCATTTGCATTTGAATGTTTTGCAGTTTTTCTGTCGCCACTGTACTTTTGTGGAAATGTTCTACTATTATTTTTACTTTATTTTTAATCACTTTCATGCTATAAAAATTTAAACTATCCCGAACCACTAAATTTAAACTTATGGCACAAGACCAGTGATATCACTCAGTTAATCTAGCAGCAGCTGCAATATTTGCAGCATTGTCTGTTACAATTGTCTGTACTTTTGCTTTGATTTTCCACTCTTCAATAATTCTTAAAAGCTAATTTTTAAGGTTTTCAGCTGTATGTCTTTCATTAAACTTAAAGCAGCCCAATAAACATGATTGCATTTCCCAATTAAGTACAAAATGAGCTATAATGGCAGAATAAATTTCAGTTGTTATAGATATCCAAGCATCCGTTGTAATAGTAATGAATTTAACTGACTCCAACACTGTTTTAATTGTTTGGACACCGTCATCGTAGAAGAGTGAAAGTAGCTGTATACTTAAGTTTGTGCGACTTGGAAGAATGTATGATCTATCCAAAGCAGCAATAAAATCACAAAAACCTTCGTCTTCCACAATTGAGAAAGGTTGCATGTCTTTTACAATCGTGGTCAAAAGTAAGTAGTCCAGCTTTTTCTTCCGAGAGATATACATTGGTCTACTTGTATAAGAAACACTATTTGTTTGAGTTTAAGTTCGTGAATTTGCCCTGTTATTTGAATTTACAACTTCCGAATTGTAGATGGTACTGGCAAGGATGTAGTTGGATTTGGCAAGGCTGTAGACGGAACTGGCAAGGATGTAGACTGAACTGTAATGAAAGTATTTTGCCGAGGGTTGTCTTGAAGAGGTACTTTCATATGTTTTGATTTCAGATGTTTTCTTAAGTTTGATGTTGTTCCTCTTTAAAAGAAAACATAGATTTACATATATCACATTTAGCTTTTTCGTTGCTAATTTGTAAAAAATAAAGCCACAAATTACTTCTTTTTCGCGTTTATGACATGTCCAAAAGAAGAACATTTAAAAAAACTTTTTTTAATTTTGTTCATTATTCTCAACTTACTATACTATGAACAATAACCGAGTTAGATATAAAATCACGAAACCAATCAAATTAAAAACAATCAATTTAAACCAACACATCATTGAAAATCAATTTAAATTAGTGAAATTAAAAATCAAATTCAGAATTTAAAAGTCAAATTAACGAAATGAATTATTAACTAAATGAAATTTTTAAGTAAATGCAAAACCCTAAACTTAATCTGCTTATCAAATATAAATTAAATCTTGATTTTCCGATTTATCCTTTTTTTTTTTAAATTAAATTTTTCCTTTATTCATTTAACGTATTCAAAAATTCTTTCCAGAATGCATTTGTCACTTTTCTAATTAAATAAAACATAAAAAAAATCCATTATATAATTTCTGATTAGAAATCGCATACAAATAAAAGATTATTATCATATAACTTCTTTTACTATGTACATTCTAACACTCTACAGTATATGTTTCCCTACCCATAGTACTTATAATAGCATATTATACCAAATAACATTCGAATACGATTCTGCTACATTTCAAATACTCAAATACTCAATAGACACCTACAGAATATTAGGATACCTATAGTTATAGTACCTATTATCATATTATACCGGTAGTACTCAAATACTCAGTATTACACACTGATCACACTACCGCAGATATTCAGTTACCATATTCAAACCAAGTAACAGTGCAAATTTGTTTTTAATAATAAATATATACATTATACAATAGAATATATCAAGGTTTGATTTTATCGCTCATGAGCTCTCATACAGTGCTTGGTGTATACAATTTATTAACAAAAAATATCAAAAGACTGCTCGTATCGAGCAATACAAATAAAAAATTTTGTGAATCTTTCAAGAGTTTGTTTACAAGATCAGAATAAACAGCTCTTGTATAGTTTTATTATACCCGTATGACTATATTTATTTATTTATTTATTTATTTATTTATTATACTGCTTAACACAAACAGTTTACAAAAAAGCATACAAAAGCAATTAAAATTATACAATTAAAATCAATATAAAAAATTATATATTTGACTAATTATAAATATGTTCAAACTAAAATTAAAATTAAAAGTTAAAAATTATAAACTTTACATTACTACAAGAAAAACAAAACAAAAATAATCCTAATAATAGCGATTGTATAATTTTTGTTTTTGGGAGTGTTTTGAAAGTGTAAAGTCAATATAATGTTTATGTTTATTACCTATAATAAGCATTCTATAGGTTCGAATTTGCCATAGTTAGTCCTATGATTATTAGTTTTAAATAAATTGCAAGAGCGAAGGCGTTGAAGATTTCTAATAATAATTTTACTAGAAATTAAATTAGATTTAACGTTACCCTTGACAATTTCTGTAATAAAAATGATATCAGAAACTTCACGTCGAAAATTTAAAGTACACAAGTCAATTAATTTTAGCCTTTGTTCATATGGTGGTAAAATAATGGGATTCGACCATGGCAAATGGCGTAAGGCAAATCTAAGAAAATTTTTTTGTATTGCCTCAATCCTATCAATGTGTACCATATAAAACGGAGACCAAACTTGACTAGCATATTCCAAGTTTGGTCTTACAAGACAAGTGTACAACGATTTAAGTACATAAGGATCTGAAAATTCCTTTGCAGAACGTTTAACAAATCCCAATAGTGAACTAGCTTTATTTATAATATTATTATAATGGATTTTAAAGCTAAGTTGGGAATCGAAGTACACCCCTAAGTCCTTTATTGAGGTAACTTTAGGTAAACTAATACCATCTAAGTTATAATTGAAACAAATAGGACTAGATCGGCGTGTATAAGATATCAGTGCGCATTTATTTACATTAAGTAGTAAACAGTTATTAACGCACCAATTGTTAAAATTTTGAAGATCATTCTGCATAAGGATGGCGTCATTATACTATATAGACTCAAGTGTATGGATCGGATCAGAATCGAAAAATAAGTCGATTTAGCTATACTCTAAAAATTTTCACTATTATTTTAATAAAATTGTAATTAAATTAATAAAAATGTAATTAATATACGTCCAATAACAACAAATTATTAATTTAATAAAACGTTATTAAATTAATAGTATTTTTGAAAAGGCATAAAATCAAGAGAGTAAAAAATAAAGAGAGTAATCAAATATAATATAAAATTGATTATTAATTCAATAATAAAACTATTATTTTTATAATCTTATTTATCATTTTGAAAGTAGGTTTTATTAATGTAACAATATTCTACTATTAAATAGAAAATGCTTTTTCTTATTTTAACAGTATCGAATGTTGGTTTAAAAACTGATTATTGTTAAATTATTAATTATGTTGTTAAATTTAGAATTATCGTTATTATTTTAATAAGATTTATTGTTGTTTTAAGGATTAGAAATTATTATACCAATAATCGGCTCCATCTTTTTAATAATTTGCCTTATTGTTTCAAAAGTATTGATTGTTGTTTTAAGAGTTTCTTTTTGTTATTTGAATAATATCGAATTATTGAATTTTCAGCTCCTGTTGCAGTTTTAAAAATATATTTTTCTTTCATTTTTGTAAAATAAAAAACTACTACATTTTAAGTAAATTCTGCTTCATTATATTTTATTTTATTTTTAAAATCTGAAAAATTTATATTGAATTTCAGAAATATAAATTATTAAAAAAAACAAAAAAGTTAGCATCAAGTAAAAAAATTTAGCTTTATTAATTATTTCAATTCTTATTTCTTCTTCATTTTATATAATTTTAAAAAATTAAAAACAAAAAACTTAACATTATAGAAAATTATTTAGCTTTATTAATTATTGTTTAAAAGGTAGATTATTTATCAAAAAAATTTTTTGAAGATAGGAAAATTATTTTCCTAATTTTTCCGTCTATGTGAACGTTATTATTTAAATTTTCATATAAAACTTAAAAATTGCAAAATATAAATTAAAAATTCTTTTTGTTTTGAAAAATATTTTATTAATTTTGTATTATTTAAACATGTTTCGACAACGTTAAAGTTGTCATCTTCAGTAATCATAGTCTTCAGTAAACAGTGAATAAGTTGATGTAATTACTTAGACCTTAGTTGATGTAATTAATTTAACTTTAACGTTGTCGAAACATCTTTAAATAATATAAAATTAATAAAATATTTTTCAAAAAAAAAAGAATTTTTAATTTATATTTTGCAATTTTTAAGTTTTATACAAAAATTAAAATAATAACGTTCACATAGACGGGAAAATAATTTTCCTACTTTCAAAAAAATTTTTTGATAAATAATTTACCTTTATTAATTTATTTTAATTTTACTTTTATTTTTTATTATACATTGTCTATAATTTTTCTGCAAGATTTCATTTTGAGCTCATTAATTAATGTTTTTACTGAGTGATGCTCCTGATTTTTAACATTAATTTTGTAAAAAAAATTTTGCAGAAAAGTATAAAATAAAAATGAGGCCGGTGGGTATTTTAAATTAAATACATGGTATGTTTTGAAACATACGTCGATAGCCCTAGCGGCACAGTCTAATTTATATCTTATATTGTCGTAATAAACACAAATTTGCTTTGGATCTGCGATAGTTCCTGTTACTAACAATAGGGGTTGAACCGGTAAATTTTCTTGAAATCTCCTCTGCAGCATTTCTTCCACCTGATCAACAGTATTTCCGAAGATTGCAAAACTGTTTTGCGAATCTTTTATAGAGTACTTTTTGTGGAGCTTTTGGTTGCTCACGGTGAGAACAGCTCTTCCCGTAGGTATCAACATATGATGTAACAGGTAAAATGTGGTTAATAATTTACCATCTGTAAATAAAATTGTATGATTAAAGATATTCTTTCAAATATGCAAATAAAAGCTTACTGTGGCTTGTGCTGTCATTATTAAGAAATTTAATTAAGCTTTTAGCACTTGAATCTTTAATTTTTGATTTTAAAATTTCCAGCATTTCTGATGGAAATTCATCTATAATATCTAGCATGTTTGTTGCCTCAGGAAACATAGTCTTGAAATCTAACAAAATCTAAAAATACAATGCTTTTTAATTTGGAAAGGTTCAAATAAAAAAAAGCACAAATATACCAATTTATGTCCTAAGGGTTTTGTATATTGAACCCATTTTTCTAAAATTTTTGCTGTGTTAGTTTCGGTTTTCATTTTATTTAAGCGATAGTTGGATGTTTTTTCCCATTTTTCTTCGATTTCTGCCCAAGTACTTTCATTTGAATTAAGTACTGCTATATTTAAATCAATATTTTCCTCATCAACTAAAATGGAGATCAAAATTTCAATTAAAATTACCAAATAATGATATCTAAATCAAAATTACCTAATAATTTCGAAGATTTATTTAATGGTTCATCCTCATCATAACTAACTTATCATTTTAATAATGTTAACAATTAAAAAAATAGTTTTCTGTAATTTTGACAACACTGACTTTGGAAAAAAATTTGATATTATTTTAAAAATTTATGTTGCTACTTTTATTATATTGTATATACATGGGTTTTTTTTATACGTTTAACATACATTTTAAATAATCGTTTTTTAAAGTTATAAGGTTTCTTTTTATTTATTAAGTACTTATTAAAAGAATTAAAATTCACCTCTTAAAATATTCTTAATTTTACACTGATATTTTATAATCCAAAGCTTATTATTTATTTAATTTTTTTACACAATTTCACAAACAAAATTTTTTTATTGTTCACTACTCTACTCAACAAAATTTAATTTAAACTGAATTGAATGCGTTTTTCAAACTGAACTTCAATTTAAAATGTTTTGGTATGTATTTTATATTGCTTTTTTTTCCTGCTTATTCTCTCACATGATTTAGTTGTTTTTGTTGTTTATACCAAGTTTATACTAAATAATGCAATACAAGTGTGTCTAAATTCTAAAAACATAAAATACATAGACAAGAATTTACTATTTATTATCGTAACATTACTTATTTATTATTATAACAAAATTTACTGTTGAAACAATAACAATAATTATTATTTTAACAATTTGTATTAGACTGTCTAACACCGACTGTTAAAATAATAATTATTGTTATTGTTACAACAGTAAATTTTGTTATAGTAATAAATAAGTAATGTTACGATACCAGTAAATTCTTGTCTATGTATATTATGTTTTTAGAATTTAGACACACTTTTATTATTTAGTATAAACAACAAAAACAATTAAATCAGGTGAGAGAATAAGCAGCAAAAAGAGAGCAATATAAAATAATAACAAAAAAACTATTAAAATGACAACTAAATTATTATTTTAACAATGAAGAGAATACAAAAAATTAATATTTGTAATTTAGATAAGACTCAACTATTAAAATAATAATTTTTTATTATTTTGATAGTTTGCGTTGTTATATTAATCATAAAAGAAGTTTTTTTAATAATAAATCTTATTCATTTTAATAATGTCAATTATTATTTTAAAAGCGATACATAAAAATCAAAATTATCAATTCTACAATTATTTTATTATTTCAATAACGAAAATTATCGTTTCAATTACGACAATTATCGTTTAAAAAACTTTTGTTATATATTTTATAATAATTATCTCTACCTTTGAAATTTTTGTTAAAATTACAATATGTTTATTGATTTAATTACAAATTTTATTAAAGAGACAATAACAACTATTATTATGATAAAAGTTGTTGTTACGGTTTTTAACAATGGATTTAACAACCGTGTTATTAAAATAACGGTAAAAATTTTTTGAGTGTATGTATGTCCGTCCGTCCGTCATCACGATAACTCAAAAAGTAAAGGAGCTAGGATTATGAAATTTTCACAAATTCGTTTTTATGCAAAAACCGGAATCGCTATTTAAATCCAGCCATTTTGGTCCACGGGTTCGAGTACGTGCCATACAACTTCTAATTTTATATGAGCATTACTCTATACCTCATGAAGCTGGGTTTCTGAAATTTTGCAAAAAATAGTTTAGTGTAATGGCCAAAGTTACTGCAAAATTTGGTTGGTCTACTGCTGAGGGTTCAAGTAGCTGCCATACAACTCCTTTTATATGAGCTTTACTCTACACCTAATTAAGCTGAATGTTTGAAATTTTGCCAAAAGTAATTAACCGAATGATATAATGTTTATGTTACGGTCATACGGGTATCCCAGAGTTGACACAGTCTACTCTACTACACTCTTCCACGTTTTTTTTATTTTTATGTTCGACTCTCAACGAGCGAGACGCAATAAAAAATTTGTTATATTACTTTAGCATATACAAAAAAAAATTTTATTTTGCTCACCAATAAAGAGCTCATATCTTGTTGTTCTTTTTGTAGCTCATGAAGAGCGAGCCAATTTTTTTTATTTTTATGCTCTATACTTTGTGAGCCTTTCAAAAAAAATTTTTTAAGTGCTCGCTATATAGGTTTAATATTCAATATTTTTGTTTGTTATTGTCGAAAAACAAATAAGAATGTTTTTCTTTATGACAATTTTTTGGTTTTAGAATTAATATTATTGCTCTGCGTATGATTTGATTTTTTTTTTAAATATAGATTATAATTTGTTAAAATAAAATTTAGTAATATTATTATATTTAGTACTAATTAAATAGCTTTTTTTTTTATATTGTTTTACTGGTTTTTCAATTTGCAATCAATTCCTTTGTAAGTATGTTATGCGGTTTAAATCGTATGCATTAAAACTTGTAATCATTACTTCGGATCTTCTCAAGTAACGAGTAGTAAAGTAACGAGTAGTTACTATTCGCGCATCACTACTAAGTGACTTCGCAATTCATAATACAGAATATTTTCAAAAGTAAATAAAATATTTTAGTGTCGTTTTATACTATTTTAAAATATATCGAAATTAAGTTGAAATAAAGTGTGAAACATTTTACCATAACATTTTTTTACAAAAACGTAAGTTAAGTACGACTTTGTATATATTTTTTATTTTGCTTTTGGAAGCTGTAAAAATTAAGTTTAAACATAAGCTTCTTTAAAAACTTTAAATTTCCATATAAAAATCAAATAAAGTTTCTTAAGATGTTTTGATAAATATAGAAGCTTGATCTTCATTACAACTTATGTTGATGTAAGATAATTTATTTTATAAAACCTAACTATTATATAAGCTTAATTGAACAATAAAATCCGTAAATTAAGATAGATTATAAATGCTTTATGGTTTTTTCTTTTTATTGATTTAAAACAAAATTTAACAGTGATGAAAAAAACCAAAGGGTTTTAAAAAAGCACATTTTCAAAATTAAATAGTGTTACATACTGAATTTAAGGTAAAAAATATACCTAAAAATATCAATCCATTATTAACTATGAACTAGCTGTTACAGAATGACGGAAGGTCAATTGAAAAAAGAACTTTTTCTAATTAAGAACTGTAATTTTATTAACTACATTATGTTAGAAGTATGTTAAATAAAATTGTAACAGTTACATCTTGTATAACGCAGATTATGCTTCGATTCTAGTAATAGATACACAAAAAATTAATAAATGACTCATATAATTTTTTGTTATATCTTAAAAACTTGAAGATGAATATGGTAGTCTACTTTTTGTATTTTGTTTCGTATTTTATAAAATTAATCCCAATCCCTTCATGGTATAATTTTTTTTAATTTTAATTAATATTTTTTTTAATTTGAGTGCGTACTTGCTTAGATATAATAAATTAATAAAAAATTTTAAATTTTTTTACAGGTTTATTTTGTTTCAATAATGATCTATTTCTCTATCTATTAATATATTTTTAAAAAATATTGCTATACATTCTATATTGTTTCCTTTGTTTAGATTCAAATCGAAATACTTGTTTGTTTCTAACATTTTATAATGTACCTACTCAACATGCTAAATAATGTAGCTATTTATATGTATACTTAAAATTATATTAAATAAATGTTGATTTTTTAAGTTTAAAAAAAAATTATTTTGTTTGGCTCCTATGGTACATTGAACTCATGTATTGTACACCCGAAGCCACTTTCCTAACCTCTACACCATTTTTTTCCATTTTTAAATTTTTTTTAATAGAAAAATAATTAAAAGATTTTGAGGGAAAGATGCTGGGATGAGGGAAAGATCAGGAGATAAGGGAGACATGAGAGCGAGATGAAGGAAGCCTTGAAATTACTTTAATTACATTGCTTGGTTTATTTGCTTAAGCAAACCAAGCAATGCATCAAAGCGTACATTGGACCTTCGATTTTCACTGAAAATAATTAAGACTTACTACACAAATGTTACTGTGCAGCATAGTCTTCTAAATTTTTATTTACAAAATGTTATACTATTTATTTAAAATTTCCAGAATATCATCCGTGATTTTTAAAACTGAAATGAACTAATTCATAAACTAATAAATAAATTTAATTTCATACAATATTTTTTGGCCTGCTTATGATAGTTTTGCATATTTTATTTTCTAAAATAAAACACAACTAACAAAACATTAATATTTTATATTTTTTATTATTATACACATTTAATTGAATGCGTTTGTTACACCTCATTCTAGACAAGTATATTAATAATAATAGTGAAATCAATACGTAGAATATACTCCCAATGAACTCAAGAAAACCTGTTAACAATTGTTGAAAACAAAATCTTTGTGTTTAAAAACAGCAAAATTTTAATGTTCGATCCCCTACAGCTCCTTAGCAGCGAAAACAGAAAATTTTCTTAAGGGGTTCCTATTAATTACTGCGAAATTTTGGAAAAATTGAACGTTCTGAGTTCTTGTAATAACACTTTAAATATGTTTTTCCGACTTTGGTGGGCTGTAGCTCCGTAACGGGTGGGGCTACAGAAAAAAGTTGTTCCATGCAATTATTTTTTTTGCAATACCTACCCGGAGTAAAAATTTTTTTTCTCTATTTCAAACGGTGTAAAAGTTTTTTTACATACGGACGGACAGAGTGAAACAGGCACATTTTTTCAAAATCTTGAAGCTAAAAATTATAATACATTGCAATTATTTTCATTTGCATTAAAAATAACGAACCTTAAAGTTAAAAACAAACTTAAATAAAATAATCTTTCATATTATCACTATAAAAAATATAAAAAAAAAAAAAAATTACATACTTTAAACATTACTACGAGTGTTTGTTCCAAAAAAATTTCTGGAAATTTAAAAATAATAACCTTGATTTAAATCATTTTCTGCTAGATCTGGATGAAAATCAACCATGCTATCTTCTGTCATAATATTTTTCTAAAAATCATGGCCAGAATTGTCTACTAGAAGAAGCATGTCTTTTGTTCATTCATTTATCTTTTTTGAACTTATTGGTACGTCACTCGCATAAACTTTTTTTAACTCATTTTCAGTGACTGAGTTCCACGAAATTTTTCATTTTTGTTTAATGAAGTTTTATAAATTACTTTGCCAAAATTCTTTTGTAAAGCGAAGCCAATTTACTGCCTTCCATCAAAATTTATCTTACTTCGCACATGTAAATTACATAGTTACATAGGAACATAGTTACCATACAGCTATTTCTATTTTGTCCAACATAACAATCGCCGTAAAATTTGACATGATTTGTTTCTGGAAATAACATTTTGAGATGATGAAAAATGCATGAAGCTTTGGCTATTGCTTCGTGCCGTATAAAACAAATTAGATGTCCAATGTTTTGTACAGTTAGATTTAGAAAGACACATAAAAGTAAAAATGGCGTTGATAAACTTTGCTGTAGATCAAAAGTAAAAGATTGAAGTGATTTATTTTTATAGGATTTATCTTCATCTAAGCGCTTGCTGGTATCGGCACTCAAAAAATCGTTTTTATGACACGTATCAATGTTTCTTGAAAGATAAATTATGTGTATGAAAAATATTCGAAAACTTTGAAATTGATACACCTTTTGGAAATTTTTCAGTATATAATTTATACTTTATTAGTCATAAAGAGATATCACTTGGTAACTGATTTGTCGATGTATCTTGTCTATTTTAATGAAACTCGTACTCCGGGGTTAGCTTCCAATAAACTCAATTACTTCACTTCTATTTCAGCATTCGTTTTTCTAGGTTCTGGATGAGAGCCACGTTTATCTGTAGATTCCGTGAATTCCAATTTCTTTCTAACATCAGTTTTCATGAATTGTTCTGTTTCACATAGAGTATTTCCTAAGCATTTTTGACATACAGAAACTCTTTTCCTAAATTCTAAAAGTAATAACTTGTCATAGTCCTACCTTGGTCTGAGTTAATTTTTAGCACATTTTGAAAAGATTTTGTAAAAATGTGCCTATATAGTTTCACTCTGTCTGCCCGTATGTTTACAAAATCTTTACATCGTTTGAAATAGAGAAAAGAAATTTTAAACACAGGTAGGTATTGCAAAAAAAAATCAAAGAACAACTTTTTTTTTGTAGTCCCACCCGATAGACAGTTAGAGCCCCTTAAAAATTGAAAAAAGCCCTATATTTAAATTGTTATAACAACAGTTCTGTTAGGTATATTTTCAATCTGAAAGCGGTAAAATATGACTTGCCTTTATAAGCTTTTTAAATTTTGGCAAATATATAGGGTTGCCATACGGTAAGAAAATTTACCATTATGCAAAACTTCATTTTTGCAAAATTTTTGGCCCCATATATCTTTTTAACGGATTAAGCTAGGGTCTTGAAATTTTGGGAGAAATGAGATCCTTAGAAATTAGCGGAAGTCGGTTAACAAAATGTTTTTGTCACGCCCCTTGTTTAGGAGCTATAAAGGCTCAAAAATTGAAATTTTGCTATTTAAACACCTGCTACTTGAGTACCTGTTCAAATTTTTTATTATTAATATACTTAATTTAAAAAACTCTTAATTTTGAAGGGTGACGAAGCTAAAGCAAATTCCAAAAAAGCTCTATATTTAAATTGGTATAACAAGAATTCTATTAGGTATACTTTTAATCTTTCTACGGTAAGAGAGAGTGCTTACAAAAATATATCGCATATATGTATAGTATTGCCATATTGACTGTTATGCGAAACTCAATTTTTGCATAATTTTTTGGTACCACATATTTTCTGAAAGGTTCAAGCAAGAGACTTGAAATATTTTTGTCACGCCTACTATTTAGCAGCTGTAAGGTCTTGAAAATTGATATTTTACTTTTTTGAAACACCTGCAACTTGTAACTGTTTAATTTTTTTTTTTATTAATATACTAAATTTAAAAGTCCAATATTATATTTTAACATATGTTTAAGGTTTTTTTTAAACTTAAAAGCGGTTCTTTAAATTGGAGAAAGTGTTTCTCAGTTTTAACCAGTTTTGCTTAAATAGCAAAATTTTAAGTAAAATTCCAAATTTTGGTGAAAATTACAATTTAATTCGTAGATAAAAAGGGGGAGGGGGAAGTGAGATTAGATCCTAAAGAAATTTGGCAGCCTTCCTCATTAAGGGTCGTTAAACGTTTACATTGAAGCATAATTTAAATAAAAATATTGTAACGGTTATTTTGATTTTGTCCAACAAACTTATTTCAATTTAAGATTTCAGAATTTGATAATTTTACATGATTAAAATATCTTATTTTCACATAAATTTAAAATATTACTGATAATTTCTTTAATTTGATTAGTTTATGTTGACATAATTGAAAAAAATTAAACAAAAATTAGATGTTTTGCAATGTAATTTGCTTAATTAAGGTATTTTATTTTGTTAAAATTATTTTTGATTTTGACAAGAAACATAATAAAATTTTGGACATACATATCTGTTAAAAAAAACTTTATTTTTTGTATTTATTATTAGCAGTTTTCTGTAAACTGATATACTTATAAACACTAATGTTATACTTTTCAATTAACATCAATAGAAATAATAAAAAAGTAAAGCCAATAAAAAAAAAGAAAAAAAATTTAGATATACAACCCAATTCTTGAAGGCGTAGCAACTATGAGTATCGCAAAAGTGATGATTGGCTATTCTTGAAGACTCAAAAGTGATATTGACGCCATGTTGTCAAATTGACGTGATGGTAGTTAAAAAAATCATCACATTTGGCTATTCTTTAAGGCGAGGCATTCAGAATTATAGCAATTTAGTATCTCTTCTAAATTTGTCTACCAAGAGGTATCACATCTAATTTTTTCTTTAAAATTTTAAATGTAACAATTAGCATTTCTTTTGTTACAAATTTTAAAGGTATATTTTTATCATGGATGTTTTTATATACATAGCTACATAAAAACACTTTAGTTTCAGTACCTGTAAATTGTCATGTTTTCAAAAAAAAAATTGTACATAGAAAAGTTTAAGTTTATTTATCTGAAAGCTTTCATATGTTTTACTTCTTCTAAAATTCTGTATGTATTAATTTTTTATCATATTCAGAAGAATTATATAAAAAAAACTCAGCATATTTATTTATATAACTTTTGACAACAACAAAAACTCAAAAGTAAAAACAAAAAAATTTAAATGTCTAGCGACTTTACAAAAATGGTATCACCTCAAAATAAAAGGTCTGCAAGAATAGCAGGAAGTGGTAACTTCTTTTATGTATTAAGTGATGAAGTGATGAATCTTCAAGAATTGGGGTGATAATTTTTAACAGCTTCGTCAATTTTTTTATTCTCTTTAGTTTTTTTTATTATTATGTATGTGAGTAGGTAAGTATGTATCTTAAAAATTATTTTTTACTTAAAGTAAAAAAATGGATGAACTTATAGACATATCTACTTTTAAATTGTACATAGAATATATATAATAGAATTTATAAAATTTATACAAAAAAAATGTTTTTAATGTTTTACATAATTAAATTTTTAATAGTTTAACTAATTCTTTAAATTTGAAGAAATCTGGTTTGATTATTTATAGATTTATAGGTATTCTATTTAGTTTTCCTTGAATTATGACGTAATCCAGTTAACAAATATGGAAAAGATTAATTTCAGATTAAAATATTGGTATTAGAATTGGTTAATTCTCATCTTTTATATTTGTGATAAGGAATATTGAGCCCTTCTCTTAAAAATAAGTATTGCAAATTGCATATTTTTTCATATTTCTTCTTAAAAAGGAAATAAAATCACATTTTTCATTTTGTTTAATTTTATGCATATTTGTTCGATTTCCTTATTTATTTATAAAAAAATTTCTGGTTTTGTACAATTTAGAACTTTTTTAGAAAACGAATGAAAATTGTAACATCTCAAGTTATTCAAAACAAAATAAATAATTATTATTTTGGCGACATCTATAATTAAAATAAAAAATACACTTTTTTAAAACAAATGAAGCAAAATTAAATAAGCTGTTAAAAAAAATTTAAGAACTATTGAAACTACCAAATATTGCTGAAGTTTTTAGGGGTGAAATTATGGAACAAAATGATTATTCCTCTGAAGAAGCTTATTTTTTTAAATATGCTCCGTTAACGTCATGTGAGGTTGAAAGAAAATTTTCTTCAATATAAAAATTTAATAACTGACAAGCGGATAAATTTTAACCGAAGAAAATATAAAGTATCACATAATTTTTTAGTCCAATAAATTATAAGAATAAGTTACATATTTATTTAATTAATTTCATGAAGGAATTTTAGTTCATTTATTTTAATTACAGCTTTTTACAAAATGAAGAATAAATGTTTATTTTGCAAAAATAAAGCTCTGCGTTATTTTTAAATTGTATTTTCGTAAATTATGAAGATTGCTTCGCCTAAACTTTTATTGCATATTTATCTTCATTTTATTATTTATAAATGTATGAGAATCCAGTTTTTGGTGGTAATATATATATATAGGATTATTTTTATTGTAAATTTAAATAAAATACAATGATTACAAATTTATTTATTTACATATTTATAAAAATGCATTCTCCTTGACTCACGAACGATGACTGACTCTTTTTGTTTGATGCGGTGCATTCATTATGTATTCTTACTAATACATACACAGTAGTTGACACTAAATTTCTAAAACTCGGCCATCCTGCTCTTCATTGTTCTTGCTATCAATCCATGGCTTGATATACTCGGCACAGGATGAACTTGTTCTGGAACCTTCTCCAGGACCCACACGGCAAATGTCATAGATGTTATTTGGTTTGGCTTTATCTTATTTTCACAAAAATTTGTATTTTAGTTTACTTCCAGTTGTAGATTGAATTCGTTTTATCGCCACAAAATCTCCTATTTTAAGCACTTCAGCAGCTTTACGTCTTAAGTTATAGGTGCGTTTGTTTTCTTCTTGAACCTCCATTATACTTTGTCTTGTTTTGACTCGGATTTCGTTGCTGTAAAATTGAATTTGTCAGCTGTTCTTTTACTATGCTTTCAATCGTAATATCTTCCGCAACTATGACACTGTGTATCCGCTTTACTTGTCCATTTGCTTTTGATAAACCAGGTGTTAACTATGGTGGTCAATAACTTCAGCCTTACAATATTCTGAGAACGCTTCGCTGGTTAACGCAGTCCCCTATCTGATATAATCTTTACGGGATTTCCGAAAACGTTTTTCTACAGTTCTAGTTTCGAAATCACTTCTTTTGTAGATATTGACTTGGCCGGATATAGTCACACAAATTTTGAAAAATCATCTACTACGACTAATAGTTCTTATTCGTACTTTTTAATGGACCAAGATGATCGATATGGTAACATTTAAAAGGCTGGTGGTCCCTTTTCCTTCTTGTTTTTCTGCTATAAGAATATATTAATGCAATTTTTTATGATGTTTTCCGTTTTTCTCTTCATTTCAGACAAGTAATAATTCTGTTTAGTTCTTTCTATCGTTCTTAATGTGTTAACATAATCAAATTAATGAGCTGTTCTTATAATTTCTTCTAGCATTTTCTCAGGTACAACTAAAAGTTTATCACCATCTTTAAATTTGTAAAGCACATTATTCTTCAAAAAAAACCCGTCAAAAGGATTCTCTGCTTAAGATGTTTTGATTGTTTTTAATGTTCGTCGCCGTCTTGATTGCTAATTATTCTAGAAACAATTTCATTATTTGATTCTGATTGAATGTTTAACACTGTATGCTATAACACTGTTTCTTTTATTTTTGTAAAAGTGGTGCAAGTGGTGTTACTATTTTAAAGAGTTGGCCAATCAAATATATTCTGAACTTCTTTAAAGCATATATAGTTGCTAAAACTTCTAACTCGAATTCGAATAATTTTCCTTGCAGCTTGTGTTTTTTTTGCTAGCGTAATAGTTTGGATGTAGTTTATTATCGTCGTCTGATTGTTGAAATAAAATTGCTTCATAACCATATTTATATGCATCAGTATGAAATTTTGTTTACGCATTTCTTCTAAAAATTTTTAAAACTGGTTCATTAGTTAGAAATGTTTAAAGTTGCATAGAGCATGAACTTCGCTTTCTAAAAATCTGAATTGACTTCAATAAATTTTTCAAAAATTGGTTAATGGACGAGCTATTATTAAACAATCTGGAACGAATTTACGAAAATAGCCAGTTAGTCCCAAAAATCTTTAAACTTCCTTCGTATTTTTCGGCTTTGCATAGTTCTTTACTGCATTAATTTTATCTTGTGACGGAAAAACGCAGATATTTTCTATAATTTAGCCCAAATAGTCGATTTTTGTTTGGAGGAATAGGCACTTATCAAAATGTATTTGCAATCCATAATCTGATGCTATCTTAAACACTTTCTTTAAATTTTTGCACAGCTTCAGCTTCAATCTTGCAACATACACCACATCATCTAGGTATAAATTAACTGTTCCGTCATTTTGTAGTCCTCGCAAAACAGTGTTTAAATATCTTTGGAAAACTGCAGGTGAGTTGCAAAATCCGAAAGGTGTTTATAAAAATTGGTATTGTCCTTTATGCGTTACACATGACAAATTTACTGCTGTTCTTCTTTACATTAACGAGAAAAAATCCATTTTTAAGGTCAATAGTGGTGAAAATTCTTGAACCTTGTAAATCGTATATTTGGTCTTCGATAATAGGTAACGGATGTTTATCTTTAAATTTTTTTTTATTCTTTATTAAAGGATAGCTGACTCTTTTTGTTACCACAATTATTTTGTACGCTTAACTTCTTATAATTTGTATAAACTTTTAATTTCGTCTTAAATTCTTTTAGATTAGAAACCAAATAATAATATTTTGTTAGTGGATGAATCTGGTATATCATCAATTATAATATATTCAATTAACGCATCGTCTTTAATTGCTTTACGACTTGCTATTTCCTTCATTTCAATAAATTATTCATGCAGCGCATCTTACAGGAACCGAGAAGTTTATGTTAATCGGCCAAATTAATTTTTCTTGAAAATTTAGCTATCAAAGCACTTTTTAATTTCATGTATGTTTTCAAACCCTTTTCACTGAAAACAAATTTTCTTGCGATACCATCGAACAAACTACTTATGAAAATAAGCTTTTGTAAATCATTTCACATCATTAATTCGGACATATCTTCGAATTCGGCTGGAAACATCTTAATGGGGTATTTGTTTTTTCCATTAAATGTTCTTATTGAATCTTCCACGCCTCTTAAAAGATATTTCACAACTTTCTGAATTACGTCCCTCCAAATATTCATTAGCATGAATATCATCTACGTAATCGTTGTTTTCATCACTATTTTGCCTATTAGTCCAAATTCATTAATTGATCCAAATTTCATTTATGAAATCATCTCCTACATTGTTGGTATCTAAACTTAACGTGCTACAAACAGAATCCCGTTGTATGTTGTCAAAATTCTCTTTTATGAAATCAAATTGTTTCTTATATTCATCATCATTAACTTTAAAGTCAAATACACTTCAAATCCCGCTATGATTTTTTTTTTATTGTAAATTTAAATAAAATACAATGAACACACATTTATTTAATTTCATTAAGTTATTGAACATACGAAGATATTATTTATTGACATATTTATAAAAATGTATTCTCCTTGACGGAAGAACGATGACTGATTCTTTTTGTTTGATACGATGTATTATTTTTGTATTCTTACTAATTAATACATCGTAGTACTTGACACTAAATTCCTACATATGGTTTTTAATGTAAACTAAAAATATTAATGCTTAATACTTTAATTCAAGTTTTTAAAAATTAAAAATAATTTAAATTCCTAGTATATATATATTTACCTATTAGAAAAGCTTATAAAATGCAAAACAAGCAATAAATGTATTTCTAAAATACAATGAGAAACTTAGAAATTTTATATAATTCATTTAAATATAAAAATAAACTTTACATATATGAAGTAAATATTTTGATTATTTTAATTATAATATATCACCTATGGTAATAATTCAATAAAATATCTGATATAATAAAAATTTAAAAAAAGAAATTTAGTCGTTTATTATAAAAACTAGCTATTGGCCCGTCACAGAATGACGGAAGGTGAATTGACAGAAATACTTTTTCTAATTAAGAACTATTTCTAATTTAATTATATACATTACATATTCATATATTATATATCAATCTATTTTGATTCTAATAATAGATGCACAAAAACAAAAAACAAATAACTTATATTGTTATATCTTAAAAATTTGAAGATGAATAAGTTATTTAGTATACCTTTTGTATGTTTTGAATTCGATAAAATTTTTGGGTCGTTAGTTCAAATCCCTTCTAGGTGAAATTTTTTTTAATTTTAATTAATATTTGTTTTTATTCAATTACTTACTTTTTAAATTACGATAAATTTGTTTGTTAATAAAAGATTTGAAATTTTTCTTTCGATTTTTTTTTTTCAATAATGATCTATTTCTCCATCTATTAACGTTTTTTATACATATTTTAAAAAAAATGTTGCTAAGCTATGTTGTTTCACAACCTTTGTTTAGATTCAAATCGAAATACTTGTTGCCAACATTCTACAATGTACCTACTCAACAACCTTAATCATGTACCTGTTTATATGTACATAAAATTGTTTTGAATGTTGAGTTTTGAGCTGAGTTTTGTATTATCAAATGCAAATTACATTTTATTTTTTGATTTATTTTATTATACCTAATTAAGTTAAAAATGATATATTTTGTTTGATTTATATGGTGCATTTCATTTGGCTTTATTTCAGGGTTAAGGGAAACTTTGAAATTGCTTTGATTAAATTGCTTGGTTTATTCAAAGCAAGCAATGCAACAAAGCATACATTCGTACTTCGCCGTTATTTAAGATTTCATTTCAGGGATGAGAGAAACTTTAAAATTGCTTTTTAAAGCAAAGCAAGCAACGCAACAAAGTATACATTAGGCTTTCGCAGTTATTTCAGATTTTCACTGAAAATAATGAAGACTTAAAATGTTTCTGTGAAGCATAGTCTCAATTTTTAATATCAAAATATTTTGCTTTTTATATAAAATTTCCAGAAACTAAAATTTTTAATAACTAAAATGAACTAAATCATAAATATTAAAATACTTTAAATTCGCTAAAAAAAATATATTTTTTATTTTTATTTTTGTTGATTTTTTTTTGTTTTTATTAAAAATTAATAAAATATTTTTCGTTCTGCTTATGATAATTTATGATATTTTATTTTCAAAAATAAAACACATCCTACACAAAACATTAATATTTTATTATACCCTACACTTATGGAATAGGTAAATGGGAATATTAACTTTGGTTTTGTTTGTTAGAAAGCGAGCTAGATATGGAAAAGTATATATATTTGTGATCAGCGTGACCTCCTGAGCTATGCCCGTATATAGCTATGCCCGTCCGTCCGTAGGCACAATAACTCAAAAAAATAATGGAGCTATCTTGATAAAATTTCGATCTAAGAGCTAATGAACATATATAAAAAATCACGATATCTCAACAATTAATGACACTATCTTCACGAAATTTGTGCTGTAGAGTATTGGTAATAAAACTACGACGGCGATTGCGTACGGCAAGGATTGGACAATGGGTTATTTTGATCGAATTTAGGCCAAACGAGCATAATTCCCAAAACCAATGGAGATAGAATCTCCAAGTTTGGTATCAGGGTGTCTCTTTCTATTCCCTTAGTGTCCTTGAAATTTGGACCCCATTGGAGTAGTAGGTCAGGGACCAGCCACGCGTTTCCGAAGACCTTAAAGCATATTAAAATTAATAAAGATTACAACTTGAAAAAATGCCGAAGCTTCAAATTTGGTATAAGGGTGTTCTATACTATTTCCTGCGTGTTACCCTAATTTGGGATCAATTGGAGTGGTGGTTCAGTACCCCTCTTACAATCCCCAAGGTTTAAAAGATTGTAATCGAAATTACTAAAAATAGTAACTTAAAATTAAGATAGAACTTCCGATTGTGTACAAGGGTTAACTTGTATTAAAACAACGGTGGGGACTGCATATGGACGAATGCCGACTTTGGGTTCGGGTTCTGGAACTTTGGACCGGTCTAAGGGCTAAAGAACATATAAAATAAATCAGAATAACTCAACAACTAATGACGCTATCTGTATGAAATTTGTGCTGTAGGTTACAAGTAATGAATATAGACCTCGCAAGTAATTAAACTACGGCGGGGATTGCGTGCGGTCGAGCGTAATTTCGAAACCAATGAAGATAGACCCCCCAATTTTGTATCAGGCTGTCTCTTTCTAAGAAATGAATAAAGATAGTAACTTGAAAATGTAGCAGCTTCAAATTGGCACAAGGCTGTTATTTACTATTCCCTGAGTGTCCCTTTTATTTGGGATCAATTCGAGAGGTCGGTTAGATACCTCTCTTAGACCTCCCAATGTTTAAAATAAAAATAGTAACTTAAAATTAAGATTGAACGTTCCAACTGTGTACAAGGGTTACCTAGTATTGAAAGTATGGCGGGTACTTCATTTGGAGAAATTGAGATATGGGTTCGGATTCTGGACCTTTTAATCCCTCTAAGAACTAATGAACCTATATAAAAAATCACGATAAATCAACGATTAATGACACTATGAAATTTGTGCTGTAGGGTATTGGTAATGAAACTACGGCGAGAATTGTGTGCGGTCGAGATCTGATTAAGGGTTCGGATCCTAGAACTTTTTGATTGAATTTAGGCCAAACGAGCGTAATTCCGAAACCAAAGAAGATAGAATTTTCAAATTTAGTGTCAGGGTGTCTTTCCTTATTCCCTTAGTTTACTCGAAACTTGGAACTAATTGGAGTAGTGAGTCGAGGACCACCCATACAGTTCCGAAAACCTTTAAGCGTATTTTCGATAATAATAAAAATAATAACTTCAAACAAATGTAGAAGCATTAAATTTGGCACAAGGGTGTTCTTTACTATTTCCTACGTATTCTATAATTTATGATAAATTGAAGTAGTGGTTCAGGTACCTCTCCTAAACCTTCCAAGGTTTAAAAAATTTTATCATTGAAATTAATAATAATAGTAACTTAAAATTAAGGTAGAACGTTTCAATTGTGTACAAGGGTTAACAAGTATTGAAAGTACGACGGGGACTGCACATAGGTGAAATCGGACCATGGGTTCGGGTTTTGGAACCTTTGATTTGATCAGTTAAGGGTCTAACGAACATAATATTAAAAAAACACGATAACTCAAAAACTAATGACGCTAGTTTGATGAAATATAAACTCTGGGTTAATGAAAGTACCGCGGGTATTGCTTATGGTCGAGATCGAATGATTGGTTCGGATTCTAGATGCTTTTCATAGAATTGAGGCCAAACGAGTATAATTTCGAAACCAAAGAAGATAGAACATTAAAATTTGGGACACAAGTGTTTTCCCCTATTTGCTTTGTGTCATAAAATTTTGGATGAGTGGTTTGCGGCACATGTTCTGAATCTACCCTAGCTCTGAATCTATTTTGTCAATTATAGGCGTTTCATTAGTTAGTTGAGTCGTAATGAGAAGAATTGATAGCATCAGTATTACCTGTAAATTTCAAAGGTCTTTTAATGTTTGTTTCATGGATATTTTGTAATTTATGAAATCTAAAATGGAGGTTGTTCCTTATGTCTTACTGCTTTATAGTTTTTTTATAAAATCCTGTGCCCTTTTTCGATAAAATTTTTTGCGATTTTCGTTAAATTTATTGATGGATTTTGATTTAATGGTTTGGATTTTTTCGTAAATAATATTATGGTTAACTTTATGTTCCTTTACTGCTAAGGTGTTGCTTTAATTGTTGAATGTTAGGTATTATTAAATATTACCGCTCTTAACATTTGTATTCTTATTGCTAATTTTTCTCGTCAAGGTATAATATTCCAATTCGCTCAATTATATTATTATTGCACGTTCGACATCTGAGTTACCTGTATGCGAATTAGGTTTGTTACGTGAAATTCTATATTTGCTTCTGTATAAAAGTATCTTACATTTTGAATGTTGAACTCTTTATTGAACTCTTATTCTACCTTTTGAAATATATTTTCGAAGAATATCTTAGGTATTATCGTTTTGTATGTTATTTAAGCCAATAAAGATTCTCCTATTTTTAACTATTGATTCAAATTCTTTTACTTTTTTTTCTTTTAATATTATTTGGGTTCTAAATCTATTAAACTGTTTCGAGTATTCGTATATGGTTTTTAGAATTTTCTTCTTGAGAATGTACTGTTTGATTTTCGATGGAGTTGTCTAGTAAATTAATTTCAGTTAGAGAATCGGTTTTATTTTCTAACTCTGTAAGGTATGAAAAGTCTTTCTAAAGTCTCATTTAATTCTGAATTTTGAAATAAATTTATTTCTTTTATATAGTACTCGTCTAAAGAAATAAGTCATCTTTGTAGCCTGGGGTTTATATCTTTACCCGTATATTTGGCATAGAGCCATTTGATAGGTTGATGATCGGTTTGTACATAGAATTCTTTGTCAAATAAATAAGGCCGAAAATATGGTACCCCATACAATTCGAAAAGTTCTTTCCCTATGGTTGAGTAATTTTTCCCGTGGTCATTCAAAGTTCTTGAGGCATAAGAGGTTGGTTGACCATCCTGAGTTATTAACTTATATCTTTTGTTAATATCCGGATATTTTATAATAGGGTGATTCGTTATGATGTTATTAAGTTTTTCATTTGCCGTTATGTAATTTGGGTCATATGAATTTATATTCGCGTTTTAGGTATGTATTTCGGAAAAGGGATTCGTTATTGGATATGCAATTTTTGCATAGTCCTTTATAAATTTTCTGTAATATTCAGTAATTTCTAAAAATCTTTTAATTTGTTTAGCTGTTTTTGGCAGATTAAGTTCTTGAATAGCGGATATTCTGTTTGCTTTTGGTTTTATACCTTGCGGTGTCAAAATGTGACCCAGAAACTCGGTTTGTTTCTTTAAAAAATTACATTTGCTAATTTGAATTTTTAGACCCGCATTTTTAAGTCAATAAATATATTTTTTCATAATTTTATGTGTTTTTCTAAAGAAGTTATGTTTTTAAATTGAGTATATCATCTAAAAAACTACAGATATTTTGTTTATTAGATCTTTTAAAACAAAATGAGTCTTTGAAATTTTGAGAGTGCATTTTTAAGACCAAATGGCATCCCCAAATATTCAAAGTGACCGAAGGGTATTAAAATGCGGTCTTTTCCCTGTCTTCTGGTTTCACTGGTATTTTGAAATACCTTTTGGCTAAATCGAGAGTTTCGAAATATTGCGAATTGCCTAATTTATCTAAAATTCCGTCTATATTAGGAATAGGATATTTGTCACTGGTGGTGACAGCGTTTGATTTCCTATAATCTATAACGATACGCCAGTTTTCAATTCCCTGAATTGTTCATTTTTTTTTTACCAATCCATAAAGGACTATTGTAGAGAGAACAACTGTGTTGGATGATTTCAAGTTCGTGTACTCTTGGGTATCGATATATTTTAAAATGTATTGGGTTACTTGTTGTAGTAACAATTTCATGAGAGATTTCGTGGATTGTGGAAAGTTGATCGCCTTCATTAAAAAACAAATTGCAGTATTGTTTTAAAATATTTAGAAGTTGATACTTTTCTTCACTATTCAAGTAGTCAAAGTTTAGTTGGTCAATATTAGTAGTCTCAGAATAAAAAATTTCATTAATAATAAAATATTTATCTTGGTTTTTATAAATTTTTGAATTGTTAATTGCAATATATTTTTTTTCTAAATCTGTTTCTGCTTTTCTTTTAGATAAGCAGAAATAGCAACATTCAACAATTTTCAACAAGTATCAAAGGTATTTCTTAATTTTGACTTTGTCTGTCCGTCCGTATAACATATCTATATTATAAATAAATATACAAAACATATCTATTTACAAACCTATCACATTTTGCATCGTTTGAAATAGAGAGAGGAAATTTTAACTATACGGGGGTAGGTATAAGAATAAAATATTTCATGGAAGAACTGTTTTCTGTAGCCCCACCCGTTACGGAGCTACAGCCCCTTAAAGTCTGGAAAAACCTTATATTTAAAAATACGGTATATTTTTAATCCGAAAACTAAGATTTTGTCTCCAAATAACTTCTGAACGGCTCAAGCTAGAAACTTGAAATTTTCGTAGAATTTAGATTCTCAGAAATTAGTAGGAGCCTATTTTGTCACAGCCCTGTCACAGCTGTAAGGGGTCCAAAATTGAAATTTGCGATTTTTAAGAACCTCTAACTTAATAATCGTCCAATTTTTTTTGTAGGAGCATACCAAATTTAAAGGTTAACGTTGAAGTTTTTTCTCAAATTTAAAAGGGGTTCTTAAAATTGAAGAAAGTGTCTCTTAGTTTTAATAATTTTTGCTAATAATAGATAATAAAACTTTCAGAAGAACTCTAAATTTTCGTAGAAAACAACAATTTAACTCTTAGAACCTTGAGGGCTAGATCCTCGAGAATCATCAAAAGTTAGCTTAGTGATAATTTCGGAACCTTCCTTATTGAATGGCTATTAGGACTTAAAAATTAAAAATTTCTCATTTTTAAAACTCAGTAACTTAGTGACGAGAGCATATTTTCAAAATTTCACGTTAATATTAAACTCCACATTTTTTCCCACACTTGTTACCAGGTTTTCTTGAGAACATTAAGATTATATTTTAAGTTTTGATTAGACTATTACTCATAAGCAAAGCCCACCGGATCTTCAAGCATTTAAATATTGCAAAATATGCGCATTTATAAGTATGAATCTAAAATTATGAAAATATGCACTTAAAAATTCGGATAAATGGTAGTACATGTACATATGGTTCTTAACTTTATGTTCAAAAGTATAATAAAAAAATACTTCAAGTTATACAAATATAAAAACAAACAAAACAAAAAAAAAAAAACAAACCAAAACATTGACCAAATTAAACTAAAAACAAATTTCTAACTTTAGATAGAAATTAAATTAATTAAAAAGTTTAACGGATAGGATAAAAGAATAACAATTAAACACCAATATTGTTTGCTGACATATTGAGTCTTCTATGTGTAACCAGCTGCTTATAGCTGGAAAAACTTCTTTCTACATCTGCTGATGTGATTGGTCTATAATTTATCGTCAAAATGGATAATGAAAAATTTTCTTAATTTTTCCAAACCAATATTTTTCGAAAATATTAGTTTAAATTTATTTTTAATTTTGGCCCCTGTTTCGCCAGAAACCTTAAAAAGTTTTTCTTTTACTGATTCTAAAATATTTAAAGCATCAACAAGTGAAATATTTTGTTTTTGGAATGACTTTGCTTTAAGTCTCAAAGCTGAGTTTTGGAATGATTTAAAGCTAAGAAATTACGTAATTTAGGATTTTTTAATTCATATATTTGCATATATAAGAGTTTTGCACAAATCAGTATTGAACTCGCATAAGTTATTGTTCGGTTTCTCAAAAGAAAAAAAAGGTTATTGAATTGGTAATTTTTTCTTTACTTGCATTTGTTTTATTTTTATGGGATTTGGAACTTAAGTGTTGATCAATCAAAAATTTTTTTTCAGAACTTATTTTTTTTTCACACAATTTGCAAAAGAGAATTTTCCCGTCAGTGCCAAAAATATTTTCTCCATAACTTTTAATAAAAAATTTCAATTTTTTTTTCGTTTTCTTTTGGCATATTGATTAGGTATCTAAAAAAAATACAGATTTCAAAAATATTTTATCTATAATTTTAATGCATTCCAAATGATAATTGATAGATACATTTCCAGTTTTACCTTTTTCGAAGAACCTTTCGACATTATTTTGTAACACACGCCGTTTCCACATATTAAGTTTATCCTTAAAAGCATTTAGCTTATCAGTAGAACTTATAATACTTTCATTTCCTCCTTGCACACTAGAGTTCAATTAATTATGACGAGCAAAAATATCTGCCATGAACGCAAGCTTTGAGCACCAAATTTCATCACTGAACAAGTCACAATATTCGCTCATTTCAATAGTAAAATAGATTAGAAGTTCATTACGCAATTCATAAAATCCCGAAATAACCTTTCCTTTCGGCAGCCATCTTACCTCAGTATGAATTATCAATGTAAAATGATCAGCTTCCATGGATTCGCACAATTTTGAAAATAATGGCATATTTTTTGGTTTACTGTTGATATAATTTACCCACTACTTGATCGAGTATATAAAGTTTCGAAATTAACTTTATTATTCATTCTTGCCGAATAAAACTTGTTATTAAAAAGTTCCTATTAATACAATTCTTAATTTCATTTCTAATTGAGTGAGTACTATTGAATGATATAATTGCTGTCTGTTATTTAGAAATTCAATTACGTAAGATTTGATGGATAAATTTATTATTCGAAAAAGATCAGCAAATGAAGAAGAAACCGTTATTAAAAATATAAAACCTGATGCGGTTAATTCCAAAAACTCTACAGTAACCAATTCCAATTTGTATAGTGTGTGATGAAAAACTATCAAATGAGTCAATAGTTCCAAACAAGCTAGAACGACATTTTAAATCAAAACACCCAATAAACTATCAAGTTTATCTACTAAAACTGCAGATTATTTGCAAAGACTTTTAAATTCAAAAAAAAATTGCACCAACATACATTTTCAAAATTGGTAAAGGTATCTGAGAAAGCTCAAGAAGCTAGCTATCATATTACTCAGCTCATTGCAAAGAAAAGAAAGTCACACCCAATAGCTGAAAGCCTTATTTTACCTGCTTGTCAAATACCACAACAACACCATTAGTAAAAATCTTGAATATGTAAAAGCATAACGAACAACAGGTAATTGAAGTCATCACATCCGAGAAAATTTTTGGCACTACAAGTAGATGATTTAACTGACATTAGTGGAGTAGCTCAGTTGTTAGCCTTTATTAGGTTTGTTTGGAACAAAAATATAGTTAGTCAATTTTTTTGCATGTTTTCTAATGAATACACGAACGTGCAAAAAGTCCAAAGCGAAAGCATTGTAGGCATTGTAAGGGCATAGGTTTATATTCTCTAACTGGATATAATTTATAACCAGCTTTAATATGATTTAGTAACCCAATGAAAATGTTATTATATTATAAAATCCAGTGTTTATTAGTTGGTTAGCGGTTCTTTTTTTATAGACTTCACTCCGATGGCAATTTGGTCCTTTAATTCATTAAGTAGTTCTTCTACATTAATGTCATTGAATTCTGGACAGTATGTAAATCCACCAGAATTAAGAACGATGTTCTGAACCTTTTACTTTATTGCTTCAAATAAACTTTTGGTTTCAATTAGGATAGTGCCATTTTTCAGTTTTTTTGGCGATTTAATGTCACCAGCGACTACTGTAAGTACCTTTTTATTAAAGAATGCGGAAACTTTAGTCACGTTAATACCTTCCTCTTTTCTTCCCATCACGAGAAATTTTGGTCCAGGGTATTTCTAATTTTTATATTTTTATCAATTTTAAAACGTTCTTCAGATGGTTTCACTCTTTTAATGTTGTTGTTACTTTGTTTTGTTGGATTTTTTTATTTATTTATAATTTAATAAATTACGAGCAAGGGATTATAACCTAATAAGTATTGGTTTGTTTTTTTGTTGCTTTGTAATAATTGTTTGACAAATTAAACCATATTTATTTTATTGAACAAAAATTAGAAATTTTAGAAAGAATGGCACCTATTCGAACCCACTGCAGTAGATCAACCACATTTTGCAGTAACTTTGCAGTAACATTATACTAAACTATTTTTGGCAAAATTTCGGACACGTAGCTTTATTAGGTGCAGTGTAATGCTCATATAAAAAGAGTTGTATGGCGGCTACTCGAACCTACTGCGGTAGACCAACCAAATTTTGCAGAAACTTTGGCTATAAGCTTAAACTACTTTTAGCTAAATTTCAGATACCCAGCTTTAATAAGTACAGAGTAATGCTCATATAAAAAAAGAAGTTTTGTGACAGCTACCCGAGCCCGTTGAGCAAACTGGCTGAATTTTAATAGCGATGTCGGTTTTTTCATAAAACTGATTTGTTGAAAATTTCAGAATCTAGCTCCTTTAATTTTTGAGTTATCGTGATTACGGACGGACAGACATACATAGCTAAATCGATTTATTTTTTGATTCTGATCCGATCCATACACTTGAGTCTATATCTACCCCCCTCCTTCTCTGCGTCAAAAATGTAATGGCAAATTTAGTATACCCTTTTGACTAATAGTCATACGGGTATAAACATATTTATCGGGACATAGTTTAATCTGTTGAAAATATCTGTCGAATAGTTATTTACATAATACAGCTTTCATAATACATCTAATATATAATACAGCTTTCTTATTTTTGATCTCTTAAATTTTTTTTTTATAACTTTCTAAAAAAAAACTGAAACGTTACATTCTATGATTAAAAAAAATTAAAGGCAAATGACAGAACCTAATACATACCTACCTATTGGAAATATATTTTGTTTTTTTTATCATGAAAATTTGTATATAAAGGTTTTCGCGTCTGGGAAGTGTTCTAGACTAAAAGTTGGATTTTTAAATTTTTAAAACAATTAAAAAGCCTTTGAGAGGCGTAGAAACGCGCTACCGGGTATTATCTTATGCAGTAGGTTCGAGTAGTTGCCATACAACTTCTTTATTTATTAGAAATATAAAGTTAGATTTTAAAATAATTATTTTAGAACCTTTATATACATACATATCTATATAGGTATGTACGCAAGGACATACAAAATTAAATAATTGTTTAGAAAAAAAGAAATCAATTCGAAAAAATTAACTATGAATTTATGAATGAAAAAATCATTGTTTATACTATAGTATGACTTTTTGTCAAAAGGATATACTAAATTTGCCATTACGTTTAGGACGCAGAGAAGTAGGGGGGTAGATAAAGACTCAAGTGTATGGATCGCTATGCTATGTATGTCCGTGCGTCTGTCCATCCGTAATCACGATAACTCAAAAATTAAAGGAGCTAGGATTCTGGAACTTTCAACAAATCGGATTTATAAAAAAACCGTCATCGCCATTGAAATTCAGCCAGTTTGCACAACCGGCTCGGGTAGCTGCCATATAACTTCTTGTTTTATATGAGCATTAATCCGCACTTATTAAAGCTGGGTATATGAAATTTTGCCAAAAGTAGTTACGTGTAATGGCCAAAGTTACTGGAAAATTCGATTGGTCTGCTGCAGAGGGTTCGAGTAAGTGCCATACAACTTTTTCTTTTACATTACACTACACCTAATAAAGCTGTATGTTTGAAATTTTGCCAAAAGTAATTAATCTTATTTTCTTTTCTTTAGTATCATATTATTCATATTCTTGAATCATGTTACATGTACTATGTAGAGTGAAAAATTTTTGAGAGAATAAAAATAAAGGGTATAAAATAGAAATAGTTACAATACATTTAAAATGTGCCAACCGTTTTGAGAGAATTTTAAAAAATATGCGAAAAGAGTTTCATACAAATTTTTAACATGAAAATGTTTATCTATATATAATTCTTAATCAATGGTATTATTTAAAATTCTTAGTATATATACGAAATTGAACTTTTTTGATTTTTAGATTTTATTAGAAAAAAAGAAAACTGCATTTTGAAATCTTTTTTTAAAGAACAACAAATTTAAAGTTGATAAAAAATAAAGAAAAAATCTAGGGATGGAAAATGTTATGTTACTTCAATTCAAGGATATTTTTAATCGGATTCTTATTAGCTTTATTTTTATTATTATTAATATTAGAAATGTGCATTTAAATTTTTTTATGGAATAACAACTTTACAAAATTTAAAATATTGTTATAAAACTTTAGAAAAAGTCATTACGTATCGTGTCCAAACAGGTTATTATATCGTAACCAAAGTATCTCATTTAGCTTTGGCACTACCTGAGGAGAGCAAAAAAAATAGTCTTATTAATTAAGTGAGCTTTTGGGATAAATTTTAACTTGCGTTAATACCACAAATTCGAAAATTTCATAGAATTTTTGTGCAAAAGGCGTAAACATGTCAAAATCAAATTACCGCGATGGGATTCAATAATTAAAACCAATGCTGGTGAAAAACTTTCAATAAAATTCATTTAACCTTTTAAACGAATAAAATTTGTAGAAAACTTCATGGCATTGTCGTGGCAAACGGGTTAATCGAAACACAAATCGGAAACAAAAAATTTTTTGGAACCCGCCGGGCCGGAATGGGATAATATATTCCAACCATCTTTATTGAACTAATTCCGTTAGGTAAGAGAAACATTTGTGCAAAATTTCAAGTCAATCGGTCAAACCGTTTTGACTTGACATCAAAAAACGAGAAAGCTTAAAACGGCTCTGGAACTGCAACCTATTGACTTATAAAGATGTGACATAGCCTATGTCACTCCCGGGCTCCCAGAATTATTCCTCTAAAATTTTGTAACAATTGGACCAGTGGTTTTCACGTGAATCCTGAACAAACAAACAAATAAATAAATTTTCTTCTTTATATATTGAAATACTCTATATCTAATGAAGCAGGATGTCTGAAATTTTGCTAGAAATAGTTTAATTTTATGATCACAGTTTGTGTAGTGCAGTGAGTTCGAGTAGTTGCCATACAACTTCGTTTTTTATTTGAGCGTTACTCTATTTCAATAGTAGTTAACTTTAATGGGGTGTAGTGGAAGAGGTTCGAAGAGCTGTCTTTCAACTTATATTTTCTTTTGTACATAACTAAAGAATAATAACGTTGTGCATTTAAAATTGTGTCAAAAGCAATTAATCGGATGATATAATGTCGATATTACGGTCATAGAGGTATCCCAGAGTTGACAAAGTCTACACTCTTCCTAGCTTTCTTTTTAAATTAAAAACCGATAATTTTGATATTGGTGTTGATTTTATATGACTTTAGTTAAAACAAAAATTTCTTTATTTTTTTTTTAATATTTTCTCAAAAAAATTAAGCATTTTAAGCAAGTTAATATATTACTTTTCATTGTTTTTTACTTAACTTTTTATGTTTAGGTGTTTATGGTTATCTACAGTGCTTAAAGCAAAACAGGAGTTTTTTCAGTGCATCTTAAACAAGTCAAAGACAACGTTTATTGTTTCAAGTAATTTTAAGTCAGATTAAAATATTTTACAATGTCTACAGTTGACAAAGAAGAGTTAGTACAAAAAGCAAAACTTGCTGAACAGTCCGAAAGGTTTGAAAATAAAGTTAAATTTGTATTTGATATAAATTGTTTTGTTGATGGTTTGTTGTAAAGGTACGATGATATGGCACAAGCTATGAAATCAGTCACAGAAACTGGTAACGAGCTGTCTAATGAAGAAAGAAATCTATTATCTGTTGCATATAAAAACGTAGTTGGCGCACGCAGGTATTTACACTCCTATTAATAAATGTTGTATAGACTCGGCGAGCATGTAAGTTATTCATTTTAAAAATATTTTAGTAAAAAATCATGTACTTATTTGAAATGTGTAATTATACAATGTTTTGACCGAATGTTAGACATATGTTAATATTATTTAATTTTTCATAATTCAAAATAGCCCTGAGTGCACATTTTAAATAAGTTTTAAATTTTATTAACAACATAGATCTTCTTGGAGAGTTATTTCTTCAATTGAACAAAAAACTGAGGCTTCTGCTAGAAAACAACAACTTGCAAGAGAATATAGAGAACGTGTCGAGAAAGAACTTAGGGAAATATGTTATGAAGTTTTGGTAAGTTTATTTTAAAAACAAAATTATGGTTTCAATAATTCCATATATCTAAATTTTGTATATTTGTTCCTTGTGTTAATTTAAAAAAAAAAACATTGCGTTAATTATTGTTACAATTTGATTTGTTTAGACTTGCTGATTTTCTAAAACCATTGTGTTTTCCATTAAAACGTTTTGAGTTTTACTTATAAGAAATGTTTAAAATAAATAAAATTGATAACAAAAAAAATTAAAACATAACTAGCTACATATAAAAAATTTAAATTGTAAAATAAATATTTTTTTTTGTTATTTACTTGCTTGTATCGTATTATAAACTGTAAAGTGTATGTCGTTGCAATATTTAAAATTTGTTCCTTTAAATATAAAAGTAAATTTGGGAAAAAATCTTTTAGAATAATCTTTAAATTTTTAAGTTTTAATTATTTTCGTCAATTTTCAGTCATAATTTGCATGGCTGAAAATGAACTATAAAAATTTAACTTCTATTAATGGAATAATATCATACTAGTATCGCCCTGTGTTCGAAATTTTAGCTTTTTTTAGGCTGAAAATGAACTATAAAAATTTAACTTCTATTAATGGAATAATATCATACTAGTATCGCCTGTGTTCGAAATTTTGGTTTTTTTTGCTTTTAAATTTAAATAAAAAATTCGTTTTGTGTAATTTATATTAGACTAATATTAAACGAAAAATAATTTATTTTTTCCTATTCGTAATAAAAACTATGGCCACAATGTTGTCACAATTTTGCGCCCTACGTTCTTAAGTATTTTTAAATTTTATTTTATAGCTTAAGCTGCTTTAGAGAGAGTATAATTTGGTACAGTTATTACACAAAAAAAACGTTTTGAATTTTAAACATAAATATGGTTCTAATATATAATGTTCTGAAAATTTGATTATATTTCTAAACATAAACATGTATTTACTGAAGTAGGTAGTCAAAGTTCGCGTTAATGCTGTCCTTCATATAGAAAACTCTACAATTTTTCTAAACATTTTAGTACGATTTGAACTATGTTGTATGTTTTTTTTTTAAATTCATTATTTTGTATTTTATTATTAAAAGTTCTTAAATTAAGCTTATAAAATAAAAACTAATACTAAACTTTAAGATATAATAAAACATGATTAAAGAAAAAATGATTTGAATAAAATAAAAATAGCAAACAATCATTCTGATGCTACATAGTTTCTAGCTTGAGTCGAATGATTGAAAGAAATTTTTTAGTAAGGTCTTTACCTAATCAAAAGCGTACGACGTATGACGTACAATACGCCGTACGTCGATACGTCGACGTATCCCGAAATCGATACGCGCGTACCATTTTTAATTTGAAAAAAAAATCTATTTTGAACATTGATTTCATATAAAAAATACCGTTTTTAATTTTGGTATTATTTTTGGTATCCCGACACTTACTCGAAAAAAAATATTCTAGAAAAACATTTACTCGAAAAAAATATTCTAGAAAAACATTTACTTCAAAATTATTTGCTCGAAAAACATTTAGTCGAAGAACATTTTCTCGAAAATGTATAAAACTACATTTGATCGAAAAGCATTTACTCCAAAAACATTTTCTCGTAAAACAACTTGACAAAAATTCATATATATAACTTTTTTTTTAACTTAACAGAGTAGTATTTTAATATTTTCAACGAATAAGTAGTGTATGCTTTCAATCAAAAAGGTGAAATGTCATTGAACAAAAATATTTATTATTATTATTAAAAAAATAACATTTAAATAGTTTTCAAAAATCATTTTATGGTAAAATTAATAACCGAAAAATTCATCGCGCGATTTTTTTGAAGAATTTTTCGGTTATTAATTTTACCAGATAATGACGGTCGAGTAATTGTTGTTTGAGTAATTGTTGTTCGAGCAAATGTTTTTCGAGAAAATGTCATGGAATCATTATTTTTAATTTTTGTTTTTAAATTTTGTAAAATGGATTTCGATGATATTGAAGTTTTAGAAGATTTAAATTTAAAAACGTTTTATTTACTAAATATCAACAAAACGTCACCATAACAACATAACAAAATTGTATACGCTTTGTCAATTTTTAAATTTTGAAAACCCGACGTATGGTACGTCGCATATTTCGGCAGCTCCCACATAATTATATTTATTTAAAATTATTTCGACAGAAAATATACGCCGTACGTCGTCATTTAGGTAAGGGCCTAAAATAAAATAAATTTTAATTCAATTTGTTGTCGTTGGGGTATATAATGTATTTGCTTGACAACAGAGTTAATGAAAATTTCCATAGATACATAGTGTTGTGGAATTTCACAATTATAAAGTAAAACAAAAAAAAAAAAAAAATAAAAAAAAAATAGGAATAAAACAAAAAAGATTTTTCGTAAAAGGAATTAAACTATTTTACAAAATCATAAAGTAAAATTAAAATTATAAATAAAAAAGAACAAAATTTCGATTCTTATATTAAAACATTTAACAATCTTTCGCAGTTCTCAGTATTGAAATTTAAAAGCCAAATCTTTAATTTAGAAATAAATTTGAAAAGTATTCTAATATTTCTAATATCTTCAGGTAATTTGTTAAAAATTTTGGAGCTGTTATTGTATAAAAATGAGAAAAATGAATTCTACGAAAATGTGATACTACTCCAAGATTACTATTATTAATTCTTAAATTATAAGAACTATTGCAACTGGTGATAAGATAGCCTGATCTAATAAAAAAGGTTTTCAGAGTCTTGTAGAAGTACAGGTTTCTTACTGTAAGAATACCAAATGAAAAAAATAAGTTATGGGTATGTGTTAGTCTATTGCACTTACTGACCACTCTTATTGAAAATTTTTGAGACGTAATTAAGCAACGTAATTTGTTAAAATATGCACCACCCCAACAAGTAATACTGTATTGCAGTTTAGAATGAAAAAGAGCATAGTAAATACTTAAGCAAGCTTTTGTAGAACTGTAGAGACTTACTAGATATAATTGCCGAATAATATTATTTAAATATTTTTTTTAGATATTTAGTATGTTCAATCCATGACATATTAGAGTCAATAATTATACCCAAATATTTAAAATGATGAACCTTTTCAACCTTAAAATAATTAAAATTGCAATCGGTGACAGAATTAGTATTTTCTAGTAATGATAGAAAATATCAAAATTTTGACAGTCATCGACTAACCTTTGTGTAGTATAGACGTCTTTTTTCTGTATTCTTTTTGTTTTCGGTATCCCTTTCTCTTTCTTTCTTTATTTTCTCTTTCTTATAATTTCAATCACACCAAAAAATCATAACCTAAAAATAAATAGATATTTTTTAACATAAAAAAATTAATTTAAACTTCAAACAAAATTAGTTAAATACAGTGAACAAGTGAGTTAAGAATGCTAGACGACACGCCGATCCCCTCGGGGAATCGGTTAGCCGGGCTGCCTGACAACGACACCGGCCAAGAGAGTCCAAGACCAAAAAGAGTAAGAGGTATAGACATCACGAGCGATATTTTTCCCAGTTTGCCACAGGTAAATATAAAACAAAAATGTCCAAAATTTGTCGTCATTGAATCCACGGATAAATCCAAACCACTCTCCTCCTTCAGCGTTTTTGCCAAAAAAAAGGCTCTTGACAGTATAAGTACAGAAATCCAATCGGTCACACTTCTTAAAGATGGTAATCTTCTCATATTAGTAAACTCCGAAAAAGTCGCAAACAAATTTCTAAATACTAAAAACTTCGGTGGTTTATGTACCGTTTCAGCTAAACTTCATGAAACACTAAACTCCACAAAAGGCACAATTTTTGATAAAAATCTCATCCCAACCAATGAGGAAGAAATCTTAAACGACTTAAAAAAACAAGGAGTTACTAACGTATACAAATTCACTCGTTTAATTGATAATAAAAAAACTTACACCGGCCTGATTCTCCTTACTTTCAACACTTACAAAGTTCCCGAAAAAATTGAAATCGCTTGGTATCAGGTTAAAGTAAGAGAATATTATCCCAATCCAATGAGATGTCAAATTTGCCAAAAACTTGGACATACAAAAAATAATTGTAAAAACCCCGCAATGTGTGTAAATTGTAATCTTCCTCCACACTCACCGCCCCAATGTTCTAGAACAATGTGTTCCAACTGCCTTGGTGATCATCCATCCTCATTCAACAAATGTCCAAAATTCATACAACAAAGAGAAATATTAAAAATAAAAACACAAAAAAAATGTACTTACGCAGATGCCCGCAAAATATACAATCAAAACAATTCTGTACCCCCACATAAAAATGCAACTTACTCCTCAATCACCATGAACTCCATCAATAAAACTTCAAATTTAATTAATCCAACAACAGCAGAAAATCCAAAACAATTCTATAATTCACCCTTAAAAAATTCCTTATCCAATTTACAATCCAATAATTCAAACAAAAATATAAATAACAACCTAACCTCAATTCCTACAATAGATTCATCTTCTTCCATCGAAAACAACGTTCCCCTCCCAATTTCTTCCAATGAACAATGCACTAATTCAATAAATATTGCAAATGATAATCTATCCTCTTCTAACTACAACATAAACTTACAAAAAAATGACAAACAAGTACTAACAAACGCTATTACGACTGAAATAGAAAATAATAATTCAACAAATAATATTCCAATCGAACAAACTTCTTCTTCCAACCAATACAACCTTCCACTCAACTTTTTTAAATCAAGCAAATATTCCATCCAATCAAACAAACAAGCAGACATAATTAACTCACATAATCAAACTAATTCTTTATCAAACAAAACAAACATTGATTCCTTAGAAATTTCAGATTCCGACTAGTTTGAAATTCTTTTTGTTATTTTATATAAAATAACAACTATAGTCTTTCAAATTTAGTAACAAAAAAAAAAAAAAATTTTTACTCTTCAAAAATTCTAATTTATTTTTCGTTTTTCTTTAATAAATATTTCTTATCACCTCTCATTCACTCTTCGATCTTCAATTCAATATTCTTATATATTATAATGCTTTCTATTCTTAATTTGAATAACAAAGATAATTATAAAAAAAAAAAAAAAAAAAAAAAAAAACAACAAAGGAATCAAGTTCTCTGTTATTAATCATTATTCAAGTTAAATTATTTTCTCATCTACATTGTTTTTCATCTATTTGCTTTTTCATTTAAATACAGTATTTTATTAATTTTTAGTCCCTAACTTATGGTCATAAAATTCCTTCAATGGAACTTAAATGGATACCACAACAATTCAGATGAGCTTCAATTACTAATCAAAAATCAAAATCCAAATATTATAGCATTACAAGAAACTCACCTTTTTACATACCCCCACTCTTCTAAAATACCGAAAAACTATACGCTTTATCACAAAAACGACATATTAGCAAATGAAAAAGCAAAACGCGGTGTCGCTTTACTTGTTTTAAATAATATAAAACACAAAATAATTAATATTAATTCAAACATTCTAGCAATAGCTTTAGAAATAGAAATCAATATCACATTTATTATAATCAACCTTTACATTGCCCCAAATGAACAGATTAGCGAAAACGACCTTCACGTCCTATTATCGTGCTTCACCAAGCCGGTATTAGTCGTTGGAGACTTTAACGCTTGGTGTCCCCTATGGGGATCTCCAAAATCCAACAAAAAAGGCAAAATAATTTCAAACTTTATAAAAATAGTAATTTAATAATTCTAAATAACGGATCACCAACTCACTTCTCCACTCACTCCACTTTTACGCATGTCGACTTAGCTCTCTGTTCACACCCATTAAATCTATCGTATTCTTGGTCGGTTGATCAGTTTCCTCGTGGTGGCGACCACTTTCCTATCATAATCGAGCTCTTTACTCATCAAAATCTCCCCACACCACCTAAACATAAGCCTAAATTTAAAACTGATATAGGAAACTGGGACAACTTTAAAAATTCAGTAAACAACAAACTCTCCACCTTTCAAAAGCAAATCAATAATATTAACCAAAAAGTAGCCAAATTTCAAAAATTAATAATTAGCAGTGCCAACGACACAATCCCAAAAACAAAAACCAAGAAAAACCAAAAATATACTTGTTGGTGGAACTCTACACTATTCGAACTGCAAAAAAAGAAACAAAAATATTGGAAAATACTTAAAAAACACCCAAATACCATGAATATTATCAATTATAAAAAAGCGAACGCATACTTCAAAAGAGAAATTAAACTCGCCAAACGGGAATCTTTCGCTACCTACACAAAAGATATCAACCCAAACACATCTCCAAAAATTCTTTGGTCAAAAGTCCGAACCCTCTCAAACCTCACCCCAAAACTTCACATTTCGTACATAAAAAACTCAAATAACTCAATCACCCAAAATCCATTTGAAATAACAAATCCATTGGCACAATATTGGTCACAAAATTCTAACGACAAACATTTCCCAGACCATTACAATAATAGCAAAAATTCCATTACAACACCCATTTTAACACCCTATACTCCCAGAAAACTTGCCAAAGAAATCGAGCTCCCCATAACCCTGTTAGAACTGCAAGCATGTGTTAACTCCTTAAAAGGAAAAACTCCAGGTTATGATAACTTGTCATACCCCATTTTGAAAAATCTCCCAATTAATGCTAAATTAATTTTACGGGAAATTTACAATCATATTTTTCTTACGGGCACCATCCCACAACAATGGAAAATAGCATCTATAGTTCTTATAGCCAAAAAAGGCAAAGATCAACTTAGTCCGTCCAGTTATCGTCCAATATCACTTTTACCATGTATGAGCAAAGTATTGGAAAAAATTGTAGCAAAACGGCTCTTTTGGCTTTTACAAGAAGAAAAGCTACTGTCAAACAAGCAAACAGCCTACAAAGCAGGTAAAGGTACCATGGACGCCTTATTTTCATTAGATCAGGATATGTGTGATAACTTAGGTACAAGAAATCATATTTCCCTAATATCAATAGACGCAGAAAAAGCTTTTGATCGAGTGGGTGTGCACTCAATAATTGACCAATTAATTAAATGGAAAGTAGGGGGAACTATAATTAACTTCATAAAAAATTTCATGACAAATAGGAAAATTAGGGTTAAAAACAATAACTTCTACTCGAATGTGTGGCCACTTAACAACGGAATCCCTCAAGGATCTCCTTTATCGGTCGTTTTATTCCTGATAGCTTATAACAAACTCAGCGAAATTATAGACGAACAAAAATTTTTCAAACATATATTATATGCCGACGATTTACTAATTTGTTGTCCAATAAAAAAATCCTCCGTCTTCAAAAATAAACTAGAAAACCTAATTACTGAATTAACACACTGGGGCAGATACAGCGGCTTAAAAATTTCGATAGAAAAGTCAAAACACTTACACATTTGTAGAAAACATAATTGCAATAATTTCAAAATTAAAATAAACACATTAGATATAGAAAATGTTCCAAATTTAAAAATCTTAGGCTTACTTTTAAATACAAAATATCGGTGGAACACACACATAGATAACTTATGTAAATCTCTATATAACAGATTAAATTGTATTAAATGTTTAAGTAGTAAATTTTTACAAAGCAATGCAAAATCTCTAATTGACGTAGTAAGAGCAGTAATTCTTTCTAAAATTGAATATGGGCTACCAATATACCGATCAGCATCAAATTCTGAGCTACAAAAAATCAAAACAATCTACCACGCAGCAATACGCTCGGCTTTAGGAGCATTTCCATCTTCCCCAATACCCATCATCCTTGCCGAAGCAGGCTTCCATCACTAGATGAAAAAATCACTTTGTCTACAAGAAAACTGTTAACAAAAATAATATTTTCTGAAGGAGTTGAACTATACCAAAAAAGTAAAAAAGTCCTAGCCAGGAAGCGAAAACCGAAAAAACCATCAACCCTCCATCAAGTTATTCTCTTCGCAAAAAACAATAATATGAGCTATAAGCCTATCAACAACATTCGTAACATTTTCCCACCATGGAAATTTAAAAACGACAGCATTATCTTAGAGCTAACTAAATGGCATAAGGATGAAGTCAACCCAACGTTTTTTCAACAACAGTTTCTCCGGATAAAAAATAAATACGTCGATTGGAAGTTTATCTACACAGATGGATCAAAATCCGCCTTCTCAACCACTTTCAGTATTGTAGACGAACATAAAACCATTTTAAAAATTGGAACCTTTGCCAAGCTATTCCACTGCTTACTCCGCCGAAGCTGTCGCAATCCTGAACGCAGTCAAATTCAAATATAATCCGACCGAAAAATGTATAATATGTTCAGACTCACTCTCAACAATACAAGCTGTCATTAACTTAAACAATAATGAGAAAACAATACAAGAAATACGAGATATATTAAACAAAAAGGAAAAGCACCTAAAATTAATGTGGGTCCCTGGCCACGTGGGTATCGTGGGAAACACCTTTGCAGATCAGATAGCAAAACAGGCTGCCAATTCGCCACTCGTTGAATCAGAATACGCCAATAAAGCCGATATTAATAAAGAAATAACGAAAATAACAAAACAAGAGTGCTTAATTACATGGGCAAACTTTAACCATTTCTACAAGTCTATAAATCCAAATAAACTTCCATCCATCTTTCCAAGAAATGTAAACCGAAAGGATTCAATAGTCTACACGAGATTTAGAATTGGTCACACTTTACTCTCCCATGAACACCTCTTCAAAAAAGAGCCATCACCTACATGCTTCTTTTGTAATATTCAATCTTTAACCATCAAACATATAATAACGGAGTGCCCATCCATCGATACCATAAGGATCCAACAAAGAATAGAACCGCTGCACGTGCTACTCTCACAAGTCACAGCTGAAAACATTACAAGCTTTGTAAAATTTTTAAAAAAAATTAATATTTATAATAAAATTTAAAAAAAAAAAATTTAAACTTGTAAACTTCAAAAAATTAACTAACAAAATCAAAAATTGTGTTCCAAAAACTTAAATCTTGTACATATTATTTCTCAAATACTTTAATAAGAAATTAATAAAAAACAAATAAAAATAATTATTTTCATACAAACTTATAAAAAGCCAATATATATTTATAAATTTTAATATATACCTACTAGTAAATAAAGAGAAAAGTTTTACAATGTAATGTATATAACAAATGTATAATATATAAAAAAGGAAAAAAAAAAAATGTAATAAAATAGCCTAAGGCCATTAGTTGCTAGTGCTAGTTGTAAAATATGTTAACTAATTAATTAGTCATCATATAATATAAATAAATAAATAAAATAATCAAAATTTTGAGAATGAGAGCTATTAATATTGAAAATCATGAATTGGGTTTTTTCACTCATAGCGAGTTTGTGTTTACCAAACCAACTACGAAGTACTATTAGATTATGGAACATAAACTCTGCACACTCATCGATGTTAGAGGCAGCATAAGTAAATGCAGTATCAACTCCAAATGCAGTCGATAAGCATTTAAATTGCTTCTGAAAGGGTGAATTAATATAAATTCAAAAGAAGATATGGCCGAGAACAGACCCTTGCAGAACTCCACATGTTATATGTGTAAAAGAACTACTTGCATTGTCAATTTTCACTCTTTGTTTTCTGTTTGAGAGAAATTAACGAAACCATTGTAAAATAAAGCCTCTGAAGCCAGCTTTGTATAGTTTTAGTAATAGGAGAGATTATGATCTACAAAATCAAAAGCTTTTTTGATATCTATAAAGAGTGCAGAGGAAGTTTTACCTATATTTAAATCATTATAAATTTCAGAACAGAATTTCAATAAAGCTCCTTTGGAAGATTTGTTTTTTAAAAAAGCCGAACTGACAGTTATTGAATATTTCATTTTTATGTAAGAAATACATAATTCTTCGCTTAATTAGTTTTTCAAAAACTTTAGTAAAGGCAGATAAGAGTGAAAAAGGTTGGCAATTGGTAACACATAGTGAATCACCCTTTTGAATAAAGGTGTCTTTTAGAATGTCCGTAATAAAGTAAAATTTGTAATTCTTTCTTTTTTTCTCCTTCGCTTTATTAAAAATTTTACGCATATGAGTGGTGAGGGAGTCATTAATGTACATTTTTTTGTTTTTAATATCATTAACGTAAAGAGCATCAGTATTAGATTTCCTTAATTCTTTTTTTCTTCATTATTTTAAGTTTGGTATGGAGAGTATTAAATTTAAAGTGAGCGATGCTAGATGTAAGATGAGAATTTTGCTGAGAATTAACTGTTGAACTTGTTGAATCAAATGCGTTAGTTTTCTTGGTTTTTACTTTTTTAACATAACAATTTTCTATGACGTCATCTGATATCAACATTTAACACATTATTAAAAAAAGAGAAATTATTTGAAAAAAGAAATTTGTTATACCTCAACATTTAAATTAACATTTGAATAATGTTTTTTTTTTTTTGTTTTTGGTTAAGCTTATGTCCGTAAATATAAGAAATCATTTTAAAATATTCTGATTTTTTTTTTTCTATTTTTTCAAACAATAAAACACTAAAGAAAGAAATAGTATGTTACGTGTATAAATAACACTTAACATAAAATAGGGCACGCTAAGCAGCAGCAGCAGTTTGTCTTTTATTATATTTAGAAAAAAATAAAGCAAGTAGAACAAAAAATGTCAATAGCTATTATCAAAATTTTTCCGGATTTTCAAGTCCCACTTATTTTTATTCTTTATAAAATGACAAATAAATTATACGATGATATGTTTTTATTGTGTAAGACTAAAATCGTTCCAAATGTGAGTAAATTTATATAAAATTGTACTTTTCTTTTACAAAAAAAAACATATTGACAGCCGTTATTAATCTTACGCAACGAAAACATATCAGAGAATTGATTTGTAATTTTATAAAACGATAAAATTTGGAACTAATCTATTTGTATTTCAAACATTCAAACAATCAAAGCAATTGTTGACTTCAATTCAGTTAAAAAATAGAAAAAAAATTATTTTTAATTCGCAACTGTCAAGTTTATGTATATAGACCAATTTGACGTTTTATAAAATTACTAATAAATTATATGATATGTTTTTATTGTGTAAGACTAAAATCGTACCAAATATGAGCAAATTTAAATGAAATTGTACTTTTTTCTTACACAAAAAAAAAGGAATTGACAGCCCGTGGAACTATTTATTCTATACTGCACACATAATTCAAATTAAACGTTTTGGTTCTCTTATCTGTTTGCCACTATTTCTTAAAAAATCGGTTTATATTTTGTTATGAATGTGTAGGGTATGTACATTTACAATATTCAATTTTATATTCTTCTTTTTCTAAAATTTTGTGTTAAGGAAAAAGAAAATATAAAAATTTCACATATGTATGTGTAATGCAACCTATTCAACTTCACAAGTACGCGCACCAAGTTGAAAACATCCTGTAAGGGATGCATAGCAACAAAACAGGTCCATCGTGTATGGGATGCATAATAATACATTTAAAGATATGAGTACGTCAACGAGTACGTCATTTAAAATATGGCAACGTCTCACCCACACGTGGATTATATATATGATGTATATTTAAATCTGTTCAACTCGAAAAAATTATTATACCGTTATAAAACTATTTATAAACTTATTTAGGTGGTAAATATTAGAGTTCAGCAAATATACACGATAAAAAAATTTTAAATACATGTGTTCTTTGTTTCACACAACTATATTAAAATTACTTGCTATTTAAGATTATAATAAGAACTAGAGTAGAAAACAGTTCACTTTAAAAAATACCTTATTATTACAAAAAAGGTAGATCTATTTATGTTTTTGTTTTTTTTTTTTTATTTTAAATTAATTTTTTATTTTCCAAAGTGAGGTTATATTCTCGAGAAATTTGGCAACCTTCCTATGGGGAGAGGGGCTATTAGGACTTAAAAATTAAAAATTTGTTGTTTTTATAAGTTAGCAGTAACTTAGCCACCAGAGTATATATTTCATTTATATTTCGATAAAATACAGTGATTTTCTTCATTTGTTTATTTTGTTATATTTCAAAACTGGTAAGGAAATTTTTGTTGTATATAATTTTTTAATTTAAATTAATATGTTATAATCATTTAAAAAATAATGCAATGATATATATAATTAATTAAATTATAATTCTTTTCTAAATGGGCTGATCGGATATTGCTGATCAAGTGTATTTGAATAGGAAACGATAAGTTTTTCTACGTTTGTGTTAGTATTTAACAATTTCTATATCAATTGAAATGTATCAGTAGTTTATTTTAAATGAAAAAAAAACTTCTTTCTAATAATTATGGGTTAAATGATTTTTGAACTCAATCCTTTTTTTTATTTTACTTTTAGAATATTAATTCGGCTTTTTCTCTTTTTTAATACTACATGAATGAAAAATATATGTTCTTTCATTCAACTGTGCATTTTTAATTAGATCAAAGTTTTTGGATTAATTATATTTTCTTTCATTCATCACAAAATTTTAGCCTTTATCGACACGTGAGTTTTAGTCTTACATATTTTATTTTCAAACAGATTGAAAAATACTAAATCGATAGAAAAAAGAAAAATAATTTGTTTAACATTTTAATGTTAATATTATGCAGAATTTTATAAGCAAAGAAAAATCAATATACATATACATATATATTATATAATTATATTTTTTTTTTTTTTTTTTACAAGTTAGTCAAACTATAGGAAAACTAATTCTTTTATACATAGCTAAAAAATAGATATGCAAGCTTGGCTATGCTGCTAAGGAGGTAGAAGGAAAATAGGATAGAAGAGGACAGTTGGATGGTAGGTTAGAAACGGACTTATTTAAGTTCTTTTTAAAACGTTGTAAATTGTATAAAGGTCTATTTCTATCAGAGGGAAACACATTGGATGTAAGCATGTTCCCTATTCTAGCAGTTCTCACAATAAATGAGTTTCCATAACCAGTTTTGAGTCATCTAGGGATTTCCACTGTGTTAAAGTGAGCACTTGAGGCCTCCCTGGTGTTGATTTGGAATTGTTTAAAGGGAGGCATTATTGATTTTAATTCAATAGAGCAAGTGTCAATACCTACAAGATATCTATAAAAGAGATTTAAAGCTCCAATATTACGACGAGTGCTAAGAGGAGAGAAAGTAACCTGGACGGAAAGGTCACCGATTAGGCGTAAGGCGTGATTTTGGATTTTGTCTAGGTAACTTAGTGAAGTTTGGGGAGCGCCAGCCCAAATGTGAGAGTTATACTCCATCTTAGGTCGTATGTAGGTTTTATAGATATTGGACAGATCTCTGGGAGAAAAATACGCTTTACAGCGAGAAAGAAAGCCCAAACATTTGGAAGCGTTATTAAATACATCAAAATATGTTCATACCATAACATTTTTTGGTTAAAGGAGAGTTTATATTATGTGTCTTTTTCCCACTTGCAGTTTAAATGATTTTTGAAATACACATGTATTGAAAATGATTATAATTGCAATATTAATTAATTAAATAGAAAAGTGCAAACTATTGTTTGCAAAAAAAAAAATTTAATATTAAAGAAAAGAAAAAAAAATAAAAAATTATTTATTTAATAGTAAAAAAAAAAATAATGTACAAAATAGTTTTTTAGACAAGCAAAAATTATAAAATATAAAATAAATAAATTCGGAAAATAATTAAAAATTAAAGTTATGGAATAAAATAAATTTGCAAAAGAAAACTAAAGCTAATTAATATGAAATTGTGTACAAATAAATAAAAAATGTGTGTTATTACTTAATATTTAGAATGAGTTAAACATAAAAATGTAATTAAAAGTAAAGGTAAATTATTTCAAAAAGTTAAAGTAAAGTTAAGTAAAAGTAAATTAATAAAGTTCCTTATTAAGTAATGAAATAATAAAATTCCAAAATTCGGTTGGTGTTATTTTGAATTTGTCATTTATTCAGCCGGTGCAAATTCATCCATACTGATGGCCATTACTGCAAATCTGCTATTGGTAATGATAAACATTTTTTCAATTAATTATTAGAAACTCAAATTTTGATAATTTGTTTAAATTTTTTTTTCTCTAATTTTATTTTAATTGTTGTTTAATTTTTTAAATTTTGTTTAGTGTTTTTTGTTTTTAGAAACAGTTTATAGTTAAATTAATGTTAAACTTGAACTAGTGTTACATTTGAAACATATTTTCAATTTACTTTTTATTATTACTAGCAAATATACCCGGCGTTGCCCGGGAGCGTGCAAATTGAGCTAGTTTCAGCCAATTTTTTCATGTACTACTTTGTTAAAAAGAAAGCCTAAAAAAAATATTTGTGGAGTTCCGTTAACCCATTGTGGCCCAACAGCTGTTTATAGGTTTTTTCGGTACTTTGCTATAAATTAGAAATAGTTTAACCGATTGACTTCAATTTTGTATATGTGCTCCTCTTTGAGAATGGAGTTCACTCTATTAACAGATTTGGAATTTGTTAAACCTTGCCGCCCGACAATTGTCCAAGAACAAATTTTGGAAGGATATTACGTTCAATTTTGCGAAATATTGCTTGGGCAAAGTCTCAAAAACAGGTTTTTTGAGTTCCGTTAACCCATTGCGAAACAGCAGCTTTTTACAGATTTTTTCGTTACTTTACTGTTAAGCTGAAACGGTTTGACCAATTGACTTTAAATTTTGTATGCGTACATGTACATACTTATCATTCCAACTTTTATTCAAAAAAAAATTTTTGTAAGTAAATTTCGTCTAATTTTTGAAAGAAGGTAAAATTTCTTTGAATTAGGGGAACGTTTAAAGTGTTTTGTTCAAGTCTTTTAACCTATTGCGAAACAAAAACTTTAAAAACAGTTTGAATGATTATCTCTAATTTTTCTATACGTGGTGCTTCTTGACAATTTGGTGCTCCTTGACGACGATAGAGTTGAGGATGATGGGTTTCCGGCGAATAATGTTAACGGAATTAAAATTTTTATTTTTATATATAAAATTTATATTTTGTCAATACCTACAAGATATCTATAAAAGAGATTTAAAGCTCCAATATTACGACGAGTGCTAAGAGGAGAGAAAGTAACCTGGACGGAAAGGTCACCGATTAGGCGTAAGGCGTGATTTTGGATTTTGTCTAGGTAACTTAGTGAAGTTTGGGGAGCGCCAGCCCAAATGTGAGAGTTATACTCCATCTTAGGTCGTATGTAGGTTTTATAGATATTGGACAGATCTCTGGGAGAAAAAAACGCTTTACAGCGAGAAAGAAAACCCAAACATTTGGAAGCGTTATTAAATACATCAAAATATGTTCATACCATAACATTTTTTGGTTAAAGGAGAGTTTATATTACGTGTCTTTTTCCCACTTGCAGTTTAAATGATTTTTGAAATACGGGTTGGGTACGAAATCCGTAATTTCAAAATCCGGAAAGTCAGAATCCATAATTTCAAAATCCGTAATTTCAAAATCCATACTTTTCAAAATCCATAATTTCAAAATCCATACTTTTCAAAATCCATAATTTCAAAATCCATACTTTTCAAAATCCATAATTTCAAAATCCGTAAAAAAAATCCATAAAAAAATCCATAATAAAAAATCCGCGCGGATTTTTTATTATGGATTTTTTTATGGATTTTTTTTACAGATTTTTTGCCGTCTATTATTTAGAATTTTCAAAATTGTATAATAAAAATTTAAAAAAAATTTAGATCTTTCTCTTTTCATTATTCGTGCAGTTTTTGATGGTAAATATTTCCGGCAGAGTTTATTACACAAAACAGTAGAATCTGAAATAATTTTTGATGGTATTTTTTCCGTTGCTTGGGCTTGATCTTTCACATATAAATTGGTTTCGCAAATTTTTGAAGAAGATGCCACAGGATCATGATTATGTGTACTTGGACCACATTTAATAGTTCCTTGAACTATATAAGTGGTAACACGTGCAGAGCATTTATCAACTTTTCTACTCTCACACTCCCAATTTATGGTATTTTTATTGGTTTTTGATAATAAATACCCATAACCATTAATATAAATTTTTTTTTTTCCCTTATTTGATTCTAAAATGGTTATATTATCCATATTTATAAATTAATGGTACAATGGTAAAACAATAGTCAAATTTAAAATAAAATAAAACTGCTTGTAATTATATAAGATTGTCGAAACGAAACAGAAATAATTTTTATTATTACTGAATATGGGAAATTCCCAAAAACAGCTTGTAAGTAAATAAATTCAGTAAATTCAAAAATCCCTTCAAACCATTAAAAAAGAACCCAACATACAAATAAAAATATTGCAAGTGTCATCTAGTCACTAGTGTTCATTTTATGGATTTTGAAAAGTATGGATTTTGAAATTATGGATTTTGAAAAGAATGGATTTTGAAATTATGGATTTTGAAAAGTATGGATATTAATAGTATGGATTTCATTGTTTACGGAATTTTTAAAACTTTATGGATTTAGTTGTTTATGGATTTTAAAAATACGGATTTTGCAGGTAACCCTTGAAATACACATGTATTGAAAATGATTATAATTGCAATATTAATTAATTAAATAGAAAAGTGCAAACTATTGTTTGCAAAAAAAAAAATTTAATATTAAAGAAAAGAAAAAAAAATAAAAAATTATTTATTTAATAGTAAAAAAAAAAATAATGTACAAAATAGTTTTTTAGACAAGCAAAAATTATAAAATATAAAATAAATAAATTCGGAAAATAATTAAAAATTAAGTTATGGAATAAAATAAATTTGCAAAAGAAAACTAAAGCTAATTAATATGAAATTGTGTACAAATAAATAAAAAATGTATGTTATTATTTAATATTTAGAATGAGTTAAACATAAAAATGTAATTAAAAGTAAAGGTAAATTATTTCAAAAAGTTAAAGTAAAGTTAAGTAAAAGTAAATTAATAAAGTTCCTTATTAAGTAATGAAATAATAAAATTCCAAAATTCGGTTGGTGTTATTTTGAATTTGTCATTCTCAGCCGGTGCAAATTCATCCATACTGATGGCCATTACTGCAAATCTGCTATGTGTAATGATAAACATTTTTTCAATTAATTATTAGAAACTCAAATTTTGATAATTTGTTTAAATTTTTTTTTCTCTAATTTTATTTTAATTGTTGTTTAATTTTTTAAATTTTGTTTAGTGTTTTTTGTTTTTAGAAACAGTTTATAGTTAAATTAATGTTAAACTTGAACTAGTGTTACATTTGAAACATATTTTCAATTTACTTTTTATTATTACTAGCAAATATACCCGGCGTTGCCCGGGAGCGTGCAAATTGAGCTAGTTTCAGCCAATTTTTTCATGTACTACTTTGTTAAAAAGAAAGCCTAAAAAAAATATTTGTGGAGTTCCGTTAACCCATTGTGGCCCAACAGCTGTTTATAGGTTTTTTCGGTACTTTGCTATAAATTAGAAATAGTTTAACCGATTGACTTCAATTTTGTATATGTGCTCCTCTTTGAGAATGGAGTTCACTCTATTAACAGATTTGGAATTTGTTAAACCTTGCCGCCCGACAATTGTCCAAGAACAAATTTTGGAAGGATATTACGTTCAATTTTGCGAAATATTGCTTGGGCAAAGTCTCAAAAACAGGTTTTTTGAGTTCCGTTAACCCATTGCGAAACAGCAGCTTTTTACAGATTTTTTCGTTACTTTACTGTTAAGCTGAAACGGTTTGACCAATTGACTTTAAATTTTGTATGCGTACATGTACATACTTATCATTCCAACTTTTATTCAAAAAAAAATTTTTGTAAGTAAATTTCGTCTAATTTTTGAAAGAAGGTAAAATTTCTTTGAATTAGGGGAACGTTTAAAGTGTTTTGTTCAAGTCTTTTAACCTATTGCGAAACAAAAACTTTAAAAACAGTTTGAATGATTATCTCTAATTTTTCTATACGTGGTGCTTCTTGACAATTTGGTGCTCCTTGACGACGATAGAGTTGAGGATGATGGGTTTCCGGCGAATAATGTTAACGGAATTAAAATTTTTTATTTTTATTGTTATTTAATAATTATGAAAAGTTTCAAGTGAAATTTGATAAATTTTTTGAAAATTGCAAGAATAATTCTAGAAAAAGCATTTTAAAAAAATTTCTTTATTACATTTTAAATTTAACATGTACATCATGTGTAATTTTTGTGTTAACTTTTTTCAATAACATCAACTTAAATTAATACTCCATTGAGTGGCGGGCCAACGTGCTCCGGGTAATAGCTAGTTTATATATAAGTATTATTATATCCGTTTGACTATAGGTCAAAAGGGTATACTAAATTTGCCGTTATGTCATTATACTATTTCAATAATAGTTTTCTTGAATTGCCAACGTTTGAATAAAATGTAGTCAATGGTTTAGAAATGTTGACTTTTAAAAATGTGACATAGCCTATGTCATCCCCCGGGCTTTCAAAATTATTCCGTTAAAATTTTTGACAATCGGAACAGTGATTTTCACATGAATCCTGGACAAACAAACAAACAAAAAAATTTTCTTTATATATTAGATAATAGTTTTGATAATTTAGTTTATTTTTTATAATTTTATAATATTTAACTTTTGTTCTTTTTTCAAATTTTTCAAATTGACAAAATGTATAAAAATTTTATTATTGGTTTATCTTATATAATATTATATTTTAAAAAATTATACATTTTTAAAATAATTTTTTATTAACAAATATCTTTTATTCTTGAAATTCAAAATACACCTATAATATGAAATTAAAAATATTTTTAGTGTAGGTACTAAATTAAAACATTCATATAAATATTCTTTAATAAATTAAATATTGTACGCGCGTATCGATTTACGGATATGTAGATAGACGTATTGGGTACTGCTGTATAAAAATTGTACGACGTATGTTTTTATTTAGATTTAGCCCTAATAATTGAAAAGTTCATTTTACATTCTAATCATCGAATAATGTTTTTTTATAATAAAAAACTATTTTTAGTTTTACTTTGACAAAACAAACGAATTTTATATAACAAATGCGTTCCTTTTAGCAAAAAGTGTAGATGAAGAGTAGACTCCTAGAGTAGATAGGAGTAGTTTGTAAATGGAACGCTAATTTTTGTTTCAGGAGAACATAATTGTCAGATTAATTGTCATACATTGATTTGACATTTTAAAACTAGCAGTTATTTGAGAAGTTAATTATATTTAATATACATATTTACATATTGAAAATAAGGTGAAAAAATTAAGGTTTATTTGTGATATCAATATAAAAAATATTTTTGAAAATGGAAGGTCTTATTGGTTATCAAATAAAAGATATGATTTAACAAATCCTATTCAAATGAAAATTCATTTATTCTGAAAATTTTAATTAAAGCCATATGCCGTAACTTATTTAATTACCTACCTCTCATCTACTTATTTACAAGAGCTGGTATAGCTGACAGTAGTTGAGAATAGCAAAGAGTTTATAAAGAAACGCAAGCACTAACATTTGTTTGTTTTAAGAAACTTATGAGTCATGGCTCATGACCATATATAGAAATATATTTTTGTCAATAAAAAACTTAGGAAAAATTAAATAAATAAATTAGACAAAAAGGTATAAAGTAAACTAAAGAATTTAGAATCATTTTTTGCAAGTTTTACAGAACTATAGATAGGCATACATATTTGTAGTAAAAATTTCAGATTTTATTATTGAAATGTAGTTCCTACTTACCTATGTAGCTATTAAATTTAAAAATAGAATAAGGGGAGGAAAAATTTATCAATATTTAAAACTTATTCTTAGATTTATTGAAAAACTTATTTTTTTATGTAGGTAGTAGTTTTTTTTTATATCTATGTAGATATGTTATAAATCTTAAAATTGAGATTTAAAAAAAAAAAAACTTGACTTTTGTCAACTTGACTATAATTTTGTACTTCTGGCAGCTTCAATATAATATAATACTAAGTATTAAACTTATGATATGTTAAATTTTGTACATACATGTATTCATAGAGCTTTTTAATTTGGATACAGAATACATAAAACATACATCAAATCGTACTAAAATGTTAAGAAACAAGTGATGAAAAAAACCAAGGGTTTTTAAAAAAGCACATTTTCAAAATAATATAGTGTTTCATACTAAGTATTTTATCGGAATATAATGTTGAAGCTTCAATATTAACGTTTAATTTAGGAAATATATACGTTGGTGCTAAATATATAAGTTACTGCTTACCTATAATAACAGTAAATTTTTAAGTCCTAGTAGCCCCTGTATGGGGAAGGTTGCCAAATTTCTCAAAGATATAATGCTCACTACTCCCCTTCCCCCAAACTTTTTTAGTTTCTAGGAATTAAATTGTGAATTCCATCAAAATTTGGAATTTTTCTTAGAATTTTACTATTTAGGCAAAAATGGTTAAAACTGAGAGACACTTTCTTCAATTTAAAGAACCCCTTTTAAATTTAAGAAAAACCTTTAACGTATGTTAAAATATAATGTTAGACCTTTAAATTTTGTATATTAAGGAAAAAATATTTAAACAGGTATTCAAGTTACAGGTGTTTAAAAATAGCAAAATTTCAGTTTTCGAGCCCTTATAGCTCCTGAACATGGGGCTTGACAAAAAAATTTTGTTAACCGACTCCTACTAATTTCTGAGGATCTAACTTCTCCCAAAATTTCAAGACCCTTGCTTGAACCGTTTAAAAGATATGTGGGGCCAAAAATTTTGCAAAAATCGAGTTTTGCACAGTGGTAAATTTTAGTACCGTATGGCAACCCTAAACATTTAAGCGAAGTATTTTTGTAAAGTCTATAAAAGCAGCTCGCTTTAACCGTTTTTCAATTGAAAATAAACCTATCAGAACTCTTGTTATATCAATTTAAATATAGGGTTTTTTCGGAATTTGCAGGGGCTGTAGCTTCGTCACCCTTCAAAATTAAGAAAAACCTTTGACACATGTTCAAATATAATTATAGTGCTTTGAATTTTGTATATTACTAAAAAAAAATTTGGACAGGTATTCAAGTTACACGTGTTTAAAAATAGCAAAATTTCAATTTTCGAGCCCTTATAGCTGCAAAACAGGAGACGTGACAAAAAAAATTTGTTAACCGACTTCTACTTATTTCAGAGGATCTAACTACTCCCAAAATTTCAAGACCCTAGCTTGAACCGTTTAGAAGATATGTGTGGCCAAAAATTTTGCAAAAATTGAGTTTAGCATAATGGTAAATTTTAGTACCGTATGGCAACCCTAAACATTTATTTCTTAAAAATTTATAAAGTTTATAAAACCAGCTATCTTTAGCCATTTTCAGATTGAAAATACACTTAATAGAACTCTTGTTATAACAATTTGAATATAGGGATTTTCCCAACTTTGGGGGGCTGCAGCTCCCTAACAGGTGGGACTACAGAAAAAAATTCTTCTACGAAATTATTTTTTTTGTAATACCTACTCGTGGTTAAAATTTCTTTTCTATATTTCAAACGATGTAAAAGTTTTTGTAAACATACGGACGGACAGACGGACAGACGGACAGACGGACAGACGGACAGACAGACAGACAGACAGACAGACAAACAGACAGACAGACAGACAGACAGACAGACAGACGGACAGACGGACAGACGGACAGACAGACAGACAGACGGACGGACAGAGTGAAACTATATAGGCACATTTTTACAAAATTTTTTGAAAATGTGCTAAAAAAGTACAGTTTTCTATATGAAGGACAGCATTAACATTAACTCGAATTTTGGCTACTTGACTTCAATAAATATATGTATATATTTAGAAATATAACAACTTTTTCAGAACATCATATATTAGAACAATATTTATATGTATTTAGAATTTAAATCCCTTTTTTTGTGTAATAACTGTACTAAATTATACTATCTTTAAAGCGGATTAAGCTATAGGAATAAAACTCAAAAATACTTAACAACGTTTTTATAATTGAAAAAATTATAAATTTTTTTTTTAAGCAAATTTCAAGCGCAAGAATTGTTGACAACATTGTTGCCATAATTTTTATTACAAAGATATTTTTTTTCGTGCAATATTAGTCTAATACAAATTACACAAAACGAATTTTTTATGTAAATTTAAAAGCAAAAATAGCTTGAATTTTGAGCACAGGGCGATACTAGTAAACCCTAAAACTAAGTAAACAAAATATTTTCTGAATAGAATACCATTGTTTATTTTTCTAAAAATATTTCATACAAAAAAAGTTTATACGAATTTGTACCTCTTCCTATTATCTTTACTCTATGATATTAGGAAATTCGGTAAATTAGATTGGATTCGGTTAAATTTAAGTACTTCAATATTATTTATTATATTGTGTTTTCTCAAGCAGTAATAAAAAATGGCAACACGTAGAAATTGAAGCAGATTTAAAGGCTGCAATAAAAGAAGTGAAGTGTGGTATGATTTATTATAAATCCAATAAGTTTTACAAAATTCCATTTTCAAACTTATTTGAAATGAACTTAAAACGATGGGTAGATATGCAGAAAGTTCCAAAGTTGGGAAACCAACTGTTCGAAACTTAAATAAAGAATTGGCTGGCACACCAGACCGCTGGATTTACTGGAACATCAGTTAGATAGTGTGCATATTTTTTTTCAAAAAATTAAAAAGAAATAATACATGTACAAACAGCAGACCAGGACGGCAGTGGTATGAGAAATTTTTGTTAAAAGAGAGAGCTTGGCAACACTGGGACAAAAGTCGGTGTATAATTTTAAAAATAATGTTGAAAAGAAAGTGTAATAGTGATAGTAATCGAACTCATTCATGGTTATTTTTGTTTATAAAAAAGTTACAGTTTAATTTACTTCGAAAATGCCTCGAAGTTGAGGTATTGGATGCTAAGACCCTGGATGGATGTCAGAAGAAGTTTTATATGAAAGTTTTTATTTACAAAAACATTTCCACGCTTTAATTATTTAATGGGATAATCACATCATTACGATATTAACTAAGTTAATTTTAAGTATCACGTCAAAAAATCTTATATTTCCCGAAAAATAAAAACCCTAATAACAATAAAGTACATACATACAATGCGGAAATTAGTTTTTAATTTATAAAATATAATTATAATATACATATTATAATTATTGATAAAAATGAACTGTTTTAATTACGAGTGTTATTATTTATCGTATTCGTTTTTGTTTTTATCAAAAATTATCAAAAAACTTTTAAGTTGCAATGCTTTTCTAATGGAGAACAAAATTTTTATTTCGAATGTCAAAATGTTTTTATCGGTTATAAAAATTTTTACAATATTTTTTTAAAAAGTGTAAGTATTATTTTTAAAGATACATCAGGAAAACATAAAACTAAGAAATTTAAAAAAATCTTTTTACAGAAATAGAATAGTTAGTAACAAAAAACAATTGAAGACGTTAGTTAACGAAGGCAAATATAAAAATTGCTAGGAATATAACATGTTCCAAAACAAGAAGCAACAAAAATTTTTTAGAAAATAGCTGCTGAATTAAATAGTTATGGTCGAAAGAGAGTTTGATAAATGGCAAAGGGCAAGATTGCTATGTGCAATTATTTTAAAAACTTTTGGTTATGTTTTTCGTTTTTAGTATATTTTCAAAAAATTTTGTAAAAATGCTTCCTATATAGCTTCACTCTGTCCGTCCGTCCGTATGTTTACAAAAACTTTTACACCGTTTGAAATAGAGTAAAAATATTTTTACCACGGGTAGGTATTGCAAAAAAAATAATTTCGTAGAAGAACGTTTTTCTGTAGCTCCACCGGCTATGGAGCTACAGTCCCCAAAAGTTGGAAAAAGCCCTATATTTAAATTGTTATAACACAGTTTTTTTTAAGTGTATTTTCAATCTGAAAACGGCCAAACATAGCTGGTTTAATAAACTTTATAAATTTTTAAAAGGCAAATGCTTAGGGTTCCCATACGGTACTAAAATTTACCATTATACAAAACTCAATTTTTGCAAAATTTTTGGCCCCACATCTCCTAAACGGTTTAAGCTAGGATTTTGAAATTTTGGGTGAAGTTAGATCCGCAGAAACTAATAGGAGTCGGTTAACAAAATTTTTTTGTCAGATGAAGTAAGGTCCTTAAAACTAAAAATTTACTGTTAGCAGTAAATTTTATAAGTAAGCAGTAACTTAGTCACCAATGTATATTTCACCAAAATTAAACTCAGTATGTAATACGAGTACAATATTATTTTGAAAATGTGCTTTTTTTAAAAAACCGTTAATTTTTTTCATCACTTGTTAAATTATGGAATGATTTAAAATTTAAAATTATAAAGAAAGTGATTCAAGAAAAAGTAGAGCTTCAACAAACAGGAGGTCCAAAAAAAATAATAAAATAAGGATAATAGATTTAGATAAATTTTCAAACGCAGAAGGCGTACACAAATCAATATCGAGCCTCAGCCCAGCACAATTAAAAACATACCAGTCAACAATAATTCAATTGCTGTAGAACACTATAGCAGTACCACCACAAATGAAAGAACAAAAAGTTCAATTTCAGTACATGTGTTAGAATCACCAAATTTAAATAGTAATGTAGCTAAAACCAAAAAATGGCTAATAGTTGAAAGAACAAAAATATTGGAAGGCCACAATTTATTATTCATTTTTATTAATTTTTTATTATATGCTTTTTGTTTTTGAATGAAATTAGTTTTTTACATTTAATTTTAAAATATAATGTTTTTGTTTTTTTTTTTTGAGTTAAATGAATTTTTATTGCTTAATAAAACATATTTTTTTTTTTAAATAAAATTGATGTTATTTTGTTTTGTTAGAAGTGAATCTCTAATTCATTTATCTTTATTTAATATCATTGAAGTTAATTCTTCATTTATATTTTCTGTTTCATCGTCTTGAATTTTTAATTTTCAATTTCTATATTTTCGACATTATAATTTACACATATATTGTCCAATGCCTGCGCACACGTTTTTAACTTGCACAGCATTTTCGGGTCATTACCTAACTTAATACTGCATGATCGCATACCTAGAAAAATATATAATTTTTACGTTAATTTATAATGTTTATCTATACTTACTATCAACGCATTGAGGCTATAAAATCCTTTCCGACTCTAGTATACATGCCTTATTTCTTTTATTGGACTAAATAATTTAAAATGTGTTACATCTATACATCCTATAACATTAGGTATTTTTAATTTTTAATAAAAATAAATTTTTGGCGCTGTTTCCTCTTCTTGAGTATACTTAAATGAAATTTCCTCTAGGCAAATATATTTTTTCAATAAATTGACAATTTTATGATAATGAACTCCTTTTTTATATGTAATAAAAATATTGCTACTAGAAATTTAACTAACACCTGTATTGATCACATATTTACTAACAATCTAAGAGAAACAATTAACTTATCACATATTAATATTGATTTATTAGATCATAATATCATTATAGCTGAAGTTTTAAATAATAATATGACAGTCAACAAAAAGCAAAGGTCAACAACTTTGACACATTCCACATACAATAAGGTTACCTTACAAAGTATTGAATCGATTCTTAAATGAAGAAAAATTTAGCGTCATGTATAAAAGTAAACAAAAATTTTAATAATAAAAATAAAAATTGGATCGACAAGGAATAGATTTGTATAACGAAAGCAAAACATTTCTGGTACTCTAAATGGAGAAACTATATATCGAATATTGAACTAGAAAATCATTTTAAGTACTATAGAAATAAGGTAAAATAAGTATACACAGAAAAAAAAAAATTATATTTTAAAAATAAAACTTGGTGTTGCATTAATGAATTAATTTATAATGGTAAAAATAGGAAAAAAGAAATGTCAGATTTCCTTCAGGGACTATCAGAAAAGGAAGAAAAAATAAAAATAAATCAATTAAACATACATTTTGCTACAGCAGGATAAATATTAGCCAACAAATATGTAAATAGAATATATTTCACAAAAGCAAAAACTACTAAATCCTTCGAATTTGAGATAGTAGATAAGAATGATATTTTTAATACAATTAAAAGCCTTAACAATTCAAAAGCAATAGACAATTTAAATCTTTCGTCGAACATGTTAAAAGATTGCAATGAAACTCTGTGTGAACAAATAGCAATAATAGTAAATAAATCTCTAAGAGAAGGTGTGGTACCAAAACAATTAAATGATCCAAACAACTACCGACCAATTTGCATAGGAGCAGTATTAGGAAAAATCGTCGAAAAAATTTTTAATTTCTAAATCTGCAAATTTCTATATAACAATAACTTATTATCCAAACAACAATATGGTCTTAACAAAAATCTAATACAGAAATGGAATTTGTGGACATAACCTTTGTGAAAAGCTTAAAAGATAAAAAAAAATCAGTATCTCTTGTTTTCATGGATTTATCTAAAGATTCTAAAGCATTCGATTCAGTTGATACTAAAATACTTCTTAAAATAGTTCAATCATTTGGCTTTTAAGTGGATTGCTTCTTATTTATGCAATCATATTCAATACACACAAATTGGGAGTAGAATAAGTGATTCAGAAAAGGTAAAACTTGATATACGCCAAGGCAGCATTATAGGAACCATTACTCTTCATACTGTATATTGAGGGTATTCAACAAATTAACATTAATGCAGAAATATTCTTGTATGCGAATGATATTTGTTTTGTATTTCAAGCAGACACCTATACGGATTTACAGTATAGAATGAATACTGAATTAACCAAAATTAGTGAGTGGATGCTTATTCCAAAATTAACAATAAATATTGGAAAAACCAAATCGATGGTAATTGGTAATTCTCCACAAAAATTAAATGTTCAAACTGCTGATAAAAAGTTAAAGCAAGTTGAAGAATATTAAAATCTTGGTTTTTGGACAGATTCGAAATTTAAGTGGAACGTGCATACAACATATTTATCTAGAAAACTTTCGTCAATTGCTGGAGTATTTAAAAAAATATCATATGCGTTACCCAATTCTGTGAAAAAGCAAATCTACTATGCCCTTTTACATAGCCACTTAATCTATGGAATAAATTTGTGGGGAACAGCATCAAAACAAAACATACAAGATGTACAAGTAATACAGAACAAAGCCTTAAAAAATTTATATCATTATAAATGGTTGGAAAATACACAGTATATTTATATTGCAAACAATCTACTTTTAGTTAAAGATCTGATACACGTCAAACTACCATTATAATGTTCACACTGCAACAACATTAACTAAACGCAGGGATCATTATAACATGAATATTCGCAATCAGAAATTATTGCATGTTGATCGAACAGCACAATTTGGTCTTTCAACTACAATGTATATCGCTGTTAAAGATTATAACAAACTTGACAATAATTTAAAAATACTAACAAGTTAAAAACTTAAAAAAGAATTAAGAGAACGAATTTTAGGTAAATATAGTATATCTATAATCAGTCTTAAAGACTCTGTAATGTTTTTTTCATTTATCTAAAATTAATATAAATTTCAATTTATAATTTGAAATATCTGGTAACTTCATTTATGTCATTTCTATTGTCACAATTTCTATTGTTTTATTAATTTTAAATTATCAAAGTTTTATTTTCCTTTTTGTTTTTTGTTTTCGTTATATTTTTTTTTGCTAATTTGTTACTTTTATTTTACATGAACTATATTACATTTGCCATATTTTATATTTTATACCTCTTTTATATTTTCCAATCTATGAAAGCCCTTTTTATAATCTAAAACTTTGCACAAAACTGAAAAAATTATAATTTCAGTAACAGAAATAGAATAAAATAATACCCAAACTGAATTTTCCAGTTCAAGAGGATTTGAAGAATCTCATATTGTCTTTCGTAAATTTATTAAATTTAGCTGACGTACCTCATCTTCTTCATTATAAAAAAAAACTCAGCAGATATACACCTCGATTCTTGAAAGTTCATCACTTCATACGAAGCGTTTCTCAACGCGTCTCCTATAAAAAAAAATATCACTTGTGCCTATTCTTGAAGACTTTTTGAGGTAATGTCATTTTTGTAAAGTTGGTATAGACATTGCAATGTTTTTTTTTACTTTTGAGTTTTTGTTGTTGTCAAAATTTATAAACATAAATATATATGAGTTTTTTTGAATATGAAAAAAAAAAATTAATACAGAATTTTGGAAGAAGCATAAGAAATAATTCCAGTCCTTTTGGATTACCTACACATTTTAAATAAAAAAAGGATGTTGAACTACTTAAATTTTTAATATGTACCTTTAATTTTGCAGATTAATAAGTTTAATCAACATATTTGTTTTAACCTGAATTTAATACAAGTAACTGAAATTAACCCGGTTTATACTGAAACTAATTTTTATGCAATTTTCATGTTTTTGTTATTGAATTGCAATGAAGATAAGAAGAAACATTTTATGTTTAGAAAGCATTTTTCTATTTCTTGTGGTTTATAAGATAATGAGTGTCCTTTAAAAAGGATGGTAGCACAATATACAGTCAAATTTGTTAATTTTTTTAACATTTTTATTTTCATTTATTTTTACTTTTTATAAATATATTTAATTATTACCATAGGTGATATATAATTAAGAAATTGTGTACGATACTTAAGTTGTAAATTTTTTTTTTATATTTAAATGAATTATATGATAAGTTCTAAATTAGTAATTGAATTTTAGAAATACATTTATTACATATTTTGATTATTAAATTTTGTGATAAAAAGCTATTGAAAGCATTAATGGTTTTGAACATTAAAAACCATCAAATATATAAACTTTTATATTTATATTATTACAAATTAATACTTCTTTCGAATAACTTTGAGTTTAATCATATAAAACCTTAAAAAATAAGTAAACTAAGGGAATAAATTTAAAAATTATTTAAAATTGAAATAATTAATCAAGGGTACTAAATCATTCAACAGTAAATGCACTACAGCTAAAAATTCTGAAAAGAAGTAGTTGCTCCATGTGTGTAAAATTTATTGGATAAAAAGTTTTAAATATGTAATTTTGTAATTGCATTTTACGAATTCATTTATTTTTTATATTTTTACCAAAGAAGTGCTATCACATTTAAATTCCCAGTTTTTTCATTTTTGTTTGTTAACAAATTTTAACGAAAATACTTCCAATTTGGTTGCTCCTTCGTAGGCAAATTTAGAAGAGCAACCAAATTGCTATCATTTCGTATGCTACGTTTTCAAGAATTGCCAAACGTGATGATTTTTCCAACTCAATCACGTCAAATTGACAACATGGCGTCGATATCACTTTTGAGTTTTCAAGAATAGCCATTCACATCACTTTTGTGATACTCATCGAATGCTACGCCTTCAAGAATCTGGCTGATAATTTTTAATTATTTTTAATTCTTCAAACTCAAAGTACTAAATTAGTAGTAGTATTACTAAATGGTATTTAATATGTAATATACATATAAATCATGAATATGTACATGTACAGAACCGAACCCGTATCATATCGCATATTACATATAGGATTAATATTTACACTACAGCTGATTGGCATTGAATTTATTGGTAATCGTATAGTATTTTTTTTTATACAAATTCAGTTTGTTTATCAACTGAAATAAAGGTCTAAAATAAATTGTAAGTTATTATGTTTCATTATTTTTTTCTTGTTTTATTTAAAATTTTCATCCTATCTAGAGATACATATGAATGGGTTTCCTTTGCAGATATTCACTTACAATTTTGTCTAATTAATATTACATAAATTAAATCTAAAATTTGTATTTTATGCTAATAACATTTATCATTAAAACTATACCAATCTAGATGTCTATTTTGTGTTAATTTTATAATTTCATTTTTTATGAATGTTTTTAAATTTAGTTTTTTAGATAGTTCTTAAAAAGAACTTTAAAGCATTTAAATTGATAGCAAGGGATGTTGAAAAATTCTTTAGAAAGGTTTTGCAAAAAATGTTCATTGCAGTATAAATAAAGACGGTACTCTCCATATCTGATTTGTTAAAATATCAAAAAAATTCTAGTAAACCAAAATGTTAATATTTTAAAAACAGTAATTATATCATACTTACTTATTAAACTTTTTAATTTTTTTTTTGTCTCAATTGGTGCAATATAAAAATATTTTTATTTTTTTATATAGAAACTTAGGCTTTTTATTTTTTAACTATTCAGAAAATATTTTAAATATACACAAAAAAAGTTATAACCGTACTGTTTAAAAATAAATCTTAAACTGACTATTGACTGTACTAGAATAAAATTCATTGTATACAAAATTCCAATACAGCAAATGTTTTTTATTCTTAACTTGAGAAGAGTACATTCATAAGCGACCATAAATTATTCTTAATAGGAATACTTTCTAACAGTAAAAAATCATCTTTTTGCTGCGCACTTGATGTTAAAAAATTATTCCTAATACGAATAACGTATTCTTAACAAAATCAAACTTTAATTTTTACAGGGCGAAGTTATTCTTAAAAGGAATATTTTATTCTTTATACATTTTGGTTTTAGTTGATAAAAAGAGAGCTAGAATAATTTAGTTTATTCTTTAAAAGAATAATTGATAATTTTTGAACTTAATATTTTGAGATGTACTTTTATTCTTAATAGGAATAATATGTTAGAATTAAGAAATCAATATTCATAGTAAGAATAAATTTAACCCTAGTTAAAATAGTTGGTTTTATTCCTAAAAAAAGAGTGCTATTTAATTTCTCTCCGTGTAGATGAAATTGTATACGTACATTTGCTATTAGGTGAAATCATTTGTGACTTTTATAATAGTTGGGAAGACGATATATATTTATTATCACCCATATTCTTTTAGTCGCTTCATACGAAAAAATCCGCTTAAGCGATCAATTTCTATTCTTGAAGACGCATAAGCGGTACATTGTACTTAACGCGATAAGAACTGTCAAATGCGTCGCTTGTAGTATTCTTTAAGACTTTTGCTACGAAACGATAGCGATTTTATATCACCTCTGTTTGTGTAACCGATAAGAGTATCGCTTCAAGTATAAAATTTTTTTGTTCTTTGTTTTAATTTAAAAATAAAATGGAACTAGCCAGAAAAGTAAGTAATATTTAAAATAATTTAAAATTTTTGTGTTTTTGTTATGTTATTCATTTATTTTATCGAAGAATCGTAAAACATAAACGATGACATTTTATTTACTTTTATTTTTACTTTTTAAATTAACAAAAAAAACAAAACACTACTTAAAATTTTAAAATCTTGACTCTTAATTTTCTTTACTTTTCAAAGCAAGAAAAAAATTCAAATTTAGTTTAAAAAACTTTTTTTTTCTTTTTGACAGCAGCGAAGTACTACCAACATTTAAAAATTTTATCGTCTGACTAAGAGAATTATAAATTTAACTAGAGAAGCGGTGAATTTTTTCATCGTTTGAGAGATGCGTCTTGAAGAATTAGGGTGTATGATACTGAAGTTCATAAGCGGAAGGAAATTTATTATATCCCCCTTTACATCTTATATAACTGATGTTTTACAATATCTTGTTGAAGTTTTCTGTTTAGCAAAAATTAAAGCGTAGAGTGACTTTAAGCATTTCATTCAATTCCTGAATTGCATTTATTTTTTGTACAATTCCGTTTTTAAAAGTAAATTACATTTAATTTGAATATGATAACCATAATTTAGGTTTGCCTTAACGGAATCCAAATTTTTTACAAATTCTTTTGTTTTCTGTTTTTATTTTAATGTTCATCTATAAAGTTTTCATTTCAATTAAATAATTTAAAATAAAAGTACTACCTTTAGTTAATGGATTTTTATATGGATTCTTCCTTTTTGAATTTATAAATTTTTCATTAAATATATCAAACAAATGATTTATTCTTTCAAAAGAGTAATTTTTCGTTCCTGTTTTATTTATTTTCAAATCCTTATTTTCCTTTTCAAAATCACATTGGAAGTTTTCATCACTGAGATTAGGTATAGCGATATTACTATTTCTTATTATTATTTCTTATAATTTATTTCTTAATATATATTTCTTGAAATGTTTTTCGGACACATGATAGGTTTTTTGATTATCTAATTCAATACTTAAGTTATCACTCTATTGTGTTCTCATTTCTACCTTTCCTGTACATTAATGTTAAGAACTAGGTTTTGCAAATATATTATTTTAAACTAATAATTTATTTTATAAAATAATATATTATATTTTTAGAAGAGTAGACTGTGTCAACTCTGGGATACTCGTATGACCGTAACATATACATTATATGATCCGGTCAATTACTTTTGGCCAAATTTCAAACATAAAGCTTTATTAAATTTAGTGGAATACTTATATAAAAGAAGGAGTTGTATGGCAGCTACTCGAACCCTCTGCAGTAGACCAACCAAATTTTGCTATAACTTTGGCCATTACACTAAACTATTTTTAGCAAAATTTCAGACACCCAGCTTCATTAGGTGGGGGAGTAATGCCCATATAAAATAAGAAGTTGTATGGCAGCTACTCGAACCCACTGCAGTAGACCAACCAAATTTGGCAGAAACTTTGGCCATAAAACTTAACCACTTTTGGCAAAATTTCAGACACGCAGCTGTAATAGGTACAGAGTAATACTCATATAAAAAAGAAGTTGTATGGCAGCTACCCGAACCCATGGACCGAAATGGCTGGATTCAAATAGCGATAACGGCTATTGCAAAAAAACAAATTTGCGAAAATTTCAATATCCTAACTCCTTTAGTTTTTAAATAATATAACAATAATCATATGTTTGTTGATTTACACAAGAAAAACAATAGTATAAAATTTCAAATATGTAATAAATGTGTTATTTAATTAATTAAATGCATAGATACATATACACGGTTGAAAATTTAGGTATAAAATTAATAAATTTTATGTATGCATATAAATTCAAGCAAAAAATTTATTGATTTAATAAAAACAGAACCTAATAAGTATTGTTGATTAATTTGATAAGTAATAAATATAAAATTATTTGATAAATAGTAATGTATTAATTTGATATGACTGTTGGTATTAAAATTTTTGATACATTAATGTTATTAATTTAACAAGTTAACTTCATATTAATATTAATAGGAATAAGTTATTAAAATAATAAGGAGCGAATTATTAGATACAAAATTATATCAATAATATGAAAAATATATGAATTCAGTAGGATAATTTTATATAGTTTTTATACCCTACACCTATAGAATAGGTAAAGGGGTATATTAACTTTGGTATGGTGTTTGTAACCACCTAAAGGAAACGAGCTAGATATGGAAAACTATATATATTTGTGATCAGCGTGATTTGTGATCACGATAACTCAAAAAATAATGGAGCTATCTTGATGAAATTTTAACTGTAGGTTACTACGATTGAAAGAACGGCGGGGATTGCATATGGGCTAAATCGGCCCATGCGTTCGGATTCTGGACCTTTTAATCGATCGAAGGGCTAACGAACATATATAAAAAATCACGATAACTCAACAACTAATGACGCTATCTTCATCAAATTTGTGCTGTAGGTTACTAGTAATGAAACTACTTCGGGGATTTCGTAAGGTCGGGATTGGACAATGGGTTCGGAACTTAGAACTTTTTGATCGAATTTAGGTCAAACTAGCATAATTCCGAAACCAATAAAGATAGAACCTCCAAATCTGGTATCAGGGTGTCCCTTCCTATTTCCTAAGTGCCTTGGAAATTTGGGCCCCATTGTAGTAGTGGGTCGGGGACCAGCCACTCAGTTCCGAGGACCTTAAAGCATATTTTCGAAATTAATAAAGATAGTAACTTCTTTACTATTTCCTGCGTGTCCCTCTAATTTTGGATCAATTGGTGTGGTGGTTCAGTACCTCTCTTAGACCCCCCAATGTGTAAAAGCTTATCATCGAAATTAATAAAACTAATAACATAAAATTAAGATATAACGTTCCAATTGTGTACAAGGGTTAACTAGTATTGAAAGTATGACGGGGACTGCATATGGGCGAAATCGTACAATGGTTTCGGGTTCTGGAACCCTTGAAAAGTTCAAGGGCTAACAAACATATATCTTACAAACACCATAACTCAAAAAATAATGCCGCTATTTTGATGAAATTTAAACTCTAGGTTACTAGTAATGAAAGTACCATGGGAATTTGTGGTCGAGTTTAATTTCGAAGCCAAAGAATATATTTCCTATGTGTCCCCGAAATATAGACTTAATTGTAGTGGTTCAGCTATGTTCAAAGGTACTTGCTGCATTTATGTAAAATTTATTTTTATATTTAAATGAATTATATGAAAAGGTCTATATTTGTAATTGTATTTTAGAAATACATTTATTGCATATTTTGCGTTTATAAGCTTTTCTATTAGGTATATAAACTAACCATTTAAAATAATTGCAATTTTGAAAATTTGGATTATTAAATATATTATGCTTTGATTATCTTTTTATCACAAAATATAATAATTAGAATTTTTTCATTTTGTAATTGAATTGGAATAAATATATTTTCACTTATTTCAAGTTTTTTGTTTTTTAATATTTTTAAATAGATAAATTAGTAAGAATTTGTAATATTTTTTAATAGATAGTGTAATTAGAAAATGTTTTTAGTATTATAAAGTTAATTTGGTTAGCTATGTCTTACGATCAAATTCATAACAGCTTTTATGGTGTTAAAATGACTTATGGATATGTCCTTAAATTTGAACCAAATAGGTGTAGACTGTAGGGTATTTCTAAGTAGGGTAGGGTTGCACCAACTGACTGTTTCTTTACTTGTTTTTATAATAATTTCATATAGTTTTTATAATCATTTCACATTATTTTTATAATATGAAGATGCATATATTGTTGTCATTTTTTTTGCAAGGATAGAGAAGCGTCCTCTCACGTAAGGCCTTTAGTTTTTTATAAATAAATGGTTTTATTTAGATTTAAATAAATAAAAAATATGTATCTGAAATATTATATCTTATTAAATAAATAAATAAGAAGAAAATAACAATAATTAAATGATTTTTTTTTTAATTAAAGTAAGAAATTTAAATAACAATTTTTAAGATTTTAATGTTTTTTTTATATATAACAATAGTTACTTGCTATACTTAAGTTTAAATTTTTTATATTAATTATTTCATCAGTTTTACATTAAATTGTTTCATAATATGCTTTCAATGCTTTTTTAAAATATAAGTATTTTTTATTAGTCTTTGTGGAACTGGAAAAACTATATAAATAATTTTGTTTCTGATCCACTTCACTTTTAAAACTAAAGTTTTATTGAATTACAAGTGTCATTCCGCGCATATTTTTTTTGTTTGTTTTTATCTAAAACCGTTTTAATTTTCTATTAATATTTATAAAATTAAAACATAGTTCTTATTAAAAAAATAGTAACGTCTTGTTAGTTTAATAATGTAGAGTATGAAATTAACATTTTGCGCTTTATATTGTTCCGTCTTTAAGCTGTTGTTTTGTCACCAAGAAAAAATTTAAGAGAAGTTAAACTTATTAATTTTATAAGTATAGTTATGAAAGCAAAACCAAAGTGCTTTAAATGCATTTGAACAAATTTGAATTTTTGCTAAAGAAAGAAAAAAAAATTATGTAGTAAAAAAATTGTATTAAATTTAAAAGGTTTTCATAAAAACTAGATTTGAATAATTTTTTTTTTTTAATAAAGTAACTTACAAAATCTATATACTATATAGTATAAAAATAAATTCTATAATTTTTTTATATTTCCATTTTATTGTACAGAATTTATAAATTTGACTTATCAAAATTAATATATTTTAAATATAAATATAATAATATATATATTTAAGTTTATTATTTAAGAATGCATACGAGTTTTATATTACATTTATAAGAATAATGAGATAAACGTGAATAATAATTCAGCAATGTATTAATTTTATAGATAAAGTGTATTATAAGAGTTATACGAAAAAACTTATTAATTTTTATACCTAAATTTGCAACTGGTAAATACAAATTTGTTTTTCCTGTAATATCACAATAATACTTTGCAATTCATTTCAAATTACACTTTTTCATTTTATTTTTTTTAATTTTTTTTAATAATAATTATTTTAATAAAATAATTTTCATAATATTTTAATGTTAATTTTAATTGGAGCAGTTACAATAAAACATAAACCTTTATATACAAGGTATTTATATATCACTCTTTATATATTTTATGTACTCATTGGTTCAAATTAATGGCTTAATCAATAATTAATAATTATATATCTTAAATACAAAAATACATTAATATAACAATATAAACAAATACAAAATATAAAAAAATAATTTAATTGAATAATAAAACTCACAGATATAGAATACCATATAACTCAAATACAAAATATTACAATATAAGCAAAAATAGAACTGTATCTATTGAAAATGTAAGACGTTTCTACTTATTATAAGGCCTAGTACTATCTCATATTTAAATTGAATGTGGAATTAATTAAGATCAATTCTTATAACACAAATATAATATGACCCCCGGTTCCAACATCTACCTATGGTATAGACAGGCTTATTGGCCTAAAAGTTGAACAGTTAGCGCTTAAAAAAAATATTAAAATATTCGTTTTCACAAATTTCAAGTTTTTCTCGTTATTAATTTCGAAGATAAGCTTTTTAATGTTGGGATTTCTTAGGAGGTAGCTGAACCACCACTCTAATTAAGTCTAAATTTGGGGGCACAAAAAAAAAAACAGGAAAGAACACCAAATTCAAAGCTTCTATATTTTTTCAAGTTACTATCTTTATTAATTTCGATTCGAAGCCATGTTTTAGGTTTTGGGAGTAAAAGAGTGGTACGGTACCACTTAAAATATTAAACAACAAATAAAGTTGAGATAAATGGATTCGTAAAATGCAATTACAAAATTACATATTTAAAACTTTTATCCAATTCAATAAAATTTTACACAGATGCAGCAATTATTGTTGAATGTTGCATTTACTGTTGAATGATAAATGATAATTAAACTCAAAGTTATTCGAAAGAAATATTAATTTGTAATAATATAAGTATAAAAGTTTATATACTCGTAATTTCATAGTTTTCAATGTTAGTTAAAACCATTAATGCTTTCATTAGCTTTTTATCACAAAATTTAATAATCAAAATATGCAATAAATGTATTTCTAAAATACAATGATAAATTTAGAACTGTTCATACACAATTAATTTTAATACAAAAATAAATTTTACAACTTATGTATGGTACACAATTTCTTAATTATATATTACCATTGATTAAGAACTATATATAGAGATAAACATTTTCATGTTAAAAATTTGTATGAAAATTTATATGAGCATTACACTACATCTAATAAAGCTGTATGTTTGAAATTTTGCCAAAAGTAAGTAACAGGATGATAGAATGCTAATATTACGGACATACGGGTATCCCAGAGTTGATACAGTCTACTCTACTGCACTCTTCCTCGTTTTTATTTTTATTCGATTTTTTTTCTTTTTAGTATCATATATCATCATTACATGTACTATGTAGAGTGAAAAATGGTCTACAAATTTAATTGGTATAAATTGAGAGAATAAAAATAAAAATAAAGGGTATAAAATAGAAATAGTTACAATACATTTAAAAGGTGCCAACCGTTTTGAGAGAATTTGAAAAAATATGCGAAAAAAGTTTCATACTAATTTTTAGCATGAAAATGTTTATCTATATATAATTCTTAATCAATGATATTTCCTATGGTAATAATTCAATAAAATATAGATATGATATAATTAAAAAATAAAAACAAAAAAAAATTCGTCGTTTATTAAAAAAATATTTAGTTTTTAATTCATAAAATATAATTAGAGGTCGCAATTCCGGGATCCCGGGAATATATTCAATCCCGAAATTCCGGGATTCAGAATCCCAAATTCTAATTATTAACCATTCTAATTATTAACCAATTTCTAAAAAAAAATGGAAAATCATTTATATTGTATACTTTTAAGCATTTTGAATTTTGGCCGTTTTCTATTTAAATAATATTTAGTGTAAGTAGACTTTGCTTTTCGATAGGTTTTGCCTTTCTGTTAGTATTGGAATTGCAGTCGGTTAAAGTTTTTATGTGCGAATAATATATTTATGATTTTGTGCTGATATTTATGGAAACTTACAAACTTAATTTTAAATAAAAAATTTTTAATTTACTCATTCAATTTTACCATTTTAAGTGTTTTTAAATAAAATAAGGTAAGTAGTTATCAGAAAATTTAAAAAAAAAACATATTTTGCTACATATATATATTTTTAATTCAAAGTTTATTAATTCATTTCTTACTTTATCACAGATTTAGCGATGACAAATAAGGCAGAAGTATGGAAAATTTTACGACAGATCAGAAACAGAAGCATCTGCTAAATGCAAACGCTGTCCAAAAATTATTGAGACGACAGGAGGATCTACTAAGGGACTTCATACACATTTAAAAAGTATTCATAATATTGATACGCGCAAAAAGGATGGACATGATGATGCAACTACATTTCAATCCCAAAGTATTTGGAAGAAACGAAAACTAACAGACTATTTTGCTATTAAAGACGATAAATCACTTCAAGCCACAGTTTCGAGAATGGAAGCACGAGATGGATTTCCATTTTTAGTATTTGTTACTTCCAATGATCTAAGAAGTGCACTGACGGGAAAGGGATTTGATTTACCAAAATCTGAACACAGTTTCCGAAAAATGACTTTGGACTATGCTATGAAATTTCGGTCAGATAATATGAAAGAAATTGAGTACGAAATTAAGGAAGGACGGAAGTTTAGTGTTTCATTTGATGAGTGGACATCTAATCGAGGGTGCAGGTATATGAATGTCAATGTTCATGGTAACTCTTCAAAACTCTAGAATTTGGGCCTTGTCCATGTGCTTGGATCAGTGACAGCCGAAGTATGTGTTGAGCTACTAAGTAAGAGGCTGGATAAATATAATTTGACGGAGCCAGTGTTATGGTAAAAGTTGGTAAACTTATCGCTCCAGAACAACAACTGTGTCTTGTTCATGGTATACAGCTTACAGTTTTGGACGTTTTGTACAAAAAGAATTTTGTGCATGAAAATTACGATAACGTTGAAATAGCAACAGACTTTGATAAAGTATAGGACTCAACCCAATCAGATTATGAAGAAGATATTTGTTTTCAAGAAGAATGTGGAGTTACTGTTGTAAATAGAGACACAGAGGCAGATCTGCTAGCCAATATTTCTCCAGTAATTGATAAAATGCGAAGGACTGTTCGCATGTTCGAGCGAGCCCCAACTAAAAATGACATTTTGCAGAAGTACATTTTAGAAGGTCACGGAAAAGAGCTAAAGCTGCTTTTGGATTGTAAAAAAAGATGGAGCAGCTTATTCATTATGCTGGAACGTTTTAATTTTCTCAAGATTTCTTTTCAGAAATGTCTTGTAGATTTGAAATCTCCTATTAATTTCTCAAATGAAGAGCTTAAGAGCATCCTCGATATTATTTCGGCCCTGGGGCCCGTGAAGTTGGCAGTAGAAGTATTGTGTCGTAAGGACTCAAATTTACTAACCGCAACACCAGCACTACAGTTCATGCTGCAAAAACTTGACAATAATGGATCACCAATATGTAAACAAATGTCACAAGCGCATAAATTACGCATTAAAGAACGACTTAGTCCAGAACTCTCTGGTGTCTTACAATATTTACACAAGTCTAGCAGCATTGATGAAGATTTCTGTGTGTTTAAGATGCCATTGAAATTACTCTAGAAATACTCTATAAAGGCTGTCTGTTTCAACCACAGAAGCCAGAAGAGCCGAATCTCTAATTTTGAATGATACACCAGAAACTAATACGACAATACCAATGCAAGATCAGCTACAATTAGCAATTGAAAAAAGATTAGCAAAATCACCAATGCCATCTGGATCATCAGCAAATAACTTAAATCTAGTTTTAAAAAGAGAGATGGCTGCTTTCGGTGTTAATTTAAATATGGTGTATAATTTTTTGTTAACCATTCCACCTAGAAGTGTAGATTCGGAGCGAGCTTTTTCAGCTGCCGGAATTTTATGTACCACGTTTCGTTCACGTCATTTAAACGAAACTGTCGATTCATTGTGTTTCCTTCGAGGATTTTTTCACCAACAAAAAGAAACTAATTTAAAATAAACATTAAATATCAGTAAAAATATATATTTTTTTCTTACCTTTTTTTATATATCTATAATATAATAATAAATAATGAATTTTGTAATGAAACTTGTGAATACATAATGAATTTTCTTTTTCATTATTTCTAAATAAAAAAAAAACTTTTTATAATTAAATTTTGTACAATTTTTTCAGTTTTTCCAAATAAATATTAACAAAATTCTACTAGGTTAATCCCGGCGGGATTCCGAGATCAACAAAAACCAATCCCGAAATCCCGGGATTGAAATAAGGCTCCGGAATTGCGATCCCTAGTGGTACCTGAACTTTTCCGCCAATTAGTTCCAAATTTCAATTACACAAAGAAAATAAAAAAAATACCTGTGCCCCAAATTTGAATGCTTCTTTGGTTTTGAAATTACGATCGTTTGGCCTTAATCCGATTAAAAGCTTTTAGGACCTAAACCCATTGTCCGTTCTCGATCAAAAGCAATCCCCTCGGTACTTTTATTACTAGTAACCGAAAGTTTCATCAAGAGCGTCCTTTTTTTTTTGGATATATGCTCGTTAGCCCTTGAACTGACCAAAAGTTCCAGAACCCGAATTCATGGTCCGATTTTGAACCGTTTAAAAGATATGTGGGGTCAAAAACTTGCAAGGTTTACAAAATGGTAAATTTTAGTATCGTATGGAAACTCTATATGTTTGTCTTTTCAATGTTTAAAAAGCTTATAAAACCACCTTTCTTTTACCGTTTTCAGGTTGAAAATATACATAACAGAATGGTTGTTATAACAATGTAAGAATCAATTTATGAAAATATTTTTTTTTGCAATACCTACTCCTGTTTAAAATTTCTTTATTTCAAATGATGTAAAAGTTTTTATGGTTATTACGGTTATTACGGACGTGCGGACAGATAGAGTGAAACAATATAGGCACATTTTTAAAAACTTTTGAAAATGTGCTAAAAAAAGCAATACACAGACAATATTTGAAGTCGCAATAAAAATAATTTTTATACCTATACATATAATTTTTTTTTTTTTTTTTTTGCCGGCACCTCTACGTGCTAACTGTTCACTGTGATAGGCCAAACAGCCTGACTATATATGTGCATGTCGGAACAGGGGAGATATATTCATATATTAGAACAGATCAAATGAATTCCACATACAATTTAAACATGCGATAGTACTTCGCCATATAACATGTATAAATGTCTTGGATTTTCAATAGATACAGTTCTATTTTTGCTTATATTGTAATATTTTGTACTTGAGTTATATGGTATTCTATATCAGTGAGTTATATTATTTAATTGAAATATTTGTTTACATTTTGTATTTGTTTATATTGTTATATTTATTTATTGATTATTAAAGGTATATAATTATTAGTTAAGTCATTAATTTGAACCCAAAGGTGAATGGTAGCTGAGTCGAGATGAAAACCAGATAAAAGTTTTTTCACTTTCACTGGGATTCGAGCCTGGGGCCTCTCGCATGAAAGTCGGCACTCTAACCACCGTGCCACCCAGCCGTTAATTAGTATTGATAGGCAATATCTAACTTCATTGATAATTTACAAAATAATGTTTTTTTTTATTATTTTTCCTTTTTTTTGTGGTAAATAAGAACATAGTAAAAAAATGTTTTATTTATTTTTTTTGGTCGTCTGAATAAAAATTTATATGGAATGCTACTTTATGTTATATATTCTTTGGTTATATTTACTTAATTATGTTAGAGAACCAAGTAAAAACTGTTTTTTTTTGTTTAACATGTGTATTCATATATAATTTATTTAGTTTAGAATTTAAATTTATATAATTTCATACGCTAATAAATATGAATTTTTAAAAAAGAATTTGAACCCGCTATTTTCTCGTTTACTAAGGTATTCTAATGCCGTATTACCTTGCTGTTAGGGAGCTACGTCGCTGATTCTGTAAGAAACCGAAAATGACATTCACATGATAATCATCATGTATGGATATTCTAAAAGACTTTTCCTACGACGTGGTAGGAATTTCTTATCACATTTAAATTTGTCTTCGAAGCGGTATCACTTGCAGTTTTTATAAAGCCACGAGAATATTAAAATTGCTCCTCCGTTTGTAACGCATCGATCTTAACATGCTAGATATAATGTCAAAGATATGTATCCGAACAGCATCGAAAAGTAAATCGATCTGACAGGGTGTGTCAGTCCGTGTGTCCACATATTCATAGGGGAAAGATAATAGGAAGAGGGACAAATTCATACAAACTTTTTTAGTATGAAATATTTTTGGGAAAAGTAAACGATGTTCCAGGTTTTGAATGTATTAGTGAACATGTACTCTATTTAGAAAACATTTTGTTTATTTAATAAATAAAAGTATTTATTTACCCTTTTTGTATAATAATATTATAAACACACTTATACACATATTTATTAACTAAAAATAAAATTTCAATATATACATACAATGCACACTGCAACGCACACGGCAGTTAATATATACACATAACCATTGCTTATTACATATTTTTGTAAAAATAAAATTTAAAAAAATAAATATACTCGTTGTTGTTTTCTGTGTTGTAAATTATTTTTTGTTTACAAAATTTTAAGGACATTTGCCCTTTAGTTTTATTTTAATAAAGGATTACACCCAAATCATGTATCTCACTTTTGTGAGAAAAAAAATTATTTATGACGTTTTTAATTATTGATCTCACCACTACTCACCTAGTGACAAATATTGTTACTTCCAGTCACCTGGTGAGAAATAAATATTTTAGTGAATCATGTATCTCACCCCTATTGGAAAAGTGAATGAAAATGAGTAAAATTTATTTGCTTGTAGTTATTAGGTGAGAACAGAGTGAGTATTAGGTGAGAACAAAATGGAGTCGGGAAAAAAAGAGGTATACAATTATTATATTGCTTTCCATTAATAAAAAATAAAAAAAAATAATAAAATTTTTTGATATAAGGTGAAAAAAACCAACAAGAAGCAATTTGATGCGATGATGAAAGAAATGGAAGCTCATTCAGACATTGCCAGAGGGATTTTTAAATTTGGATCCTCCCGAGTTCAAGTAGATATATTTTGGGAAGGACTAACAAAATCCCTAAATAATCTTGGTCCACCTCTTCGAAATACGAAGGAATGGAGAAAAGTAGGTGTCAAAGAGTACAGATAGACAATTATTATTGTATATAATATTTGAAAAAATAATGAGAATTCCCAAATAAATTTTATGTACAAAAATAAAATATCAAAAGTTTTTCTTGATCGATAATAGCAGTTATTTTGCTAAATAGGTTTGGGCTGATTTAAAAAGAAACAAAACAAAAACTTAGTCACAACAAAAAAGATAAAAAAGCCACTGGTGGGGGAGATAATAAAGAAATAGAATTAACTCCTACGGAAAAAATCATTGACGAGATATTGAGCTTAGCGGATGCAGCTACGCCAGACGGAGAAGTTTTTGGAATCTCCGAAACTACTCCAATAGCTAGCACTAGTCAACAAACACCGCAAAGAGAGGAAGCAATAATGATAAATGAAGAAGAACCACCTATTAAGAGAAAAAGACTATTTAAAAAAAGAAATTTAAATGATGAAAGACTGAAATTATTAAAAACCCAAAGCGACACTCAATCAAAAATGTATGCAACAGGGAAAAAAATTGAAAAATCTCTTTACGAGATTAAAAAAGCTGTAAAAGAATTGGTTGATGTCCAAAAGGAAAAACTAATTTTAATGAAACAAATCAGTGATACAAAAAAGGCTAAATTATATTTAGGTTACGAAAAGTTAGAATTAAAAAAAAAACAATTAGAGTTAAAAGAGTTATAAACTCAAGTAAGAAATTAATTTTTTTTTATTTTATAATTTACCATAATATCCAAGAAGGATCATAATTTTATTTTTTTTCTATTTTATAATTTACCATAGTAATAAGAAAATAATGTTTTTATAAAATAATGTTTATAATATCCAAGAAGGATCATGTTAATTTTTTTTATAATTTATAATTTACCATATTAATAAGAAAATAATATTTTTATAAAATAATGTTTATAATATCCAAGAAGAATTAATGTTAATTTTTTTACTATGTTACTACATAATAAAAATAAAAATACGCATATTTTTTTTTTTTAAATTAAATTGTTTTTATTATCAGTTTTTTAATTATGTGCGAAATATATTAAGTAATGTATTTCTGATATTTATAGCTTCTTGAGAAACATCTACATTTTCATTTTGAGAAACATTTTCTACTGCATTAACATTTTCATCACAATTTATTTGGAAATCACATTCATTTATTTTGTAGAACCTGCACATATTATGTAAAGCGCAACACACATTGATTATTTGGGTTACTTTATTTGGCTTATAATGTAATCCTCTTTCTCCTATTATACAGCGAAATCGATTCTTCAATACACCTATAGTTCGCTCTACACAGTTCCTACCTTTTGCGTGCATTTTATTAAAAGATTCTTTGCAACTTCCTTCGTCTGTACTTCTGAAAGGTGTTATAAGGTATGGAAGTAATGGATAACCGGAATCACCTAAAAATAATTATTAAAAATTTCATATACATATATTTAATTAGTTAGAAAAAATTACCGAGTAACCATGTATTTCTCATCCCTTCATCATATTTTTTTTTTAAATATTCGTTACATTTACTGGTCCTCCAAATAAATGAATCGTGATTTGCCCCCGGATGTCTGGCATCAATATACTTTATAATTAATTTGTCATCGCATACCTAAATGAAATTATTAAAGAGACATTTTCTGCGTGAACATATTTTACCTACCAACATAGCATTAATGCTATAAAAGCCTTTTCGGTTGTAATAAAGATGTCTTTTATTAAGTGGCGGTGCCATAATTTTTACATGTGTTCCATCCACAGAACTTACTATTCCTGGAATCCCGGTTTTGTCTAAGAAATGTCGTTTTGTCATATATTCTTCATTTTCTCCTGATTGCATTTTTATCCATTCACTGCAAAGTTTTGATTCTAATATTGGCAGACACTCTGACAAAATTGTTGAAACTGTTTTGATAATTGATAATTGCCTTCAGCAAAGAATCTCAAACATACCGCCAATTTCATTATTGGTGGAATAGCAGTTGAACGGTATGTTTGCCGTAAATTATCTTCTATCGTGTCCAGTACGTATTTAAACACTTCTTTATTTAACCGAAAATTTCTTATAAATCTGTAATGAACTTTTCTTAAAAATGAACAAGAAATAATTTTTAATACATACTCATCATCTGAAATTTCAAATAAATTTGACTTGTTTCGAAGATTTCTCCGCTGCAATCTTAAATCAGTTTCATCAATACAATCTTCATCATCCTCAAAAAACAAATCCACACTCGATAGCATCTTAAGTACAGCGTACAACCAACCAAGTATAACTTAATAAATTAATTTAAATTTCTTATATACTTAACAAAGTAATAAAGTAATTTTCTCCGCCTAATATACTTAACAAATTCAACACAAATAATGATTACCTACTATTTAACTAAACAAAAAAAATTCATTTGTCAATATTTCATTAATACATCTGTTCATTGACTTTTTGTACGTAAAAGTTTATATGCATATTGAACAAACCTTGTTTGACATTTTATTCCAGTTTCTTTCCACTCACCTTTTTACTTCCAATCACTCAAAATTTTACGAGATACATAATAGCAAATACTTCCAAAAGTGAGTGAGAGATTTTAGGTGAACGAAAAGGTGAGTGAAATACATGATGAGGATATTAAAGTTCAACATTTACGTACGTAAAAAAAATTTGTGGGAATTAGTTGTTTAAAGTGTTTTAGAGTGTAAGAGAAACTGTGTTTATATACTTTTTATAATAAAGTAAATATTTTAAGCGCAAGTTGATTTTTTTTTATTTTTTAAAGTTAGTATATTAAGAATAAATACTTAAAATAATATCCGACTAAGAGAACTACTCGTATATATTATTTTTAAATCCAATAGTCAGACAATATATTTTTCCTACTAGACTCTATTTTATAGGAAAATTAGCTGTGTTTTTTTCATCTGATCCAAGCTCTAGGTTCGTAGTTTAAAATGAAAATCATTAACAAGTCAAAATCCAGATATTTATCTTGTTTTATCTAGGTCTCAAATATTTAGTAAAAGGTAATATTTATTAAAGTTAATAAACAAAAAAAAAAATCGTTATTCAAATCTTTAATCCTTTTCTTTTTTTTTTTAAATCCAATTTTTAAACAAATTTTATCAAAAAGTACAATTTTTAAATTGAAAAATAAATATTATAAATTGCAACGTTACTTATCATTTAACAATGGAAAGATACAGCTTTTATAGTTAAATAATGGAACGCAAGGCGTACGTGTTAGGATTAAACAAGCTATGCCCCATATCAAAACAACATAGTTAAATGATATAACTATATTTTCTTATTTTTGTTTTAAATTTTACTATATCAAAATTGCCATTTTTTTATATACGTATATATTTAAATGTTTATACGTCAGCAATTAATCGTCCTATAAGAAATTATAATATTGATTTAATCTCAAAGGCTGTAGAAGATATCAATAAAAACTAAATATCTGTCCATAGTGCTGCTATAAAATATGGTATTCCCATGTCCACAATCCATGACTAGACAAGCTGGAAAACGATCAAAATTTAGTATTCGACCAAAAACAGTTTTAACTTATTAGCTAAAAGGCAAATAGTTCAATGGATCCAAAATTAAACCAAGTGTGGTATTTTAATAAAGATAAACGGTCTACTTAACACAGTCCAAGAAATCGTCCGATAAAAGAAAAGCACCGTTTACAAAAGTTATGTTGTGGACCCAAAGGACATTTTGAATGCAGTTGAATTATTCTTTGCATTATATCCCAAAACTGGAAAAGTTGTAGCACCTATCTAGAAGGTGTTAAAATATATATCATGTAAAACCTAGAAAACCTGGTTTTATACTTAGCACACATGGTATTATTTTAAATAATAAAATAATTTTTTTTATTTTTGTTAATATTTTTATATTTTGTTTGATTATTTTTACTTTATCATCACATTATTAAATTTTTTTAAATAAACACTTCTTACCTTATCTTATAAGTCATGTATCACGTATATTTATTTTTAACATTTTATTTTAAAAAAAAATATGTAATGGGCAATGGTTGTGCCCATATATTAACTGATATGTGTGTTGCTGTGTGCATTGTATGTATATTTTTAAAATTTTATTTTTTAGGAAATATATATGAGAATGAGTTTATATAATATTATTACAAACAGGGTAAATAAATACTTTTATTTATTAAGTAAACAAAATCTTTTTTAAAGAATAAGTGTTCACTAACACATTCAAAACCTAGAACATCGTTTATTTTTCTCAAAAATATTTCATACTAAAAAAGTTTATATGAATTTGTCCTTCTTTCAATTAACTTTACTCTATGGCATAACTAAAGGACTAAAAGAACTTAAACAATTTGTAGTTTCTTTATTCTTTTTGGTTAAAATTAGACCAAGGTTTCGGATAGCTGCCATACAAACTTTTTGAACTAATATGAATTTCTTCAAAACTAACTAACTATGCAGCGGGAATGAATAGTATACATATTAAGTTATAGTGCAAGCATTTTTATGAAGTTTCAAAAGGTTAAGGCTCCATTTTCGAGCAGCTGCCATTGATCTTTTTTGAAGCAATATGAATTTATGTAAAACTAATATCATTGGAACGATGAAAATTACACACGGTAAGTTATATAATAGGGCAAACATTTCTGTGAACTTTCGAAAAATTAGGGCTTCATTTTCGAGCAGCTGCCAAACTACTTTTTTGAACCAAAATGAACTTCTTCAAAACTAATAACACTGGGACGAGGAAAATTAAACACTGTAAGTTACACAATATAGCAAACACTTCTCAGAAGTTTCAAAAAAGTTAATCGTTTCCTGTTTATAAATCTGTCTTTTATGTTCCTTCGTACAGTTCTTTGCTACATCAAATATCTTAAGATATTTCACCTTAAGGTTTATAGTTTTTGGTATAAAAATTTTTATTTTCATAAATTTTTCGATTAACATCTTTCGCATTCTGGATACTTTTCTCTTAACCCTTTTTCTATTTTTGGTGCTATATAAAATTAATTTTTGCAATGTAATTTAAATTTAATTTATTATTTGTTAAATATACAATATTATTATGTTAATTACTTAAATATTTAATAAATAAAAAAAAATAAAAATTTCAATTTTAACAATTTTTTTTATAATCTTTTTTCTTATATTTTCTTTTATCGACTTATTTCTAAAAACTAAGAAAAAACTAAAAAAAAAAACCATTTGCTATAATTAATCTCATTATGTATTTTAATATGTTGTATTTTTGTATTAACCGTATTTTATGTTGCGGACAAATAGTTAATGTTTTTTTGTTATGGGCAAATATTTATATGTTGACAAATAGTAAACTGAAATCATATCTGTAGGATTTTTAATAATATTAAATGAACGCGTTTACATGAAAAAATATTTATTCAATATTGTGAAATTAACGGTAAAGACCATTCAATTATAAAATATTGGTTTAATATTGTATTAAATGTTCACTTTTAATTTCTTTAAAATTATATTCAAATCACACATTATTTTAGGGTCTTCTGGATAAGTATCTCATTCCCAAAGCCAGTAATCCGGAGAGTAAAGTTTTTTACTTGAAAATGAAGGGGGATTATTATAGGTACCTGGCAGAAGTTGCAACTGGAGATGCTCGTAACAGTAAGTTAATATATTATAAAAAAAAAATATATGTAAAATATTTAAAAATAGACTGGACTTATTTTTTATACGTAATACTACAATTAATTTCTTAAGACTATAAAAAGATAAAAGAAAGTTTCTAAAAATATAATTTTGACAGCCGTAGTTGATGATTCACAAGCTGCTTATCAAGACGCTTTTGAAATTAGCAAGGGTAAAATGCAGCCAACACATCCTATTAGACTGGGTCTTGCATTAAATTTTTCAGTCTTCTATTATGAGATTCTTAATTCTCCAGATAAAGCATGCCAATTAGCAAAGCAGGTCATTAGATATAAAATTTTCTGAAATTATTAAGTTAAAAAAAATTGTTGCTGCCATATTTAAAAAATAATTATAATTTAAATAATTACAAAAAAAAATGCTTTTAATTTTTTTGACGGATAATACGAACTATAAAACATTTGATTTAATTTAATTGTATTCTTAAGAAAATTTAATACTATAATAATATTGATTGTTTTTTAATTTTTTGAACTCATTTTTAAAATAGTTGTAGTAGAGGATTCTCAAAAGGCATATCAAGAGGCTTTTGATATCGCAAAAAATAAAATGCAACCGACACATCCAATCAGATTAGGTCTAGCATTGAATTTTTCAGTCTTCTATTATGAAATTATTAATTCACCAGCGAGGGCTTGTCATTTAGCAAAACAGGTTCTTAATTTTACTATAAATTTTTGTTTGTAAATTGCTTAACATAGGTTTGATTAATATCAAATAAAAAAATTATGTTAACATTATAAAAAACTATAAGATAGATTTTCATATTTTGGTTTTTACCTTTTCATTCCTGTCGTAAAATTTTGTTAATAATTAAAAAAGATATGCTTTTATAACTGAATTAGAAAGTAATATTTTTAACTATAGTTTAGTCATTTATCCGTCTACTAACAAAAGTAAAAATTTTAATGTTATAAATGAAATTCTTTGCAGCAATAATTTTGTTTACTTTTTAACAAATCAGCATTTATAATAATAATGAGTTACAAATTGAATGGTTTTTAGAAATTAAAATTTGTAATAATAAGTTAATATTTTTATTAACTGTTATAATAAAAAGATTAATTAAATATGAGTAAATATTAAATCATTAGTATCTACAAAAATTATAATTTATATATACTATTATAAATTTTGAAAAAAGAATTAGTGCACTTTCCTTTTTTAATTCAATTTGTAACAAGATAAAAAATGTATTTTATAATTTTTTTATAAATGCTGTAAAATTGAAAACTTTGTTTACAGGCATTTGATGACGCGATAGCTGAATTGGACACACTTAATGAAGATTCATATAAAGATTCGACACTTATTATGCAATTATTAAGGGATAATCTAACATTATGGACATCGGATACACAAGGAGATGGTGATGAACCACAGGAAGGTGGAGACAATTAACCAAATTAAATAGTTTCTTTTGATTATAAATGAAAAGAAGCGGAAAAAGATAACAAAGAAAATTATAATTATATTTAATACTATTAAAACTGCATAATACAAGACATTAAAACTAAACGGTATTTTTAAATTGTTCATAACCGACCGGGTATCAGTAAAATAAATTCTAATTTAAAGTTGCTGATCAAACGTGGAAATTAAAAAAAAAAAACATATTGTACTGTTTTGTTTTTTATTTAAATTTTAAAATGTTATAATTATCAAAAAAAAAATATTGTCATATAAAATATGAAAACTTTTTGGAAAAGTTCATCAAAATTTGGAGTACTTGAAAAATTTTGAAAATATATTTTTCTAAAATATGAAGTTAGTTTCATAAATATATAAAAATTAATTGTAATTTTTGTACATTTTTATATTTTGTTAAATGATAGAAATATTTTCTTTTGTTTAAAAAGGAAAATTTTAACACAATAAGTTAAATATAAAATACATTTAGCTTTATTTGTGCCCACTTCGTTGAACAAATTAATTCTGTACAATTTATATATAAAAATTTTTCAATTGTAAAGAATGTGTCCTAATTTTAAATGTTACTTTTTTATTTAAATATTTCGGTTTATATGATTTTACCTTTTTACGCTTAGTTTTTTAATATTACAGAGTAAAAGTTTTATTACATTTTCTCATAAATTTAAACTCAAATATGTCATCAAAATTCAAGTAAAAAATGATTTTGCAATATTGTATAATGTCTGTAAAATAAATAAAGGTAAATTCAAAGTTATTTTTTAACCAATTAGTAAAATGCTTTCTAATTAATTTTCCAGTTTTAAAGTTGAATTTATCTTAAATAAAATATCTGTAAAGAAGTCGGCAAAACATTAATGAAAAAATATACAGTTGCTGTAGTTTTCAGTGTTAAACGAAAATTTATGACAATTTTTGCTTTAAATTTTAATAAATTTGACCAAAACTTGTGATATAATTTGTTTTATTTTGTTAAAAAAAATGTGGTAGTCGATAATATAAGATTTCTTTGAAGGTGATTTATGTTTTTTAACAAAATCAAAAGCGTAAGTTTAAATTAAAGGTTAAAGAATATTACAAATTTTTTTTCTAATTGGTTTAGTTGTTAGATAGTGCAAATATATTTAAAAGAGTGCTTTTCTTTTATTTTTCATGTAATGACAAAGGAAACCCTGACATCGTAAATGTCTTTGCGACGTCGTGAATACATTGTCGCATGATCGTAAATGTAAACTTAAAAATTTCACATTGTCTCATGATCGTAAATTCATTTTACATTGTGTTCGCAACCCATTTTCACGACGCGTGTTGTTAAATTGAGTATCGAAAATTTTTTGGATACACAAAAAAAAAATTTAAAGTTATTTGAATTTTTGTCAGTTAAGTTTTATTTTTGTGGTCATGGAAACTCTTATTTCTTCACCACAGTCCAATAAATAATTGAAGAAAAATTTTTTAACGAAATTAATATCCATTTTGTCTAAATATTAATTTATACTTTTCAAAGAAAGTTTCTGTAGAAAAAATTTAAATTTTTTGACATTTCATTTTGACGCAATCAGAATTGTAAACAAAATACATTGTATTTTCGACACAATCACCACGATTCTAAATTCCATCGTAGAGCTAAGTCGGAGAGAATCTACGAAAAAGCGATTCTCAAATCCGAAAACAAAAAAATTTTCTAAGTTTTTTTTCGAAGTTCGTAGTATGGCGATTCTCAATTCCTACTTAATGTAAATCAAATGTCAAAAGTCTACGAAAGAAATATTCATTCGTAGTTCATATTCATTAGGGTTTAGTTTACCCCGGTACACATAAAAAAAAATTTCAAAATAATAATGTAAGTAGTTACCTTTGTTTTATAAAAATATTTAAAGGATTTAAAATTTTTTGAAGGGTAAAAATAACAACTAGTCAAGCGCAATATGCAAAATTATTTGAGCTATTGATGGCAAATAAAAATATTGCCCAAGGCATAAATAAAATTCCTCTAGAAGTTAAGGAATTCTGGGATGATGTTTCCAAAGAATTAAATAGTATTGGCCCAGCACAAAAAGATGTTACTGCTTGGAAGAAGGTTAGTTATTAGTTTTGTTAGTGTTGTTTATTAGGTTAGTTATTAATTAGAATTAAATTTGTGTAGGTTTGGTTAGACTGGAAAGCATACATAAAGCGGAAGTTAAGTGAAAATAAAAAAGATCATAAAGGTACAGGCGGTGGACCAAATAGGATGCACACTTTCAATGATTTGGAAGAAGGTGTAATTAGTCTTCTTTCTTTGCAGACGTCCGTATCAGGTGTTTCTGAATCTTCCGCTTTTGGTTTGATTTCCATTCCGGAAATATCTAACACACCCAATACGAATGAAAGGAATACTATAACACCACCGAATCCCGAAGAGACAGTAAATTCAAATAACATTTGTAATGTAGCTGGTAATAATACACGACGGAGGAGAAATACTGAAGAAGACACCGCTTTAAGTCTTTTAAGAAAGCAGTTAGATCAACAAGCAAAATATAATGAAAAGCATGAAGAAAAGTTAAATGAAATTTCAAGTCATTTAAAAAGAGTGTACCGAGGAATTGAAAAACAAAACGAGTTAAAAAAATTGAAGTTAGAAGAATTCCGCCTAAATAATGAAAAAACCCAACGAATACTAAAAGAAAAAAACGAAATTAAACTACAAATATTGGAAATAAAAAGAGCAAAACTATTACAGGATTCAATTATTTAATTTATATAAAAAATTTTTATGTGCAAGTGCTACCAACTTATGTGATAATATTACATATTTTTATTAATTCGTAAGTCAGGAAGTAAGACTGTTTTTTTTTTCGTTTTTTAATATTTAAATTCTTTAATTACATTAGATTTAAATTTTAAGATTAAAAGCATGTTAAGTTAGGTTAAAATTTAAGGCTTTTATTAATCCGCAAAGAAGTCAGGAAGTAAGACTTTTTTTTTTTTTCGTTTTTTAATATTTAAATTCTTTATTTACATTAGATTTAAATTTTAAGGTTAAAAGCATGTTAAGTTAGGTTAAAATTTAAGGCTTTTATTAATTCGTAAGTAAGTCAGAGAGTAAGACTGTTTATTTTCGTTTTTCAATATTTAAATTCTTTAATTACATTAGTTTTTTAGTATTTCAAGTCTTTAGTTACATTCGAATTAAATTTTAAGGTTTAAATTTATGGCTTTTTATATTTTGATATCTATTTAAAATGGAAAAAATTTATTAGATTATAAGTGTTGATAAACAAAAAAGTTTTAATAAATGAAATAAGAAAAAATGTTATTTTTTAATGAAAATAATTTATTTAAAAGATAAATAAAATAAATATTTTTTTTTATAAAAGTAATGCGTTTAAAATCCTATTTCTAATTTCCACAGCATCAGAATTTAAGTTTGATACTACTTCATCTTCGTTATCTGCTTCAACTAGTAATGGAAAATCATTTTGCTCACTGTTATTTTCAATTTTATACTCAATACAGATATTATGTAAGGCCACAACTGAATTTATAATATGTACTGCCTTTTTGGGCGAATAATTCAGTAGACCAATTAAACATCTGAATCGATTTTTAAGAACGCCAATAGTTCTTTCGATAATATTTCTTGTTCCTGCATGTTTTGTATTAAAACGTCTTTCACGACTTCCAGGCAAGGAATGGCGAAAAGGAGTTATTAACCACGGCTCTAGTGGATATCCTCCATCCCCTAAAATATTTTTTTATTAATTAAATTATTATAGAATTATACAAAATTTTTACCTAAAATAAATGTATTTTTTTCTCCTTGTAGATAATTGCTTTCAAAATAGCTTCTAAAATCACTTAAGTTATAAATATGTGAATCATGATTGGAACCAGGGTATCTTCCATCTATGTATCTAATTTTCATAAGATTATCACAGACCTTAAAATAAAATTTTAGTTTTAGTTAGTTAAAAATTTAGTTTTAAAAAAGGGACAGACGGACGGACAGAGTGAAACTATATAGGTACATTTTTACAAAATTTTTTGAAAATGTACTAAAAACTGAAATAAAAATATAAGTACCACCAAAACATTTAAACTGTAAAAGGCTTTCCTATTATAATAAAGAAAATGTTCTTCTTTGGCTTTTGCAATTTCAATATGTGTTCCATCAATGCACATTATTATTCCAGGAAGTCCATGTTTTGAATGGAAATCCATTTTTGCTCTTTGCTTCTCTTCTTCAGACATTTCCAGTTTAATCCATAATGGGCATACCTTATTTTGAAAAATTTTCAAACATTGACTCAACACTGGAAAAAGTAGATTGAGCAATTGCTACATCGTAGTCCTTGCCAATACCATGTTGTGAGCTTCCTTCCGCAAAAAATCGAATAACTGCGCATAATTTATGTATTGGATTTAATCCAAAACATTTTAAAGGAGCTTGTAAATCTTCTTCCATTAAATCTAATAAATATTTGAAAGCTGATTTGCTGAGTCGAAAATTTTTTTTAAATCTAAATTAATATAATTGTTAAAAATAAACCTTGAACAATGTACATAGATGTATAAATACTTACGATCTTTCACTCAAATTGAAAGGATTGTATGCATCTCTCAGAATTCTCCTTTCTAATCTCAGATGCCTTTGTGCTTCTTCCTCTTCCTCTATATCAAGTACTCCAAAACCAATTGAATTCATTATTCTTCCAATTTTTGTATTTTAAATAAATATTAATTTTTTTTGTTTCAAATATTACTCAAAATAAAATTATTCCTACAAAATTCAAAACTATAATAAACGTCAAACATTAGATTTTTATTTTTTGAAAAAATAATGCAAACGTCAAAGCGTCATTTTGAATTTTCGAAAAAATAAGTTGCCAGTGCAGATTTTTATTGGCTACGAGGGAATTAAGAATCGCTAAAAAGTTTTTTTCGTAACGTAGCTAATTTTTCGTAGCAAGTCTACGAGGGAATTTAGAATCGTGGTGAATGTGTTCAAAATTTTTTACATTGTGTTATTTTCACATTGTATCAGGTTGAAGTTTTTTTACGACATTTACGATGTCACCCAAACTGTTGTTTAAAGTTGAAATTTAAGTGCAATCAGAGACTGCATACACTGAAACTGTAAATTTTCTTTTATAGCGGCAAGCGAATTGTAATTTTGAAATAAAAAAAGGGTGTAGAAAAGCAGTTGCCCACACAAATCTTTTTTTATTCCACTATAATTAAAAAATAAGAACTAAAAATAAAGAAATAAGAACTTATATGAACTTCAGCGGTAAGGTTACAATAAACGAGGAAGATTATAATTGCCCTCGTTAACTTTTAGATACCCATGTATACCAACTATGATGGGCTTCCTGTCATAACGCCAAAACTCAAAAATGAAATAACGCCAGAAAATTCTGGTATTGAGTCGTTTATTGAGTCAGAAAAAAATTCTGGTTTTATGTCTATTTGCATTCAACAGCAAACAAATTTTGAAAAGAAAAACGAATTAATGCCAGAAGAAAACGTATTTTTGCCAGAAATAAATGAATTAAAGCTAGAAATTTATTATTTAGAAAATTTATTTCATTTCGTAGAAAAATTTGGTATCAGCAAAATAATATTTTTTAAAAATAACTTTTACAGAAAAACTTTGAAATTTTCATTAACTTCTGTCTGCAAGATGGACATTTATATCTTTCAAATATTTGTACAATAAAAATAATTAGGAGAGATTTTAGAGTTTGTTTCAAAATTAAGGTATTCCGCCTTTCCCAGAAAATGTATATATATTGATTTTAAATCCAACCTTTAAATCCCTTATAATTCAGAATTTCACATAGGGTGACATCGTAAATGTCGTAAAAAAACTTCAACCTGATACAATGTGAAAATAACACAATGTAAAAAATTTTGAACACATTGTGTCGAAAATACTATGTTTACAATTTTGATTGCGTCAGAATGAAATGTCAAAAAATTTAAATTTTTTCTACAGAAACTTTCTTTGAAAAGTATAAATTAATATTTAGACAAAATGGATATTAATTTTTTTCAATTATTTATTGGACTGTGGTGAAGAAATAAGAGTTTCCATCACCACAAAAATAAAACTCAACTGACGAAAATTCAAATTAAAACTTCAAAATTCAAATAACTTAAAATTTTTTTTTTGTGTATCCAAAAAATTTTCGATACTCAATTTAACAACACGCGTCGTGAAAATGGGTCGCGAACACAATGTAAAATGAATTTACGATCATGAGACAATTGTGGAATTTTTAAGTTTACATTTACGATCATGCGACAATGTATTCACGACGTCGCAAAGACATTTACGATGTCAGGGATAACATATATATATAAATATTCGGAGTACCCTAAAAGCGGAGTACCCTAATTTTGAAACCAACTCTAAAATCCCTGCTAATTATTTTTATTGTACAGATATTATAACGCCAGAAAAAACGGCAACTGTTTTGAATTTTGATAAAAAATAATAAAAAAAAAAATTTTTAATAAAATTAAATGAGAAATTCTGTAAAATAATCTATTAAATAAGAATTTCTCATTTAAAAAATAAATATGTTTATATAAAAAAAGATTAAATAAAAAAAAGGATGAATTTAAAGAAAAAAAATGATCTGACCGAGATTCGAACCGACACTTTTCATTTGAAAGGCCAACGTCCTAACCAGACAATAAATAAAGAAAGATGAATTTATTAAAAAAAAATATGCCCCAACCTGAATTCGAACCGAGACGTTTTGAATAACAGTCCGACGTCCTAACCACTACATCATTAAGTGATTAATAAGTTTTCTATATTTTGCTTGTTTTTCTATTTCGTTTCTTTTTAGTTATTAATTTTAAATTTTAATTAATTATTCATATCAGTTCAAAAAAATTTGTATGGCAGCTACCTGAAGTTTTTGTCAGATTTTAACCAAAAACAATAGGGAACCTACAAATTTCGAAACTTTAAAACCAAAATACTTTTTTTTTTGAATTTTTTATTTAAAATCAAAATACTTAAAAAATACATTCAACTTCATTTTAAAAAAAATTAATATGCAACTTCATATAAATAAAAACCAAACTCATCTTTATATAAATAACAAAAATAAATCCTGTAAATAAAATAAAAAAAAGGTACGATTTGATTTGGTGCATAGTTAGTTGATTTAGCCTTTCTAAATTTAGTATTTGCACTTTTAATTTTAATTTTATCTTTCTATGAGTTTTTTGCTTCTTTCTATAGTTTTCTTTATTCTTAAGTTTTTGCTCTAATAGCCTTATTTTTTGTTCTTTTAGTTCCAACATTCGCTTTTTATGTTTTCTGTCGTTGTAATATTGTTGTATTTTTGTATGTATTTTTGGAGTCTTTTACTTACATAATATATATAACAAAAAAAATAAAATGCTCATATTAATTCTTCTATTTTTTTGTTTAACAAATTTTTTAACAACTTTTTAATTATCACATTCAAATTATTTACGGAATAAATAAACTGGTAAATATAACATATTTGAATATTCGCGAGACCAAAATATCTGTTGACATTTGAATAAATTAACAAGAGATATGAAATTTTTCATGTATACTCACGATAAGGTTAATATATATTTTTGATAGCTATTACAAATTGTGATATACGACTACTAATAAATGAAACTCACGATAAGATTCTATATCTAGCTCATCTGGAACAATGCGTTACAAACGAAGGAGTAATTTTAATATGCCATTTCTTATGGTCGTAAATGTAAATTTACTGTCAATATGCATATTTTGAATTTACGACCAAAAATTATGTAAAAAATCATTGCTAACTGAACCTGGTCGTAAATGTGAAATATGTGTAAAGTAAACGTCAACTATGCAAACTAAATTTTTTATTTACAATCAGTTTACCAAGTAGTAAGGTACAGTTTTTTTAGCGTTCAGCCTTGTTTTATTTTTATGATTAATAATGTAAGTAAGAAAATATTATCACCCCTATTATAAATTCCGTCGTACAGCTAATTTAAAAAAATCCCACGAATAAATAACACTTATTTTCAATAAAATATTAAATTTTATTAATCAAAATTAAATTTTATTTTTATTAATAACAAAATTATAAATATATTAAATATATTAGACTCCTTTGAATTAAAAATAAAACAAAAAACAAATTCAAACAAATTCAAAACAAAACAAAATAATATAAAAAATCTATATTAAAACTTTTTAATTTTATATATTAAGTCTATAATATTATATATATTATTAGTTATATATATTATTATTATATTAAGTCTTATAAATATATTAAGTCCATATTCAAATTTAAAAAAATTACTTCTTTATTATTTTAATTCGAATTTTTATAAATTGAAGCATTAAATAATTTAAAATGATCTTCTGGTTTAAAATTAATACAGTCTATGTTGTTACTTTTAAAGTCCGTTCTAATTGAACATATTACTGAAAGTGAACCTAGCCTGTTTCTTTTTTTCGTTTTTACATCAGAAATAATTGAAAATATCCTTTCCGTTTCAGCATTTGAGTGCGGAAGGCTTAAAACAAACTTTGCTACTTCAAATAAGTTTGGCAATTTTGGACTTTCATCAAAAGATTTTTGTTTGTCAATTTTAGTCCAAAAATCTGTAATACTTAGTCCTTCTAAAAATTGCTTTTGTTCTATAACAAGCAGCAGCAACAATAAAACTATGACGTGACAAATGACTTTTAATTTTTTTAAACGCTACTTTAATTCTAAAATTTTTTTTGTATGAACAACTGTCAATAAATTCCCATATATTTTCGTTAATTTCCCTTTTCCCTTTTTTAACTTTTTTTTCCTTCAAATTCCCATAATATGGGAAAAATCCCTCAATATCGCAACACTACACCTATATCTGCAGCTTTGACTGGTAAAGCGATACAAAATGCTACGATAAATTACACGACAAACGAAACTATTGCATTTAAATTCGCACCAATTAACACAGTTAATGTAGAAAGGAGATTTTAAATGTACAAAAGCGTCCTACGATCGAACCGGAAGAATTTCTTATTTAAACATTTAAGTGAAATGATTGTGATATATTGCAACCAAAATTTCAGTTAAACTTAGTTTTTAATTTTACTAGATGCAAGATTTTCGTTATTTGAATTAATTTTTATTTTAATTTATGTTTATTTAATTATTGTTTACTTAATTTATGTTTATTTAGTTAATTTAATTTTAACTTATTCTACTCTCTAATTTATCTTTTTATCTTTTTTTAATATTTTCTTCTTCTTCTATGGCGCTACAGTCCGTTGTCGAACCTTGGCCTCCTGATCCGAGGCTTTAATTTAGGTTTCGTAACAATATTTTTTACTGGATAGGGCTGTTAACAGTATGCCAAATCCGCATCTTTGGAGGGCCGTTGGGTTTGAAGAGTTGCTTCAGAATTTGCCATATAATGCGTTGAAGTTCTTCTCATAACTATGTTACGAGTTCAACTACATTATATAACGTTTTCCTAGTTCCTGAGACGCCGATGTATGTGGCCATTCAGGTTGCAACTATTCTTCCTTCCTCTTTTCTCAACTGGACTTGGGACCGGCTACGGTGGAGTTTTTTTAATATTTTAGTTTCATGAATTAATTTTATTTTATTTCATTAAATTTAATTTTAAAATAAAAAATTATAATAAAAATAATATATTAAAATGTAAAAAACTATCTGCTTTTTTACTAAAATTAAATTTAAACAACTTTTAGAGATGGTGTTACTAGTCCAACATTATTAATACTTAATTTATTTGAAGATTTCTAAGTAATTGATCTTTTTTTATGTATTTGATATCCTTTTCATAGAGCATGTTTTAAATTCTTAAAATACATTTTTAGAGCATATTTTAAGCGCTTAAAACTGATTTTTTAGAGCATATTTTTATTTGCCCTACTAATAATATAGGGGATAAGGGGATACCATTTTAAAAAAAACGAGCCATATTCTCTACCTCTTATGTGATGTAAAAACGACAATTATTAAAATGTCAATTTGATGAGAATATAAAATAAGTATAAAATCTATTTTATACTATTTTAAAAATAAGAATTAACTTACTTGAAATTAATATCAATATTGTTGATTTGTTATCAATATCTACAATTTTGCTTTTTTTATTTCCATTCAATTTGTTTATAATGTACGATATATTATTCACCTTCTATTGAAATTAATATACCTGTTCAAATAAAAATGTTAATAAATTTCTATTGAACGCATCTTTTTTTTTGATTATTAATGTACGACATTAATATCTCGTTCAAAATTTCTAAATAGTTTTTTATTAAAAATGTTTTCAGAAGTGATTTTATTAGTTTGTTTTGAGCTTTTTTTCTTTCATTGTCCAGGCCTTCTGAGTAAGTGTAGGTTATGATTCACTATAACATTGTATTTTTTACTCTCATTTAAGTTAATTAATGTTGTTAATTTTTTATAATTTTTTATATGTATACGAGTATGTTTTCAATATATGCGGGGGATAAAGAAATAATGTTTTGAAAAGCTTTGTATCCGCACTAATTTAGTGGTGAATTTTGCAAGCAATCTCTGAGTAAAATAAGGTATTAAAACTGTTGTATTTGGATTTTTGTTTGTAATGTTCTCCACCATTATCATTATTCTTATTATAATTATTGTTTTACTTGATTTCAATTTTTTTTTCTCACTTCAATGTACTTTTTTTTTATGCTTTAATTACTGTGTATGTTCAATGTGTGATGCATGTTTTCTGAAATTTTAATATTTAAATTTGAAATATTTTCAACTTTTAATTTCAATTTATTAAAATTATTTTCCCTTAAAAATGTTTATAATTCTACTATGAAATCCCTTAATATGTTAAAAATGTATTAGTGCAAAATTTAAACATGCATTATGAAAATTGAGAGAGATTTGACAGTTACTTCTTTTCATTTTTTTGCTTACAAAAAAGTAGAAAATTATGAAATTTTAGCAATTTTCATTTATAACTTTAAATATGAAATACTGCCCTAAATATATCGAAATTTATCTAATATATAAAGAAGAAAATTTTTTTGTTTGTTTGTTTGTTTGTTTATTTGTTTGTTCAGGATTCACGTGAAAACCACTGGTCCGATTGTCACAAATTTTTAAGGAATAATTCTGGGAGCCCGGGGGGTGACATAGGCTATGTCACATTTTTATAAGTCAACCGGTTGCGGCTCCAGAGCTGTTTTAAGCTTTTCCGTTTTTTGGATGTCGAGTCAACACGGCTTGACCGATTGACTTGAAATTTTGCACAAATGTTCCTCTTAGCAACCGCAATTAGTAGTATAAATTTGGTTGGAATAATTTTGCCCATTTCGGCGTGGCGGGCTTCCAAAAAATTTTGTGTTTCCGATTTGTGTCCAATTTTACAAGGGGATTTCGCAGTCGAAAATAGAGTCTGGCACAAATTTTTGTTGAGTTCGGTTAACCCGTTTTGGCATGAGGGCGCAAAGAAGCTTTTTCAATGTTTTTGATGGCGAGTCAAAACCGTTTGACAAATTGACTTGAAATTTTGCACAAATGTTCCTCTTAGCAACCGCAATTAGTTGTATAAATTTGGTTGGAATAATTTAACCCATTTCGGCCTGGCGGACTTTCAAAGGTTGATTTTGCAGTCTAAAGAGAGGCTGCAAAAAGTTTTAGTTAAGTTCGATTAACCCGTTTTCCACGACGACGCCATGAAGTTTTCTATAAATTTTTATTTTCTAATACGATTAAAAGTGTTTTATTGAAAATTTTGTACCAACATTTTAATTAAAACCCACATGGTTAATTTGGTTTTGACCTGTTTGTGCGTTTTGAACAAAGATTCAATGAAATTTTCAGTTTTCTTCAAATAAAATTTTCAGTTTTCTTCAAATGAAATCTAAAAATCAAAAAATTCAATTTCTTATATATAATGCTTAAAAACATAGTATTTTAAAACAGTTTTTCCAAAAAATAAGCCTACATTTCTCTCATAAAATCATAAAAAAACGAGGAAGAGCGTATTACAACTTTCAGGTGAGTACTAAACAAAATATAAGTTGAAAAGCAAATTTTTAAACATTTTCTAAACCATCGACTATATTTTATTCAAACGTTGGCAATTCAAGAAAACTACTATTGACATAGTATAATGAAATAATGGCAAACTTAGTATCCGCATTTGACCAATAGTCATTTTAATTCAGTTAACATTATTCGCCGGAAACCTAACATCCTCAACTCTATCGTCAAGGAGCACCAAATTGTCAAGAAGCACCATGTATAGAAAAATTAGAGATAATCGTTCAAACTGTTTTTTAAAATTTTTGTTACGCAATCGGTTAAAAGAACTCGACAAAACATTTTTTAAAGCATTCCCCTAATTCAAAGAAGTTGTACCTACTTTCAGAAATTGGACGTAATTTACTTACAAATTTTCTTTTGAACAATCGTCGGGTCGGCAGGGGTTAACAACTTCCAAGTCTGTTGGTAAATTGAACTTCATTTTCAAAGAAGAACACATATACAAAATTTGTTAATCGGTAACACATATACAAAATTTGTTTGTTTTCCACAACGACGGCATGAAGTTTTCTATAAATTTTATTTGCTATTCGATTAAAAGAATTTTTTTGAAAATTTTGTACCAGCATTTTAATTAAAACCCACAAGATTAATTTGGTTTTGACCTGTTTGCGCGTTTTGAACAAAGATTCAATGAAATTTTAAAATTTTTGGTATTAACGCAAGTTAACCTTTATAACCTTTATAAAAGCTCACTTAATAATTGAGATTAATTTTTTTCCTAAAATAGTCTCAAATAGTTAAAACCTAAATGAGATCATTTTAATAATAATAAAAATAAAGCTAATAAAGAATCCGGATAAAAATATATTTAAAATTAGATAACATAACATTTTCCTTCTCCACATTTTTTCGTAAGTCTTTGTTTTTTATCTACTTGGAAATTGTTGTTTTTTAAAAATAGATTTCAGTGTGAAATTGCAGTTTTCTTCAAATGAAATCTAAAAATCAAAAAATTAAATTTCTTGTATATAATGCTTAAATACATAGTGTTTTAAAACAGTTTTTCCAAAAAGAAGCTAACATTTCTCTCATAAAATCATAAAAAAACGAGGAAGAGCGTAGTACAACTTTCAGGTAAGTACTAAACAAAATATAAGTTGAAAAGCAGATTTTTAAACCTTTTCTAAACCATAAGTATAATGACAAAATGGCAAATTTAGTATACCCTTTTGACCTATAGTCATTTTAATTCAGTTAACATTATTCGCCGGAAACCTACCATCCTCAATTCTATCGTCAAGGAGCATCAAATTGTCAAGAAGCACGATGTATAGAAAAATTAGAGATAATCGTTCTAACTGTTTTGCAAACTGTTTTTTAAAGTTTTTGTTTCGCAATCGGTTGAGAGAACTCGACAAAACATTTTTTTAAGCATTCCCTAATTCAAAGAAGTTGCACCTACTTTCAAAAATTCGACGAAATTTACTTACAAATTTTTTTTTGAACAATCGTCGGGTCGGCAGGGGTTAACAACTTCCAAGTCTGTTGGTAAATTAAACTTCATTTTCAAAGAAGAACACATATACAAAATTTGTTAATCGGTAACACATATACAAAATTTGTTTGTTTTCCACAACGACGGCATGAAGTTTTCTATAAATTTTATTTGCTATTCGATTAAAAGAATTTTTTTGAAAATTTTGTACCAGCATTTTAATTAAAACCCACAAGATTAATTTGGTTTTGACCTGTTTGCGCGTTTTGAACAAAGATTCAATGAAATTTTAAAATTTTTGGTATTAACGCAAGTTAACCTTTATAACCTTTATAAAAGCTCACTTAATAATTGAGATTAATTTTTTTCCTAAAATAGTCTCAAATAGTTAAAACCTAAATGAGATCATTTTAATAATAATAAAAATAAAGCTAATAAAGAATCCGGATAAAAATATATTTAAAATTAAATAACATAACATTTTCCTTCTCCACATTTTTTCGTAAGTCTTTGTTTTTTATCTACTTGGAAATTGTTGTTTTTTAAAAATAGATTTCAGTGTGAAATTGCAGTTTTCTTCAAATGAAATCTAAAAATCAAAAAATTAAATTTCTTGTATATAATGCTTAAATACATAGTGTTTTAAAACAGTTTTTCCAAAAAAGAAGCTAACATTTCTCTCATAAAATCATAAAAAAACGAGGAAGAGCGTAGTACAACTTTCAGGTAAGTACTAAACAAAATATAAGTTGAAAAGCAGATTTTTAAACCTTTTCTAAACCATAAGTATAATGACAAAATGGCAAATTTAGTATACCCTTTTGACCTATAGTCATTTTAATTCAGTTAACATTATTCGCCGGAAACCTACCATCCTCAATTCTATCGTCAAGGAGCATCAAATTGTCAAGAAGCACGATGTATAGAAAAATTAGAGATAATCGTTCTAACTGTTTTGCAAACTGTTTTTTAAAGTTTTTGTTTCGCAATCGGTTGAGAGAACTCGACAAAACATTTTTTTAAGCATTCCCTAATTCAAAGAAGTTGCACCTACTTTCAAAAATTCGACGAAATTTACTTACAAATTTTTTTTTGAACAATCGTCGGGTCGGCAGGGGTTAACAAATTCCAAGTCTGTTAGTAAAGTGAACTTCATTTTCAAAGAGGAACACATATGTATAATTTGAAGTTAATCGGTTAAATCATTTTTAATATATAGCAAAGCAACGAAAGAACCTATAAAAAGCTGTTGGGCCACAATGGTTTAACGGAACTCCACAATTATTTTTTTGTGGCTTCATTTATAAGCAAAGCAGCATTTGAAAAAATTGGCTGAAACTTGCTTTTTCACAATTTGCAAGTTGCACCAACTTCTTTGAATTAGGGAATGCTTAAAAAAATGTTTTGTCGAGTTCTCTCAACCGATTGCGAAACAAAAACTTTAAAAAACAGTTTGCAAAACAGTTTGAACGATTATCTCTAATTTTTCTATACATGGTGCTTCTTGACAATTTGGTGCTCCTTGACGATAGAGTTGAGGATGTTAGGTTTCCGGCGAATAATGTTAACTGAATTAAAAGGACTATAGGTCAAAAGGGTATACCAAATTTGCCATTATGTCATTATCAGGGCAACCAAAAATATGCTCTAAAAAACACGTTTTAAGCTCTTATAATATGCTCTTAAAAACTGCAAATAAGCACTTAAAATATGCTCCTAGAAACCTTAAAATATACTCTTTTAAGCAAAAATATAAAGCCATAAAGTTTCCATTTTTTGAACCTGCTTTTTATAGCCTAAAAGAAAAGAAATATATAATTGGTTTTAAGAAAAAACAATTAGAAAATTAGAGAAATAACACATATAAAACTTTTTTATTCAAACTTTATTCATTTATTTATACATTTTTGTGTATAATTGTAAAATAAATTGTTTTTTTGATAAAGTTTTTAATGATAAAGTTTCATTAGTGGTATATTGGTTTTCAATTTCGCTGGATGCGTCACTTAATTTAGACGAAATTGTTTTTATCAAATGATAGCCTTGGTTCTTATCTATGATATTGGAAAGTTTTTTTTTAATTTTTACGGCTATTTCACCATTTACATTTTGAATTTTATTTTCAGTATCGGTGACAATTGAAATTTGTTCCGCAAGAGTTTGTCCAGATTTTTGTAATTTAATTATTGATTCATCCAAAAATCCATAATTTGATGTAATAAAAATTATGTCAGATTTAACCGTGATATCGCGTAGGAGTGTTTTTGATATTTTTATTGACGCTGCATCATCCTCATCCAATGCTTCAACAACTCGCAAAATTTTGGTATATTTTGCATAGTAATTAATTCCTTTTATCCAAGTTCCCCACCTCGTGATTATTGGTTGGGGTGGGAGAGGAAGTTCTGGCTACATATTTTTAAAGGTTTGCGCTCTTGACGGAACCTTTAACAAAACTTTTTTTACATTTGCTATTAGCCGATCGACTTCAGAATATGATCTTCGAACTTGTTCACAAATGAGATGTAGTCCATGAGCGACACAAGTGACATGTGTGACCTTTGGATAAAAGGTTTATATTGCTCGAGCAGCTTTTATCATATAGGGTGACGCATCTGACACAAAAAGCAAAATTGATTCTGGTTAAATAGTAATACGTATTTTTTTGTTTGTAAGCGTAGGTACTTTTAATTTTCTTTATGTTAAAATTTGAAACATTCTTGAAATTTTTTTAAATTATGAATACAAAATTATTTAAAAATTTCTTTAAAAATAAATTTTTTTTTGCAAAATTTTCAAAAAAGGTTTAAAAATGCTAAAATATGCTCTTTAAGCAAAAACATGCTAAAATATGCTGTAGCAGGCGAAATAAGCTAAAATATGCTCTAACAAATAGGGCTTAAAATTCATAAATTTTCATGAAACAGATAAATAACCAGTCCATTTCTCAATAACACTTAAGGAGAAAAACATGCTCGTGCATGTTTTTGGTTGCCCTGGTCATTATACTTATGGTTTAGAAAAGGTTTAAAAATCTGCTTTTCAACTTATATTTTGTTTAGTACTTACCTGAAAGGTGTACTACGCTCTTCCTCGTTTTTTTATGATTTTATGAGAGAAATGTTAGCTTCTTTTTTGGAAAAACTGTTTTAAAACACTATGTATTTAAGCATTATATACAAGAAATTTAATTTTTTGATTTTTAGATTTCATTTGAAGAAAACTGCAATTTCACACTGAAATCTATTTTTAAAAAACAACAATTTCCAAGTAGATAAAAAACAAAGACTTACGAAAAAATGTGGAGAAGGAAAATGTTATGTTATTTAATTTTAAATATATTTTTATCCGGATTCTTTATTAGCTTTATTTTTATTATTATTAAAATGATCTCATTTAGGTTTTAACTATTTGAGACTATTTTAGGAAAAAAATTAATCTCAATTATTAAGTGAGCTTTTGGAATAAAGGTTAACTTGCGTTAATACCAAAAATTTTAAAATTTCATTGAATCTTTGTTCAAAACGCGCAAACAGGTCAAAACCAAATTAATCTTGTGGGTTTTAATTAAAATGCTGGTACAAAATTTTCAAAAAAATTCTTTTAATCGAATAGCAAATAAAATTTATAGAAAACTTCATGCCGTCGTTGTGGAAAACAAACAAATTTTGTATATGTGTTACCGATTAACAAATTTTGTATATGTGTTCTTCTTTGAAAATGAAGTTTAATTTACCAACAGACTTGGAAGTTGTTAACCCCTGCCGACCCGACGATTGTTCAAAAAAAAATTTGTAAGTAAATTACGTTCAATTTCTGAAAGTAGGTACAACTTCTTTGAATTAGGGGAATGCTTAAAAAAATGTTTTGTCGAGTTCTTTTAACCGATTGCGTAACAAAAACTTTAAAAAACAGTTTGAACGATTATCTCTAATTTTTCTATACATGGTGCTTCTTGACAATTTGGTGCTCCTTGACGATAGAGTTGAGGATGTTAGGTTTCCGGCGAATAATGTTAACTGAATTAAAATGACTATTGGTCAAATGGGGATACTAAGTTTGCCATTATTTCATTATACTATGTCAATAGTAGTTTTCTTGAATTGCCAACGTTTGAATAAAATATAGTCGATGGTTTAGAAAATGTTTAAAAATTTGCTTTTCAACTTATATTTTGTTTAGTACTCACCTGAAAGTTGTAATACGCTCTTCCTCGTTTTTTTATGATTTTATGAGAGAAATGTAGGCTTATTTTTTGGAAAAACTGTTTTAAAATACTATGTTTTTAAGCATTATATATAAGAAATTGAATTTTTTGATTTTTAGATTTCATTTGAAGAAAACTGAAAATTTTATTTGAAGAAAACTGAAAATTTCATTGAATCTTTGTTCAAAACGCACAAACAGGTCAAAACCAAATTAACCATGTGGGTTTTAATTAAAATGTTGGTACAAAATTTTCAATAAAACACTTTTAATCGTATAAGAAAATAAAAATTTATAGAAAACTTCATGGCGTCGTCGTGGAAAACGGGTTAATCGAACTTAACTAAAACTTTTTGCAGCCTCTCTTTAGACTGCAAAATCAACCTTTGAAAGTCCGCCAGGCCGAAATGGGTTAAATTATTCCAACCAAATTTATACAACTAATTGCGGTTGCTAAGAGGAACATTTGTGCAAAATTTCAAGTCAATTTGTCAAACGGTTTTGACTCGCTATCAAAAACATTGAAAAAGCTTCTTTGCGCCCTCATGCCAAAACGGGTTAACCAAACTCAACAAAAATTTGTGCCAGACTCTATTTTCGACTGCGAAATCCCCTTGTAAAATTGGACACAAATCGGAAACACAAAATTTTTTGGAAGCCCGCCACGCCGAAATGGGCTAAATTATTCCAACCAAATTTATACTACTAATTGCGGTTGCTAAGAGGAACATTTGTGCAAATTTTCAAGTCAATCGGTCAAGCCGTGTTGACTCGACATCCAAAAAACGGAAAAGCTTAAAACAGCTCTGGAGCCGCAACCGGTTGACTTATAAAAATGTGACATAGCCTATGTCACCCCCGGGCTCCCAGAATTATTCCTTAAAAATTTTGTGACAATCGGACCAGTGGTTTTCACGTGAATCCTGGACAAACAAATAAACAAACCAACAAAAAAATTTTCTTCTTTATATATTAGATTAAAGATTTAAAGTTACCCCATTATTTAGCTTTCACTTTTCCCATAAGAGCCAATGTAAATAGTGGGGTAAATTGAGCTTCCGTTCTCTTCAGTTCCGGTCTTGATGTTAACCTAGTTTATGGTATCCACAATCATTTTATAGAATATCTTGATTTGACTTTGAATGTATTTGTGGAATAATGAACCACATGCATTGTTAAGTATGCCGACCACCAGATGTAGCACTGATTTTGACATATAATATAACAGATTGTATTAAGTATTCACTGTATGAATAAACAATAAAGTCAGTCTATACTGATCTGAAGAAGAATAAACAAGTGTATTATTTTAAACAGAGTTTCATCCAAATCAAGCAAATACCACAGTATTTATGCAGAGCTCTAGTCTCCAATACAAAAAAAAAATAATATAAGTATTTCAAAAATTTCCGACTTTAACGCGATTTGACGAAAGACAGGCGGGTATAAAAAAATAATCGATATCGGACTGAAAGCTATTAGAGTTGTGGTTAAAAGGTTCGTGTTACTGTCGATTGAATTTGTAAAGCTCAGAGTATTACAAAGTCTGTTGCATCACTTTACTGTTGTTTCATACTCGTTTTCAGTATAAAAAACTACACACATACATATATCATCTTTTTTATTTTAAAAATTTAAATAAGTACCTATTACAATTAAAAAAACAACAAAATTAAATTAAAAATTTTTCGAACGGATTTGCTATTCAAAAAAAAACCCTTAACCAAAATTTTAACAGATAGCAAAAGGATTCAAAACAACAAATTGAAAAGAATAAATTCCTTTTTAGTTAAAAGACACAAGAATGTTGCGAAAGAAACTCTTTTTAAAGATTGTTTTTAATCAAGTTGAAAGTTTCCGAATTAAGTTGAAATGAATAATAAAATAAATATGTATATGTACATGCATACAAAGAGATTTCTTTAATTACCTAATACCTACTTGTTTATTTCGAAAGAATGATATTTTAAATAAATAAATATCTAAATAGTAACATAAATTTTTATGTTTTTTTATGGAAAATATTTTAAATGCAAGAAAATTAAAAAAAATTATGATCTTTTGAACGAAAATTGTCAAAATAAACCAAAATATGCTCTTAAAAGTTAAAATGTGCAAAATATGCTCTAACAAGTGATATATGCAAAAATATGCCCTAACAAATCTAGCTTAAAATTCATAATTTTTGTTGAAACGAATTACTATCATGTTCATTTATCGATAAGACATAAGGAAAAAAAGATGCTAATGCATATTTTTATTTGCCCTAATTATTAGCCATTTATACTTCGATTGCAAATCTATGTCGTACCATAGAGTTAATATAATATAGAGTATTCACGAAGAACAAAAATCTTAAGCATTGGGTGACATCGTAAATGTCGTAAAGTAAAACTTCAACCTGATACAATATGAAAATAACACAATGTAAAATTTCTGAACACATTGAGTGACACTGTAAATATTGTAAAAAAACTTCAACCTGATACAATGTGAAAATAACACAATGTAAAATTTCTGAACACATTGTGTAGAAAATACAATGTATTTTGTTTAGAGTTCCGATTGCGTCAAAATGAAATGTTAAAAATTTAAATTTTTTCTGGAGAAACAATCTTAAAGAAAAGTATAAATTAATATTTACTTAATTTTCTTCCATTTTTTTTTTTTTTTTAAATTATGGACTTCACCCACAACAAAAATAAAATTCAACGGACCAAAATTCAAATTAAAACGTCAAAATTCAAAAAACTTTTAATTTTTTTATTTGTGTATCCAAAAATTGTTCGATACTCAATTTAACACGCGTCGTGAAAATGGGTCCCGAATACAATGTAAAATGAAATTACGATAATGAGACAATGTAAAATTTTTGTAGTTTACATTTACGATCATGCGACATTGTATTCACGACGTCGCAAACATATTTATGATGTCATGGATTGTGTCGAAAATACAATGTATTTTGTTTACAATTCCGATTGCGTCAAAATGAAATGCAAAAAATCTACAGAAAATTTCTTTGAAAAGTATAAATTAATATTTAGACAAAATGGATATAAATTTCGTCAAAAAATTTTTCTTCGATTATTTATTGGACTGTGGTGAAGAAATAGAGTTTCAAACACATTGAAATTAAAAACAATATTGCAAAAAAGAAAAAATCGACGTGTTTTGCTTTTACAAAATATAAATAAAAAACGGCAACGAAAAATGCCAAAAGTATCATTTTTAAAAACTCGGAAATTATCCTGACGACGTTTTCTTCAGTCATTTCCACATGACTAGAAGTACATTTAAAGTTTGTTCATATTATCATATTTGATTTAAAAATTTCATATCCCTTTTTACACGTTTACCTATTTACAACAATTTAGAAACTAAAAGAGATGTTAACTCCATTTTGGCATAAAAAATTTGGCCGACCAGGTCATACTTTAGAATCATGTTTATATTTAACAATATGGAGACTTAAACCTTGGACAGACATGTAATATCGATATTATGATATCAATATTAGAATATTCTCAATGTCTTAATATCAAAAGTGAATGACAGACACAAACGTAGTATTCATATTTGACAAATGATGGAACATAAACAATTATATTTATTATTGTTAAATTTTCAAAATAATAAAAGATTAGTTGATCAACTAGCAAGTGATGAACAAAAACAGAAAATTCAATTGATAAGATCAAAAAAGAAACTACTAATGTTTAAGAAATTTTTATGTATTGAACTTTGCAATCCAAAGCAAAGAACAATTTGGTCACAGGTTTGTAGAAAATATTTTCTATTGATATTTCACTAAAATTATCATCAAACTTTTAGGTAGAGAATTCAACATTTTGGGAAATTGAAATACCCAAATTAGATAATGAAAGATTCAAAAATAAATTTAGAGTGGATCGTAGCACTTTTGATTTTTTGGTGGAACATTTGAAAGGTATGGAGAGACAAGACACATTGGCGTTCCTGTATTCCTCTAAAAAAAAGAATTGGAATTGGGTTGTATGCCTTAAGGTCTTCTGCAGAATAACGCACTATTGGAAGTCTTTTCGGGGTTGGCAGAACCACTGTAGGAGATATCGTAATAGAGTTGTGTCAGATGATTCTTTTGAAACTTAAAGAATTATTCCTGAATATATATCCACCAACAGAAGAAAAAATTGAGGAAGTAGTAAGGGGATTTGAAAAATTCGGTTTCCCACAATGCTTTGGTGCAATAGATGGTTGCCATATTGAAATACAGCCGCCAAAAGATGAAGCTGCCGACTACTACAACTTTAAAGGTTGGTATTCTGTTGTACTGTTTGCTGTAGTAGATTATAGATACCGATTTACATACATAAATGTTGGTGTACCCGGTAGAAGTAATGACTACAATATTTGAAAATTCATTACTAAAAAAACAACATGTTACAAATCCAATTTTTAAAGAAAAATCAAAATTAATTTGTGGAGTAGAAGAACAAGTTCTTTTAATAAGTGACTCAGCTTTTAAGCTGTCAAATTATGTATAACCATATCCACATAACCATAAAACCATAATGAAAAGAACTTTAATAAATACCTAAATAAATGTCGTCGAGTAGTGGAAAATGCATTTGGGCATATAAAAGCTAGATTTCGACGCATTGGAAAAGGTCTCGAAGTTAATATTGAAAATGTTGAAATAATTATTCGAGCATGTTGTATATTGCATAATATATGCAATGAAAAAAATGATAAAATAAGCCAAAATTGGATTACAGAATTATCAATAATGTCTTACAATTCAAATAGGCAACCTGACCGAACACATCGTACAACAAACAATAGTGATAGTATAAATAGAGCTTTAATTAGAAATGCCATAACTAAATTTTTAGGTAAAATTTATTTTTTATTCAACAACAATTTTAAAATTTCCTTTTGTATTTCGTTATTTTCTTCCAAGAGTTTAATTTTTTTGTTTTCATTTTCCTTCATGTTCTCGCACAAATCTTTAAAGGTTTGATTTTCATCCTGAATAACTTGTAATAACGTATCATAAACTTTTTTTTTGTAGAGCGAGAGTTGGATGAAACTGCAGAAGCTGAAAATGATGATCTGAATGTTGATGGACTAGGATCTTGAGATGTTGACGTACCAGGATTCTCAGAAGTCCTAGCGATTTCGGAATGGAAGGTATCTTCGTCATCCCAATCAATATCCCAATCTAAAAAACATTATAAATAATATACATGTACATTAAAATAAATAAAAAAATACATACTTATACTTTCATTCATTAAATCTTTGATATTATTTGATTTGTATGATCCCAAGAAAGTATGCAAATTATCATACAAGGGCCAATCAGAGAGCGTTTCACCTGTTTTGACTTTTTTCATATTCTCATCTCTACAAAAAATAAAAACAAATATGTGAAGAATAAAGAAACCTACCACAGAAATAAATAAATACAGAAAATAATAAATACCCACCTAAATTTCTTTGTCAAGTTATTTATCCGATTTCTAATTTCCTCCTTTGTTAAATCCAGATTATATTTCTCTTTTAAATCCCTCTCAGCTCTTCGATATGCTCTCTCCACACATCAATTAATTTTAAAATTTCATTAGTATTTAAAATTTGCCTTTTTTTTTATCCATTTTTAATTAATGAAAATTTAAATTAAAATTTAATGAAAATGATATTATTATTTTTCCTTCAATGTTTTTAAAACAAAAATTTTTTGATTTTTGCATAAAAATATGTCAAACAACCTGATTTTGAGTACTTCAAATTAAAAAAATAATTGATTTATCTGCCACCAGGCAGCTCTGATGAACAACATTGCCGTTTGAATTACAATATTATGCCTTTGAACGTGATATTGATATCGAGTTCATATACCCATATTTTTACGTTAATATCATAATATTAGCTGACACACAGAGAATATAAAGGTAATATCAGGGTTATCATAATATCGATATTACATGTCTGTCCAAGGTATTAGGAACAATTATTGCTTTCGGGAAATCAGTGATAGGTTTAATATAGGATATGGTTCAACATATTATATTTTTGTCAAAACTATAAAAATAATAAATAAACTTAAAACAAAATTAATCAAATTTTCCTTCAAACGCAGCAAGTCAAATAGCTATTATTAAAAAGTTTTAATTAAGCCGATCTCAACCGTATCCATCTGTGATAGGGTGTATTGATGAAATGCACATAAAAATTTCAAAACCCTTAAATGTCAATGTTGGTTACTACAATCGTAAGGGCTTCTACTCTGTTTTAGTTCAAATAAATTAATTTACATTTCAAATTGTAATTTGTGATATTGAATTTGTTTGCAGCCATGACGCTGCCATGTGGAATAACAGTCCTTTACGGAAAGAAATTATAAATCATAAAATAAAATTTCATCATGATAGCCATCTTGTAGGGGATTCTGCTTACCAACTTGAAAATTATTTAAGGGTCCCGTGTAAAGATAATGGCTTCCTTACTTTGGAACAAAAAAACATAACTACACTTTAAGTTCAACACGAGTTCATGTTGAACAGGCTTTCGGTCTGTTGAAGCAAAAGTTTCGAATTTTGTCTTACTTAAATCTTGAAATTTATCAATATATATATTAATGGCTTGCATTATCTTGCATAATTTAGTTATTGAAAATGAAGGACATAATGGTGCGTTACATTTATATTTAAATTATATTGAACCTGAAGAAAATATTTCTTATGTTACCATTCAATCAGATGATGATTCTAGAATTAAAAAGGATAGAATAAAACTGTTAATTGGTAGTTAAATAAAAAATTTTATTTATTTTTAGTTTTTTTTTTGTATTTCATTATAAAAATATAATAAGTTCTTAAACTAAAAAACATAAAAATTAATTTTCTTATCAATACTTGTAGAGATATTCTAAAATTCAAATAAAAATAACTTAAAAACATAAAAGTTCATTTTCTTATTAATACTTGTAAAAATATTCTGATTTTCAAATAAAAACAAAATAAAAATAACTTAAAAAAATAAAAATACTTCATTTTCTTATTATAAAAAACAAAATAACATTAATTAATTCTTATTAGTTAATTCATATTAGTCTTTTTATACTAAAGATAAATTCATATAGAAATCACAAAAATTTTAACATATGTATATTATATAATTTAAAATCACAAAATTTTAATCACGTTAAAATTTTTGAATTAATTGTTTTCTCTAAAAATTGTTTGATTTCTTCCATTTGTTTGATTCTTTCTTGTTTCAAAAGCAACTTTTTATTTTCAAATTCTAAATACAAATTAAAGAGTTGCTTATCTGCATCTGCTTCCTTCTCTAAAAACGCGAGAACTTCGTTTTTTTTTGTGATGGTCTTAAAGATGATGCTGTAACATTTCTATTTGTTGATGCGGAAGGTACTGGTTCGAAATTTTCGGAAAATATTTCGTCTTTTCCAAAATAGAACAGTCTAATATTTACTTTCGCGGAACAATGCAAGCTAAAATAAACAAACATAAATCTGAAGAACATTTATTAATCAAATAAATATAAATTATACCTCTAGTACCATAAAATTTATCCATCATGTCGTAGTATTCCCACAAAATAGCACCTTCACCAGATTTTTCATGTTTTCTTTTTATTCGTCGGTAGCTACTCATCAAATTTAAAAGTATTGTATATATTTTATCTGTATTAAATGTAAAATATGGATCATGCTTTTTTTTTTCGTCGAACACCACTTTCCATAAAGCTGAATTTTTTTTCTTCAAATTAAATTCAACTTCATATTGAAGACGAATTGTCAATAGTAGAATTTTCTTCCGTGAGTCCATTTCCTATTACAATTGTAACAAAAAAGTTAATCGTTTCACAAAAATTAAAATTTACTTACTTTTCTTCCATTTTTCTTTTGAAATTAGTGACTTCACCACCACTAAAATAAAATTCAACTGACAAAAATTCAAATGACTTTAAATTTTTTTATTTTTGTATTTTCGATACTCAATTTAACAACACGCTTCGTGAAAATGGGTCGCGACTATAATGTAAAATGAAATTATGATCATGAGACAATTGGAAATTTTTAAGTTTACATTTACGATCATGCGACATTGTATTCACGACGTCGCAAAAACATTTACGATGACAGGGAATTTTATTCAATTCTCAAGGGGTACTTGGAAAAGTGTATTAGCTAGTAACTATATATAGTAACTATATACATAGAGTATTCACGTAGAACAAAAAAGTTAGTTAAGTTTTTTTATTTCATAAAATCAACTTTATCGTATTTTAGTTTATTTTTATTTTAATTTTAATTTATTTTTATTTTTTCGTTTGTATGTTAATCGATGTGTTTACATTTGTATATATTTTTTCACTTTTTTGTTTTTTTTTTGTATGTATATCATATCAATCGCTCTATCATGTATGTACGCTATCATGTATGTAGTTTGTGTATTGTATTTTGATTATAAAATAAAAAAATATTGATAGAAAAAGAAGAGTGAAATTTCTTTTGTTTTGCTTTATATTTTTTTACTTGCATTATTCTAAATCTTTCAAATCGTTAGAAAATAATTCCATAAATTGTCTTCTAATGTACCTATGTATTTTAAATTTTCGTTAGTTTAAAATAGGTATGTAAAATTTTTTTATAATTTTTAGGTTTTTAACTACCTACTAAAAAAATATATTTAAAAATTTTTGTTTATCTTATTGAAAATTTGTTTTATTATTTTATTATTTAATTTAGAATTCTAAAAGGGAAAAAGCCGGGTAAAATATATTATGGAAAAGTATATAAATAAGCTTTCAAAATTCAAATTCCATTCGGCATAAAAAACCCTTTAAGTATGTAAATACACATTATAAAATATACATATGTATGTATTTTGCGATGTCTTTTGTTCTGCCGGAACCATAATCAGAAAAACCACTAATTTCATCCAGTGCACTACTATAGTATAGCCTCTAATGGCTATTTCATAGAATACCAATACAGTCAATTTTTCTGAAAATATAATGTTTAACTCATTCATATTTTAGTAATTAAGACGTATATTTAAATGTTTGATGGGGATCCATCTATTAAGGGAACTAAAATGGGACAAATTAAGCTTTACTTCATTTTTCAAAAATTTATAACCCTTTTGGTGAATTAAAATTAATATTTATTGCTACTTTTTTTTCATCTTCGGACCATTTACTAACACTTTTAAAATTCATTTTTAAAATTGTTTGGCTTCCTGCGCAATTGAAACTGCCTATTATTAATGCTACATAAAAATAAATCCGGTTTTTCTTTTTTTAGTTTTTGCCTTAACTTTTTATTTTGATTTTTTAAGTAAATAATGTTTTATTTTAAATTAAATTTTTTTTCTTAAAGAAAGCTAACCTTTTAAGAACTGTCGAATAAATTTTTAAATAAAAATCTGTACTCCTCTAAAATTTCAAACAATGCCTGAAAAAACAATTTTTTTCATCTGACTTTTTCTTTAAAAATTTTCAAAAATACATTCAAATTTCTTACATTTTTGTTAGAATAGCATTTAGTGCTTGAATAATAATTATTTAATTTTAAAAGGTTCTCTAAACGAAATCGTCCAACTTATATAAAGAAATGTATAAATACAAAATACACAAATGTACATACATACATCGATTAACATACAAATAAAAAAACAACAATAAAAATATTAAAAAAAAATTTTTAAAAAGAAATTGTCCAACTTAATAAGGAAATATAAACAATTATACATACATCGATTGACAAACAAACAAAATAAAAATAAAGCAAAGAAATAATCTTAATTTGATTTTACTATGATTTTACTATCTTTTTACGATAAGGGGGTGATTTCAAATACGATATTGGGGTGATTTCAAACCAACAAAATTGACTAAATATATGATTTTTTTATGATAATAGCTGGGAACTTAATCATTGGTGTGACTGTTATAGCATATTTTTAATAGGAAAGCATACACATAAAAATACGCATACTTTTATTTGTACCTATTTATAGACTCTTTATAGTAAAAACGAGGAAGAGTGTAGTAGAGTAGACTGTGTCAACTCTGGGATACCCGTATGAGCGTAACATATACATTATATCATCTGGTTGATTACTTTTGGAAAAATTTCAAACATACAGCTATATTAAGTGTAGTGTAATGCTCATATAAAAGAAGGGGTTGTATGCCAGCTACTCGAACCCTCTCCAGTAGACCAACCAAATTTTGCAGAAACTTTGGCCATTACACTAAACTATTTTTACCAATATGTATTAGTATTATATTTTTGAGTTATTGTCCGCACGATAACTCAAAAACTAAAGGAGCTAGGATCTTGAAATTTTCGCAAATTCGTTTTTTTTGCAATAGCCGTTATCGCTATTTAAATGCAGCCATTTTGGTCCATGGTTTCGGGTAGCTGCCACACAACTTCTTTTTTATATGGGTATTACTCTGTACCTATTACAGCTACATGTTTGAAATTTGCCAAAAGTAATTTAGTGTAATGGCCAAAGTTTCTGCAAAATTTTGTTGGTCTACTGCAAAGGGTTCGAGTAGCTGCCATAACTCCTTCTTTTATATGAGCATTACTCTACACCTAATAAAGCTGAATGTTTGAAATTTTGCCAAAAGTAATTAACCGGATGATATAATATATATGTTACGGTCATACGGGTATCCCAAAGTTGACACAGTCTACTCTAACACACTCTTCTTCGTTTTTATTTATAATTAATCCTTAAATACTTTTTGCTCAAAATAATATTCAAAAATTATTTGGTACCTACTACAAATTTGAAAACAATAATCATCATTTTTACTTAAAACGAGGAAGATTATAGTTGCCCTTGTCACTAACGGTTATTTATTTGCTATTATATGCTATTATAAATATTATAAAAAAAAAATATAAAAAAGTATATAACTTATTATCATAGGTTTTGCTTACAAAAAAAATAACAACAAAAAAAAAAAAATAAAATTTTTAATTCATTATAGGTACCATAATTTTAGCTTGAAAATAAAAAAAAACCCTAAAAGTTGGTTTCGGGTGATGTCCAACTTTGCAAACTAACTTGCCCTATTACTTTACCTGCCCAGTTTTAATTTTAACCTCGTAGCTTCATTAGATTCACAGTTATCGAATTGACAACTTGGCATGGCAGCTGCCCGAAAATGAGGCCGTAACATTTTGAAATTCCATATAAGTGCTCGATTCATTATATAACTAACAGTGTGTAATTTTCATTCTCTTAGTATAAGCAGTTTCCAAGAAATTCATATTGGTGCAAAGAAGTTGTATGGCAGACCCCCCGAAAATGGAGCCGTAACATTTTGAAACTTCATATAAGTGCTTGATTTATTATATAACTAACAGTGTGTAATTTTCATCCTCTTAGTATAAGCAGTTTCCAAGAAATTCATATTGGTGCAAAGAAGTTGTATGGCAGCCCCAGTGTATAATTTTCATCCTCGTAGTATAATTAGTTTTGAAGAAATTCATATTGGTGCAAAGAAGTTGTACGGCAGAACCCCGAAAATGGGGCCGTAACATTTTGAAACTTCATATAAGTGCTCGATTCATTATATAACTAACAGTGTGTAATTTTCATCCTCTTAGTATAAGCAGTTTCCAAGAAATTCATATTGGTGCAAAAAAGTTGTATGGCAGCCCCCTGAAAATGGAGCCGTAACATTTTGAAACTTCATATAAGTGCTTGATTTATTATAAAACTAACCGTGTGTAATTTTTGTCTTCCTGGTATAACTACTTTTGAAGAAATTCATATTGGTTTAAATAAGTTGTGTGGCAGCTCCCCGAAACCTTGGTTTCCTCTTAACCAAAAAGAATAGGGAACCTCAAAAATGTCCAAAAAATGTTTTGTGTGAATTTCAAAACTCTAGCTCTAATTTTTCAATTCTATCTCTTGTAATTAATTTTTAATTCACGAATATATTAAAGCTAAAGCAAAATAAATTTCATATGATCATATTCATATAATGATCATCATGATAGATAATAATCATCATATTCATAATGATTATATCTATCAATATCAATAAGCCATTTACTTAAAAAAAATCTTTGTGTTCTTTTTTGCTTATCTTAAATAAACTACGCATCATTTAAATCATATGAAATTCTAACTCGAAATCGTTATCTACAGAAAAAAAAAACAAAAATAAAACAAAAAGAAACAAAATTCATATAATTTCATGTTAAATACAAGATGCATAGCAAAATTTCAAATTTTTATATGAAAATATTGGAGTTAAAAAAGTTAGTTGTTCGAGAGCTACCCGAAGTTTTGGTCCGATCCTAACCAAAAAAAATAAGCAACCTAGAAATTGATTGACAAATATTTTGTGAAAATTTAAAAACTGTAGCTCTTTTAGTTTTTGAGTTATTGTACTGACACACAGACGGACGGACAGACGCACATAGCTAGATCGACTCATTTTTCGATTCTGAGCCGATACGTACTCTTGACACTATATCTAGCTCGTCTAGATCGATGCGTTACAAACGGAGGAGCAATTTTAATATACCCGATGTCATATATGTATGCACGGGTATAAAAAAGAATTGGAACGTCAACGTTGTCATTGCAAATTTAATTTTCTACGAGGGAATTTAGAATCACTAAAACTTTTTTATCGTAGCGTAGCTAATTTTTCGTAGAAAGTCTACGAGGGAATTTAGAAAAAAAACGAGGAAGATTATAGTTGCCCTTGTCAACTTTTAGATACCCGTGCATACCCACTAACCGTTATTTATTTTCCCTATGTTATTATAAATATTACAAAAAAAATATAAGAAAGTAAAATAGTTAAAAAAAAATTTTACTTATTAGGTATCCCATAATTTTTCATTAACTTATTATCCCATAAAAAAAAAAAAAAATAGCCCACCCTAAAAGTTGATCCGAGTGATGTCCAACTTTGCCAACTAACTTGTCCTATTACTTTATCTGCCCAGTTTTGATTTTAACCTCGTAGCTTCATTAGATTCACAGTTATCGAATTGATTACTTTGTATGGCAGCTGCCCGAAAACGGGTCCGTAACATTTTGAAACTTCATATAAGTGCTCGATTCATTATATAACTAACAGTGTGTAATTTTTATCCTCGTAGTATAATCAGTTTCCAAGAAATTCATATTGGTGCAAAGAAGTTGTATGGCAGACCCCCCGAAAATGGAGCCGTAACATTTTGAAACTTCATATAAGTGCTTGATTTATTATATAACTAACAGTGTGTAATTTTCATCCTCTTAGTATAAGCAGTTTCCAAGAAATTCATGTTGGTGCAAAGAAGTTGTATAAGTTAATATCCATACAATTATTTAGTTTATTTAAAAATTTTTTATAATAATTGCATAAATAAAATTAACTAACAAATACTAAAATTTAAATAACAAATAAGTATTTTTTATACCCTACACCTATAGAATAGGTAAAGGGGTATATTAACTTTGGTATGGTGTTTGTAACCACCTAAAGGAAGCGAGCTAGATATGGAAAAGTATATATATTTGTGATCAGCGTGACCGCCTTAGTCGATATAGCCATGTCCGTCCGTCCGTCCATCCGTCCGTAGGCACGATAACTCAAAAAATAATGGAGCTATCTTGATGAAATTTTAACTGTAGGTTACTAGGACTGAAAGTACGGCGGGGATTGCATATGGGCGAAATCGGCCCATGGGTTCGGATTCTGGACCTTTTAATCGGTTTCAGGGCTAACGAACAAATATAAAAAATCACGATAACTCAACAACTAATGACGCTATCTTCATCAAATTTGTGCTGTAGGTTACTAGTAATGAAACTACTTCGGGAATCGCGTAAGGTCGGGATTGGACCATGGGTTCGGAACCTAAAACTTTTTGATCGAATTTAGGCCAAACGAGCATAATTCCGAAACCAATGAAGATAGAACCTCCAAATTTAGTATCAGGGTGTCCCTTCCTATTTCCTAAGTGTCTTGTGAATTTGTGTCCCATTGGAGTAGTGGGTCGGGGACCAGCCACACATTTCCGAAGACCTTAAAGCATATCTTTAAAATTAATAAAGATAACAACTTGAAAAAATGTAGAAGCTTCCAATTTGCCACAAGTGTGTTCTTTACTATCTCTTGCGTGTTCCCCTAATTTGGGATCAATTGGAGTGGTGGTTCAGAACCTCTCTTAGACCCCCCAATGTGTAAAAGCTTATCATCGAAATTAATAAAACTAGTAACTTAAAATTAAGATAGAGCGTTCCAATTGTGTACAAGGGTTAACTAGTATTGAAAGTATGACGGGACTGCATATGGGCGAAATCGTACCATAATTTCGGGTTTTAGAAATACATTTATTGCATATTTTGCGTTTATAAGCTTTTCTATTAGGTATATAAACTAACCATTTAAAATAATTGCAATTTTTAAAAATTTGGATTATTAAATATATTATGCTTTGATTATCTTTTTATCACAAAATTTAATAATTAAAATTTTTTCATTTTGTAATTGAATTGGAATAAATATATTTTCATTTATTTCAAGTTTGTTTGTTTTTTAATATTTTTAAATAGATAAATTAGTAAGAATTTGTAGTATTTTTTAATAGATAGGGTAATTAGAAAATGTTTTTAGTATTATAAAGTTAATTTGGTTAGCTATGTCTTACGATCAAATTAATAACAGCTTCTATGGTGTTAAAATGACTTATGGATATGTCCTTAAATTTGAACCAAATAGGTGTAGGGTATTTCTAAGTCGGTTGCACCGGCTGACTGTTTCTTTACTTGTTTTAAATTCTTGATTATCTGAACTTGAATTATTATGTCATAATATTTTGCTTAATTAGCATTTAAGTATTTGAATGAAAATACTACAAAAATTAATATCAAAAACAAATTTGTAAATAATAAAAAAATTTCATAAAATAAAATTTGTAAAATTGTAATTTAAAACCAAAAATAAAAAATAATAATAACAAAACAAAAATAAAATAAACGAGGAAGAGTGTAGTAGAGTAGACTGTGTCAACTCTGGGATACCCGTATGACCGTAACATATACATTATATCATCCGGTTAATTACTTTTGGCTTTATTAACTGTAGTGGAATACTCATATAAAATAAAGAGTTGTATGGCAGCTACTCGAACCCTCTGTCGTAGACCAACCAAATTTTGCAGAAACTTTGGCCATTACACTAAACAATTTTTGGCAAAAATTCAGACACCCAGCTTCATTAGGTGGAGAGTAATGCTCATATAAAATAAGGAGTTGTATGGCAGCTACACGAACCCTCTGCAGCAGACCAACCAAATTTTGCAGAAACTTTGGCCATTACACTAAACAATTGTTGGGAAAAATTCAGACACCCAGCTTCATTAGGTGGAGAGTAATGCTCATATAAAATAAGAAGTTGCATGGCAGCTACTCGAACCCACTCCACTAGACCAACCAATTTTTGCAGAAACTTTGGCCATAAAACTAAACTACTTTTGGCAAAATTTCAGACACGCAGCTGTAACAGGTACAGAGTAATGCTCATATAAAAAAAGAAGTTGTATGGCAGCTACCCGAACCCATGGACCAAAATGGCTGGATTTAAATAGCGATGACGGCTATTGCAAAAAAACGAATTTGCGAAAATTTCAAGATCCTAGCTCCTTTAGTTTTTGAGTTATCGTGCGGACGGACAGACGGACGGACGGACGGACGGACGGACGGACGGACAGACAGACAGACAGACAGACGGACGGACATACATAGCTAAATCGATTTATTTTTCGATTCTGATCCGATCCATACACTTGAGTCTATATCTACCCCCCCTCCTTCTCTGCGTCACAAACGTAATGGCAAATTTATTATACCCTTTGACTATATAGTCATACGGGTATAAAAATTTCATATTGTAAAGTAAAGGTTATTTTAAAACAGATGTTTCAAGTGTTCTAAAAAGAAATTAGTTATGTAAGAATTTTTTTATGTTGTTTTGAATGATAAACGAAATTTATGTCATTGTTTTAAAAGAAAGAAATTACACTTGAAATTATTTCGCTTATTGGTCAAAACAATATCTTTTTGGAACACCCAGGAAATAATATTATGTTAATGAAGAATCTTGATTATCAGTTTTAGGAAATGTAATGATAATCAAGATAACCATGTAATACTTATTGAAATTCTTAAGAAAAATTAATTTAAAGCAAACTGTACTTTTTAAAAGAAAAAATAATAATATAAATATGAAAAAAATGAATAAAATGTTAGAATAAGTTTTGGTATTAAAAGAAGAGGTTCTCTTCAAGTAAAAATTCAGATTGCGCTTTTCATTTAATAAAACCATAAAGTAAATTAACTGGCGCCCGAGCAGGGACCCCAAGGGAATCCAAAAGTCCCTGAGGAGGATCCAGGGGGATCCAATCGAGCAGGGACCGCGATTCGTAAAACAATAAAAATCGTTCGGTGAAATACTCAGTGAAAAGGGTTAATAAAATACTGTGGAAATAAGCCTATCATTTCGTCACCTGGTGTGAGGCTGCACTAGGCACAGTATAATAAACATTTTTGACTGAGTCGTAAAAAGAGTCGTTTTTTTCCGGTAGAATTCGTGCGGAAAATAAAAAAAAAAAAAAAGAAAAAAAAGGAAATAAAAATAAAATCAAAAAAGGAAAATTTTTATGAAATAACTCTTTCATTAAGAAAATAAAATAATTTTGCATAATTAAAAATTTTATAAATTTTTAGTGACATTTTCCTTTTTAATTTTTTAAAACTTATGAATTAAAAAAAAAAAATAAGAAAAAAAAGGAAATAAAAATAAAATCAAAAAAGGAAAATTTTTATGAAATAACTCTTTCATTAAGAAAATAAAATAATTTTGCATAATTAAAAATTTTATAAATTTTTAGTGACATTTTCCTTTTTAATTTTTTAAAACTTATGAATTAAATAAAAAAGTGAATTATTAACTTTATATAAAAAAAAAAAAAAAATTAGTTAAAATCAAAAAAAGAAAATTTTTGTGAAATAACTCTTTTATTAAGAAAATAAAATAATTTTGCACAATTAAAATTTTATAAATTTTTAGTGACATTTTTTAATTTTTTTTTTTCAAATTATTAAAACGTGAAATCAAAGTATTTTTGAAAATAACATCAAGTCACCGAGGGATTATTTATTGACGAAAGCAGAGGTTCCGGTATGAGGTCAACAATATTTATTTTTATGTAAGTTTATATTTTTATAAATACAAAATAATTAAGAAAAACAAAATAAAAATATTAATAATGACAAAAGTAGTAATTAAAGGCCATAAATAGAACAAATGAAAATAAATGAAAAAAACAAATATTCTAAAATAAAAGAAAAATTAAGAAAAAAAAAAATTTTAAGAATTAATTTAAAATTTAAAAAATTATTATAGAAATTTTACAACACGTCCATAATAAAGGAGCGCTGTTTTAATCGAAACTCTGTAAATTTAGCTACATATGTATAGCGAGAAGGAAAATCGATTAATTTAACTCGGACGTCCAGTAAGTTAACTTAACTTTCTTAAATTTAGCCACATATGTATGGCGAGTAGAAGACTTAGTTATACTTACGAATGGTAAAATTTCTACACTTCGTCGACGTAAAATAAAAATAAAAGATAAAGAAATTATGAAATAAAAAATTAAAATAAAAGATAAAGAAATTATGAAATAAAAAATTAAAATAAAAGATAAAGAAATTATGAAATAAAAAATAAAAATAAAAGGTAAAGAAATTATTATAAAGGCCAAAAAAAAATTAAAAAATTTTTATAAAAAAGAAAAATATATTACAATCTTACACCGGTAAAATTTAGAAAAACTTAAAGTAGATTGGATCCACAGATTAAAAGTATTATTATTATAGAATAAAAGTAGTATTATATTGTAGAACTAATTAAATAACACATTTATTTTTAGATTAAAATTATTATAATAATAAATATAAGTAATTATTCATTAAATAATTACTTTTATAGATTAAAAGAATTATTATTATAGAATAAAAGTAGTATTATATTGTCGAATTAATTAATTAACACATTTATTTAAAAAAAAAAAATAAAAAATTCTTAACGGTTATATTATTATCAAAAATATTATTCTTAAATATACTAAAAATTATAAGTTCAAAATGTTATTAAAAATTTAAATTAAATCATAAAAAAATTAATTTCAACTATATTTCTATCATATGATAATTTTTGTCAAAATAAAATTTTTTTCTCACTATAAACTCATTAAAAAGAATTTCGAGAAAATAGATCAAGCACATACGTATCAAATAATATTTAATTTATTCCAATTTATTATAAATTTTGTATTTGAAGTTTATCTACTAGTGCCCATAAGATATAAAAAACTCATTAATCAAATAATATTATCAATTTTTAACTTTTATCAATTTGCATTTATTATAAAAATTAAATTTTGTATCTAGGAGAAGTCCTAGTGACCCTAAACTTTTAACCAAAATCTTTTAAAATCGCTCCTACCCTATCTTTTACTAGACAAGACATCATATCTTCAACTCCTGAAATGACTAGACCTAACTTAAGTACGATTATGGAAGACGCGGAAGGAAATATAAGGGAAAATAGGAGAATAGGACAACACGAGTTTCATATGGAAACAAATTATCAGCAGGAGGAAGAAGATAATGAAAATAAAGACGAAGAAGACGAAATAGTAAATAGTAATCATTATAGTTTAGAAGGAATGAATAGAGTACCAGATGTAATAAAGTGTATGAAAAATTTCTCAGGTGAACCAGGAGAATATGGTTCATGGAGAAATAGTGTAACGGAAATATTAGCAATTTATAACCCAATTAGGAATACTCCGAAATTTTATGGAATCTTGTTTACCATTAGGAACAAGATTATATGAGAAGCTAATAAAAAATTAGTGGCATGCAAGGTACCACTAAGTTGGATCAGAATTGTTGACTGTTTAGACCGACATTACGCAGATAACAGAGATATAAGTATAATAGAAAATGAAATGACGTCTAAAAAACAAGGGAAAAATAGTATAAAAGAATTTTATGAAGGAATTTATGAGAATTTGGCTTTGATACTTGAAAAACTTCCATCAATTGGATTAAGACCAGAAGCTTTAATTGGTAGAACAGAGCACTACCAAGAAAAAGCTCTAGAAACTTTTATTATGAGGCTAAATGGAGACTTTGCGAAGTTCATAAGTATGAGAGAACCAAAAGATCTCCCGGAAGCCCTACATTATTGTCTAAAGTTAGAAGGCATAAATAAACAACAAGCTGGAACATGCGGAAATACGAATAACAATCAACAATTAATAAGACCAGCAAACAGAGAAAGTTTTCATAGGCAAAATAATGATTGGAAACCAAGTTTCCATAATCAGAGATTCAATTTTCAACAGAATAAAATGAATTTCCAAAATAGATTTAATAAAAACAATCAACAAAATAATTACAATAGACCAAAGTTTAACACGATAACTGGACCAAATAATTTCCAAACCAATCATCAAAATAATAACCAATCTAAACCTGCACCATATCAGTCAAATATTGACAGACATAGTTATAAAAATAATCCTAGTAATTACCAAAATGGGCGTAATTACTATAACAATAATAGTAATACTACCAATTTCCAAAATGGTAGAAGGTATTATAATAATAACAACAATATGGGTAATGACCAAAACGGACGCAACTATTATAATAATAATTCAGGAAATTTCCAAAAGGGAAGAAATCATTATCCAGGGAATTTTAGGAAAAATCCTCAGTCAAGTACACAAAAACAAATAGGATACCAGGAAATCAATCGAACGGAAGTTAATAAATATTCACAAGAAAAAGAATCAGAAAAACCAAAACAATGTTGTTCCTGCAAAGGTAATTGCAATTCTTTTTTAGATTAAACCATTCTTCTCTCCCGTATATAGAACATTCATTGGAGAATGGAGAAACAATTAAATTATTAATAGATACGGGATCTAATAAAAATTACGTACATCCTAGATTTATAAGAAATGCCATACTAAATAAAATTAATTTTCAAGCCAATTCTATAGGTGGTGTTGTGAACATAACACACCACGCAGAAGTTGATCTATTTAAAAATAACTTACCTAAAATAAAATTTTATCTACTCCCAAATTTAACGTCATTCGAAGGAATCATCGGTAATGATACCCTTAAACAATTAAATGCCGTCATTCATACAAAAGAAGGATATTTAGAAATAAATAATAGAATAAATATACCAATTATACACATCTCAAATTTTGTAAATAACATTGAAATAAGGACTGGACATCTTAATGAAAATCAAAGAAATAAAATTAATGAAATTGTAAATAAATATAGAAGCCTTTTCTCTAATCCAGATGAGAAACTTACTTATACAACCACAGTAGTGGCAGACATAAGAACCACTACTGATAACCCAATATATTTAAGATCATATCCTTATCCCATGGCTCTGAAAACGGAAATGGATAAACAAATGAAACAATTATTAGAGGATGGAATTATCAGACCTTCAAGATCACCATATAATTCACCGGTATGGATAGTACCCAAAAAGGAGGATGCATCAGGAGAGAAAAAATATCGAATGGTAATAGATTATCGCGAAATAAATAAAGTAACAATAGCAGATAAGTATCCAATTCCTGAAATTAACGATTTACTAGCAAATTTAGGGGAAAATAAACTATTCTCTGCATTGGATTTAAAGAGTGGATTTCATCAAATACCACTAAGAGAAAGTGATATTGAAAAAACTGCTTTTTCAGTCAATAATGGAAAGTATGAGTTTAATAGACTTCCATTTGGATTGAAAAATGCACCTGCCATATTCCAGAGAGCCCTAGATGATATTTTAAGAAATCATATTGGTAAATGTCTATATAGACGACATTATTATATTCAGCAAAAATGAAGAAGAACATTTTAAAAATTTGGAAAAGATTTTTTATACATTAGAAACTGCAAATATGAAAGTTCAATTAGACAAAAGTGAATTCTTAAAAACCGAGGTAGAATTCCTAGGATTTGTGATTTCAGCAGAAGGAATCAAAACAAATCCAAAGAAAATACAAACAATTTGTGATATGCCTGATCCTAGCAATTTAAAAGAACTTAGATCCTTCTTGGGTATGACAAGCTATTACAGAAGATTCATATATGATTATGCCAAAATAACCAAACCTCTGTCAACCCTTTTAATAGGTGAAAAAGGATTTATATCAAAAAGACAATCGATGAAAGTACCTATAGTTGTAGATGAAAAAGCAAAAGAGGCAATAACTACCTTAAAAAATACATTAATATCAAAAGATGTGGTATTAACATATCCTGATTTCAACAAAGATTTTGAGCTCACTACTGACGCTTCTGATTATGCGATTGGTGCGGTATTAGCTCAAGGTAGGAAACCAATCACTTTCTTATCCAGAACACTTCAAAAAGCGGAAGAGTCATATGCTACAAACGAAAAAGAGATGTTAGCAATAGTATGGGCTTTAACATCCTTAAGAAATTACCTATATGGATCGTCAAGAAAAGTGGTAATTTTCACAGACCACCAACCACTGACATACGCATTAAGTAACAAGAATTCAAATAGCAAAATGAAAAGATGGAAGGTAATTTTAGAAGAATATAATCACGAATTGCAATACAAACCTGGTTTAACAAATGTAGTCGCAGATGCACTATCAAGATTAATTGAAAGAACAGAAATAAACATATTAACAACACCAATAAGACCAACTCAAAACTTTATTAACTTTATAGAAGTACCATTAAATGCATTTAAAAATCAAATAATTTTAAAAATAGGAAATAAAATAAATTATGAAAAATCTAATCCTTTTACAAGTTATGTTCGGCACATAGTAACAAGACCAAGTTTTACAGAAAATGAGTTAAAAGATATTTTAAAGAAATACCTTGATACAAAAAAACCGAATGGTATAATGGGAGATGAATCAATTATAGAAAAAATACAACAAATTCGCACAGAATATTTTGAAAAGTACAAAATAAAATTTACTAAAATAATAGTACAAGATATTACCAATATAGAACAACAGAATGAAATCATATTAGAAACTCATAAACGCGCACATAGAAATGCGAAAGAAAATAAGAAACAAATATTACAAACAAACTACTTCCCGCAAATGAATAAAAAAATAAATAGTCTCGTAAAAATTTGTACAATATGTAAAGAGAATAAATATGACAGACGCCCTCCTAATCCTGACATACAATCAACACCCATACCAAGTTATTCAGGACATATAGTACACGTGGACATTTTTTCAACTGAATCTAAACTAGCATTAACTGCCATAGATAAATTAACAAAATTCGCACAATTCAGAATGATTCAAAGTAGATCAACAGAACACATACGGTTACCATTAAGAGACATCTTATACTACTATGGAATTCCAGAATGGGTAGTAGTAGATAATGAAAAATCTCTTAATTCCGCTTCTATTAGATCTATGATGGAAGATGAATTGAAAATAAAAATTTTCACAACACCCCCTTATAAGAGCGAAGTAAATGGTCAAGTGGAAAGATTTCATTCCACTTTAGCAGAAATCATGAGATGTCTAAAAGCAGAAAGAATAGAACGTAACTTCGAAGAATTAATGCAAAGAGCAGTTAATGAATATAACCATACGATACATTCGGTAACAGGGAAAAAACCAATAGAGTTATTTTTTGGTAGAACTCCCAATATTACACCTGAAGAATTCGAAAAAACAAGACTATCAAATATTGAAAAAATAAAAGAAAGACAAAGAAAGGACATAGAATATCATAACAAAGAACGAAAACCGATAAAAAAATACCAAGTAGGTGAAATTATATTTGTTAAGCATAACAAAAGATTAGGTTCAAAACTAACACATCGTTATAAAAAAGAAATAGTTCAAAGAGATAGGAATTCACATATCATTACCACAACAGGCAGAATAGTACATAAATCAAATATTAAATCTTAAAAATCTTTTATAGGTACCTATTGAAATGGGTGGTCGGAGATGTTCAAATACTGGACTATACTGGATCCCACACTGTAACCATCAAGGTGGGAAAGGCAAAAATACAAAAAGGTAAATTCAGAGTAATACACATCAGTGATTTAAGTAATCTGCAGATATTAATAAATGAGATAACCCCTATACTAGATGACCTTAAGTCACACGCTCTTTACCCATATCTCACTTATGAAAAACAGCAAATACAAGAGTTACTAGATGAATTCAAAATACACCGAAAATCCAGATCCATAAATGAAATAGGTTCTATATGGAAATGGATAGCTGGAAATCCAGATCATGATGATTACGTCATGATACAAGATAAATTAAATAATTTACTAACTAATAACAATAAACAAGTAATAATTAACAAAACTTATAATGATAGAATTAACAATATAACTAGAATTACTAACCAAATATTAGAAAATATAAAAACTAACAAAATTATTGATAACCATTCAATTTTTCAAATACAATACAAACTTAAGTTGATAAAAGAAGAAATTACTAATTTAAAATATGCATTATATACATTAGTACATTGGGCAAAATTAAATGTAATTAACCCATTGATACTATCAAAAATAGAAATAGAAACGATAACTAAAATACTTGATAACGAAAATTTTCCTTATGCTAATGCCGAGGAAGCTTTAGATTTTGCTAATGTAAAAATTATTTCTAACGGTACTTGTTGTTCTATTTAATTGAAATTCCATTAACATTGATAAATTAATACATATGATAAATTAATTATTAAACCAGTAAAAAGAAAAAATTCTATTATAACAATTGAGCATGATTACATACTATCAAACAATGTAAAATTATATGGAATAAAAGAAAATAATTGTAAAAAAAATTAACTATGTAACAATTTGTAATGAAAATGAATTGGTGGATATAACTAACTCTGACTGCATACCAAACCTCATAAAAGGTAAAAATTCAACATGTAATGCAACAAATAGTCATCATATTCCAACAATAGAACAACTGACAGACGATGTGATTTCCCTCAACCAATTTGAAGGGCCAACCATAATTGACAAGGAAGGAAGACATATTAAAGGAACATATCTCATAAAAATAAAAAATTCAACAATAACCATAGTTGGAAAAAATTATCAATACTACTCAAACGAAGTATCAAATACCAAAATTTTACCAGCCATATTGCAACCACAATTTATGAAAAACAAAATACAACAAAAACTTTCACTAGAGTTACTACAAGAAATCCATATCAACAATACTAAAGAGATCGAAACACTAAAAGAAAAAACGATAAGCGACCAACTTTTAAGCATCATTAGTATAGGACCAACAGCCGTAGTCATTCTTATACTAATAACCGTAATAATCATAAACACAAAACAAAAAAATAAAATTATTTTTAACAGTAAACTTGACAAGGCATCTGAGAGTAAACTTGAAAGCATCCAAACATCATTATCCAGAGAAACAATATTATCAACATCAACACCTGAGGTTAAGCAAACAAATATACCACAACCTCCAAACTACATCCCACAACCACCACCACAGCCAACTACACAATCATCAATATCAAACACATCAACAATAAAATCACATGCAAGGAAACCATCACTAGCACCAAAAGCGAGAACACTCAACATACCAAATTTTAACATGTAATCAAATGAGGACATTTGAATTCAAAGGGGGAAGAGTTAATATCCATACAATTATTTAGTTTATTTAAAAAATTTTTATAATAATTGCATAAATAAAATTAACTAACAAATACTAAAATTTAAATAACAAATAAGTATTTTTTTTAAATTCTTGATTATCTGAACTTGAATTATTATGTCATAATATTTTGCTTAATTAGCATTTAAGTATTTGAATGAAAATACTACAAAAATTAATATCAAAAACAAATTTGTAAATAATAAAAAAATTTCATAAAATAAAATTTGTAAAATTGTAATTTAAAACCAAAAATAAAAAATAATAATAACAAAACAAAAATAAAATAAAAAATTTCATATTGTAAAGTAAAGGTTATTTTAGAACATATGTTTCAAGTGTTCTAAAAAGAAATTAGTTATGTAAGAATTTTTTTATGTTGTTTTGAATGATAAACGAAATTTATGTCATTGTTTTAAAAGAAAGAAATTACACTTGAAATTATTTCGCTTATTGGTCAAAACAATATCTTTTTGGAACACCCAGGAAATAATATTATGTTAATGAAGAATCTTGATTATCAGTTTTAGGAAATGTAATGATAATCAAGATAACCATGTAATACTTATTGAAATTCTTAAGAAAAATTAATTTAAAGCAAACTGTACTTTTTAAAAGAAAAAATAATAATATAAATATGAAAAAAATGAATAAAATGTTAGAATAAGTTTTGGTATTAAAAGAAGAGGTTCTCTTCAAGTAAAAATTAAGATTGCGTTTTTCATTTAATAAAACCATAAAGTAAATTAACTTATAGCAGCCCCCCGAAAATGGGGCCGTAACATTTTGAAACTTCATATAAGTGCTCGATCCATTATATAACTAACAGTGTGTAATTTTCATGCTCGTAGTATAATCAGTTTCTAAGAAATTCATATTGGTGCAAAGAAGTTGTTTGGCAGCTCCCCAAAACCTTGATCTGGTCTTAAACAAAAAGAATAGGGAACCTCAAAAATGTAAAAAAAATGTTTTGTGTGATTTTCAAAACTCTTGCTCTAATTTTTCAATTCTATCTTTTATAATTAATTTTTAATTCACCAATATATTAAACTTAAGCAAAATCAACTTCATATGATCATATTCATATAATAATCATCATATCCATAATCTATCAATCTATCAATATCAATAAGCCATTTACTTAAAAAAAATCTTTGTCTTCTTTTTTGCTTATCTTAAATAAACTACGCATCATTTAAATCATATGAAATTCTAACTCGAAATCGTTATCTACATAAACAACAAAAAACAAAAAAACAAAATTCATATAATTTCATGTTAAATATAAGATGCATAGCTAAATTTCAAATTTTTGTATGAAAATGTTGAAGTTGAAAAAGTTAGTTGTTCGAGAGCTATCCGAAGTTTTGATCCGATCTTAACCAAAAAAAATAGGGAACCTAGAAATTGATTGAAAAATATTTTGTGAAAATTTCAAAATTGTAGCTCTTTTAATTTTTGAGTTATCGTGCTGACACACAGACGGACGGACGGACGGACAGACGGACGGACAGACACACATAGCTAGATCGACTCATTTTTCGATTCTGAGCCGATACGTACCCTTGGCACTATATCTAGCTCGTCTAGATCGATGCGTTACAAACGGAGGAGCAAATCTAATATACCCGATGTCATATATGTATGCACGGGTATAATCATTAGGTTTGGCAATTCTTAAGGGCATAGCATACGAAGTGATAGCAATTTGGTATCAGATCTAAGTTTGCATACGAGATTGTATCATGTCTAGTTTTTTCTTTAAAATTTTATATGTTAACAAAAAAAAATGAAAAAACTGATAAATAATTTAAATGCAATAGCTTTTTTTTGGTTTTATATCCTTACATAAAAACTTTTTAGTTTAGGTATCTTTTAAAATTTTCATGTTTTAAAAAATAATTGTACATACAAACATTTTAGTTTGTGTCCCTGAAAACTTTCATGTTTTAAAAAAAAATAAAGAATTTCATAAATTTTAATTTCAGTTACTTCTAATGTTAAATTCAGGTTAAAACAAATACATATGTTGATTAAACGTATTAATCTGTAAAATTAAAGGTACATATTAAAAATTGAAGTAGTTCAACATCCTTTTTAGCACATTTTCAAAAAATTTTGTAAAAATGTGCCTATATAGCTTCACTTTGTCCGTCCGTCCGTCCGTCCCTTTTTACCTACGATTGACAAAAAAATATCAGAAATGGGTAGGTATTGCAATAAAGATAATTTAATGTTAAAATATTTTTTTGTAGCCCCCCCCCCCGTTACGGAGCTACAGCCCTACAGCCCACCAAGTCGAAAAAAGCCCCATTTTTAAACAGTTATAATTAGAGTTCTATAAGGTATATTTCCAACCTGAAAACGGTAACAAACAACTGTTCTTATAAGCTTTACAAATTTTTAAAAACCAATTGTATAGGGTTACCATACGGTACTAAAATTTACCGTTATTCAAAACTAAGTTTTACAAAATTTTTGGTCCCTCATAACTTCGGAACGGCTAAATCTAGAAACTTGAAATTTTGGGAGAAGTTAGATCCTTAGAAATAAGTAAGAGTCAGTTAATAAAATTTTTTTGTCACGCCCCCTCTTTAGGAGCTGTAAGGGGTCGAAAATTAAAATTTTGCTAAAAATTTTGCCTTTAAACACCTATAACTTGAATACCTGTCAAAATTTTTTTTTATTTATATACAAAATTGAAAGCTCCAAAACGAAAGTTTCAATAAGTATCAAAGGTTTTTCTTAATTTTGACTTTGTCCGTCCGTCCGTATGTTTTTTGTAAACACCGTTTGAAATAGAGTAAAGAAATTTTAACCACGGGTAAATATTGCAAAAAAATTAATTTCGTAGAAGAATTTTTTTTTGTAGCCCCACCCGTTACGGAGCTACAACCCCCCAAAGTTGGAAAAAATTCTATTTTTAAATTGTTATAAC